>CM066734.1:25320000-26520000 GCA_033961575.1 Aselliscus stoliczkanus
TTCATTGAATTACAGAACCAGAGAAATCATTTAAAACTTCTCATCCCTCAACCACACGGAACAGCCAGTTTTCCTTTTGTCTAACATCACTTTCATTCTCTGCCATAGGGTTAGATTCTAGGACACTGCTTTCTTTTTCTTGTTGTTCATGCATGCTAGTCACCCTTAGACATAAATGCAAACTCATGCAGAAAGGAGATGTATCATACAGTTTCTTGGTAATTCCCATATTATTTAGTATGTATTCAATGTTCATTATGTATTGAATGGGTCAATTTAAGACAAGTTACTTCGATTTTCTCTGTCTTGATTTATTCACTCACGAAAGGGAATGCTCCTTGTCAGCCTCCTGAATGTCATTTATCTCGTTGAACCTATGAGGGACATGATGAGAGAGATGATTTGATAGAAATTGCTTCTTCACTGAGAGCTGCTTCATACATGCAATGCATTGTATTAAACATAAAATCCTGGGACACTTCAGTAAGAAGCTCTGGCCTAAATGCTATAGAATGCTCTGCTGGTTAGAATGAATCTTGAATATGGGGTGTGGGGGTGGGAGTATGGAATATGATTTTTGTGTTCATTTTGAAAAAGAGTCAATTGGCCTGGAGCAAATAAATTGTAACTGTGGTGAAAAGTGCCTCTCTAGATATGTTGATGATTTTCGTATGGGTTGCAAAAAAGCTTTTTTTGTGAGAGAGAATAAATGCGAGCTGTGAAAGAGTGACTAAAATTTGTTGAGGCAGGACTTTTGTACTCCTCCCGTTCCAAGTTCTTTCTGGGTCTAACTCTTGGATGGCTACTCTAAACCTCAGTGTGGAGATTCCAATTGCTCTTCTGCATTTTAAAGTGTGAGGTCAGGAGCTTAGCCGTGATTGGGAAATCTCATCTCATTCATTCGTTCTTTCCAGATAAGCTGTTCTGTTACCTCTGCTATCATCATTGTCAAGTCGATTTGGAAGACTGTGAAGGCATCAGCTAACACTGAAGAAAGCCTACTGACCGAACCAGCAGCTTATTCAAAATGTTCCCCCAGTGTTAACTGAAGCCATTTTTCTTCTTTTCAGTCAGAGCATGTGGCTCTGAATTAATAAATCAAAGTTTATTTCCTCTGTTAACAAGATTGTAGTGGTTAGTGGTTGGGGAGGAAATGGGGAAAGGATACATTTTCCTCTCTCTCCTAAGAGACTATGCTTACATCCCATTGTTCAGTGGTAGGGGTCCTGAGAAGATGCCTATTTCTGCCTAAGTCACTCACCTTTCTTTTTGCATGTGAGCAAAACATCTACTCAAAGCAAAAGTTTCTAAGTCCTTAAGAGTCAGAGTTCAACCTATTCTATTCAGTAAATACTGGGAGTGCCAAAAATGTATACAAGTGGACACTTTGGTCAGAGTTGCTCAAGCAGTAGTTTGCTGTAATCAGAAGTGTCTGGATGCTGATGGGAACCACTTTGAGCACCTCTTGTAGTTACAGAAGTCAAACGTGACTTGTAGTCATCTTTTATTATCTGTATATATTGAGTATTATAATTTTAATACAGTTTTCCTTTCTTAAAATGTGTATACATTTTTTGGGGGAACCCTCTGTATTAACTGTTTGACTAGTGTCCCAGAAAACTCTCTTTGAAATTGCCTTAAAGAGGAACAAAGTCCTGGTTAGCCACTAACACAGCTTGGTGTAGCACTAACTTGGTCAAGCCAATCAACTTCTCTTCTTTGACAAAAGTCAGCCAGGGAAAACAACAGGTGTCTTAACGTCACTGAGACTTTTATTCTGGAATGTGTACTATGCTAAAATACTAGGACTACGGAGCTAAGCTACATAACTATTATTTGAGCATACATAAGACATTCATATACAAGAGAGATAGTTTCAAAATAGCAATACCAACTTAAAATTGCACAACACCTGGTTCTTCCAGGGTCTGGTTGTAGACCCAGGACTTCATAATCCCTGGGTTGGGGAATGAGGGCACCATTCATTAGCTTTGCAATTAACAGTAAGAGAGGTAGGACAGAGACCTTGGGATATAGAAATATAGTGATTTAATGTGTCCTCAGTAAATTGGCATCTTGGATAAGAAAAGTACATCAAGGACAGAGAAAAATGCATGAATACAAGACCAAACAATTATATGCATTATGGCAGGAAAAAAATTGAGAAGTTAGAGTAGGTAAGAACGTTCTGTTGGTAGTGTAAGAACACTGAGAGAATGGTGAGTGGGAACCAAGTACAGCATCAGAATGAGAACAGAATTCACACTTAGAGAATTCTGGGCCCAGGAGAAATGAGCTAGAGAGGTTGGAGGGAGCATAGCATACATCTAAAGGCACGATTTTAAGGAACTGTTTTCAGTTTTGGCAGGATTCTGTCTCTAAATAAAATGTCTAAAGAGTGACACTACAGGCTATAGGCCATTCATTATATGGTAACTTTTCCATCTTTACTAAGGTGAGAAGAAAGGACAGGGATGTCAGCTTTGCTTGAAGAATCTGGATATCACATTCTTGAAATGTGACCCAATGTAGATTCTTCTCCAAACTTGTTTAACTCAATCCATGAAAAGTGAGATGTTATTCTGCTGAGAGTTAAAGGATGGCTCCGATGGTTTTTCATGGTCCTTTCTAGACCAATATTTGCATAGCATTTTCACAGCCTTTATGACCTTTAATCATCAAAATGCCTCCATTATGTTGGGGTCATTAGCCCCTGGTTATAGATGTAGATACTGAATCTCAGAGAGATTAAATTTTTTATCTGGCCCTGAACCCAATTTACTGACTGCAATTCTCATACATTTTCAACTGTGTCATGTTGCCCACAATTATGTGAAAATATGTGCCTCTCTTTATGTAAGTCCTTGCAAAGAAGAAATAAACTGTGGTGTTTTTCAAGAGAGAAATGGCTCCCAGAGGCTTCTCTTTCTAAGCCAGGGATTGAGACAGCTTCAGCAAGTGGATAGCCTTCTGGTTTGGGGCAAGTGCTGGTGGAATGTGGACTTTGGGGACTATCCTAGTTTGTTTCTGTTCATCTGTTTTTTCTCTAGCACAATCTATTCCTGGACCCTTCATATTCTCTACTCATGGAGGACGTTCAGGAACAAGATACACAATACCTATATCTTCCTGAGGGCTGTCCTCACCTTCTCAATTTGCACAGCTGTTTTTCTTTATTTTGCTTCATGTCTGAATTTAGCTAGCCAGGTTCGGCCTACTACATGGTATAGAGATGCTACGTCTGGCACCAGTTGCCCCCTGAAAACATCACCACATCCCATTTGCTCACTTGGAATTCATCTGAAGATAGTCAAACAGTTTTTTAAAATTCTCTCCATGATTACTTTATGTATGTAGAATTCAAAGTTTTCTATTATCTATTTTGGAGGAAAATTCAGTTTAAAGAGAGGCTTTCATTTTTTGCAGAGAGAGCAGTACAACTTGAAATGTAGGCTCATCACATTTATGGAAAGATTATCTGATCGCCATCTCCCAGTCTGCAATGTGTAGGGGAATTTCCTTTCCATTCACAGCTTTCCTTTCTAACCCATATATTGCAACTATTCTAAATTAACAACAGGTTCCTCTCTTAAAACCATATCTTACATTATTCCTACTGACATAGAAGTTCCTCTGAATGCTTATATTTTGTTGCTAGGCTGGCTGCCTGCTGCCCCTCATTTGTGCCTGGGAATGATAATACTTCAAAACACTGGTAATCCTCAAGATGGAATGCCCACAGAAGTGGCCTCCTGCTCCTGAGAGCACAGCCACTTCTTTGCGTTAAATATTTTCTTCCTGGACCATCCTCTAGCCTGGATGTGGGCTTGGACCCTAGAAAGCACATAGATGTCTAGAAATCTTAACTGGATGATTGAGTCATCCTGATATGATACATTGTGGCTGGAAGTGTATGTGGAAAAAGACAACCGATAATGAATATTTCTTTTTAAGATTTCTTCCAAGTCTGAGAATCTGTGACGCTTTGAAAAATTTGTTAGTAACAGGAAGCAAAAGGAAATTTAACATGTTTCTCCAATCTTCCTCAGTTTGGGGTCAATGAAGAGGCTGTCTTCTTATTTTATTTTTAGATAGTGTTCCAACATAATATGGATACCTCTTGAAAAATGCCATAGTGCATTTGCTTGGAGGAAGCCGGTTCAATAACACCATTATATATTTATGTGGTTTTGTGGGGAAGTAAAGATCAATAGAGGGCTTTCCAATCATGTGACCATAATGATGGTTTTCTTTCCCTGCTCTATTTATTATTTATTAAATACCTCTCTGTGAATAACACTGAGTGTGATTGAAAGAAGGACTGTGTGGGCCGCCATGTAGCGGTATCACCATGAAACCTCGGTTTTATTGAAATGTGTTTAACATTATAGTAGATATGTCCATGAAAACCATTTTGTCAGTCACTATCGCATTTCAAGATAACATTGAAGCACAAAATCGGGGAATATGTACCTTTATATCCCTTAGAAAGGAACCAAATCTAATTAGCAACACTCAAGCTTTTCTTAAGTTATCACAGAAAAGCACCAGGCAGAGAGAGACACACTAAAGGAGCGAGACTGAATGGAAGTAACTGTCACTTCTTTGGGTCAACCACCTCATAAACTGTGTACACTGGATTCATTCCGTGTAGATATTTCCCTCACAAGCATAAGGGACAGAGCCGCATTTTCACCACACGTTAGAGAAGGAATGCTGCGGTGGTGAGTCTTACTGGTAAGTGTGAAGGTTAGAAAGCTAGCATCTCACCCCAAATGTACCAACTGTGACCTTGCACAAACCCCTAGCTGGGCCTGTCAGTGTTCCAGAAGGAGACAGAAAAGCTCAGGAAGAGTTTCTTGAATCGGCTCAGGTTCTTTCGCACACGTAATCAGAAGATGTTGGCATGGAACAAGAGACAGGTAATGCAGTTAGCCCGAGCACGAGTCTTCACCGGGCACGGCGGGCTGTCGAGTCGCCGGCGAGGCTTTTCTGGGCTGGTGCCCCGTGCCTGCCTCATGCCCTCTGCCATGCTTTCACCTGCTTTCGGAGGAAGGCGGGGGAGCTTCCTGCTTCGTTATCACTGTGATGGTAAAGACAGAGCAATGCCTTGGAAATATTTGCCAAATGGTAGCCGGAAGTCTTGAGGGGTGCATTCCCTCTGCTTCAGCTTGTGGTTTAGAAGCTTCATGAAGGATTGGAGTTAACAAAGCATGACGCCTGGACAGACCTGGAAGCCAATGGTCACTTGCTTAGCTTTATTTTACGCTGCCATTTATTGATGTGTGGGGGGGTGTGGAGGGAAGAAGGGAAGCCACTTTTACACAGATGATCTCATCATTCGTTTGTTGCCCAAGTGGAGGCGAGCCCTGCTGGTTCTGACTTTATTGTCCTCTAGTGATGGCTGTCCTAGTGACAGGGACATACTCAGTGTGCCCTGGATTCCCCATGGAGATAAAGCTGCCTCCCCCTGGTGTTCTTTGCTTGTCCCTGTGAGCGTCTCCAGCAGGTTCTCCCGGTGCCTGTGTTGCTATGGTTGCTCCTGAACGCACACAAAATGCTAAAAATAAATTCCAAGTGAAACTTTCCAGCTGCCTGGAAAAAAAAAGAGTTTTCTGCTCTCTTTGTACTTACATCCAATTGGCTCGCAGTAGATATGCTCTGCGGAGCTGGATCTGATACAGATGCCATGCCCAGAGCCAGCAGATGGACTGGGGGTGGAGAGAATCTTTATAGGCTAAAGACTGCAAGGGTGGTGGAAGCCTGGTTCCAAGGTTCCACGACCTTGCCTAACTGTGTGACTCTGGGAAAACCATCATTTCTCAGGCTCTCGGTTTCTTTAAATGGAGAATGCAAATAGCTCAAAGGAGCATTCTAATTTTAAGAGCTTCCTTATCCTTTTTGGTTTTGAGTTGAAAATACTTCTGTGTATTAAATTAATTCCTACATCAACTGTGTAAGCTTTGGTAGCTGGTCATCATTGCCTCAAATGGAATTTAAAAATTAGGCTTCATGTGACCTGATGTTAGAATTCATATGACAACAATTACACACAGACACATAGACCCTGGGTTTTTTTTTTTTGTGTGTGTGTGTGTTTTTTTTCATTCATCCACTCCATTCTTCATTCGACAAACCATGACTGAGTTTATACTGGGCATCAGTTCTTTATAACTGAGCTCAGTGCTACTAAGAGAAATCAGTGCTGGGGAGGCTTAGGGATTACACTAAAAGAATATAGACTTACGAATGAGATAATATCAACATAGTAGGGATAACATAAACATAAAATAGTTAGAAGTTTTCTGATTATATAAGGTGTCTGTGCTAATTCTTAAATTGGAAAATCTATAAAGTTAACATGATTTGATTTTCTACTAATACTAGTTCTGATATGGTTATAGCAATTATATTAACCTGAGCTATAAAGAAAAGGTGAAAAAAAAAACAAAAAACCCCAAGGTAATAAGAAATATGTTCGTGAATGAAATAGAAATCTCATACTTTGTTATATAGCTGATTGGTGCCAATAATATTTAATGCACATTAAATGTGAAGGATTCAGTGATTCCACTAAATTCTCTCAGGACAGCAGCTTATTACAATTCTCTAGTTACAGAAAAGCAACAGAGGCAAAAAAAAAAAGGTTAACTAAGATTCTACAATCAGCAGATATTATTGTCAGAAATGATTTGCTGTCTTCTGGTTGTATATGTTCTGTGTCTTTATCTGGAGGGAAGATGGCCGCCTTCTTAGAGAGAGTACAATGGATGGTCTTCTGTTACTAGGTGTATGCAAAGTAAGTTTAACATGGTAAGCCTGTCACTTTTATGTTCCAAAATTAACTCCCCTGGGCTTGGAAACCCTTCCTACATTATGGGAACCCAAGAAAGAGCAGGAATCTCAACGGGAGGCAGCGTAAGAACACAGACCAGAAGAAGGATGGAGCTTGGGGACCTCAGGGCTTTGCAGGCAAATTTAGAAACAGAGGATTCCTCAGGAACTTTGAAAGATATTCAAATAGAGGGTCATGCTTTGAAACAGGGAGAAACTGGAGGCTTCTGCCAGCTGCTGTGCAAGGCAGAGAAAGTTCTGGAAAGGATGAATGTTGGCATCTTTTATGTCTCATAACCACAAATAAGCCTAAGCTTCCACTCTGCGCGCCTGAAAACCAGACGAGAATAAGCTGATTTAATTTGGGCTCATCCACTTTAGGAGTTGTAGTGAATCTGCTTGTGTCATTGAACAGTTCAGGGCTGAGAATGTACTCAGAGAAGCCCCGTGCATGGACCCTGCATGCAAGGGGCAGAACTGTGGACATCCACACATGCCGATGCCTTCCTCCCAAACTGCCCCTCACACTTACCTTTTGTTGTATCTAAGTATGTAGATATGCGTGGTAGTGGGGAAATTCACGGCATGTGAATGACCCACGTGTGGTCAGTAGGTAGTTTTTGTCAGTGTCATCACGGTAAACTGTAATACAGGATAAAGTGGCAGATAGCACATCACAAACTGCAGGGGACAATTAATTAACCAAATAATCATTACAAGCATCTCCTAAGTTAGAAACTATTTCACAGATCAAGGACCTTCAATTCATTTTTTCAACCAACATTCATTGAGTACCAAATTTATATAAGATAGGATAAAACCCATACTATAAAGATGGTCATTTGCATCTTTACAAATTACCTAGATAAATGAATATTGCTTCCTTCTATTAAATCACAACTTTTTTGAACTGGATGTTGTTAAAAGGGAGGACCATGGTTGAAACACAAGCAGCAGCCTGAACCAAAGGGAGACAGCAGGGAAACACGGGTCCACAGCGCTGAGGCAAGAGGACGGCTGAGCAACCGGAGAAGAGCATGGGCGGTCAGACCTTAGCCCGTGAAGGGCAGCATAGAAGGTGAAGATGGCAGAGAAGAGGGTGCCATTAAAATTTGTGAACAGAGAAGTGGCAAGACCAGAGCTGCGCTAAGACTTAATCTGGTAAAGTTGTGTATCACTGTGAGTTGCCCCAGTTTGTTCAAATGGATAAGCCTGGAGGGAAAAGGGGTAAAAATTATTCCATGTGCTCATAGTCTGAAGTAGACACAGGGTTATTGGATGCTCAGCTAGGAAATTCATGTCGGAACAAGACTCCCCACTAGCATGACAGAAGAGGATTTAGAGAAAAGTCACACTCGGGCTTCATTTTGTGTGAAATATCCTGTTATCTATACGCATCAACTAAGGTAGAATAGCCTTTCTTATGTTCTCAGAGGCTGCTGGGAAGGTATTTCATTGGTAAAATTGACTTTGCCTCCCTGTAGCTCTATGTTTTGAGGTATTAAAGCTGAGCCCACTCTTATACCCGTAGTCCCTGGCCCAGGACCCCTAGATGAGTAAATGATGTGTTTACTTACGAAAGGGCAGACAACATTGCTGTAGAAACCCCTCATGTAGCCCATATTATCTTCCCAGGAAATTACAAAACTATATCAAAACATATAAAAGTCATTCCTAATATCCCAACAGAGGATAGGATGGATGAGAAGGAAAAGAGAGCGGAGGTGAAAAAGCCAATCAGGAGTTTATTGCACTGGTTCTGGAGAGAGTTAGTTGGAGTCTAAACTACATTCTCTCTGGTGGCAGAAAGAATGGAAAAGCAGAGACATCTCACAAAGGGAGACGAAGCAGAAGTTGGGTGAGCAGGGAAGAGGGCTCAGTGATGACTGAAGTTTAGTTCTCATGGGGAGATGAGAGGGGACCTGGTCTGAGAGAAGGTTGTCAGTGTTAGGCCTCTGGTCCCTGAGTGGGAGAAGGCCATCAACTTGACTTGCGTGGGTGGTGAATGTGGAACCGGAATTCAGGGACAGGCTGAGCGGCAGAGAGAAATGTGAGCAAAATCTGCAAAGAGATATTTGAAAAACTGAAGGAAATACCTGAGTTAGTCATTTGGATGTGGAGTTTTGCCAATTTTTGAAAATATTAAATATATGACAATGAAATCGAATTGTATTTTTTCCTGACTCTGCCACTCACTGCGAGCCTCTTCCTGTTATGCTAAGACCCCCTTGCAAAGTCCAAGGCAAATACTTTGTTTGGCTGCCCAGAGCCCACCCCACCCCATCTCCTTCGTCACCTGTCCCTGCTGCAATGGCCTAAAGGTAAATGCTATTTATTCCTGCCTCATTTCTGGCTGGAGGTCCACTGGGGAACCAGAGACCCAGAGAGCTTGAAGAGAAGCTTAAAGATGCCAGCGGGCCTGAGTGGCCACTCTCCCTTCCTTCTTCATCCTGCTTTGTACACAGATATTGTGCCTGGAGCCAGGACAGCTGTCCTGTTACACGGAGGCCACAAGGATGAGTGAAATTCAGAGGCAAAGGCCCCTGTGGAGCTGAGTCTCCAGACCTGTGCCATAGCCTCCATCTCCCCGTTTCCTGCTGTGCAAGCCAAGTGCGTCCTAATGCTCCAAGTCCGGTCTCTGCTACTTCCAGGCAAACACATTTCCTAATCCATGTTCTCTGCCCCAACTTCTGGGGACTTCCCCAAAGGATGTTCTTCAGTTTTCTGTTGTTGTGTAACAAGCCACCTGAAAGCACAGCAGCTTATACAGCAACAACCACCATCTATTTTGCTCACAAACCTGTGATTTGGACAGGGCTCAGTGGGGATGGTTTGTCTCTGTTCCAAGCAGTGTCAGCTGGAGAAGCTCCACAGGGGACTGAAGAATACTCACATCACTAGTTTGTCTGGGCAGCTGGCTGGGAAAAATGGGGGTCTGGTACCAGAGGCCCCCATCCCCTAGCAGCTGCCTGGGCTTCCTCACAACTTGATAGCTGGATTCTAAGAGTGAGTGTAACAAAAGGACAAGTGCCACTGCCTGGCATGTTTATGATGTAACCTCAGATGTCACAGAGTGTCACTTCCACCATGATGGATTGGTCAAGGCAGCTGCAAACACCTGCCCAGGTTCAAGGGGACTGGACGCAAACATTGCCTCTTACGAGGTGGGTAGTAAGGTCCCTGAGCAGTTGGGATGATGATATGGCTGCAGCTCTCTTTGCAAAATACAGTCTGGTAGCAGGTGTCTCACAACACCAGCTGGTCATGCTGACTGTTACTGCTATTGCTATACTCTAGAGAACATATGTGCCCACTTATAGAAAAGAGGAATAAATCAAAATCAGAATATCGATGTATTGCAAAAGTCCTGCCAAAATTTTCAATGAAGAGGCATCTCAATGGATTCACCTGACTTCTCTGTCAGGTATCAGACAGGTACCCAAGATTTGTCTCATGATCAAATGCATTTTAAGGGGGTCACAATTAAATCCATTCAGTTAAAATATCTTCTCTGGGTTATAGGGGTACAGAGGGCTACTATGTTTTGTCTGCCCCTAACCAAGTAAGGAAACTCCACTATGTGGGCAAGAATTGGGGTGCACGTGCGTGTCTGTGTGCATGTGTGTGCATGTGTGTGTATATGCATGTACTCAGGACTTTTTGGTGAGTAGGAAGGTTGGACCATATCACAGGACTACCTTACAAGAGAACAAAAATAATATCCTTTGGTCCCAGAAAAAACCACAATTACCATTAACAGCTCTTTTTAGAAAATCCTCTTGTGATGTTTGTCCAATTATGTCTGAAAATATAAAAGGATACCATGCTGGTCAGGGGCCAGTCACCCTCAGAGACAGCATGCCCTTGCCTGGCTCTGCTGTGCATAGAACTACATTTTCCAGACTCCCCTGCCAGCTAGGGGGCCTTCAGGGAGATTAGACAGCTAGAGAGGGAGACACCAGGGTAATTCCTCTCCTGTCTCAGCTTCCACTAGCTATGTCTGTGTGTGGCAGTCAGCCTCTGCAATGGCCTCTGAGGACCTGCACTCCTGGTGTAATCTCTTCCCCTTAGATGTAAGCTGCACATATTCTAATGAATAGAACCTGGCAAGAATGATGGTCTGTCACCTCCGTGGTGAGGTGAAAACAAGGCTGTGACTTCTGTCTTGTTCACACACTTGCCCTCTCACCTACTTGCTCAGGTCAAGTCAGCGGCCATGTTGTGAGCTGCTCTATGGCCCAATGCCACAAGGAGCCGAGTCCTGCCAACAACCATTTCTGCTGGCCTTCAGGCAATCATGCCCTGGCCACTACTTAGATGACAGCCTGGGGAGCCTAAGCCAGGAGACTCTGCTGAGCTGTGCCTGGATTCTTCGGCCACAGAAACTGTGAGATAACACACGTGGTTTTCAGCCATGGTGTTCGGGGGTGATTTGTTGCAAAACCATAGATAACAAATAAACGTGGCTCCAGCTTCCACCAGCACCTCCTGCCTCTGTCGTCTGCAGATGGAACTGGGCCTGGGTTTTGGTGACGTCACCACTGTCACTCCAGCCCGGGAGATGTAAAGGCTGTCTGTTCTTGCTAATTGTCATGTTGCCTCACTGTTCGGGTTCTCAGATCCCTTATCACTTGGATAACGTCCTACCTTGAATAATTTTTGTTTTTATAGGTTAAAAGTTACAGCTCACCAATTTGGTAAAATGCCTCTTTTGTGTCCATTAGGCTTTTATTCTTTGTATAAAAGTTAGAGGGTTGAAGGTGCTGGGCTAAAGTTTGTATCCCAGTAGGAGTGAGACCTACAGTGTCCAGTCCCAGAAGTACGTAGATAGTGACAGAGAACCAAAAGAGACTTTCATCCCTAATTTCGTATTTGTAATTTTGTGATCTTTTTCTTAAAAGGAGCATCCACATTTAGTTAAGCTTCATTTCCTATGAACCTAGGTCTGCCTCCTAATTCAAACACATTGGATCCCAAAACCCTTGAAGACCTAAAAACATCTCTTTAATCCAATTAAAACAGCACTTTACTCAGAAAAAAAAAATCTAGAATAAATATTTTACTGGTACTACTTGCCTAAAGCTTTGGTCTTTTTTATGTTCCTCTTATCACCAAAGCTTCCTATTGGATTTCTATTGGATTGTTGGAAAAGTCATGACGCATTTTTGTAACGAAAAACATAGAAAAAATACATCATGACTTTGCTGACAATCTAATAGTTTCATTGGTGTTGGTCTTAAAAAGAAGCACAGAATAGGGCTGGCCCAGTGGTGCGTTGGTTGAGAGTTGGCTTGGGATGTCGGCTCTGAACACCAGGGCCACTGATTCGGATCACACATATGAGGGCCAGTGATGCTGTGCCCTCTACAGTTAAGATGGTGAATAACAGCTCCACTTGGAGCAGGGCTGCCGTGGGTCACCGGCAATGCCATGAGCCGCCATGAGCAGCCGTCCGTCCAATGGCTGGCGGGTGGCTGCCTCACCCTGGAAGAGCACAATGATAATGACAACATGGGCCAGTGAAGCTACATCCTTCACAGCTGGACTAAGGAACAGAAGGACAGAGATTTGTCTGTTCCCCTCCCCCAATTCCCCAATAAAATCTTTTAAAAAAAAAAAAGGAAGCACAGAACAACATAATAATCAATAGGATAACCTTTGTTGTAGAAGATAAACTCACATAATAGGTTGTTTTCCTTGGGTGATCAAACTCATAAGCCTCTGCTCAGAGAAGCAGGCCCAGAAATCTTCTCTTCCTTGTCATGTATCAGATCACATTCCTAATATAATCTCTTCCCTTTAGGGCGAGGTTGGTCATGCACGAAGAATGAGTGAGAGTGAAAACTACTGTGTGGAGAAAAGTAGAAGCAACTATAGAAGACAATTTCTACAAGGTGATCATTTTATTAGCGACAGAGAAGGAGGTGAGGAGCTGTGACAGTGAAGAGCCCACTGCCCTAAAAAGACTATTCTTGCTCAGACACAGTTAGTGCAAGACTGACACAGAGCATTATCAACGAAAAGACACACGGCCACCCCACGAAAAATTTTTAAGGAAAATAATATTTTTAAAAACTTATAGGGGGTGACTGGTTATCTCAGTTGGTTAGAGCATGGTGCTGATAACACCAAAGTTGCCAGTTCAATCCCCGTATGAGCCACTGTGAGCTGTGCCCTCCCTGAAAGAGTCAACTATGCCATTGTAGCATGAAAGCAATGTGTAACCAATGACCATGGTTGTTTCCCAATGAAATTTAAAAAACAAACAAATGAGAAAAAGCCACATAAAGAAAAGCTCAACAACAAGATAGCATTGACAACAAAGGTTATTGTAGGTCTCAGGTTGGAGCAGGACGGGCCAGGAAACCTTTACAGTTTTCTTTTAGACTTTCAGATTCTGGGATCTATGATGCCATTGCTCAAAAAGTTTTCACCCCACTCAACCAGCCTTTAAAATGAAATAAAAATGATTACATACTCCAGCTGAAACAGCCTTAATTGCTCAAAAACAGCAAGTTTCAAAGAGGCAAACTCAACTCTTTTGAATCATTGGTTTTTAGGAGAAAACTCCTGCCTTTGATATGCTTTTGTCAGAGCAAATGCAGAGGCACAACAAATTACATTTAGAAAGTGGTGTTATTTGTCCTGTTGTTTTCAGTTTTATATCCCACATAGCAGTGAAATCATATGGTTCTTGACTTTTTTCTGACTTATTTCGCTTAGCATAATAGTGTCAAGATCCATCCACGTTGTCGCAAATGGCATTGAAGAAACAAACTCATAGACACAGACAATAGTTTAGTGGTTACCAGAGGGTAAGGAGAGGGGGGTAATAGATGATGGTAAAAGGGATCAAATACATGGTGATGGAAGGAGACCTGACTCTGGGTGGTGAGCACACAATGTGATATATAGATGATGTTGTATTACAGACTTGTACACCTGAAACATATGTAACTTTACTAACTTTACTAATTGTCACCCCCAATAAACTTTAATTTAAAAAAAAAGGAAAACAATAAAGGAAGTGACATTGTGTTGAAGTATCAGAAATACACGTCCCTTCAGGAACTGAGCAGAAACCTCTCAGCCTATAATGGCTTCTGCTAACCTGAGGGATTGCATCCCTCCCTGCACCTCCTCAGTTACAGGCTCCTACAAGGTAAGAGTCAGGAGGCCCTTAGAGGTTATTGATTCCCTGTCCATAGTTGGGAGAGGGAATTGAGATACTTGGTGATGGAGTAAGTCCCTGAGTCCCTCAGTGAGTCTGCAGCAGAGCCAGCTAAACCCTGGACCAACTGGCTCCCCATTCAACGGGAGACGGAAGTGCATTGCCTGACAAGTATTACAGGAACGTGGAAGATGGACTTAAAGCAAATTCAGGACTTCATATAGGAGAGTTTCAATTGTCAACTTTTCGGTGGTAGGGCCCGTCTTACCTGAATGATAACCATTCTGTCATGAAGAGCAACAATCATGGGAGTGAAAATGGATCACAGGTGAATCAGAGGGTTGCAACAAAGATGAATAATATTTTCATATTCTCCATGGTGTCTAAACTATTCCCAAGCGAGAAGCTGGATTTGCAGGCTTTTTTCTCTGTGTGCTTTTTTGTTTTTTTAATTAGCCTTATCTATTTTCCTGCTTATAAATGGCATAAACTTATCTCATGGCAGCTACAAAATGTAATATAGCATTATGTTTGAATGTCATGTCTTGTTTCCTTTGGAAAGAGCCAAAAAGGCTCAGTTAGACTTAGAAAGTTTCATGTTGTGAAGGAGGGTGGAAACACAGGTGAAAGTTTGTAGGTGCGCAATAGTGAAAGCTGCCCTCAATAGTAGAAGTAACTTTGGTCTTCTCTCCAGCTGAAAACAGAATTTTTCTAGAAAGCTCAATAACTCTGTCGGTAGAAATGCTGACTGAAAATTTCAAGAACAAGTGCTTATGCTGGTTTTGTTTCATTAAAAAAATGCTCATTCAGATTGAAAACACTGAATGTATCATATAGTATTTACGAATTTAAGAATTGAAAATTATGCCTGTGTCACGTGTAGAAGGACTTATGTCACATTCAGGGACTGTAACGTTTACATTTCCTCAGTCTGTCAGTTAGATTTGATTTTTCTCACTCATATTCACCATGAGGATGACAAAATGGATGAACTAATAAAACAACCTTAGTGACCCTAGTGAAACAACAATTTCAGGCAAAAAGACCTGTAACCTTAGTGAAAAAACAATTTCAGTCAAAATGACCAGCTTAAAATCTTTAGGTAGTAAATGTAGGTTTAGGTTCAGGAGATTTCATCTAGAAAAGTAAAGAATTCTTTCTGCAGTATCTCTAAACTGGAAAATATTTCATTGGATTTGGTTTAAAAACAACCTTGACGTATTATAACCTTGAGCTGAGGCCTGTGGAAAAGTTAAAATACAGGGAAGTATTGCCTTCCTCAGAGTTAGGGAGTGAATAGGTGAAAATCAGAGAGAAGTGACAGCTAAAAAGGAACTGGGAAAGGCATCTTAATCTGAAACAGGCTTCTTCCCCACTGGTGAATATATGGCATTCTTTGGGGCTGACTTTTGAGCTGATTTTAGCATCATATCTCTTCCGGACTGCTGGAGTGGATTCAAGTCCTAGCAGCAATCCTATTTCTTTTACAATTATTTATCTAGTTATTGTCTCTCCCACTAATAATTGAGCTCTAATGTATCTCTGCAAGCACAGTGCCTAGCACAATGCATGGCACACACCAACAATATTTGATGGATTGATGGATGAATGGATGGGTGGATGAATGGGAAAGAAAATGAGTAAATAGGCATTGACATTTCTCACAGGTTGTTTTACATCCTTGTCACAGGCCCTATACTCTTTGGGGGTTTTACAGCTGCAAACTAGATGTGAACCAGTTTCAGCTGTGCGATGGAACTATGGCATTGCACCCCTTGTCCCCCAGGAGGGCACCCAGCACACAGTAAGAGTATCATAGGTACATATTCATTAAGTAACAGTGCTGGAGAGAGAGTGTCTGATCTCCAAATATCATGTAAGAAACCAAGATTGCTGATATTACTTTACAGGAAAGAGGGAAATCAGACTGTTTGCAACAAACGAGTTCAGCACTTAAACTCTATGTTTACAGTAGACACAGAAGCATTTTCCACTTTGGGGTCTTCCCCCCGCACAGTGATCTCCGCTCCACCAGATCCTCTCTTCATATCCATGAGTTGGGAGTGAAGTGCCAGCAAATTTGATTTTATTGTTCCACATGAATACCAGTCAATTTTCCAAGTGGGAATACTAAAGATGATAATTGTATGTTGTCAACCATGTCTGGATAGGTCCTCTCTAGTGGTTTCCTGCTGCTAAACCACTGAAAGCATTAAAGGATGGAAACATGAGCCAATGAAATGTAATGTGGTATATTCTTTGAACTCATGGGAGCCCCCTGTTTGAAGCTTACCACTAATTTGTGTATAGATATATCGATAGGCATAAACATAGTTATAATTTTTTTCTTTGGGGTTAAGCTTTACTGAGGAAGTAAACTGAGTAATAGTCAGTGGGAGGTAGGATAATAAATGACCAGACTGCATACTTCGGACACTTGTGTAAATCTCTTGGCCACGATGTTGTACAATGCCTGGGCTGGTGCTGCCAAGCTTCAGGTGCCACTTCCATCCCCGTCCTGGAGCACGCAGGCTGCCATAGCTGGCCCTCGGGGGGTAATTACTAGGTAATCAGAAACAGCCTTGACAACATGCTAACATAAAAAGCCATGTCTGAGGCTGTGTTGCTTTGTGTTTTATGTCATATAACTTGTCTTTGGGGAAGAAACAATCAGGCTCTTATTATTGATGACTTGGGCTATTGCATGGAGAAGAGGTGTGGATAATGAACGTAACAGGTGACCCTAAAGCAATTGCTTCTTGTTATTAGAACAGAGCTGGAGAGATCACTTTATCATAATTACTTGCCCACATATACCCTCAACAGTCACCCTTCACACCTTCTTCTCTAATTTCCTATGGGGAACAGCTGGATAGATAATGGAGCGAATAAGTGTAATGGAGAAACAGCCATGTTTAAAACATAGCAAGACCATGAAGAAATTGCGGTTCTGGCCCTAAGTACTCAAGAGACAAAAAGCCCATTTGCATTTTCCAGGTTTTACAACCCTCAGAGGTGCAAAAATGTATGAGTACAGAGCACAGCCTCCCTCTGTGCTCTATTCTAAAAAAGAAACAAAAACAAAAACAAAAAAAGCCCACACATGCCTAGCATTCCTCAAAGCTCCTTAAATGGTGGCCAAGTTGCTCAGACAGATTTATCTCCATCTCTTATCAAATGTGGTTAGAGAGACAAGGCATAGATTGTGCCTGTTACAATAATGATGAAGAGTTTGAGATAATATCTATAAAACCCAGTGACACACATGACCACACATTCCCCAGACTGACTGCAGGTATAGAGGGGTCACGCTCAGAGAAATCAATGGTCCTTTGGGTCTCGCCCCCATCTACTAATACCGAATACCACTTGTCTACAAGATCTTTGGCTGGCTTATGCATTTCTGGGCAAGTTCAGGGGATGAGTCTCAAGTGCATCAGGCTGATTCTACTGTAGCTGTCTGGCTGCCACCATGTCCATCATGGCTCCTGGACCGCTGCAGCTGGTGGGAGCCACAGTTTCTTTTACCGGCCGGGGTAAAGCCACACCTGCCAGATACTACCACCTCTGTCAGTCTCTTTTGCCCTCTTCTCCCCTGTCCTAGGACCCTGACAGGCCTTGCTGAGGCTTCTGCCATCTCATGCAATGCATCGCTACCCATGTGCCAGTGCTGTTTGGAGGCCTGGGCTGAATCTGGGGACAATCTTGCTGTGTTGGGTCACATTGTAATAGAGGAAAACAACCACAACTTGTTTGCATCCTAGTACTACACTGGTTTTCAATTGATAAGTTTCAAGTATGGCCCTATTTCTCCCCATCATTCAACTAAGGTATATGGAGGTAAATTGATATGAGTGGCAGCCATCATTTGGTCCTGAGAGTCAGGCCTCCCCTCCAACCCTCAGATTCTGTAAATGGCCAAGTGTGTCCTTTTCCCTGGGATGAATTGGTTCCCTGTAGGCATGTTGGACCTGCTGCAGGGGCAATAGACTGCCACTGGGCCCATCTTCCCATTCACCAGGTAATGTTGGGGCCTTTGGCAAAAGCTATTAGGAATTTAGATGCACATCAGGCTGTAAGGGAGGGTTTCACAGAGGAGGTGATTGAGACTGTTACATACTTCCTGCCTTCACAGTTTCCATTCTAGTGGGAAAGACAGAGCACACACATACCCACACACATACATGTACACACATGCACGTGTGCACACACACAAGCAAGAGGTTGATGATGGTCTGGGGTGCCATGAAAAGACACAGGGGTGACCTAACCTAGTGCAGGGATCAAGGAGGGACTTCATGAGGGAGACCATTGAGACCTGAAGGATGAATAGCAGTTAGCTAGATGAAGGTGAGAAAAGAACGGAGCTGTGGGCACATAGAGAGGGCAGCGGGGCCAGGTCAAGGGTAAGGTTTGATCCTGGGGTCATGGGATGCCTTTGAAGGTATAAAGCCTTTGAAGGGAGGGAGGTGATCTGACTTGTGTGGATGAAAGACCGCAGTGGGGAAGATGGAGGAGACAAGAGCCAGACAGGAGACACAAGACCATTTAGGAGGCTGTTGCTATTGTCTTGGCAAGATATGGGTGCATGAAGGATGAGGAGAAGCAGATATAGGTAACAGATATTTAGGAGGTAGAGTTACAAACCTGGTCTCCAACTGAATGAGCACAAGAGAGAGAAGCAGGTGTTAAGCAGGTCTAGGTCTCTGCCATGACAGATAAACGCGTGGTGACACCATTACTGAAATAGGAATCACAGGAAAAGTAGTTGCCGAAGGCATAGGATGGTCACATTTGGGATATATGGTGTTTGAGGTATACTGAGTTTGGGCAACCATTGAGGTACTGAAGTCAAGATGCTAACTACATATATATACATACATACATACATACATACATACATATGTTTGTGTGTGTGTCAGGGCTGACTACATAGGTGCGGGGGTGAGCAGCTTAAGGACAGTCACTGTAAAAACACTGGAAGCAAGAGGCTTCCCAGGAGAGGGGACTCATAGGAGGTAGTCCTGAGGAGCATCCACTGTGAATGAAATGGCAGAGGAGAATAATAGGGGCTTCAGGAAGTGAGCACTGGGCAGAGAGGTTAGACGGGCTCCAGGAGAACGCAGCAACTGAGGCAAAGGAAATGAGTGTTCCGAGGAGGAGAAAGTGGTCTTCAGTGGCAAGTAGTATCAAGAGCTCCAGGAAGCTCATGGAGCCAGACTGTGGAAGGCCTAAATGTTAGGAAAGGGAGGGGAATTGGGCCACTAGACGTTAGGCACCAGGAAAGCTCAGGAAGGATTATATATGTAAAGTAGTGTGTGTCCAGCAGTTTGAAAGTTGAGGCACAGAAGACAAGGAGAGGTGTTCATACTCGAGCAGAATAACACCCAAGGGGATGGTGACACTGGACAGGGAAAGGAGTCTGGTGGGAGAGACCTTTGGGGAAAACTGGGGCAGTTCCATATTGCGTCATGGAAGGCAGAGAAAGGGGGAAGTCCAAGGAGACCCGTGTTGTCTAGTATTTAGCAGAGTGACAGCACTGTTGTTACAAATGTCAAGGTTAGCGAGAGGAGCCAGCCTTTGGGGAAGATGGATAGATTTGGTTTTAGACATGTTGAGACATAGGCAATAATGTGACACACTGATGGGGGTGGGGATTGTAGGTGGATGAAAATGGTGCCCACTATAGGGTCTCAGCTCAGGCACTTCTCTGTGTTTCTGGAAATAAGGAAGTAAAATCCCATAGCAGTCAAAGCTCATATTTGCAACCGCCACACTTGATTTTACTGGAACCACTGGAATTAGCAGTCCTGAGCTGCTTTGCGTTGGTTTTTTGGCACTTTCACCTGACTTACTCCTCCTACCTTAAAATATGGGCTTACTCTCTCCATGTCAAAGATTGAATGTTCAGATTTGTGGAAAGAATTTACACCACTTATTCTTGGCCACTGCTCCCATATTCTTGGCCACTGCTCCTCATCCACCACTTCTACTTGCCCACCTCTCCCTCTATTCTCTCTCCACCTAGGTCTCTTCCTAAGAACGCTCAAACGCAGCTACTTGACCTAAGTGCCTCAGACACCAAATGTCAGAATGAGGAAAAGTTAATCCACCTGGGACCTGGAAAGCAGAAACTGCCTAGTCTTGATAAGACATTCTGAATTGATCTCTATTTTTCTCTTATAACTCCTAATAATTTCTAAGAAACACCTGTACCTTTAAATGATTTAAATGTCTGATTATAGACATTTGTATCTTAATATTCTGGTGGCTTTTATTCATGGAATAGCAAGTACATCTTCGAAAGTAAGTCTTATTTGTCACTATAACCTCAGTGCCTTGTGCAGCACTGCAACCTATAGGTGCCCGATCGCTGCTTGTTGAATGAATAAATGATTAATGCACGCAGAAGACTTTGTCTGCCTTTTTACTTTCACCCGATTATTTTTAACTTTTTCTAACGTTTTCCCTGAGAGGGTAAATTGTTTCATCCACTTTGCAGAAAGGTTTGGAGAGTAGTCACCAGGTGCTGTGAACGGTTTTTCATGCTGAGGCCGCTTAAAGTCTAACTAACTAAAACTATTGTTATAGGAGATTTAAAATTAGGAAGCCACGGGCTTGCCAAACTAAAGGGGGTTTGGCTGTTCTAGATTCATAACCAACATTAAAACATAATAACTTGTAAAGAGTAACTATATATGTATGTGTGTGTATATATACATATATACGCCTCTTCTGTATTAATTACTTTAGAATTATTTACCGAGCAAACACTGCCTTTCAGTGTTACTATTGATAGACGCCATCTAGTGGTATAGAATAGTAGCTGCTCATAGATCAATTTTATTTACGTGTTACCATTACTTTATTATTTCTTAAAAGTAGAATCCAAAACACTGGTTAAAGAATACTGTTAAGTCCCAAGTAGGAATGAAAATTTAGAGGATTTGGATGTAAATCTCCTCTGGCAGAAACCAGAAAACAAAAATACGAGACTTTATCTGTCAGTGCAATGCACCCACTCACTCCGTTCTCCATTCATCAGATGTTTATGGAGCCCTATCCTGTGCCAGGTGCCGTGTGAGGGGCTGGAATTCAACACCAGCCCTGTCTCGCAGGCTAAGCGGCCACGGCACATACTGACCCACAGTGTTTTCGGCACTTTCTGTGGGCTGGCCACTGTGCTTAGCACTTCAGACCCAAATTCCGCAGGTTCATCACCGCAGCTCCCTGAGGTAGGAAACCCCCATTTCTCAGATGAGGAAAATGGGACTTTGAGATGAAATAGTCTATAGTCATGTATCTAAGAAATCTCCAAACCAGATTCTGAGCCAGGCTGTTTGACATCAAAGTGTGTGGACTCCTAAAAATCTACTATTTGGTCTACCAAAGCAAGGCAAAGGTGAGAGATGCTTTTGAATTACAGACAGTTTAGGGCTTTTTTTGCTTTGTTTTGTTTTCTGTTTTTCGGTGTGTTTTTTGTTTTGTTTTGTTTTTTTATGTGAGGTGAAGCAAGAGGGCAGAAGACAACTTTAAGGGTGATAAAGTTTGTGTCAGTCATTTAGCTGGGGGTCTGGATTAGAGAAAGTAAACGGTAGAAAATGTGAAGAGCTATGGCATAGAGTTGGACTCATCAGAAAAGAAATAACCTATCTGTTTTGGAAGAGTCTTGGTGGCACACTGGATTGGGCACATTACAGAGAAGACCAACATATGGGAATTCTTCTTTGGGAACTGTATGGTTAAGAAAACAAGAAACCGTTCCCTTCTGAAGGATATTTGTCACTCATTTTTGATCACTTCATCATACTGCCTTTCCAGGTCTCTGTGGCACATAGCTGTACAACACTAAATTTTTAACGTACTGCCTTTGCATTGTTCTTAGAATTGTTTCCTATGTAAAAATCCAGCTCAGCTGTATTGTACTTCCTTGAGGATGGTCTTGTTATTTATGTGTAATAATCTTCTGCATCCCCAGAGCAGAGCTGAGCACTGAGTAGTCCTCCAGATATAATTGCAGAATTGAATTTTTTCATTAGAAGGGTTTCATCTTAGGCTCCTATGGGTGGTATGTGATATTTAGCACATTATTTGATAACTCTTACATTATTTTGGGGGGCTCTATTTGAATAGGAACACGTGCTCTATTTTTAGCAGGACTACTGGTATATCAGGGCCAGTAACCCAGCTTCCTCAGCTACAGCTCAGCCAACTTTTTTTTAAATTGCTGCAGGACTTGGCACTTCTTACTTCACAAGTTTCTGTTGTGATGCTTCCGTTTTGAAGGGAAGGTGAAGCTGTGCCCAAGTGCTCATCCGCTGGGAGGATTTCCCCTGGGAGAAGAAAACGAGACCTGGCATGGATGCAGCACCATGTGTTTGTTATGTAAGTGAATACGCCTGTGCTTGGCCATAGGGCGCGGCTGGTTCCCACACACGCTTGGCACAGCTGGCTCTTGTGTCTGTCCACTGTGCTTCCTCTCACCAGCAAGGCTGTCTTTTCCTTGCTAGACAGGTTTGATATCCTAGGTGAAGCCTTCCCCATGGGCCCCAGCTTTGCCTGCTGATGGCTGTTTCTCCTGCTCTCCCTGTGGGTACCACTCATTGTGGTCTTGCGCACCTTCTCCCCAGTTCTGTTCCTTTTGAAATGCACGACTCTGACATACAACCCTCTAGGTGCTTTGAGTTTACCATAATGCCCTGAACGTAATATGCAATCAATACATATTTCTTGCAAATTATTAATATTCATTTGACTTAAAAGAAATACTTTTAAAAAGAGGGCTGAAGGTAGAAAAGGGAAAGAGGAAATGATGGTGGGAATCTAACCCTTTAATTAACTTAGCCATTCAGGTTGCTTGCAGTGCACGCATATCATCTGCAAGTAGATTCTTGCTGTAGTGTGTCAAGGAAATAAAACTCCTGTTTTGCTAAGTTCAGAGGTAAATAGACACAACAACCAAACTAGGTCAGCCAACAAGCTCAAAACCTTGGAACATGGTAGACAGCTGGTATGCCTTTGAACTCTGTACCTCTTATACTTTTTAGGGAAACACAGGTAAGGCTGATGCTGGAATTATTTCAGAAGGAGTTGATGTGCAGATTCACAGTTGTAAAGAGAATTAATCCCTTGAGTTTGTTTCTTTAGGAACTCCGTGAGGGTGATGAAATTCACAAGAGAAAAGAGAAAAAGTGAGGCTTGGGAATGTCTTGACCTCTGGGAAGGTGAAAGTGAAAAGATAAACACGGGATAGTTCATTCTAGTTTCCAGGCAAATACAAATTTTACACTTCATAGTTGATTTTTTTCTTTAAAACTTTAGCAAAATTTATAGCTTTAATAGCAAAAGATTTCTTTTTTATGTAGTAAGGTATCTAAGGTCAAAATGATAAACTATCTTAATAGGTGCTGCAATTCCAATCTCCACTCTGTTTACCTTTCCCTAAAAAAGCAAGTGAGGAAGGACATGCGCATTATATCTAATAATACTTCTAGTATATTTTCTTTGGTAAGGAAGATCCAAAATCATTCCTGAGCTTGGTCTCTTGAGAATCTCTCCTAGCCTGCTGCAAGGCGGACAGCCTGTGGGTCTTGCCTTGGGCCATACTGGCACTGTCCCCATTGACCAGGCACCCCAAAGGGGCTCAGGAGCATTCTGATGAGGGAGGGCTGTGTGTCACCTGGGCTCTGGGAAGGTCAGAAGCTCTCCAGGACTTTCATAAACGCACACGGCTCTTGACTCTGCACTGTCAATTGCAAGCATTTTTAAAAATGCTGCCAACTTTGATAGTGACCAAAGGACTTGGCGTATTTCAATTTTAGTTTGCAAACTCCAAGAAGAGGGATGGTAAGGCGGGAGAGGGATAGAATGTGGCTAACATCGTCATTGAGAGTGTCTGGTTCCCTAAAAGATCATTATGTATTGGACATTAAGGAACACACCAAAGGTGCCTATCAGACAATGGACAATTGGCTCAGGCAGTCACTGCCTTAGGGGTCAAAGCCCTGGGGGAGAAGACGTTCTTTTCCTCATGGCCCTTTCAGAACAGTGGGAAAGACAATGACACATGCAATTCCGCGAGTCGAAGTACTGTGATAACATGCCATGAGAAGTGCGCCCTCTCTAGGCGCCCCAAGAAATGTCCCTCCATATGGGATTTGTTCAGACCTCTGTACAGCATCTGCAATGTGTGCGATGGTGAGCCCCTGGAGAGCACAGCCTATGTCTGACACGTTTTTATAACCCCCCCACACCCAGCGGCTCTGAAACATCACAGGGCCTCCATAACTGTTGAATGAATAAATGACAATTTTGTAAAGGCTGAGAATGAAGGGACAGTTGGGAAGCCCATACAAATTTGGAGAAGGCAGGAATTTTATCATGTTATGTAGTACTCCGAGATGTTTTATTATACCCATTCCTATATATTACAGCCATATTTTAAAAGAGATAAAAAAGATTTTACAATGTGTATATGCTTTAGATCACAGAGAAATACAGCATGGGATGGCCTGCCTCGAATGTTTCACAGGGTTCTGTTCCAGGGCATGTTGTGATAGGGAAGTATAGACATTATTTATACAGGAAGAATTTCACTCCTAGAAAGGGCAAAGCTGAAAGCCCTGAATCTAGTCTCCAGAAGTACACTGCAGTGTGAAGCTGGCTCAGGAACCCCTGGAAGGTACGTTAGAGGCTACCTACACCAGTACATTCCTGCGTGTAGGCTGTGACCCTCACGTATCATTAGGCAGAGTCAACTCCAGTCTAGCTTAAGGGTCTCCTGTGATCCTTTAAACTCAGCAACCAATGCAGGGTTCAAGCAATTTACATGAATAGTTTCAAGTAATGCTTCCTCCTGGGCAATCAACACCTCCTAGGAAAGTAGAGAAGATGGGTATAAAACGTTGATTTCCTCCTCTTCTGGATAAAGATCCAAGAACTTTCCTCCCTGGGGTTGAGGGTTGCCTGAAGAGCAGGGTGGGCAGGCTCCGGGCTCCTGGAGTGCGTGCACATTTCGGCTTCCCTCCTGACTCCTAAGGGTCTCATCTCCATAGCATTTCTGCGTGCAGGCACCTACCTAACCTCATTCGAACGTTCTATTTATTTATGCCTTTCTCTGTGCAACCTCCTACCACAGTCACCCGGGACAGAGGCCCCACCAGGGCGGTCCAGGGCGCCCGCCGGGACCGGCACACAGAAGGGGCATCGCTTCGGTGGTCTGGAGGCGCCCTTCCGGGCTGGCTAACAGTAGGCGCTTCGCCTGCGCGGTCGGAGGCGCTCCCCCGGGCTGGCACACAGTAGGCGCTTCGCCTGCGCGGTCGGAGGCGCTCCCCCGGGCTGGCACACAGTAGGGGCTTCGCCTGCGCGGTCGGAGGCGCTCCCCCGGGGCTGGCTCACAGTAGGCGCTTCGCCCGCGCGGTCGGAGGCGCTCCCCCGGGCTGGCTCACAGTAGGCGCTTCGCCCGCGCGGTTGGAGGCGCTCCCCCGGGCTGGCTCACAGTAGGGGCTTCACCTGGGCGGTCGGAGGAGCGCCCCCGCGCTGGCACACAGTAGGCGCTTCGCCTGCGCGGTCGGAGGCGCTCCCCGGGCTGGCACACAGTACCGGCTGACCCTCTGCCGCCTTCTTGTGAACACCGCGATGGCGATGCGGTGGTTCGGCCGGTCGCCAGCCTGGGCGACTCTGTTGCGTCCGGGGCAGGTGCCCGCGCAGCGCCCGCAGCTGCCTGTGTCTTGTCGGCCAGTGACATTCAGGACTTCGCGGCGCGGGGACCCGAACGCCGGGCGGGCGCGATTCTCCCAACTCCAGAGTGGAGGCCGGGAGGGGTCGCGACTGCGCAGCGGGAGGCTTGGAGCCCGCTTCGGGGGTCCACTTACCCCTGCCAGCGGGGCGAACAAATCCGGAGGAGGACGACGACGGCTGTACCCCGGGGCGGGTCCCGCTAGGCTGCACCCGCCTCGAGGCCGCAGCCCCCTCCCCAGGCAGGAGCCCGCGCCCCTCCGGGACGCGCCGGTGCCGCGCGCCGGGGCCTGGGAACTGCGCACTGGCTGCGCACAGCCCCGGCCGGCCCGCGGGACGGACGGCGCCTTAGCCCAATCGCGGGGCGGGGCCGAGGGGGCCTGCAGGCAGCGACCAATGGGAGGGCGCGGCTCGGGCGGGGGGCGGTGCCTCGGGGCGGGCGGGCGGCGGCGTCGGGAGCCGGCGCTGCAGACCCAGAGCCCGGGAGGAGCCGGCGGAGCCCGAGGAGGACGGCGGTGGCGGCGGCGGCGGAGGAGGAGCAGCGCCGCGCGCCCGCCTCGGCCGCCTGCCCGCCCGAGCGCAGGCCGACCGCTCCAGCGCAGCCGGCAGGTCCGGCCGCCTCCCGCCGGAGCCCGGGGTGGGCAGCGTCCGGGCGGATGGGCAGCAGCCCCGGCGCGCCCCGCGCACTCGCGGGCTGTCGCCGGTCCCGGAGCTCCGTGGGGCTGAGGTGCGTGTCGGGGCGATGGGATGGCAGCCTGCTGGTGGCGTCCGGGGGCCCGTCCCGCGCGCGGCGAAGGGTCTGCCCGGGGGGCTGGCGGCGGGGCGCTCGGGGGCGCGGGGTCCGGCTGGCAGACGCGCCCCGAGCCCGGGAGGAGCGGAGCCTCCGCCGCTCGCGCTCTCAAAGTTATCGATCGGCCGAAAGGTGATTCCCATCTCGGTGACACGCTCCCTAATGAGGAGCTCCTCTCTGGGCGCTGGGTGACGAACCTCCGAGAAAGGAGACGCGGCGGCCGGACGCGGCGCAGCGCGCGCTGGGCGAGGCTCCTGCCGAACTTGCTGCGGGGATGCCCGGGGACACGGTGCCGGAGCGCCCGCCTGCCCGGCCCCCTTTGTAGGACGGCGAGCGGCCGGCGACCCTCCGGCTCGGCGCGACCTTCCTGGGGAGTCAGGCGCGTCCTGCGCTCCGCTCCCGTTCGGGTCCCCACGGTATTAAAGCGAGTTTGCCCGTGTCCTGGGAGGCTCCCCACGGCGAGCCCCTCAGAGGCGTTTCCATCCGTGCCGCCAACCCGAAGAATCCATTTCGGTTCGTCACCTAGTAGCGCGAGGAGGCTCCTCGGGAAGGGAAACCAAGTTGGCAAGACCCCTCTGGGGGGCATTTGTCATCATTAACCTGCTTCAGTTAAATTAATTCAGCCCGCGATGACTCCGGCGTGAGTACAGGGAACAGCAAGTGCACTGGCCACGGAATTGTGGCCGCCAAACAGGATTTTGATTAAAATAAAATAATAAGAGATTTTTGGATTTTGCTTAGATTTGGACTTGTTTTGGGTAAGGATGGCTTCTCTGTCTCTTTCTCTCGCTTTTTTTTTTTTTTAAACAAAGAACCTTGGTGATTCTCATAGGTTTGCTCAGTAAGTTCAAAATAGTCACTTGGATTTCTCTTTTCTTTGCCTCTTTTGTCTGCATTTCTCATTTCTAAATGTTAACACTAGATGGCTTTCTTATGACAGGCATTTAGTGAACTGCGCTTTTGAGTCGCCCATGTGCAATCAGGTTTTAATTTTTACAGTTTTACAATTAGTACTGGGAGGGAATAATACTGTTGTTGCTTTCTTTGAAATGTGTTACTTCCCTATAAAACCGATATTTATGCAGGTATCAAAAGGTGGTCTATTATTTCTGCATTCCTAGAGATGAATTCCAACAAGACAGCTTGGTTACTGTTTGTACTCAGAAATTTGAGGGAGTCTGTTTCACGTTTTGCCTTCATATTTGAAGAATTCAAAGTTCTACGGTAAGATATGTAATTCTGTTTAGACAACATTTCCACTTATGATGTTTACCACTCGATTTTGTAGTTCACCACTTGATTTGGAGAGGTATAAAAGAATATTATTCATGGGAAAGTGCAATCTTTCTTGAGTTTTGGATACAAATAGCATTGATTCTGGCTAAAGTTTCCATTCATGCATTTGAGGTGGTGTAGTTGAAGTATGTATGCATGATTCATACCAAGGATTATGTTGGGGACAACTTTCTTTTCCCCCAGCTGATAGTTGACATTTGGCTTTTCATTTTAAAGCACAACCCCTTTTATGAGAAGTACAATAGCCTCTAGTTGGCCCTTTCAGCAACAACAGGTTCTCAGTTATGTGTTTTCAGTGCTTTCTTCAAAAGCAGGACCATAGCAGCCTGTCCAAATCTTGCCTAAGTAGCAAACTTATTTATAAGCTGGAGAAATATCTTGAAATTATCCTTATAGCTCGTCATTTATTGTGTGTCTTGCCCAGCTTAAAATATAACGTGTTGAATTTGTTTGTTCTAAATCAGAGCGTATTCATAAATAACTGAAGGGGGAAAAAAAGCTAGCAAACATCTGGGAAGTAGAAATGAAATGAAATCAGAAACAGCTTTTATCAATACCCACATGCTACCTATAGATGGGGTGAAGTGAATTTGGAGAAGAAGCAGTGTTAACATTTGGTCGGGAACATAGAGCGGGAGATAAATTATAGGTATGGAGGTGGGTCTTCTGGCTTGGGAGTATGGGCTGCAGATTTTCCCCAGCTGGGTTACGTGTATATTTTTCATCAAATGGTTTTTATGTTTTTAAAATTTTCCTTTCTCACAGAGCTTTACTTTTATGGAATGTAATAGGGGAATTATGAGAGCATCATGACTTGGCATTTATGGTGCTTATTGTAGATATGGCTGTGCGATATGGGTTTGTAAATTTTTTCATCCCCTTTCCTGACAGGAATGGCATTTTGAAGAGTTTTTGATACTGGAGCTTAGTAAACTCCTGTCTACCTTAGAGGATCTTTTTACCTGAGGCAAAAGGGATAGTGAATTACTCATTTTGAAAATCTGTCTATTCTTGAAAGTGAGGAAATACTAGTGAGCTACCCTGAAAGGGCAATTGTCTGGTAATTCAAACCAGTTTAAAAGTGCTGTGTTTGGTCATCAAAACTAGTTTAAAAGGGGTTGCACGTTTACTGCATACTTTGCAAAGAACTGTGTGGTTTATGTGAATACAGCTCCCTAGCCCCCAGCTGTAGTTGGTAAATGCAAGTTTTGGTTTTTTTTTTAAAGATTGGGAAGGCATTGAGTCTTTGTACTTATGATCTACTTATGGTGGTGGTTTAGGATTACAAATCCTTTCAAAAACATGCTGAATTTGAAGAAAATTTGGAGTGTTATTGTTAACTAGGAAGCAAAACAAAGTTGTTACTTTTTTTTTCTTTCTGTTTTGAACTTTCTGTTTTGAACTTGAAAGAAGTGTGCAGTGCAGTCCTAAAGAATGCACCAAGCCATGTTCTAGATTTTCTCCTTCCATAATGTACCTAATTCCTTTGCAGGGTGATAGGATAGAAAGAACCCTGGGCAGGAGGGGCAGGAGCCTGTTTCCTGCCTCTACAGGTGAGTTTGGATCAAGTGTTTTCATGATCACTGTTGGCACCAAACTTTTAGGTTTCTTTAAAATAAACATATTAATGAAAATGACTGAGATAGTGTACATTTTTTTCATGATTATGCCTTTTCTTTCTTTGGCTTATAGTAAGTTTGTATGTAAACATTCATGAGAGTTACAGCTTACTTGGTTTACCTTGAAATCTGTGATTCAGAAATTGATTTTCAGTTCCAATCACATTTAGCTGGAATCCTTTGAAAGGAGGGCTAAGAGTGTGATAGGAATGTAAATGCCTCAAACTTAAGAGACAAATTATTTTGACCCTTTCTGAACTTGATTCATAAACTTTGGTTCCAAAGAGTGGTCCAAGGGAGCCGATCTGATCTATAGTAGAGGTTCTGTTTATTGGGAGATTTCATATTTAGTGTAGCCCAATGCATTGATACTTTTTTTTTTTTTTTTTTTGTACAACATTGTAGAGCCAAGTTCCATGATAGGAAAGAAGAAAAGATGCAGTAGGTTGAGTCTGGTCATGGCATCTCTCTACTAGAAAGGGCCTTCCAGTTATCCTTTCATGTTGTCCCTATACTTTTTGTTTTCATCCACCTGTAAAATAAAAAAGCAAAAAACAAAAGCAAATTTTAGTGATTATCAGGTTTGTCAGTATTGAATGTTGCTGCATTGAAAATGTACACCAGTAACTACTATCTACTGTCAGTGTGTTTCATCTAGATGTGTTGATTTCCTTGTCCCCAACCCTCCCACACCCCAAAAGGAGGAATATACATACTATCTGACAAACTAAAGTCTTTCCCATCCAGAGAGGACGTTTGTTAAAATCATCCCATATGTGCATATGTACCCACCCATATATATGTGCATATATTCCCACTCATACACATGCATATGTACCCCCACACATGTGCATATGTACCCCCACACACACACCTGTGCATGTATATCCACCCATACATGCATGCATATGTACCCATTGATACACGTGTGCATATTTACTCATCCCCACACACGTACCCACCCACACATGTGCATATATACCCGTCTTTACATAGACACTTTTTCCCTTTGCATGGGCTGGTGAAAACTTCATTAAGGACCAGGGTTTGGAAATCACTGACCATCTCAACTAAGCCTTCTTGGAAGCTTGGATCCCTTACATGCTCTGCTGGGACTCTCCCGGCAGTACCTGGACATCACCAGGAAGGGGTGGAGTGCTCCACCTTCCTGATGCTTTCGACTACTAGAAGGTGTTTTTCACCTGTAGGACTGGAATCTAATTCTGCCTGCTTATTTGAATTCTGCTCCCTTGGTGGCCTGCTGAACAGATCCTTTGATAGACGTACTTCAGTTACTCACTGAGCATACCTGTCAGAGCTGGGCCAGGCACTTCCGTCATCTCCTGCGACTTGACCTGTGTGGAGTCAGGTGCCCTCCCTCCGTCTTGCACGCCGTGCTTGCACTGATGTAGTCTAAGCTTGCATTCATTATCTGGTGGCCATGCCATTCAGACTCTGTGAGTTTCCTCCTCAGTAAAACCCAACTCCTCAATCACGTGCCACCGCTAAGCCACGTCGTCCTTCCCTGTGCTAGTGTCACTGCAGAACCTAATGTTTGTTGTGCTTCGTTTTACTTTATTTAGCTGGTTCTTCCCATGATGCTTTTTGGACTTGATTCTATTATTTTGCACCTTTGCCTGTCCTTCCAAAGATCAGATTGTTTCTGATCTTTGGCGCTGGTGGATTGTTAAACTGACTGAACTGTGAATTGTGTCCCTGAAAACTTCCTTCTAGGTTTATAAGGAGTCACATTCCTTTGGTTACAATTAAGTACGAATGCACTTAATTTCTTGTAACTAGTCCGTATCTCTGCCTCTCACACAGAGGTATCCCGAAAAAGCACGTCAGACCTCCTTTGCTAGTTCTACTGACCAAGTTATTATAAGAAAGAAGTGAGGTTGGATTCAGTGTGTCCCTTGTAACTAGAACCATAATTTACACATGGTTGATGATTAAGAACTGTTTGTTCAGGGACTGAAGGACTGAGAAACTGGGGCCATCCTGTGACCTGTGACCTTTGGTGAGGCCTTAGGCACTGGAAGGACTGTAAAAAAGTCAGAATGTTGGACTTTCTTAAACTTATTTTGCAGTTTGGTATAGTTTTCTTTTGAGTTGCTTGCAGAGAGTGGTGAAGAGAGCCATGGTCTTCCCCATTTTCCGGGTGTTTTAATTAGTTGATACTCCTTTCTTCCTGTTGTGCAAATACACATTTAGCCATAGGGGCCTCGTGAATGCTGCCAATTAGTTGACTCCACGTTTTTCCCTTTCGCGTGGCTGTGATCCCTGCGGGAGGAAGCTCCCAGCTAGTTAAGCTGCTGAAGAAATCAACCGAGTCCAGCGTGGGCTGTTTAGTCGCGGGTGTTCAATTACCCTTAAGTAAGACAATCTAGGGAAAGAGCCAATGTTAAAAACTACGGAAGGGAAGAGTTCTTGGCTGAGTAAAAAAAAAAAAAAAAAAAAATTCTGTTTGCTGAGGCAAACTGTTGTGTAGACTTAAGATTTCTGACTGCAGTGCTTAGAGCGCACTAGCCTGCGTTGTGGGCATGGCCGGTGAGGGGAGAAGCTTTCTTCTATCTTTAAAGTCTAATAATTAAATCTACAGAAGACAGATTAACAAGAGGAGATAACTGAATTTAATTACACACATATGTGTGGGAACCCCGCACATGAGAATCAGAGACAGAAAGGGAAAATGGGGTCTATGTGACTTTCTTTGCCAAGGACGGGCTGAGACACCTGGGCTCCAGCGGGAGGAAGGTCATTGCAGGACGATAAGAAGAGCAGATATCCAGTAATTAGGATGCCCTGCCTACAAGTCGGTCATAAAAAGTTATTTCTGATGATAACTTTTATTAAGGGTAATTCTCCTCATTTCAACTCTTTAAGGGAGAGGTGAGAGTTTCTCATCAGCCTGCAGGGTCTCCATTGCCTGCAGCTCAAAATCATCCACGCGCCAAAGTGGCCATCTCAGGGAGGCTGGTCTGAGCCTCATCAGCATATTGGTCACTTCTCTGTCTTCTCAGGATGTTCTCATAATGCATTTGGTCCGAGTTGGACAGTGCATGCTCACGTGGCTCAGGAGCGGCTCTGGGACGCTCCTGGTATTGAGGCTTCTGCTAAGTAACTTGAAGAGTTATACTTCTGATTCTTCAAACAGGACAAAGGCTGTGTTCAAGTGTTTAATGCCTTAATCCAAAGGACAACCATTTCTTTGTAGTAGAGTCTCTAAACTTTTTCTAATGTGCATGCTATCTATACAGAATTACCTTCTAAATGTCTATGTATGTTTGCCTATGTATATATATATATGTATACATGTATATATGTATATTTGTGTGTTTGCACTTATGTGATTATTATATATAATACACAGTGTATTGTATTATATATAATATATACGTATGTTGTATAATTGTGTATATGTGATATATACAGTTTATACATATGATATGTTATAATATGTTGTATGTATATAACTTTACTATGGTAAGATGTGGACACTATAAGACTTCAAAATCTAAATTTCAAGAAGGATCATATGAAAAATAGATAGAAATTGGGGTATTTTCTTTTGTGCCTCGGGGGCACTTTGTCGCCCTTGGAAAGGTGCGGCCCCAACCTAGACACAGCTGCTCTGCCGCCCTCCCTGGTTAGAGCTCCTGATCAGAGACCGTTTCCAGAGGACCTGCCCGAGTCCTGTGAGGGGAGTGCCCGCAGGCTGTATTAATGGACCCTATGTTTACTGTATGTGTTCTTTTTCCTGAGGACGTTTTTTTCCTTTGGCATGTTTTCTTCTAGAACTGTTTGTGGGTTGCTCAGTTTGAGCTTTCATTTTGTGGGGAAGTAACGTAGTGGCAGATATTATACTAGTCTCCTTGGAAGCACCATATTGTCGCACACACTGCCAACCCACACCCAGGATCAGGATGGAAGGACATAGCTAGTCATTTGATCATTCAGAAACTTCTAAAGGGTAAGAACAGCTTGAAAGTGCAGATTCATAGTGTAGTTCTGCTTGTGAGCCGACAGTGTCCCCTCCTTGCAGCTCTCCCCCACCCCACCTCGTATCCCAGTGTGAGGAAGGGGGAGCATCCCAGCCTCACTTGAAAGCTTGTGGGCTGGGAGACATGATGAAGGCACGCAAGCCACAGCTTCTGTGCACACAGCTACCAGCTCTATTTGAATCTAAAGCACTTATCATTGCATGGCTTTATACTGTATGTTGATTTTGTGTGTTTATCTTCTGTCTCACCTCTAGAACGTAAGTGCCATATGGGCAGGGATGTTTCTGTTTTACTGCTGTATTCTCTGTGCTTCTGTGGTTCTTGCAAACACATCTGTTAAAGGAATGATTGACAGCCATGGTTTGCACATAAAGGAACCGTGTACCTTGGCTTTTGTTGAGCTAAGTAGTGTTGCCTTAAATTTCTATTTCTGGTGTAAATGATCTAAGTAAATAACCTTTTGTACCTCATTGTATATCTTTTCTGGGTTATTTGAAATGACCTGTGATTCAATTCTGATAGTCAACGGTCAAAATGGAGAAGTTGTTAGACAGAAGAACAAAAGGACAGCAACTTGTCTGTTCCCCTTCCTCGATTCCCCAACGCTGTTCCCTTCCCCCAATTCCCCAATAAAAAAAGTCTTTAAAAAAAATGGAGAAGTTGTTACTGCAGATCGTAATGGCAGAGCTCCGCGTGTTCCAGCCTGCATGAGAAGGGGTGGCTTTGGGGAGTCGGGCACCCTGGGCATAAGAGGGTGTCCTTACTTCCATAAGACAGGATGGGACTAAAGGAGGTTTCAAAGTCGGATCCCAACTGACAACTGTGCAGTCCTGTTATAACCACGTGAGGCTGCAGTTCACTGAAAAGCCCTGGTTTGGGCTCCTTAATAAAATGAAATGATTTCTGGATTGTGCAACATGACCTGTGGACTTTTATCTCTCAATCCATTAGCCATGATAATTTCTGTAGGAAATAATGATTTTTAAAAACCCATCATTAGTGTATGGTACACCTTTGGTAACTTACTACTTTTAAGGATTGCAAAGGACATTAGTGTTGCTTATGCCATAAATATAGTAGGTGCTCAGTCACCATAATTTTAATCTTACATATCAAGTCTTTTATCCTTAGTATCCTGACATAGTACTAATTCCTGTATTGCATGAATTCAGGGGGATATCATTCTAACTCTTATTTGTTTGAATTTGTGTGGTAAGATATGCTATGAGAGAGCTGTAAGCAAGACTGAGAAGTTGGCCTAAATAGTAAAATCACCTAATTTATCAACCAATTTTATTTGAGGGTCACTGTAAGTCATTTGCATGGAACAATGGATCTATTTTCCTGTTTTAAAAGTTTTTTTTTGTTTTGATTTGTTTTTTATTTTATTTTATTTATTTATTTATTTATTTTGAGGGCAGTATCACGGCCCTCATATGTGGGACCCGAACCGGGGCCGCTGGCTTCCCAAGCCAGCGCTTAACCACCACGCCACTCGGCCGGCCCATTGATTTGTTTTTTTTAAAGATTTTTTAAAATCAGGGCATTGGGGAAGGGGAACGTTGTGTTTTTCCAGGACCCATCAACTCCAAGTCAAGTTGTTGTCCATCAGTCTTAGTTGTGGAGGGCATAGCTCAGCTCTAAGTCCAGTCGCTGTTTTCAATCTAGTTGCTGGAGGGGGTGGGAGGGTGGTGCTCACAGCCCCATATCCCATGTAGGAGTCGAACCAGCAGCCTTGTTGTTAGGAGCATGTGCTGTCACCAGCTGAGCCATCCCACCTCCCACTGGCAGCTCAGCAGCAGCTCAACCCAGGCGCAGCTCACTGGCCCATATGGGAATCGAACTAGGAACCCTGTTGCTCAGAGCTCGCACCCTAACCAACTGAGCCACCTGGCTGGCCCCTAAAAGTTTTAAATGATGATAGGAGTGAGTGAGGGAGGCTGATGTTTTTGACTTAGGCACAAAACAAAGAACAGGGAAGAGATACCTCAAACATAAATTTAGAGACAGCTATTTTGTTGAACTTTCATTTATGTTTTCTCACATACTTACAAGAACTTTATAAGGCTGATGGGATTATCCCTTCATTGATGCACAAACTAAGATTTAATGAGAGAACATGTGGTTTTCTGAATCTTTTTCTTAAAGGTTAACCCCCAGTTTCTTTGCTTCAAGTATAGGGCTCTTTCCTCTGTTTCAGAGCCGCCTTGTGAGTGTGGTTGGTCTCAGTAAATCTAAAAGGAATGAATGCAAGGAGAGAGGGGGAAGGCAGGGAGGAAAGAAGATGCGTGCGTATGAAAATGGTGGAATATCCAACTAACTGCCTAGAGCTGGGCTAATGAGCTCATTGTTCTAGTCTAAAAATGCTCTGTTCTCTAGTCAGTGGATCGTCGGTTATTAGTTAGAAATTTTGTAATTTGCAGTGAGGTGGTTGATCTGCGCTTGAATCAGGTTATCTGTTCTTCGTTGGGAAGTGAGTGGGCTCTCGTGTGATCCTGCCGAGAACATTCCTTTAGCTCCTGAGTCCTTGCCAAGATAAAAAGAAGTACTATGAGAAGAAAACAAATTTTGTTTTGCATTTACACTTTGCTAGATGTGCATGGTCTTTGTTTAAGCCAGTTGAATATGAATCCTTAAATGTCAGGCATTTAAATATTGAAAAGGATTCATCCACAGCACTTTACTCACCCAAAGAAAAAGTGCTTACAACAGAAAATAACCGCCTTGCAGATGTAGCCCATACAGACTTTGTTCACCTTGTCATTGAATTATAAAACACTAACGGGGGAGCTGGAATTGGAACATTCATTGAGATGCCTGGCTGGCTGTGTTCCAGAATATTGTTCCCCTAGTGGAGGAAGCAGGGTGAGTTGTGTGAAGCTGGCAGCTGGCCAGTCGGAAGAGCTCTGACGCAATCATTGCAGTAAGTACTTTGCTCCGACTGCTAATTTTAGGGCAGTTAAATCTGGTGATGTCTGATGGCTGCTGTCGCCTTGTGTCTGGTTCTGGGGAGCTTTCTAAATCCACCCTCTTAGCCTGGCACCATGATGCTCGGTTCTTCCTGGACCGAGCTGTCTCACAGAGGGGGTGTGGAGTTGGCACTGGGGCTGGACGGAGTGAGGGGTGCTGCCCCAGGAAGGCTCCAGGAGACACTGCTTTTGATCTTCCTATTTTCCTTGTCGTTCCATCAACATATACTGGTCCCGTGTGTCCTTCCCTCGCTTAGGACCTGGGAGGTATGGGGGCGGGGAGAAGTGTCACTCAAGGCCCCCACCTCCATGGAGCTGCATGAGGACAGCCACTTGTTTCCCTTGCCATCCCTGCAAACTTGAGCTGTTTTAAACTGAACTTTGACCTTCTCCTTTTCCGGCAAATTACAACCAAGGAGAAAGATGATAATTTTTCCAAAGCTCTTTGGAGCATTATATGAAAGAGCAAAGTAGGATCTCCTTGCTATTGCAGAAGACAGAGGTGGGTTGAGGGGTTGTTTGGTGGCTGTGTCTAACTTACTTAGCTACCCGGGCAGTGAGTATAATTCAATTTTAAAATGAGGATGTGGGGCTACATAAGCTTGAGGTCTTGTTAAAGTCTGGCATTCTAAGATGCCGAAGTGAGCAGTGGGTGCCCTAGGGTATGAGACCTTGTCACTTCATCCCCATCCTCTGCCTCAGCTGAGTGTCTGGGACAGTCGGCAGGTGAGCGGACTCGTGGTATTTCAGGCCTCAAAGGGACCCTCCAGTTATCCTCGAATCAAACTTCCTCCTGTTCCTGCTGCAGAAATAAAAGAATGTTTTAACGACTAGACCTATTGTAGAATGGAGTGGGCTGCCTTATTAGGTGATAAGCTAATTACCCATTTGTAAGTTTTCTGGTCCAACTGCTGGGCATGTGTCAGGTGTATTAGGAAATGATTCCTGTGTCAATGAGCTGCTGGGATGGATGGGCACGACTTCTTCAGATGGAAGACTGTGGGTCCCTGAGAAGGCAGAAGCTGCGCACAGTCAGGAGCGCATTCCAAAAGGAAGGCCCAGAGTTAGGCTTTGGAAGATGCTGAGGACTGGAATTTTTGTTGAGCAGCTCTTGTGTGCAAGGACTTCCCTGGCTCCGTAGGGGGCCAGCAAATACAAGTGAGATACGCTTTCAGTGAATGACCATTTGGGCATAGTGCTGTCACCATGAACTCACTCTGCCTTCACCAAACTCATCTCCTTGCCGTCAGCACCATATCGTCTCCCTCAACTCCCCAAATGGGCTTCATTAACAAAAGCGACATCAAGGAGACTGCATGGACAGTATTTTTGAACTGTTACCTTGTCTATCACATAAGATACTCAGTCTGATCTCCCCTCTCCCTGGTAATTTGCTAAAGGTTATAGGGTATGTCCAAAACCTAAAGGAAAAAATATTTTGCACTCATCAGAAATAGAAAGTAAATGATTTTTAAAAATTAAGATATAATTGACTTATGACATTGCATTAGTTTCAGGTGCATAGCATAATGAATCAGTATTTGTATTTATTGTGAAATGATCATTACAGTAAGTCTGGTTACCATCTGTCACCACACATAGTTAACACATTTTTTAATTGTGATGAGAACTTTTAAGATCCTCTCTTAGCATCTTCCAAACACACACTGCAGTGTTATTAACTACAGGCGCCATGCTGTACATTACATCCCTAAGTCTTATTTATCTTACAGCTGGAAGCTTGTACCTTCTGACCACAATGTTTTGGTATGAAATCACTGAATCTGTTTTAGGATTTTTTTTTTTTGTCCAGGGAATATGCACGCAGTGTTATATGTGCAGTTCAAGGTCACATGTTGTAAGACTGTATATTTAGGAATTTGTAACTTTTGGTGATTTATTTTAAAATTGTTCTGAGTCATCAGGGATTTAAGTGGAGGCAGCCCTGGGAAGCGTGGCTGTGCAGTGAGCTTACCTCACCCGAGCACCGTGTCCGCCATACAGGGGGGCTCTGGGAGGGGTGAGTCGCTTAAGGTCACTTTCATATTCACGTCCCATGAAGTGATAGCAAGTGCTGGGTCACACTGGCCTCCTCCGTTAATCTCCAAAGCAAGAGATCTCAACATGATCACCGTATGGTTTCCCTCGACTTCTTACCATGCGACTTTTCAAACACACATCAGATAAGTTGCAAAGTTGTGGAGTGTAGTGAACATTCATATACCACCACCTGGGCTCCACAGTGTTAACATTTCCTGTACCTGCTTTGCACACATCTATCCACCTCCATCCATCCATCCACCTTTTTGTTCATGGATGTATTTCTAAATAAGTTGCACACATTGGTATACTTTACTTCTAAACACTTCAGCATACATATTATAAATAAGTTGAAAACTTTAAAATTCCCTAATGGGGTAAAATTTATAAAACGAAATGCATACATTTTAGGTGTCTCATTCCTTCTGAGCTTACACAAATGTGTACGTGCATGTGACCCATATTTCTATTAGGATATACCTGCCACCCCAGAAAGTTCATCCCAGTCAGCTTATACTCCAACCCTTGGCAACCATGTTCCCTTATATTGTTTGTTTCTTTTCCGCACATAGTTTTGCCTGTTCTTGAACTTCATGCAAATGGAACCCTGTAGTGTGTACTCTTCTGTGTCAGGCGTCCTCCACTTTGCATAACGCTTGCCTACTTTCCATAGGCTCTTAACTCCAGGCTCCCTTTACTTTCACTTGGCCAGTGCCCTTTTCACAGATCCTATCGTCAAGTGATCTCAGGAACGATTTCTGTTAGGTATTTGTGTATTTTTATTAAGCCTCGTTTTCCCCCTTTCCAACAGGGATGTGCTTTTCATATCTGATTTGGCCCCACCCACCCGTATAGTCTACAAACCAGGTGCTGCTTTTGTTAGCCAGCAACCCTGGCCTGGGGCCGGCTCCGCCCGCTCCAGGCCTTCTCCCAGCCCCTTGGGCTTTTGAGCAGTGGATTCCCACATGTTATCTGTTTATTTTATTTATTTGTGTGTCTACTTGGAAAACTTTAAGTAAAAGAAAATAAATCTTATCTGGTTTTGCAAAGCCTATTTTTAGCTTTGTGATTAACTTCTAAAAGAAGTTTGGAATGAAGGAGTTTTATAAAGTATCTCTGAGGAATAATTTTTAGTTCATATGCAATAATTAGTGGAACTAAAACTTCCTGACTTCAATTTCATGACACTATACGGAGGTGGCTGACCATCTAAACCTAAAATATCAGGAGATTTTTAAATCACCTGTGTGAAGAGATATTGGCTAGCAAAATCAAGTCCTGGTTGACTTAAAAATAAAATTCTAGACCTAGCTGCCCCTATTGCTATGCCCATTATCATGGAACTTCTGAGTTGTTAAACCTCTCTGGCCACGAATAAAACTAACAAAAAGTTTTCATTAGCAGTGCACGTTTAATGTTTGTTTGTTTGTTTTTTGTATGTTCAGTGTGCTGTCTGTGTGTGAAATGCTTTCCTTTCTTTAGAGCTGTATTGCTTAGGGTCATTGTCCCTGCCCTGAAAGAGACTCCCAAATGGGGTGTCGGACAAGGGAGAAGCTGACTTCTTTCTTGTGCCACCGCCTGAGGTCTCCGTCGGTGGCTGCTGTCCTCAGCTGACACTCAGGGATGCTGGCTCCCTCTTTCTTGTTCCTGCACCCTGAGGCTTTGGCCTCGCTGCCTGAGGGAAGCTCACTGGGCATGTCTGCACCCAGGCTTGTTGAAGAGGGCAGGAGCACCCAGGAGTGGTCATGTCAAGACCCCAGGAAGGTCTGCCCACTGCTGGCATTCATTCCTCTGGGGTACTTGACCACGCCCAGCTTCAGAGGGTGCTGGGGATTGTCCTGTGGGCGCCTGTCCATGCACTTCTGCTGCAGTGCTGCGGCCCTGGTGTCACCTGTTAGATAATGGGCGCTCAGGTGTGTGCAGTCTGCAGGTGCCGCCTGCGTGCTGTCCTGTGCCAGGCACTAGGAAAGGCGCAGGTTACGTGGTGAGAAGCAGATGGGGTTGCCCTTGTGGCACTTTCATTCTGGAAATAGAGTGAATCTTCTTCCAGTGTTTCAGTAGATTTTCATTTTTAAATTGGAGGTAGTGGTGTCTTTTCAAAGTGCAGCTTAGTTCTGGGTGGAGGAAGGGAGAGTAAAACCTAATAATAGTGAGATTGCGAACAGATTGTGTAGCTGAAAGAAGTTTTATTGGGGACATGGATTAGGGGATGTAGTAAAGGACCTAGTCGCCTGTTGAAAATTCAGACTCATAATAGAAGGCCTAAGAGACACAATGACTGGAATGAGGGTGATCATTTATTGAGGGGCCCGAGGGCTTCTCAGGAGACCTTGCCCGTGACTGCAGGGTGCCCTGGCTGCGAGCCATTCAGAAGGAAGCTCAGGGGAGTCCAAGGCCATGTCTTCCTCTGAGAGGAGCCATGATGGGCTCACGGGGCAAATTGTGGGGAGCAGTTGTGCTGCGATTTCCCCTCCCTTGTGGTGAGCCACCGTCTTGAAAGACTCATCCAGTGTGACCCATCCAAGTGGCCACGTTAGAGACTCTGTGGAGCAGGCTGTGAATCTGTCCCTGCTCGTGGGGACAGGGGGAGTGCACCGCAGGCCCAGTGGTGTGGAGGTGGAGACAGGTCGCCTGGCCTGGGCTGGGCTTCACACTCTGTGGAGTTAGTTACCGCTGGGTTTCCAGGGGTGTGTGGAGTAAACCCGCTGATAGTACACACGAATCTTCCTTCCAGAGGGCTCCTCCTGATGTCTGTCATGTGCTGGGCACATGAGCCTGTAGCCCTGGAAATGTGAGACAGAGAAGACCTCTGTCCCTTTGCATGGAGCTTGGGCTGTGCCCACCTTTGGGTTTAAGCCCCTTTCCCAGAGGGTGGAGAGTCCAGTCCCTGTTGTTGAATAAGATTTGCAAGAGAATGAAACTTCCTGATAAGCTTGCCTTTTGTCACTTTCCCTAACAAATTAAAAGTGGAGTGTGTTGAAATAAGTGAGGCTTACTTTGTTTTAAGGATGGAAAGGCTGACCAGCTATGGTTGGACCAGGCGTATGGTGGCATTTGGACAACCTGGAAGTTGCAATCATTTCCTCCCTGTGGCTGTTATCTGCTCAGGAGGTGTTACTGATGGCTGAGGCTGATCTCGCTCATTTTTGCCAGTAACTGAAGCATGGAGGGATTCCGGGGCCCCTCCAGGCGATCAGAAAACAGCTGCTAAGGGTAACTTTGGGAGAAGAGGGGCATTTCTGGAGCCTTCCTTGGATCTGGGCAGGAGCTGGCGCTGAGCAGCTGCAAATAGTGTGTTTTTGTCTCACACTGTGACACTGGAAGTTTTTACATCTTTTTGTTTGTAGTGAAAAAAAAGAGCAGTCTGGGGCTTCATCAGCCAGGTCAAGTGTACATCCATTCTGAGGGTGGTGTCTCTGTCTCAGCTGAGGTATTAAACGTATGCGGAGGGACGAAAACTGGCTGTGATTTATTGGAGCCCGATTCCGCCCACATTAACTGGCCTCCATAGAGTGCGTGTGCTTTGACTTTCCATTAATGGACAAACATTTACATTGACCTCTGCCCTCTGACTCACCACCCCACCAGCCAAACCCTTTATCTCCCTCTGCTTTCACTGTTACAGGAAGCACTCCGCAGCCCCCGCAGGGAGCATGGGCCTGGATTTCCATGGTATTAAGTTAGTTTCATTTGTTGGTTGGATAGTTTGAAGGAAGAAGGGAATGCTTCTAGAGGGGGCAAAGTTTCTCAGGGGTCACGGTCTTCAAGGAAGGAGGGGGAGGAGACGCCAAAGAAGTGGCGAATATTCTAGTAATCTTCAGAGAAGTGGTTTCCCCAGCAGCCTCCCACTCAATCTCTGTAGTTGTTGGCCTCAGAATAAAGGCCCGCGGACCTTGCCGCTATCCTGGCCATGGCTGCAGTGCTGTGTGCAGACCCTGCAGGCTTCCTGTTGCTCAGACGCTGGGTGTGTTCAGTGCAGGAAACGGCACATGCACCTGAGAGACTGTATTCTGAGATGAACCCAGTTGACCTACATCAAGACGTTTTTTGCCATTATATCATTTTGGTTCTTGGATTGTAACTTAATTGGAGGTTTCTAAAAGCCCAATGCTTCTAATGTTGTCTTAATAGCAGTACCTGTCTTTTGTTCGAAGTTTTTAGCCCTTGCTGAATTCTTCTGAATGTTCAGTTTCCAAGTGATTTCCAGTATTGTCGGAAGACAGTTCCGTGTTTGACGGCTTCAGAGAATGCACAGCACGTTGTTACCGCCTGGAGGTCGTACCGGGCCCCAGAGTGACAGGGGATGGTTGCTAGAGAGCACCCATGACTGCTTTCCGTCTGGCCTGGGACTTGTGGAGTCTTTACCTTCAGGATGCCTTAAAAAGTTAGCATGAAGGGGCTTGAAAAAATATCACTATTTTCAGTAATATCTCTTTTGAAGACATCGTTAAGTCCATCCTCTCAGTAGAAATTTTTTTACATGTTTCATTTACAACACTACAGAAATAATCAAGGCCGTTTGCTTCCTGGCATCTATAATCACGAGTTTACTCTCTTCTTGGTACTACCAGTGCTAAAGATAACACAAAATAAAAAAGTTCCAAGTTTTATTGCCAGATTTAACACATGAAATTACATCCCTGTGAATGCAATCACAATGAATATAACATAGGAAAAAAGAAAAGCATTTAAAGAATCATGCAGTTTGTTCATATAGGAGATTAATAATATAACGAATCACAATTATATGCACTATTTTTTGTTGTTCTGCATCATAACCAAAAAAAGTTATGCGTGAAGAGCTGTTCTCCATATTAAATGCTAATGATGCATTTTGAACAAATACCATGAGTGTCAATATTTATAGATTTCAATGTGATAAGTGATATTAATTTATCTAATCAGGTCAGATTGATAATGCACTATTTCCGGGGGATGATAATATGTATTGAAACAGTGTCTAGTTTTGTTTTAGTAACACTCATCCTAGAGACACCCGCTCATGAAGTCCGTGATGGAAATGGAAGAAGAAATTTTAAAGCAGTTTCAGGGAGTTCAGTCTATTCATTTTAAACTTTTGACCCCCAAGTATGCAAATTTATCTTTGATCTGCTGTTGGTGGCCAGGTCCAACAATTTATCCTGTAAAGTAATAGTTCATTTGTCTTTTGATGAACAAAAGGGACCCTGGATCTTGGGTATGCCTGCATTACAGCTGACAGCCAACCATAAAAGATCACTGTTGTAGTACTGCCCTGAAGGCCTGTGACTCACCGGACCAGTTCAGCAACTTCCAAAGTGGCCTCCAGTAGAGTGATATGGGAGGTTAGCCTGAGTCAGCTTTCAGAGAAACACGATTAAAACGCGATTAAAATAGTGGAATACAACCATTAGAAAAAAGGCTCTTTTTTTATTATTATTTTTTTAAGCAGCTGCCTCTTTAAAGTGGAGGGTGTGCATTGACACTAGATAATGTTTGACTTCATGACTGGCCCAGAGTGAGGAAGGAGCCAGAAGACAGAGTCCTGGGAAAGACTTATTTTTCTCCTGTGAATTTAAGTCCCTCTGGCCAAGCAGCCTGCCTGACCCTTGGTGGGTATTTCTGGGCGCCCGGCGTCTTTCACTTGACAAGCTGGTCAGCCCCGACTGCACACAGACCACCGGGAGCTTGTAGGTGTGCAAGGCTGTCTGGGTGTGCCGCGTGGTGAGGAAAACGTTTGGCAAGCTCGGCCACTTCATAACTCCAAAATGTGAGAATATATACATATATATATATATATATATATATAATTTTTTTTTAAATGGGAGGGAAAGCATATAAATGGCTGAGACTGTGCTAACAGGGTAGGAGAGGAGATGATGCTGAACACGGGCACAAGCCTGTGATCCCAGCCCGTTTGTTTTCTGCTGTTTCAGTCTGTGCTCTGCAGCAGCCCCCACCGGATGGATGTGCTCCTGTGAGGAGCTGGCTTAAGGATTCTGTCTCCCCACCAGAGGTGAAAGATGGGCAGGGGTGGGGAGGTACCCTCCCTGGTACCTGAAGACTTCAGCCACAGCAGCTTCTCGTGGTGCTGGGTCAGAGGCTGACAGACAGACAGGCCAGCGCAGCCTCCTCACCTCGCTGCCCGCCGGGTCCCTGCACCCCGGGGCTCCCAGGCTAAGCTCTGTGAACAGTTTAGTGACGTGGAAGGTTAGTATTATGTGGAGATTTGGAGTGTGGAATTTACCCCAATGAAATAATCACATTTGGTCCAAAAGATTTATGTGTGAGCGTGCTCTATTAATTATAATGAGAGAAACTGGAAAAATATTAGCAGTAAGACATTAAATGATGATTCCCCATATGATCAAGTAATTTAAATCAATTAAATATCTTGTTTTATAAGGCCATTTAGTGACATGGGAAAATGTTCACAGAATATTAAATGAAAAATATTCTTGCCAAGCAGTATATATATAATGGATCTCAATTTCATAGGAATATTAAATATTGCATATGTGTTAACAAAACAAGGATACATTAAAAAATTTACAGTGCTTATTACTTTTGGTTGTTTTATGTGTAATTTTCATTTTCTCTTCTTTTTGCATTTGTATTCCAGTTTTTCTAAAATTAACATACTAATTTTGTGATGGAAAAACCATGGTATTAAAATATTCAGGGGCCGGCTGAGTGGCGTGGTGGTTAAGAGCTGGCTTGGGAAGCCAGTGGCCCGGTTCGGGTCCCACATATGAGGGCCAGTGACACTGCCCTCAAAAAAAAAAAAAGAATTCAGCAAATTATTTTGAATATTTGACTCAGTCATATGTATCCTTTAAAAACTGTTTGTTTCAATATTGTTTCCTGGCTCAACATAGTTTATTTTATTGTATTATGTAATCTTCCTTATTTGTTCTTTTGATTATATTTAACAGAAGTTTTCAAGGCACATAATTAACAAACTTTTATAAGGGACCTGTTACGTCTAATAAGTATGTTTTTGGTACACAGTCTTTACCGTGGAGTAGTATCATGGAGGTAGATCTGTGAAAATTATTTGCTTACCTTGTTAGAGTCTAAACATTATAGTTTTCTAACCTTTGGCTACCGTCTTTCATTTAATCTTGTTACATAGGGAAAATACATATACTATGTGTATAATTCAATTTAATTTCAGGAAGTATTTTTTATTGTTAATATAATTAGTTGGTGAGGCACTGAGTGGCGTGCTTTTGTCTACGTCATCTTATGTAATCCTCCCAGCTACCAGTCCTTGACGATAAGGACATCTTTCTCAGTTTGTATTAAGAGTTAAATTATAGACTTGGGCATTTACTTTAAAAATACCACTAATGCTCTTTCTTATCTTTGAGAGCAGAGATCCCTTGACTCAGATAACTTCCTCGTCCTTTTAGCAGTATAATTGCCAGCCCTTTGATACTATGCTTTTTGACATTTACATTAAAAATAAAAATTAGCTAATTTGTAAGTTATAAGGTCTCAAAAAGACAGTTCATTCTTCTCTCATACCTGTTAATGGTTCTATTAAAATTCCGAAATGGCTTATTAAATTATGTGCGGTGTCAAAAGCTAATTGCCTCTCTGTGAGGTAGTCTACATGACTTATGAAAGCATGATTTAAGAATTATGTTTGAATAGCAATCAAAGTCAGTTTTTAGTATCTATCAAATTGTAATGATTGTAGATGAGAAGTATTAATAGATTAGAAAATGCATTCCCATGCGTTACAAAAGATGCCTCTAAAACAGGTTCAGTGTCAGCATCCTTGCAGTGCCCTGGGCTTGTTCGCATCCTGTCTGAGGCCTGGATACGGGGTCTGAGTTTGCTGGGTCCCCTGCACATCACCTGATGGGCCGGACAGCAGGGCCTGGACCTGACTGGAGGGCAGCCAGTGCGTGTGTGATGCGTGTAAGAAGCCGTAGTGCGTTGTTGGACAATCAGAACGCATCTTCTTGTCTTACTCTGAATTATAATTTTTAACAATCACGTTTCACGAGTCCGTGTGATTTGAGTGGGATGAATGTGAGGTTGGAGTCAGTCTCAGGCTGCCTGCCGAGCGAGCGCCTGCCACGGTTCCAGTGCCGTGGTGACCCGGACGCCACCTCCCAACTCCGTGCCACCTCCGCGAGGAGTGCCTTGATTCCCAGGCCTCTGAATGGGATGTGGTACTGGATGTGAAAGGAGCAGGTGAGACTGCTGGGAGATTTGCCTGCTGTCGGCACAGGGCTGGTGCTCAGAGACCGCTGGTGACTCTCGCTCACGTGCATGATTGAGCGCCTAGTCAGTACGTGCTGGAGAACTGTAGGCCCACTGAGCGCGCAGGGACAGCCTGCCGCTGCTTGAAAAGGCCCAGTGAGTCCTGAATGAATAAACAGTTTTTTAATGTCAAAACAGTACGGAAATGAAGTTTTTATTCGAGGAGTCATACTCCTCTCATTGGGGACAGTGAGAGTCAAGGGCAAGGCTGAATTGAAGAGCGTTGGCTTGGGTTCTGGCGGGGAGGGCCCCTGCAGCTTCGGTCCCTGCCGGACTCTTCGGAGGGCCTGGTGCACAGGTGTGCTGTGTCCTGCTTGTAGTGACCCCCTGTGGTGGAATCGGAGCGACTGGTTTGAAAGGCTCCGTTCAACAGGTGTTAAAGGAGACACATAGGTGACAGGTACAGGATGGCAGGAGGACTTCTTAAAGTGGATTGTGGGTTGTGTGTTTCTTGGCCATTCCTGTTAAACTTCCTGATCTTAAATTCTGGATTTCGAAAGGTATCATTTTGAAGGGTATCCTGTTACTTAGTAACCCAAAATAGGCAAGCAACTCTAACCTTTGTGATAGTTTCTGTTGGGGCTTCTAAAAGATGATCTTGGTAAGATCTGAGCGGTAGGTGGTGTTCGCTCAGGCCTGAGGGCCCCACATGCATCAGACAGCAGTGCGTCCTCCCATCCACCCGCAAATGAGCGGTGAGTGCCCAGGGCCTGGCTGGGCCCCCAGCGTCCAGCTCCCCTGCCCCCACTGCCCTCACCGCCCTGGTTCCGGTCTTTCCAGCCCCCGGGTGGCCCCTGCCCGCCTCCCGACTTCAGCCCCTCTTAACCCTGACGAGCACCCTGTTAGAACACCCTTATCTCCCCGCCGGGCTCCTGTTCTCTCACTGCTTCCGGTCATTTCTCTGCTGCCGCTGCGGGCCTCTTCTGCCCTGATTACCTGACATGTTGGGGCTTCTTTGGCCTCTTCTCCCTGTGGGTGACCCTGCCTTCCTAAGTGGCTTTTCCAATTGCCCTTATGACGATGGCCCCAATTCTTGGCCTGCCTGACTTTTTCCCTCTACCTCTACCCATCTTCCTCGGATATTCTTGATCCATTGCGAAGTAAATGACTTTCTTTTGGATCTGCTGTCTTCTCCCACAGATGTCTTTTACACCCTCTCTGCTCCTGAGTCCTGTACTGCCACCGTCAGCCGCATCTGCCAGGCGAAGTGCATCGGCCTCCCTAACTCAGTCCTTGCACATCCGCCCAGGCCAGCTTGAGAAATGCCTCTGGACTCTGTCTTTCTCATCTCCACTGCTTCTGCTTTACGTCGGGACGCATTATCCTTTGAACTGTGGAAGTGCTCTCTGGCCTGTGTGTCCAAAAAGGTAGCTCTGAGCTGCATGTGGTGATTTAAATGTATTAAAATTAAATAGATATTAAATTCAGTTCAGCAGTCCCACGTGCCACACCTCAGGTGCTCCGTGGCCACATGTGTCTGGTGGTAGCCGTGCTGTACAGCACAGATGGACTTACTGGTAGCGAGGCTCGCAGCCACCAACTAGCCTCTCACCTGCCCCGTCCCATCCTCCATGTCAACGCCGGCATTTTCCTCACAGAGGCAGCGCCCCAGTTACGGAACCCCCTGCTTAGAGAGTGGATGTTACCTGCGCCTCTCAGCGTGGGCATGCGTCCCTCACCGCACCGCCCCTGCACTCTGGCCCCCGCCCCCCAAGCTCGGGAGCCTCAGCCCCGCGTCCTGTCGTCCTTGCGTGGCCCTGCTGCTTCTGTCCGCCTGCACAGCCCCTCTCTGATCAGAATCCCCTCGCCACCCCCATCTTTCGCAGACTTACCCACATCTCACCCATCCCTGGTAATGACCTTCCCTCTTTGCCTTTTAACACGTGTTTACTGCGCTGGCCTCTCCACTGGAAGGGGGTCTGTAGGGAATGGTCTGCAAATGGTTTTGTCTTTGTAGCCTCTGAAATCTTTTGTTAAAACCTGTGCACTCCCTCCCATGTTTCTAAGGTAACATCCAACATTTTAAAATCACAAGTTCAATGATTGATTTTTGTTAGTAGGAAGAGAAAACATTAAACATCTTACAAGAAGAAAATAAGAAGAGAGTTGACTTAGTTGGAGTAAATCCTTGACAGTATAATTTGGGAGAATCAATTTTAACTACCTGGTTGAGAAATATACTTGTAAAGAATTTAAGTAAATTTGTTATCTGTGGGGTTTCTCTAACTTGGATTGAACATTTTGGCATTTTGGAAAAAAAAATTCTAGGAATATTTAAGAGAATCCATCATTAACCTATATTTCTTCCTTTTTTTCCCTGAATCCAAATGGGCCAAGTTTCACCCCAGCAGAAATATGGCTCAGAAATGTGAAATCAGGGAGCCCTGTGAGTTCAAGGGGCCGTGATGAATTTCTAAGGAAGACGCCCCTGAGAATCAGCGTTTTGAAATATTATTTTGTTCAGTGCCTTAGAGGTTTTTTACTTATTTAGAATAAAATTTAAACTTTGGAACAATGTACCAAGGCAAGATTTCAGCGGGGGAGGAGCTGTTGGGAAGGAGGGGCAGCCCCTTCGTTTTCCAGAAGAGGGCATGTGAAAGCTGAGGGTCTAGACATCGCTTCCTTAAACTCGCTGTCACCTGTTACCTCCGGGAACCCTGGGCACAGACTCCCGGGAGTGTCTTGGGGTGGGTCCTGGGCCTCAGTGGGAAGACTACAGCTCTCGACAGGGTGGTTCTCGCCCCTCCTGTCCCAGGGCCTGGCTGTGTCCCAGGCCTCCCTAGTGGGCCCCGGCATCCCTTAGAGTGCAGTGGGGGGCTGCTCTGAAACCTTCTCCTGCCCTGTGGGTTTGTCCTGAGCACCACTGGCCACAGGATGCAGGTTGCTTATGTTATGCCTTAGGGAGGAGTGGAAGTATTTTTGTCATGAGAAACAGTAACTGTTTATAGAGAGAGGCCTGCGTGACTTTATTGTGCATTATGTAACCGGTTTTCTGGGGCGCGGATGATGGCCGAGTGGTGTGGCCTGTGTGTCCTGGGCCCCCCTTTCCTCCCGAGGTGACTGTGACCTCCTGCCTGCTCTGGAATGTTGTGTATGTGGAGCTGACTTCACAGCTCGCTGGGACAGAGATGGGCCACGTTGTGTGTCGCCCAACAGGCGTCTCTTTAATTTAGGTTGTCATCTCTTTTAGGAAATGATATAAACAGACACCCTCAGGCAAAACAAACAAACAAACAAAAAACCAACCCAGCTTCAGATAGCAAAGGCTTGGTTCTCAGCCATCCTCAAACGCTGTTCTCTCCCTGCTTTAATCACAGCTCCCGATTCACCAGGTAAGGTAAGGTGTTTGCCCAGACGACGAGCTTGGTTTAACCAGAATAAGTGAGAAACTCCTGATTGAAAATAAAAGGGAGTGTTTATTTTGGTCCTAAGTCATTAGGGAGGGGAACTGGGGGGAAAAAAGCTGATTTAAAACTTTTTGTTTTCTGAATGTGCTTGCTAATTCTGCTTATACAGCACAGCACAGATATACAAAGAAGTGTTCTTTTTTTTTTTGTTTTGTTTTGCTTTTTGTAACTATATCACCAGCAGTACCCCTTCATTTGAAACCCAAAGTGGGTATCGTGTGTATAGCTCCTTCCAGAGCTGAGCTCCAAGCGCCCAGCGGAGCCCAAGGCCTTGCTTGCAGGGCCAGGGCAGGGCCAAGGCGCCCCTTGGTTAGGTGATAAGCTTCCGCTTATTGCCCTGATTCTGTCCGGAGCCCTATGCGAAGCAAAGCCCAGGCCTTTGCTTTCTAATCAAAGTGCATTAGGTGCTAAATTTTCCATCTGATAAGCCTGAGTCACACACCTTCTTATCTTGGACAGGAGAAGCCTTGGTACGTGTTGGAGTCCCTTTGCGAGGCGCCTCTGCACAGCGCACTCTGTGTTGTGGCCTTCCTCCGCTGTGCCTGGGCAGTTGCAGTCACCTCAGCGGGAGGCCAGGCCTTGCCCAGATCTGTGTTACATGCTCTGCTCAGAGCTGCAGCCGGGGACCCGGGAGGGTGGTCTCAGGTCTCAGGGGAGGCAGCTCTGCTCCAGGGAGCAGCACCTTCACTGAGCTCTCTGAAGCCTCACAGCTGCCTCTTGCTGGTGAGGCACGCGGGGTGGGCACACAGGGCGCACGCCGTGGATTGTGGGGTTCCCCAGGGTCGGTTGCACAGTCTGATCTGATAATGTACAGATGATGCAACTTCCTGTAACAGGTAAAAAGTTGCCCTTGGCCAGAATTCTTACTGGCAGAGCTTCGCTGGAAAGCTGTCAGCATCCTGCTGCCCTGAATCCTCCTGCCAAGTGTGTGTGTGTGGGAGTGGGGGGGGGCGCGAGGTGTCAGGAAGCACCCACTGGGTCCGCCACTGTAGGACTCACTGAGCTGCGACTGCTCTGGCAGGAGGGGCAGGTGCTGCAGCTGCTGGGTTCCAGGTGTTCCCCCGCCCCCAGCGGCTCTGTTGTTTATGTTGAAAAAGAGTGAAATCCGAATCCAGGACCCCGGCCCCATGGTGTTCAGGTTTTAAAGCACGTGACTAGTTGTCATTGGCCCGGTGGCCACTCCTTACTGGCTGAGCAAAGTGATGTTATTGGGTCTAATAACAGATTTCATCGCAGCAGTTGTTGAATTACATTTAAACGAACAGCCCCAAAATCCTCAGGTTTGGAAGTCTTTTACTGGGCGGGGGGTAGGGGGTGGGCGGGGGGGAGCGGGTGTCATGTCCTTGGAGCCAGCTTCTGGGCAGAAAAGGCATCCCAGGGGCTGCCTTCGCCCCACGAGGCCAGGGAGAGTGTCTGGGCTCAGCTGCCTCTGAGATGCTTGTCTTGGTCCAGCTCTCAGTCTGCCGGTCAATCTCTGCCGCATGTCTCTGTGGTGTTTCTAATGCCTCCTAGATGAACCGAAGGACAACAGGTGTCTTTGAGTTGTGCACAAGCTGTGTTGTGAAGGATCAGAGGCCAAACAGAGCAGGCTGGTCCTTGAGAGCCTATAGATAGTGAACGTGTGGTGCTCCCTGCCTGCCGAGGCTGAGGCAGGGTTAGGCGAGCTGTCAGTTCAGGAGCCATGTGCAGCCCACTGTAGGTGCTGCCTAAGGGAACGGACGCGGGAAGCGCTTATGCAGAGACCGGATGTTTAGTGAGGCGTTTATTTCCCAGCACGCCCTTTCGGGTGCCTCAACAGCCTGCCCCGCAGGAGCTGGAGTTTGGGTTCTGATTGTACCTCTGAGATTCCTGAAGTCTCCACTGTCACCGCATGGCCAAGGGCAGCCTCCCCTGTCTGGGTCACCACAGCAGTGGTCTGAACGACTTGTCCGACTTCCAGATCAAATCTCGTCACTTCTTTAGGTTGAAGTCCAGGGCCCTCAGTGCCACCGTCAGGGCTCTCATCAGCTGGCCTGTGCTGAATCCACCGTCCCCACGTGGCACCCCCACCCAGACCCTGTCACCCTGCTTCCTCCTGGAGGCTGCGCCCCGGCCCACGTGGCCTCCTCCCCACTGTGTGCCTGCTTGGCCAGCTCTCTCAGCCCTCAGCGGAGACACAAGGGCAGAGTACACTCTCCTGCGCCCCGCACCCCGATTCTGGCCTCAGCCCTGTGCTCCCCGAGCACCCATGTTTTCCCACCAGCCGCACGTTACAGCTCGCCTGCCTGCCTGTGGCATCAGCTCTCTTCCCTCCCAGGCCACGTGCTTTGGGGCGCGGAGACCAAGTGAGTATTACTTACCATTTTAGGGCCTCAGTTTCTAGCCCAGGCAGTCAGCACATTCTTGTGGAATGAATGACGGTGTGAGTATCTCTTTTAAATTGCAAGCATTTCTAATATAGTTTATTAGCCAACTTTCAGACAACCAACCGTGGTACAAATTTAGGTGTCCTAATAGGGGAGGTAAGAGATGCCGTATTTTAATTTTAGCTGCATTCAGAAACCCAAGAATGTTAGGGTGCTGTGTCCTTTGGGGAAGTGCAATCGGTACTGCCCCCCATTCACAGATGTCAGGATGCCAGTGAGAAGTACCCTCTTTTCTTTCCCAAGCTTTGATGGAGTTGGGAACTATAAACAAAGTAAAAGTGGAGACGAAAGTGCTCCCTTAGTATTGACACAGGCTGAGGCGGAGGGCTTAGTTTGTGGTGAAATCCAACGGTCCTGCCAACAGGGTCAGGGTCAGGTTGTGGGGCTGGCCGGGAGGCCGGGGTCTCCTCAGGTCAGCCCTCCCCTGCCTCAGGAGTGACAGGCTCCTGGAAGCAAGGCATGGAGCCCCGCCCGGAAGAAATGAAGAAGCATCTCAGGAGTGGCCGGCTCCTCAGGTACTGCGGTCCCTTTAGTGATTGTTTTTACATCAAAACCTGCCTCTCCAAATCGATACACTGTGTTTGAATTCCAGCAGTGAGACGTCCTACCCTTTGTCCATACGAACATTGATATTTTAGAATATACTTGTTGATCCAAATAAGAAATGTCTTGACAGTTTATTTTTTCTGGGACCAAGTCTGAATGTTTCATATTAGCGTAAGTACATGTGTTAGGGTCCTTCCTTGTTTGTGCTTTGGGGCCCAGCTGGAGTGCACTTTGAGCTCTCGCTTGGACTTCCTTTTAGCAAAATATGCACCAGTGGCAGTGTGAGCCGGGAGTTGGCTTCCCGTGTGGGAAGCACTGGCGGGCAGGCCCTGGGCCTGGGCCCAGGAGGGTTGGAAGCCCCCTAAGCACAGTGCTCTTTCTGTTCAGTGCGGGGGGCGGGGGGAGGGAAGGTTGAGCTCGAGGTGTGTGCAGTATGTGCCCGGGTTGCCTGAAGCAAGCCTTGGAGCGCCCCTTCTTCCCCCACAGACCAGCCTGATGATCTGCTGGAATCCCGCTTGGTTTTAAGGAAGACCTTTCTCGTCTTTCTCCTGCCCTTCCTTCCTTCGCCCCAGCCACCAGCCTCACCCCATCCCCAGCTCAGAACCTGCTGCTAACTTCTTTTTACGAAGGTAGCTGTCTGAAGGCGTCCTTAGTGAATGGAGCAGTTTTGAAAACGGCAAGGGAAGCCCCTCTCTTCTGTCCCATCCATGGAGCTTTCCAGGTATTTGCAAGCCATCCTGGAAGGCAGCATTTATGTTTGTTCAGACTTAGTTCACATTAGATTTGCTAGGGTTTGTGGGCCCATTTCATCCTCTAAACTATTCCGTTTGTTTGTAATGGAACTAGGACCTTTCCTTTGAAAATGTTAAAAGAATAAAGCTCAAATTTCACAAGTCTCTAAAAGTCAAGATTTTTTTTTTTAAGAACATATTGATTGGAAGAAAATGGCCTTCTGCTGCACAGACTCTATTTTGAGGACACATAGAAGTTTAAATGTAGTCCCTCCCCCACTGAAAAGTTAATTTAGACAGTTTATATGGAAGTCAGGGTTCTGAAAACCCCTATTGTGCAGCAAACACAATAGATGACTTTGCAGCCTCAGCGCAGCCTGAGCTGGATGGCCGAGATTAGCATGCTGGGGGAACGTGGCCAGACCCCAGCCTGGCCCTCCGTCCTTTGTGAGGGAGGTGACAGCTGAAAAGAGTCAGGATCGCTCGGTGGCAGCAGTGACAGTTGAGCACAGAGTGGTGTGCTTCTGACCTTCGCCTGTCCTTGGTCCTTGTTCTCTTCCCTGAGGGTGGAGAGAGGTTGTTTCAGGCTGAAACTTTTTGGTACGTCTTCAGTGGTCATTAGGGACCCAGCACCTTTTCTGTTTCAGGGTTTAATGTTTTAGCCAGTTAGAGTAAGGCCTTTTTCATTGCCCAAGGCTTTGTGCTCTTTGGGCGAGAAGCTAAACGAGTATTCTGTGTGTGAGTGACAGGGAGGAGCGAAAGGAAAGGCACCCAGACTCAGCTTGACCCTCACTGACCGTCCACCAGCAGGAGGGCTTTGTATTAAGTGAAAGGGCAGCTGAGGCGCTGCAGGCTCCGTGATGCGTGCAGAGGGCAGCAAGTGCTCAGTGGGGACCAGCAACGGCCACTGCTGGCTGTCCTGTTCTTCACTAACCTTTCTTTTGTGTCTTCTCGAACTTGGCGGTACCTTGGGGAGGTGGGGGGGTGCGGGGACATTTGGGATACCGGGACCCCTCCCCAGAGTCTGGTTTAGTTGGATGGATGTGGCCCGGACTTCCCAGAGCTGTTCACGTGACTGACGTGCAGTCTGGGCTGAGACCCACCACCCGTTCGGGACCCAAGGGCCTCGCTGCCCCGCTGCCCGCAGGACCACCTGTGGGCACCAGGAGCACTGCCCCTGCTCTCAGCATCTGCTTTATTGGCACGCTTCATAATTTCAGGGACTTGAATTTTTAAAAAGCTAAATGGCATTAGGTAATGTCAGGAGATTCTGAGTAGATCTAAGAAGGAGCCTTTCAGATTTAGGAGACTCAGCCATTCAGGGTCCTGGGATCGGAGACACTGTAGTGAGAACACTGGGACCTGTTGATCTTCCTCAGTCCTTAAAGGGCTGGTTAGAAGGAGGCCAGGAAGGAAGCATAGAACTCGGCTCCCTGGAGTGCTGGTCCCAGGTGTTTCTCCCAGGAAGCCAGTGAAGATGAACACAAGGTGAATAGGCCGGCCACCGCTGCAGACCGGGCTCTGGAATGTGTGGTGAGGGGCTGGGCATGAGGTGAGGGTGCAGACCCTGCCGTGCTTCCCAGGTGTGCGCCCCTCCCCCACGCCTCAGCCTCGCACTAGCACCCCCTCCCCCATCACCTTCAACCCGTGTTACTCTCAGCAGCAGCAGCTCATTTTCACTCCCTCCCTCTCTCCCTGCAGGGCCCTTTCCCCACTTAGCCACTTCCCTACCCTCCCTACACTCTCCTTTGCCCTCCCTTTAGTTTCTGTTCTGTATTTGCTTTTTATGTTTTCTGAGAGCAGGGGTAGTGGGAGTGCTGCCCTGTGAGCCTGCTCCGGTGGGTGGGAATGGGGTGAGGTCATTGACAGACTGGAGGGGAGCCGGGCTTTGGGAAGCAGAGGGGGCTGGGGCCAGTGCCGGAGGCCAGGATCACCATGTGTCAGAGGTGTGACCCTCGGCCAGGAGGTCAGGGAAGCCGCTGCGAGGGGCTGTGGGAGGGGCCTGCGCCTGCCCATGCCGTTAGCATTGACCATGCGGACCAGCCAGACTGGGCCAGGCACGGCCCCTGCCCTTGGTGCGTCCACGTCCACAGAGAACAAACAGCCCTTCAGGCGGCTGCTCCAGCTCTGTGCTCGCTGAGAGTCAGGTTTTCTGAAGATCATCGTTCCAGTGTCATGAATCTTGCTTATTTCATTCAAGGATTTTTTTTAATGGAATAACTTTATTTTGTTCTCTGTGTTGCTGAGAATTTCTCTTTTCATTTTATTTTGACAACTTGTTGGGAAACTCTTGCCGCTTTGCTAACTTCCAAGGTGCCTAGCAACATTTTACAGATCGTTGGGAATGTTTCTCTAATCATTTTAGCAAAACCATAATCAGTCATTTATGCATAGCGCCCTAGAGACAGTAAATGTTTCCTAAGAGTTATTTCAGAATTCCTTATTCTGCAGAGCTACATGTTTAATGTAATGTGGTCTCTAGGTCAGGCCTTGAAAGGAACTCCCCTAGTTAATATCCAGCTTATGTTCAGGAATATCTGTGTGTTAGTCCATAGGCTGAAGGCATGCAGCGGGGCCGTGGCCTGTGGCCTGGCGGGGCTGGCCCCGTGCCCCCGGCCCTGGCTCTCTGCCCCTGCCCCCGAACCCCCAGCCTCCGGCCCCCCTGCCCTGCCCCCGGCCCTGGCCACAGGAAGGACTCAGTACAATAAATGTGGCCCATCATCGGGAGCAAAATGAGCATTTCATGACTGTAAGACGAGTTTGACCAGACAATTTAACATCTTAGAGGCGTCCTTGTGGGAGAGAAGAATATTTCACTGAGAAGCATCAGTGAAAATCTTGCCTTGTTTTTCTTAAAAGTGTTGTTTTTGTGTTTACTTGTGCGATATGAGATGTACTACTTTATGCAGCCCCTGAAAAGACCGTCTTTCGCGTCCTTTTGCAGCAGGTGTCTGCGTTTCCTGGGTCATCAGCGCTCACCTGCAGCTGGCCAGCCCCACAGCTGCACTGCTGTGAAAACAGAATTTCCTGACGTCATGAATTCGAGAACCTGATTTTCTTGGTTACTTACAACTAATGTGCCCCCTCTTCCACTTTTCTAGTTGTACAATAGAAAAGTATGAAATGTAGGATTTAAGGAGAGAATGGTATTTTCACTTGTGTTTTTTCTGTGAACATGGAAAGTGTAAACTGATGTTTGAAATATTAGTGCTCATTTTTATTTTATATGAAGAAGTTAGTCTTGCTGTCAGTTTTCTGAGGTTCTTTAAGGAAAGGTTCTGAAAGAAATGCTTTGCTTTTTTTTTTTAATTCCAGGAAATTTATCAGTTGACCAAGTTTTTGGTTAACAATGAACATTCTTTTCTTTGATGACTCAGTTTTTTTTTTTTTTTTTAGTTTTCTAAAAAAAAAGTGCTTTAGGGCCAGTGGTCTATAGACAGCGTGATAAATCAATGTTTGTTTTATTTTCACATCTGAGCCAGAAGTCCTTTGATTCAGCAGACTTAATTTATAATAGAGGATGGCTGTTATTTTTTAGATGTGAACATTTTAGGTGGGCACCATCCTATCCCAAAATGAAGAACCTTTAAACACCAAGTGGCAGGTGGCCCCATTCAGCTCTACCAGTAAAAAACATGTGTTTACTTCCTGAGGTAGAGGGAAGGCGACTGTATCTGGCAGATAGAGTAAAATTGTCGTCACTGCCAATTATTCAGTGACTTCTATCTATGCAGCTTCCCGTTTTAATTCAGACAGTAAGTGTCTGCACATGTCTGTGCTAAATATTGCTGTTGCTCTCAGACTGTGTGTGTGTCTAAGAACTGATAATTACACATTCTTTTTTTCCTTCATTTTCTCCGGTGGTTTATTTCCAGTAGTAAATTAGTGGAAATAGATGACCTAGCCTTCTTTCTTCCTGATTCTGGTCGCCCCTTCCCAGCACTGATTAGTGGGAAAGAAGACACAGGGCCCAGGTCACTGAATCAAGAGGACAGTCCCCAGGGAAGCTCCCTTGGGCCCTTTGTGGCAGGTGGTGGGAGAGGCCCAAGCTGTTGCCATTTCAACTGTATGTTTATTTCTTAACATATCCTAGTAAATTAAACATTAAAACATGAGAAAGGACTTTGGGCCCTCTCCAGCGAGGGTCAGATGGACGTGGAGCTCCATCCTGCCAGCTGTTTACGTAGAAACAACCTCTCTTCACTGGCCGCTGGGGGGTGGGTGGCGGGTGGTTGGTACCGGGGCCCCTAAGCATCTCCCCCTCATTTCTGTAAGGTTCCATCGACGCTAGACTTTCTTAGACTCTGTCCTATTGTGGCCTCCTAGGGAGACTGGAAACTCAAAGAAAGCCATGTCAGGGAGTTAACTGCTCCAGGAGCCAAAAGACAGAGCTTAAAGACAAAAGCGAGAGGAGAGGCAGAGGTGCTAGACAGGCAAGCAGTTCCGGATTAAAGGTTAAGCCAGTCTCCACCTGAAGACACAGCACATCCTTGTGCCCTCATGGCAGGCAGCTGGCCTGGGAGCGCCTTCCCGGCAGGGCCCACGCTCCCTGCCGTCCTGCCTGGTCCAGTTTGGAGCTCTGAGCTCCAGCTCCCCGCCCAGCACCCACCTGGCGGGCTGCCGCTCTGCACCCGGGGCCCAGCCAGCGAGGAGCAGCGCAGCCCAGAGAGGATGAGTGGCCGGCAGCCCTGCCCCAGTTAGTCCACACGTTACAGGACTTAGTCCAGGCCCCCGCTGACCAGTGTGGAAAATTTCTGCACTCTTCCTTTTTTTCAACCTCCCTCCCTGAAATATCAACAGATTCCAAACTGGGCTTATTTTCCAGTTTGGTCAAGGAAGTAGAGAATCACATGTGAAATATTTTTGTACTAGGCAGAGTCACTCATTTTTGTGTCGCTAAGTCTTTCCATTCAGATACACTTGGCTGTTTTCTCCTGGTTCCCCTTTGGGCAGATGCTGTCACACAGGGCAGGGCATTGGAGGGTCCCTCAAGGCGGGAGCCCGATGGCCAGCACTTTGCCGTTCTCCCTGAAAACAAACCCACAGCTCTGCGTGAACTTCTGACTTGCCAGCTTGCCCTCTGAGCAGACCTTAAACTTGATGGAGGTTTAATGGCCTTTGTTCTGAACTGTATTGAGGGAGCTTCCTGTTTGTATTGTCTGTTTCAAGTGGATGGATTTCAGTTCTCTTTACGGGGTTCCTTCCTGGTCCACCTTCCTTTGTCTCATGCCTGTTCATGATTCCACTGTTGGATGTTGTGACTCTGGCCCGTTGGCTCGGAAGACCTCACCTTTGGCACCCCAAGATCACCTTTGCTTTCTGTGGCTGTGCAGATTCAGGAGGAAGGCAGGGGTGTGTGTGACAGCTCTGCGGGCTGATCCGGCGCTGTGTGCTTCTGGAAGCCACGCTCGCCTGCGGGAACTAGGTGGGCCCAGGGCTGAATGAGTGTCTGGCGGCAAGTCCACCCGAGTTTTTCCCTCCATACTTTCCTCTTCCAGAAAACAATGTATTTGAGCGCAGAATATCTTTCTTCCTCCAGCAACCTTGTTCACGGTGACCCTTGCATTGAGTTCAATTTCTTCCTTTCCTTTTCTTTCTCCAGCTTTTAAACTTTGGCTTAATTTGTTAACTTTCTCAAGACTGACATTGTGCACAAAAATAAATTGAGCCTTATTGAATCTCATTGCTCAAATTGGTGACACTCACGATTTGGAGAATTCAGGAAGACTCATGGGTATTTTGGAGAAAGATTCTTGCTTTGAGTAGCCGGTCTGGTAGAACCCCTTGATAGAGGTGGCAGAGTGTGGGGGCAGGAGATGAGGCCAGGTGCCCTGCCCCGCTGTTACCCCATAAGTGTTTAGGGATTTTTGTGGGGAAGGGGCAGGGAGAGATGGAATTCCAAGCCCGGGGCGGGGCCAGCATCCCTAATTGTGGGAACATCAGGTGGTTTGCAGAGGCCCAGCAGAGAAAGCCCTGCTGGAACAGAGAGGGACTTCCATCCCGGAGCAGGTGAGTTTTGAGCCGCTGCAGGAGTGCCCGTCTAGCTGTGGAAGTGTTTCAGGAATTAGAAATTATTTTTCCTCCTCTTAGACTCATATGCTTTCCTGTTGATAATGAGACTTTTAAGAGTGTCCCTGGACCTCCAGCATGTCACTTTATAAATGGGAGTGTACACATGCATTTGCTTACCAGTCTTCAGCTGGACTCAGGCCAACAGATTTGTTCTAAGGTTCACATAGTGAAGTTGTTGTGCTGACAGAGCATTAAAGGGAGAATAGGAGGAAAGCCTCAGTGTCAGGAATCCAGTGGGAAATAGGCCTTGGCCCTTTGTAGTGTCTGACAACTGGGTTATTTGTCAGCTGGGCCCAGGGAATTTTTAGAATTTGGTATCTCATCCTTAGGTTCCCAGTTATTTTGATTCCCCGACAGACTCTAAAGGGTACGGAAAAGTGAGACTGAAAAACAAATTCTGCAGAGATAAGCCCAGCTGAATCTAACTATGGTAATGAATTGGCAAAAAAATCAGTAATTCAGCGAGAAGTCTGTCAGCCAGTGGTGGCAAAAGACTGCAGTGAATTTGTGATAACATGCACGTATCTGAGCTAATTGGGTAAATTTACATATGGTGTTACTGTAGTGTCATCCAAGACTAGTCCTTTGGGAAATTTATAGATTAATGGAGACCCAAATGTTTAAATATTTCAGCTGTTTATCCTCAAAGAGAAACCACAATAAATGTGTATTTGGCTTACGGAATTAAAATGGGGCTGCTTTTCGCATTGTCATCTGATGATTAAGAAATTTTAACTTACCTGCAGTTTTTACTTCTCACATTTGTTTCTTTGTGGGAGTTGCCATCTAAATGTTTCTTTAAGGTTGTGATTCTCAAATGTTTGTTTCTGGAGTTTTTTACACTCTTAAAAATGAGTGAGGGACCGGCCGAGTGGTGTGGTGGTTAAGCGCTGGCTTGGGAAGCCAGTGGCCCTGGTTCAGGTCCCACATATAAGAGCCAGTGACACTGCCCTCAAAAAAAAAAAAAGGGGGGGGAGGACTCAAGAGCATGTGGATTATAGCTATGGATATTTACTATATTAGAAATAAAACCTAAGACATTAAAAATATCACTACTGAATTAAAAATAATAATAAGCCTACCACGTGTTAACATAAGTACCATTTGTATGAAAAATGACCAGTTTTCCAAACAGAAAAAACCTTATCAAAAGCGTGTCTTATAATTTTTGCAACTATCTTTAGTATCTGGCGTACTAGACAGCTGGTCCTCATCCTGGCATTGACACTCCTTCCGATGTGATGCCGTCGCCATGTGTGAGGGAAAGCCAGGCTCACAGGGGAATGGAGTAGGGAAGGGGGGTTGATTTCTTTGTAGATAATTGTGGGGTTTCTTTGATTGTACACTAAACAAGTGTTAGTTTCTTAAAGGTCAGTTGAGATGTAGATTCTGAAACTGTATCTATGAACCTTTAAAACTGTTCCATGTATGATTTTGAATATCATGCATCGGTCATATGGAAGACCTCCCACACATGTTGGTACATTTCATTTCTCAATATCAAAAAAAAATTCATATCCCCAGTTATAAAAATTTTTAAATGTAGGGAAGTTGTTGACTCCACAGTGGATGTGGATACACGAGTTTTCAAAAAGCCTAATTTTTGCAAAACAGCTTGACTCTTATTATTTTGTCAGTTGTTTTCCTTGGAAACAGGCTCATTTTGCCCAGGAAATGCCTACGAGGCAGCCATGTCTGAATGCCTGTGGTTTGCGTCCTGTGCTTTCCAGTCAAAGGTGGCGTTTCAGGTGAGCGGCTCCGCCACCTCCCAGCTGCCTCGCGGCGCTTTTCCTGGCGATGCCCTCGGCCTGAGCAGCAGGACTTCTCCGTGTGCTCCTGTCCTTCGCCCAGAATGTTAAAACGTGTGCACCCAAGGGTGGAGTGTGATAAAATTGTTGCTACCCCTTATCAAGGACATTAAGTGTTGCCATCTTTTTATCTGCCTGTTTATGTTTACGTGCAGTCATGGGGTGCGGTGACTAGCAGCTTGGTGCCACTGCCTTGCTCTGCCTTAAGGGTACTTTCACACCATTGATGCAGTAAAACAGGCAAATAATGTCTTAGGATTACTGTGAAAGTCATGTGGCCTCAGGGACCCGAGGTGTCCATGGTTCACATTTTTGAGAATCGTTGGGGAAGGCGCTAAATGAGGCAGAACTAAACTTGATCTGTACTAATTGAGTGATGCAGAAATGGACCACAGGTGCTGGGTTGAGAGGGGGTGGGGGGAGCAGGTAAGATGTGTGAGAGTTCCCGGAGTGTGGGGCTTACGCAGGGGATGTCACCTCCTGCGTCCTGAACATCTGAGTCAGTGCCTGGCATGTGACTCAGGAAATAGATGTAGCAGTTTGAAGAATTAGATTGAGAGTAATGGGCTTATATTATAAATTTAGTGGATTTTTAAAAATTCGATGTATCAAGGACATTTTTTTTCCTCGTGTTATAAAAGTAATAAAGCGGTGACATAGGTGCACAGCCTCTCACGTCCCACCTGTTCTGTGATTCTGTAATCTTCCTTAGTTACCCTGGCCCTTAGGGGTCTGTTTTCTGTTCCATCAAGGTCCCTGTCACCAGCTGGGTAGAGCCGCCCCAGCAGTAAGAACCTACTTTAGCCTAAAAAGCTGACCAGCGCTTTCCCCCACTGGGAGACGTGCCCAGTATAAGGGACAGCGTCAGGTCGGCTATGAGATTGACTCTGCTCTTTGTGAGCAAGTGTCATTAACTGCCGTTTTCCCAGTGGTTTTGCACGGAGGCTAGGTAGTTGGGTGGGCAGTTTATTTTGTTTTCAGTGTATGAAGTATCAAAAGTGTGTTCTCCTTGGGAGCCTCCAGAAGAGAAAGGCTTTTGTGCCTAGAAGACTTGTCATTTCTATTAACATGTTTCTTCATTTTTCCTTAAATTTATCTTAGCGATAGTGAGGACTAATTTATACTTTTGTGGGTTGGAACTGCTGCCTTTGTGTTTTTTGTTTTGTTTTATTTGTTACCAGTTTAAGTTATTTAGGATAGCTGGTAACTCACAAGTCGCTGCTCAGCCCCATTTTAGTTTTCTCTTCAGTTTCTGACTTTGCCTGATGACCTGAGGGGCCCTGCCTGGGACTTTGGGATTCGCAGGTTGGGGTAGTAGGTCTTTCAGAGCCTGAGATGCGGCCAGGTGTCCCTCCAGTGCGCCTCGCGGTGGAAAGCTCCAGTCGTACAGGCATTGTGGAGATGATGTGCTTGTCTAGATAGAATGAAAATGTCTGATAAAATATTAACAACTACGTGATTGGACGTCTGCGCCTGAAGATGTGAGGGGGAAACCCGCCCTACGACTCTTTCTAACTGACTTCACTGGGATGAAGAGAAACGTCAAAGGACAGTGTGGTCAGGGCTGTGGTGCGCCCAGTCCTTGCCCTGTCACCTCCCTGTCACCTCCCTGTCACCAGGGCAGCAAACAGGCCCCGGAGGACTGACTCTGGCTTTGCTTTCATGTGGGATTTTCCTGGGTTAGCTGATGAGGCCAAACTAAGTAAATATTATCTTCTCTTCTGTTGGCCTTTTGTTTTGAAATATCATCCAAACCCTGCTCCCTATGGAGTTTTCTTTTTATTCCTGTTCTTATTTTTACAGATTAGAGGTGCCACCTTCTCCAGCCTTGCTCATCACTTTTTCTCACTTCAAGCCTGTGAAATATTTCATTCAGTTCAGCAAGCGTTGATGGAGCATTTGCAGATCACTAGCTGCTTTATTACCAAACCTGAGTTTTTGCTTTTTGCTGTTCCTAGAAGCCCTGCTTGGAACATGATTTGCATGTTAGTATCAGCCCTCTTAGCATGCCCTCCCTCTGCTGCTCCCTCTGTTAGGCTGTTAAGATGGAGGGGACCTTGTTATGGAGAAGGGGTCTTCCGGGACTCTGCAGTGCTCCGTCCTGACTTCCTCCTCCTTTGCTCTCTCTTACTGTTTCATGCGTTATCTTTGATGTGGGCCCAGAGCTTCAGGCATCAGCTCGTGGCTCCTTTGGTGTGTGGAAAAGTTTGGGAGGTGAAAGTCACAGAAAGGAAGGGAGATGCTATTAGAGAAGAAGGTTCTTCTTTGATCAATTTTCGCTTATGCAAAATTCCTAACCTTTGGCCTTCCTCCTTTCTCCCACTTAGACCAAACTGGACCTCTTCAACTGTGTTTGTGTAACCAGGTCCAGATTGTCCTCGTCCACAGATGACGTTGTAAACTATCTTCATTTACTGGGGGGTAAAAGGTCTCAGCTAGGAAATAAGCGTTAGCTTCTAGAAAAGTATTCTTTACTGACTGCTTTTTTAGAACTGTCATCTAATGGTCTATACATCGGTACTGAGAAAGCAGGCATTTTCTTGAATATGGCAGATAACGGGGATGGATGGTTAAAGGCTGTTCTCTTTTTTGTTTTGTTTTTTTTTGAGGGCAGTGTCACTGGCCCTCATATGTGGGATCCGAACCCAGGCCGCTGGTGTCCCAGGCCAGCTCTTAACCACCACGCCAAGGGCTGTTCTCTTTTATTACGTCTTAAATGGTTTTATTGTATTTTTTTCCCCAAATTGTGTATGAGTTACAGCAGTTAGCTTTGCATTTTCTACTTTTATGTACATGAGATAAAGATCTACATCTCAGGTGAGCAGACACATAATTGTATAAAATCTGAACGGTGGGAAGTAATGGGGCTTAAATGAAATAGACCCGCACTGCTTACTGAGTATTGGAGAGATATCTGCCGGATGCTTTTCCTTTCCACCAGATGTGACAGCATACTGGTCAGATAACTGTGCTGTCTGATTTATTTCTTCTTCTGGATGTGGTCAAGCCTGTCGGAGAAAAATCTATACCAATTTATTTTCCTTTTCTCAGTCTTTTCTCAGCCAAACCTGCCTGGTTTGCCCAACTCATCATAGATTTACATCTTACAGTTTGTATAAGTGGTATTTAAGTATGATTCCGGAAACTCATTTGATAATGGGTTCTGTCCCTTTCTTTTTTTTTCTTTTGTTTTTTTTTTTGAGGGCAGTGTCACTGGCCCTCACATGTGGGACCGAACCGGGGCCGCTGGCTTCCCAAGCCAGCGCTTAACCACCGCGCCACTCGGCCGGCCCGGTTCTGTCCCTTTCAGTGTCAGAAAGCAGAGACAGCACTGCTAGCAGTTATCGGCTGGGGCATTTTTACCTTTTATGGACACCTATAGTCATTTGTCTGAATTTAGGCTTTCTTAGTTTATTATGATTGCTCTCCGTACTTTCCCTTGCAATAGAGAATCTACCCAAACTTCACAAATGTGTTTTATTCTTTCTCTTCATCGTAATTGAATGAACACTGTTTCAGGTATATAGTAGAGGACCTCGCAGTCTTAAAATGGTGCCATCGTAGCACCATTCCTTTAGAACTTTGTTCAGCCTGTACTCCGAAGATAACAAATGTAAACGACCATGTGAAGGGCCGCTTTCTTATTTGTAATGTGTTGCTAGGCCACATGCAGATGACAGAGCCAATGATGATGGAAGAACAGGGACCGGCTGGGCACCGAAGGCCAGCGTCCGTTTCCTTCCTGGATAGGTGTCTGCAGTGACGTGCAGGGTTCGTCACTCACGTCTTTCTGCTAGTGCAGCGGTTCCTGGTTCCATATTAAAGTCTTTTCATTACTCACCGTGCTTTACTCCTTATGGAGAGGTGAGGACTGTTCACCAAACAACATCATGGCTTCTTGCTGCTCCACCCTCTCTACCTGAGCAAGTCAGAGAAGCCACTCGGGTGTGTGAGGCAGATTGGCGGGACAGGAGCTGGAGGGAGAGGTTGGAGGGCTGCCGGTGGCGTGGCTCCCTGGTTAAAAAGTTCCGGCTTGGTGGCCGCTGAAAGTAGTTACAGCCTTTTAGCTTTCATCCAGCAGGTGCATTGGTTGCCAGCAATCTTCCTGATAGATCCTACTTGTGGGAAATACTGGAAGAGACCAGCCATTTCCTAAACCACATCAAGGCCATCCCAATAGTCAGGGCAATTTAGTAATTTACTCCTAAAAAGGTAATGTAATACATTTATGCAAAGGGATAAAGACTTCAAATTAATCGTTGACGTCCTCAGCAGCACATGGTTTTGAGTCCAGGTCTGCTCATGGTTCTTCATTTCACCTCTGATTTATTGATTATCTGTCATGCCCCGGGCATCTGCTCATGAGGAACTCACAAGTGATGGCAGCAGACATCGCTGATAAATCATGCGTGAGACTGACTGAAAAATGTTAGAGCCAAAGATACAAGCAGTGTTCTCTGGGAGCAGTAGAGGGAAGAGGCGGTGTCACAGAGGTTTTCCTTTAAAACTCGTCCCCTCCCCCCATCCCAAAAATGCCTGAGAAAGTTTTGTGCTGGTGGAGGCCTTTGCCGTATGCTCTGAGGGATGCTGAATATTTGGGGTCAGGGGGCCATCCTGATACAAGGGACAGAGGCAGGAAACTTTAGGGCCTATTTATTTGGGAAAGGTCATTTATTGCAGACTGACTCAGGTAAAAGGTACTCGAGGCCATCTTGTTGAATTATTTGAAGGCAATTTTGAGCTTTTAAGTTGTGCACGGTGCAATTTGGAATAGGTGTATTCCTCTGGAATGTTGGTTGTGAGTGGCAGAAACCCAACTTAAACCCGCTTCAGAAGAGGGGGGTCCTGCATGAGGAGCCGGGCGGGGTGCCTGGGAGGCGCTTGCTTCCACTCGGGTCCAAGGTTCCTCTTGGGTCCGGGTCTCCTCACCCTGGACCTTGGCTCTGCCTCCCGTCCTTTGCAGGTGCCTCCCTGCAGCCCTTCCCCGTGTCTGTATCCCCCCTGCTGAGCCCCCTCAGTGGAAACCAAACTTGTCTCCTAGGACCCCCGCAGCATCCCCGCGAAGACGTAGATGGCTTTGCCGCGGTTCTGTGCATGTCCCTGAATGAGTGGCCAGCAATACATTGAGGGCAGGGAGCAGAAGAAGGTGTGCTGGGCAGGCCCACGCTGCGGCTGCCCGGGCTCGTGGCGCAGCTGCCAGCGGAGCGACGAGGGGGTGAGGGGACAGCTGTTTGGAGGGACGGGAAGTCTCCTCTGCACCTTGAGTTGGAGGTGCCTGTGCGTCAGTCGCGTGGCCTGTGGCTGCTTGGGCACAAGAGAGGCGGCAAGGCTGGCGTTGTACCCAAGTCAGTGATTGATGATAGAGACAGGCCTGGACAGGTGAGCTCACTGAGAAGGATAAGGTATGAGTCTGAATCACAGGAAGCTCGATTTTTACGTAAAAACTGGCATGATACTGGTGATTTCTTACGGTTCCGCCTGTTCTGTGGAAATGCCCACTCGGAAATGACTGGGCTTGTGCTCTGCTTGTCAGTGAGTTTTCAGTCTCCATGGAGAGCCCATCTTTTTTCCTTTCTTCCTTTCTTCCTTCCCCCTTCCCTTTTCCTCCTTTTTTCAAAGGAAACATTTATCGGGTGTTTTTTTAAGTGCAGAACATGGTGTTTAGTGCTGGGTGTGCAGCCTTGAGCCAGATATGAAAGCCCTAGAGAATCCCCCTTGACCCCAGACTCTGGAGGTGCACAGGTGCTGAGCCCACGTTCCTTGTGTGCTGCTTGGGGAGCTGCCCCTACCCCCCAGGTGTGTGCTGTGCTTCCGGAGGGTTCGGGTTCCGGCCATGTGCCCAGCACAGAACGCGGCTGCCTCCCAGACCTGGTGAGGGGCCGTGGTGGGCCTGCTGGCCCAGAATGGGGAGACACAGGGACCACTGAGCACGTTGCCAGGCTTCATAGGCGCCAGGACAGAAATCAGCACTTACGATTCTGCCCCTCTCAGAGATCTCAGTATTTTGAAAGGAATTTTAATTTTTTAAATAAAGAACAAAACCAAAATTAATTTTGCCCCAATGCTGGCCTCCCCTGACTAGTAGCAGGCCCATCCTAATAGTCAAGGGAGAAGCAGTGATTTTGAGCTGGATGGAGTATTTTTATTCTTCTCAGTGGGGAGAAAAATATTCGCCTTCAGTTTCTCAGAACCCCTGTCCCTGGGAAAGCTGCTGGTAGGAACAGAGGCCAGAGCTCTGTCTGCCTGCTGACCTGGGTTCCTGGCAGCTTCCTCCGGAGTGGGGCAGCCCCTCCTCAGGGCCGGACAGAACGCACCATCCCCCCGCCCCCCCCCCCAACCCCTGCAGGAAGACCTTGGCCTGCCAGGTTTTCTTTTCTGCAGCCAGAGCAAGGCAAAGACAATAGCCAGTCCCTTCTAGAAACCACCTGCTTGGCAGGAAGTGAAGCCAACTCAAGTCCTGATGCCACTTGGAGGATTTGTGGTTTCCTTTCCTGCCAGTAAACAAAGCAGGCAGTGAAAAGACGGGGGCACTCATTGTTTACAGGATGTTTGCTGTGTCCGAGGAAGGCAAAGTGCCTGCTGCAGAGCCTTTTCATTGTGCCAGGAAATTACTAGGGAATTCCCGCGTCATGTAACGCCTGCTGGAGCAGAGGAACCACCCATCCTCACGGAGCAGACTTTTCAGTAGGTCTGTGAAAGGCGCCTTTTGTAAATTAAAGTCAAGGGTTTTTAATGCATCAGCATCAAAACAAGTAGAAACCAGAAAGCCGCGTTAGAGGAAAAAAAAATGGGTCTCTAAAACTGTGGAAAACATTGATGGACTTGATTTTTTTTTTTTTTTTAAATTGTACAAGTCGTGCTTTGTTTGCAGGGAACATTTATCGTTTGTGGTGCGGCTGTGTCTCCTGTGTGGGCCGGCCCAGGTTGCTTTTCCGGGTATCTAGGTTGCTGCTGTCCCTGCTTCATGGCAGAGGCTGTCTATCCCCCTGTTTTTATCAGCAGTTCCCAGCCCAGGAGCTGAGAACCACCTGGTGGTCAGTGAGCGCTTGCTGAGTGGATGGACTTTGCTGAGTGGAGGACGTTTGGCTGGGTTTAATAAGCTAGTGAAGACGGAAACCATGGCATAAGATCTCCAATAATATATCCTTTCCTAATTACTTTATGTTGGGAAATCTTTTTTTTTTTTTTTTAAGATTTTATTGGGGAATTGGGGGAGGGGAACAGCGTTGGGGAATTAGGGAAGGGGAACAGACAAGTTGCTGTCTTTTTGTTCTTCAGTCTAGTTGCGGAGGATGTTGCTTCACTGGCCCATGTTGGTATCGTCATTGCGCTCTTCCCGGATGAGGCAGATCGGTCGCTGGCCTCTGGATGTCACTCACTGCAGCTATTGGCAGCTCACGCTGGCTGCCGGCCACTCACTGTAGCCAATGGCAGCCCACTGCAGCAGGGGCTGCAGCCCACTCCATTGCCGGGGCTCGCACAGCCCAGCTCCAGGTGGAGCGTGGAGCTGTTGTTAGCTGTAGAGGGCAGTGTCACTGGTCCTCATATGTGGGATCCGAACTGGGGCCGTTGGCATCCCCAAACCAGCTCTTAACCAATGCACCACTTGGCCGGCCCGGGAAACCTTTTTAATAAATAATTTGGCGTTTTCTTTTTATTGTACTAAAATATACCAACAGCATTTTACCATTTGAACCATTTCTGAGTGTGCAGCCCCATGGCATTATGCACACTTGTGCGGTACGCACACTCACACCGTCTTAGAGCGTTTTCACCTTCCCCGGTGGAAACTTCATACACCTGAAACACTAACTCCCTGCCCCCTCCCAGTCCCCGGGACTTTCCATCTGTATGACTGTGACGACTTCATATAAGTGTAATATGCATTATTCGTCATTGTAACTAGCTTGTTTCACTCACCACAATGCCCTCCACGTGTATCCGTGTTGCAGCCGGTGTCAGAATGTCCTTCCATTTAAGGCTGAGTAATGTCCCATTGTATGGATGGACCACAGTTTGTGTGTCCATTCATCTCTTGATGGACACTTAGGCTGTTTCCGCCTCCATTGGCTGTTGTGAATATGCTGCTGTGAACACCGGTGTACAAATATCTGTTCAGAACCCTTTCAGTTCTTTGGGTTTATACCAGAAGTGGGATTGCTGGGTCATATGGTAATTCTGTGTTTAATTTTTTGAGGAGCTTGCCATATTATGCATCAGATTCTTTAGCTTAGGAACGGCTTTATTGGCTGCACAAGTTAGGTCAATGAGAATTCCTGTCCCTCCCTTCAACTCAGCTGCAGTGGAGGGACCAATAACAGTCACTCTTCATAAGCCGTTCCAGTGCTTCATAACAATTGAGAAAGATTGAAAAAGGTGGGCTTTCTAAAGCCAAGGCCAATTATAGCCGCCTTGGCAGGTGACCCTGTAACTGATCCCCATTCAAGAGAAAAGAGCACTGTTCCTACTGTGCCGGGACAGCGGGTGTAACCAGACTGTCTGGGGACTGCCCCCCCACTTATTGGGGTCTGTGTGTTAGGAAGCAGAGGGCAGGACCTGCCAGGAATCAGAGAAGCCACGTGGATGTCATTTCATCAGGCTCTGCACTGCTCAGGGTGCGTTTTGCATCCATGCGATATCAGGTAGCAGTGTGGGCCCCAGGGCACCTCACTCCTAATTAGTTTGCAGAAATTCTCATAATTACTGTTTTAAAAAATGATGTAGTAGAAAAAGCATGCTCTTAGGAGCCGACTTGAGATCACACCCTCCTTGGTGTGGCTTGACAGTTCACTTCCGGAAAGTGACTTGCCCCTTCGAGCACCAGTCCCCTCTTCCAGGGGGGCAGAAAAGGGCCATTTCTTAAGGTGCCTGTGAGATTGACGATAACATGGAAAGTGTTTAGTGGAGCTCCTGTTGCATAGTCAGCTCTGCTCCCCTGACATTGACCCTGACACTGGCCGTTGTTACTAAAAGCTGATGCGGTTTCACAGGGGTTAGTGCCAGGTGGGACCTCAGAGCAGCAGGTCTCAGCTGTGCTCTTGGGGCCCTTGAAACGCCTCAAAGTGATCAAGGGCCCCAAAGAGCTTTTGATACGTGGCTTTTCTCTGCCAATATTTATATTAGAACTAAAACTGCGAAGTTTAAATCAATGAATTTAAAGTGGCAACAAGCCCTTTGTATTTTATTATAAATAACAAGTTTTATGAAAATCACTATTTAAAAACAAAATGAATGCGCAGAAAGAACAGCATCACTTTCCATTTGTGCAGATCTCTTCACTCTGGCGTAAGAGAATTCAGCTAGCTTCTCCTGTCCTTGGCGCTGTGACATGTTACTCAGCCTCCTGAGAGAAGGAGGGTGGAGACAGGACACAGCGGCTTGGTGTCCTTGTGAAAAGGGCTTTGACCTGGAGGCCCCTGGAAGCCTCTTGGAACCCCTCCCTCCCCTGGGGGTCCTCAGACCACACTTGGAAAACTGCTGACGGAGCGTCTTCCTGACCTGGTCTCTTTCTTATCTTGCAGCACCTTGCTCCTGGCTGTGTGAGTGGAGCCTGCTGTCTCCCCTGAGGTAAGCTTCTCACCCCATCAGCCGCTTTTAGTTTTAAATGGGGCTCACGTGTCCCATTAATGGTTTCCTCCTCCCTCCCTCCCTCCCTCCCTCCCTCCCTCCCTCCCTCCCTCCCTCCCTCCCTCCCTCTCTCCCTTCCTTCCTGCATTGTTTCTGCTTCCCCTGACTTATGGATTGAATGTCTGATTTTCTCACTTCCCACAGCAAGCACGTTTGAGCATTGCTTTAAGGAGCCCGCCTGAACTCAGGAATTGTCTAAATTTGAGAGCTTCCAAAGGTTTTACTAGCAAGCTCATGTTCTTAATGTGTTTAAAAGGATATGATTTTTTTAAGTTGGTTTGAACATGTCTACAGGAGCATCCTTTAGATTGAAGGGACAAAATGGGAGTGTAGTGGTGGGTGGAGGGCTGCAGGCGGGCTCCTGTGTGTGGAGGAGCCTGACGGGGCGGGTGTGCCTGCACTGAGAGGCCTCTGTGAGTGCAGGGTGGGAAAGAAACCTTCCTCTACCCTTCATGGTTCTCCCGGCTGGTCTAATGATCAAATCTGCATGAGCCGATTAACAAGAGAAAGTAACCAAATGTAATTACACATACACGTATGGGAACCCCACATACATGAGCTATTCCAAGACAGAAAGGGAAAGCAGTGTACATATGACATTCTGAGCTAAGGTTGAGGTAAAGCACCTGGGTTTCAGGGGGTCATTGCTGGGCAGTAAAAAGGGCAGATGGTCACTAATTAGTAGTTTGCCCTGCCCTTAGATAGGGCATATGTACTGTTTCTGGTGATAACTCTTATTATGGGCAACGCTCCTAATTTAAATCCTTCCAGGTAGTTAAGAGGAGGCAGGGGTTTTGCTTGAGTCCACAGGGCCTCAGTTGCCTTTAGTTCAAAATAACCCAAATGTCACAGTCACATCTTGGGGTGACTTGTTCTGAACCCCTACATGAGGAAAGTGGTGGGCTGAGTGGGGTGGAGGAAGGCCAAGGCTTCCTGATGAGGTTCAGCTGGCTCTGCCTGGGCCCGGGGGTGTCACCTTAAATACCATCATTGGACATAGAATAAAGGCAGAGCTAGCCACCCCCTGGCCTCTGTGTGTTCACAAATACCGCATGTTCTCAGCAGGAAATGTGAGTTTGTAAAGGAGCTGCTGAAACTAACCATCCCCCGTCACATTTGGTTTCTGGCCTTGGATTATCCATTGTGGATTGCCATCCTTTTCTCTGTCTGTCTACACACACACACACACACACACACACACACACACACACACACACACTTTCCTTCTGCACCGTTGAAGGATGAGTTACATATATCATGGCCCTTTACCCTCCAAGTGCCTCACTGTGTATTTCCTAAAAATAGAGATAGTCACTTAGTTAACAATAGTTCAGCAGTCAACTTTGGATAGTGTAATATTGATTGATTACTTATACCCAATCTGTTATTTGTATTCCAGTATTGTCATCTGACCCAAAGTGCCTTATAGTGTTGTTCCCCTGCCATACAGGTTCCACTCTGGGGTCAGGTCCTCTTGATCATCTTTATTTCCACAGCTTTTGTCATTTCTGCATGTTGGTGCATTTTGAAGTCCGTGGCCTGGGAGGCTGCATTTAAAAATGTTTTTAAGTGGATAAGCACTTTAACAGTGGCCATGTATCGTTGAAAGAGGGAGTACATCTCTATCACACGTTTCCTTGTCACAAATTATAACTACATAAAATGCACATATTTTCAAAGAGTTTCCGGGAAACTCTTTCCCGGAAAGAGGGGAGGAATCAAGGAGACAAGTAAGAAAGAGACTGTCGGCCAGAGAAGACTCTTCCTCTTCTGTGGGACTCAGAAGACTTGGCTGGCATGCAAATGAAAGCATGGGAGCCTGGATAAACTCTGCCATGGAAATAACAACAGAGGGAGAGCCTTTTCATTTCAGCTCAGGACCCTCAGCTCAGCTGTTCCCTGGGTCTGTTTTAAGGAAGGACCCTCACTTCGCACAGCCGGGCTTGTCCCTCCTGCTCCCTGGGTCTCACTGAAGCCAGGTGATACGTTCATTCTGTTACCAGCCTCCGGCCAAATGAGGGGCCCCTCCCGCTGCTGGCACAGCTCTGGCTGGCCTCTGTCCTTCACTGCTCTTGAGTACTGTGGGGACATAGCTGCTGCCTGGGATTAACACTTTCTAGGCTTTCTCTCGTCAGATGTGCAGCAGCAAACCTGGAGATCCTGTTTCCAGATTAATTTCTTTATGGTTTATTCTGATGAGTGAAGTTATGGGGATGTTACAGACTATGCAATTGTGTAAACATTTGTGATAGACGCTCATGACTTTAAGTCCACTTCCTTTTGTCAAAATTTATGTTCTTTAGTTTTTAAATTTATAGGTGCATTCAGTTCAAACAACACAGAATTTATAGAACATAAAGCCCCTGTAATCTCACTCCCCAAAGGCAATCACTGTTACAGACATTCTTTTAAATCTACTTGTATGCTTTTTAAAAAAAAATAAATAAAAAATGGGATTATTCAGTACATATTATTTTACCAGTTGCTTTTTTTTTCACAGTCATATATATTTTAAAAGAGATCTTTTGATTATCAACATCTAAGCAGTTCCTACTTAATCTCTTGTGTGAATATACTATAATTTATTTAACTATTGAAGGACATTTAGATACTTGTTACTATTTGGCTCTTATTAACAAGTGCTCGTATGCAGACTTAGACTGCCAGTCAATCACAAAGGAGTAGGGAGCGCGTGGCTGGAAATAAACAAAGATTTATTTTATTCAAGGGTCTTAGGATTTGCATATCGGAAACACAACTCGGCAATACCCAGGCTGTTCCACAGAAGAGAGAAAAGCTGGGCTCTTGTAGTAAAAAGTACTTACTTCCTTGAGAAGAATCAGCCCTGTGGATTGATCCAAGATGGTTCCCCTAGGTGACCGGTGGTCAGGATGATGGATGGCAGTCAGTCTGGCCGGGGTCTGGAAATGTGAACATTCTTTCCTGAGTTCTTCAGAGACCTATCCATAGGGTGTAGAAACACCCCCAGGCATTGACACATGACCAGGGGTTCAAAGGGGAGTTCCCAGGCTAGCTAAAGGAAGAGTGGAGTCGTGTCCTCAGGCCTCCGCCTACTTGATTTTAGAAACTGAGCAGCTTGACTGTTGTGACTCTATTTAACTTCTTTTCTCTTTCCTAACAAACATTTCTTTAGTATAAATTGCCAGGAATGGAATTCCTGCATGAAAAAGTACAACACACTTAAAATTTTGGTGGATATTTCTAGACTGCCCTTCAGATAGGTTCTGTCCGTGTGTGATTCCATTGGTGACTATGAGTGAGCCTCTCACCCTCGCCAACAGTGGATAATCTCAGTATTTGGTTTTGATTTAATTGTTTCATTGTTTTAATATTTATATTCTTTTAAAAAAATTAATGCTGAAGTTAGGTACCTTTATTGGCTACTTAGTTCATTTTGCCCACTTTTGAATTATTGCATGTACTGACTTTTTTTAAACTTCTTTATTCTGGATATTAGTCCTTTATCACATGATACAAAAAGTACATTTGGAAATTCTTAGTTATTGTCTTCTTTTTTTCCGCCACCGTTTGAGCTGTTTATGATGTGAATCCTGACGCACACTTTAAGAGCCTCTTCTGGAATCAGCCTGTGCTGCGTCAGGGACGCTGCTCTTTACCAGAGTTTTTCTGAGTTGAAAATCCGTTTCAAATGTGATCTTAAGACGGGTTACAATTATACCCCAGATTAAAGAGGACTTCACCAATCAGTACAACGTATTTGTTGTTAAAAAGTATGAACGAAGTTCATTTGCTGTGGCTCTTTTATTTTCTCTTTTGCAAGGACCTTTATTCTTACATAAATGTTTATGTGAAGAGTACATTGTTTGAAATCTATATATTTTGTAATAGCATTAGAACCGAGGAGGTGACACACTGGTTTAACAGCTGACTTGTTCCATAATCCTGTATAAATGATGTACCATTATGGGTCCTCACTTCCCATTGATGGAATTAGGACTTATTTAACTAACCACCATAAAGGCTTAGAAGCTTGTTTATCAGAGGATTAGGAGGCTCGTTTTGTGGGAGAAATCAATTATTATCATTGGGGATTACTAGGAAAAATTTGGGCTGAGCTCCAAATTCTTGTCCTTACAAAGATGTGTAGAATTTTTCAAGATAATCGGTGCCATCGTGTTATAGTGGTGTGTATTTCAGCCGTCAGATTTCTGGTGAGAATTTTTTTCTTATCAGAGAGGTGTTTTCTTTTTTCTTTTTTTTTTTTTTTTTGAGGGCAGTGTCACTGGCCCTCATACGTGGGATCCGAACCGGGGCTGCTGGCGTCCCAAGCCAGCTCTTAACCACCACACCACTCGGCCGGCCCAGAAAGATGTTTTCTTGAAACCTGGAATATCTTATTTACCCTGCTCTGCTTTCAACTTTACCTTCAAGCTTTTCTCTAAGTATTGGCAGAGATGCTAGGCTTACTTTCGATCCTGTCCTTTTCCCTTTTTGGCCAATTTCGTACGGCCATTAGAATTCCAGGACTCCAGTGGACCTCTTTGGGTCCATCATTTTTCTGCATTTACTTAGAACATTCTCAGACTAATACATTTCTCGTTGTCCTGCCCAACTTCCTGAAGAAACATGTAGTTACTAGATCCCTCTGCTGGGAAATGACATTGGGGTGGAGTCATTTGCTAGTTCAACAGCAGTGAGCTGCCTGTTGACAGGGTCAGGATGTCAGGAATATGTCAGACTGAGATGGCACTTGATCCCTAACTCAGGTGCCTGGACATTGGGAAATGCACTAGCCTATGGATAAAATGTTTCGATGAGCTCACATCTCTTCCTTATGTCCATTTTTGCTGTTTACCCTCATGGAATTTAAAGGCCAGTTAACACAAACATCTTCCAGACATTCAAATACATTTCATTTCATATCCCGCTATCAGCCAGATTTAGAAAGCTCAGCCACCTCAGGCAAATGATCTTAAAATCTGAATACCTCAGGGAAGGCAGACTGGGCTCTCCTGTCCCACACATCCTGGAGGGCGATTCAGTTCAGTAAATATTTACTGGGTAACTTCTGTAAGCGGGGTTCTCCGTTAGGTGCCAAGGGAAATAAAATAATTAAAACGCGGCCCTTTCCCTTCAAGAGTTTGTAATATAATGGGGAAGAGAAAGTATATACAGCTCTAATAAAAGATACAATTGCTGTAATCATCAAATACAGAAGAATACTAGTGAGCTGAGATGATCATGAACTCTGTACCCATCGTAGTGCCCTGCATGGTATCTGCACTTAATCACACGCTTGAATACATTCAGACACGTACATGCCTTTTGGTGTACTTTATTCACAGCAAAAACAATGTGTAGAAAGAGATAATTTGGTGGGTTTGCACATGGTCCTGCAGGGGATGAGAATTTGGTCAGGCCCCAAGGGCACAGGGCCTGCTGGGCAGTCTCCCCAGGGAGTCCCCACTGTCCTCTCAGCCTCGGAGAGCCCTCCTCTGTCTGTAGCCCTGGGACCCAGTGAATCAGTAGGATTTGGTCTGTCATTGGATGGCCCACACTCTGCTTTCTCATGGGCTGATTCATGCTAATCAGACACAAAAAATTCTGCTTTGTGCTTGGAATTACTTTTCTCCATTGACAAGGTAAGATACAATTTTCTTGATAATTAGGAATTTCTTCCTTTTCCTTCACTTCGTTCAATTTCTGTTCTTACCACTCAGTTCTATCCAGTTGAATAAATGACATGTGCTTTAGGTTTGTTATATGACAGGTAATTTTTTCCCCAAATGTAAATCTGATCAACCTGATCCTATGAGAGGGACTTTATGATTGAGTGTGGCAGGCACTTAGTTTCATTTATAGTATTTTTGCAGGCTATTTCCTCTTCTTCCTAATAATTCTTATTGTACCTTATTTCACTGTGATTGCTTGCTGCTTACGATATGGTACATAATATTTTAGTACCTATCTGGTTAATCTCCCAGCAGGTCTTTGAAGTAAGTACTGCTGGCCACGTTTTAAAATAAGGAAACCCAGGGTCAGGGAGCTTCGATGCTTTGCTCAGGGTTACATAGCTGATCAGTTCTGGAGCCAGGAGGAGCCCACTCTGCGGCAGTGTCCCGAGGGCCAGTGACTTAAGGAGAAGGCTGCGTCACCCATCTTAGCTTACGCAGGCTTCAGGATTCCATCTTATTTTCTACAGATGGATATGAGAAAAACCAAAGAGACGAGCTTGTTCAATTATATTAATAAAGTTCATTTATCCTTATATCAATCACTCACAAAGATAAACAGACAGATATTGTGTGTAAGACCAGATAGAATATGCACAAGAATAATATGAAACAATCCTTGTATGTTCTGATGCTCGAAGGAGTGTTGAATGAAAGACCTACCCATGGCCCGGAGGCCACTGGAGAATGGGGCCCCTCAATACAGGAGACTCCCACACAGTTGTGAATCCTCATCTCTTCCTGTTGGTTGAATCTTCATTTAAGCAGCTTCTTAGTTTTAATGGTAGTACTGCAGACCTAGAAAAGGTGAATGTGACTGATAGGAAGGTCGGAATGTTGTCATAACAAACTGTTTAAAATTTGCCAAATTTGTATGCCTTCTACAGTGCTCTTATTTGAAAAACACCCACAGCACCATATTATAAAGATGTAATTCTGTGTATTCCCTTAATGAAAAGCTGCTAACACCTTTCTCAGCTTGTGAACCTGAAAGCCAGAGGGCTTTTCACAAAGCACATTGTAATTTTGTAAGGTAAATCTCAGCACAGTTTGTTTTCTTTCCTTTGTTTGCTTTTATTAAACATTTCTCTGGAGGAGATATCAGTGGCAGATTTCGTAAAGGAAACATGCAGTAAGGAACAATGGATAGCGTGAAGATTTTGATTCTGAAGTAAAATAACTGTTTTTCCCCCCCATAAAAGCACTTTCCTTGGTAATAAGCCGTGTCTTGTAGGTGCTGACATGGAACCATCGCATTTTGAGAGTCATTCCAAACTCACACTGCCCGTGGGCCTCACACCTCTGTGGCCCAGGAGGCTGTAGCACCTTGGGCCGTTGGGTCTGCTTCACAGCTTGAGGCACAGTAGAAGTGAAGGCATGGCAGTCGTCCATTCGTGAGGTGTTTATTGAGAGAGAGAAAGGAGGCGAGAGTCCACGTGTGCAGTGAGATGTGCTGTTGTTATATTTAATGACCTACTAACAAATGTGACAGGGATCTAGGATCAGCCTCGTGCATTCTGTCCCCACCCTATTTAGTGATGATAGGACCTAGTGGTGGTGAGCACTGTCCGTCTTAAGCCCTGGGCGAGTGCCCTCTCCTGTCTGGCTGTCTGACCTGCCCGGCACACAGGTGCAGGCTCTCAAGGACAGAGATGCTCCAGGGGCTTGTCCGTGCTGGGGCCGTAAGTCTGGCCCGTGGAGTCCACAGATACTCGCGCCCACAGACACTCGGAGGCCCTCCTGGCCCCCACATGTTTGCAGAACAAACATCTGGCAAATGGGCTTGGTGGAAATAGTAGGATTTAGTGACAACACAGTAGAACCTTCATTTTAAATTGGGTGGCAGCAGGTGTCAGATTATTAATTTAATGTAATCTGTGTGGTTTACTTAATCTTTTATGTGCCACAGTTTTGATATTGTCAAAACAGAGATAACAATCTATTAAAAGATTTTTGTCTGAATTCAGTAAGGCAATATTTGTTATAACTGATAGAGCTGTTTTATTTATTGCCTTTTGATTTTATCTGAAAAAATGAACTAAAGTCAATTGGAAAGACACTTATTGCTTCTCTCATCTCAGCTTTGTCCCAACTCCACAGTAAAATTCCAAGGTAGAATCCTTTCCACACATATACTGAGGAAAGGAAAAGCAAATGCTGAATTAAAATTGAGTATTAAGGAGTATCACAATTTAGGTTTTAATTTTTCAGAACCCTATGATCGTAGTAGACCATTTTGGTAGCTGCCTCTTGTGAAATGATTTTCCTTCTGTCCAAAGCAGTGGTTTTTAGACGGGTGGCGCCCTTGCCTCTGGCGGCCCATCCTTGCAGACCTACTCCCTCGTACCCACCCTTCCTGCTGATTTTTCTTGCCAACCTCTTAGTCGGGGCCATGGACCTTACTTGGCCTAAAAGCCTCTTTTATTTTAAGCATAGTTCTCTGCTTTGGCTGCCCATCTGAATTACCCGAGAAGCTTTTAAAAACACCAATGCCTGATGTTTAAAACTGATATTCAGAAATTGAATTTCTGACACCAGTACTTTTAAACGCTTTCCACAGGTGATTCTGATAGGCGGTGAAGACGGGGAACTTCAAAGGGCCAGACTCAGTCATTATACTAATGTGAGCATCACCTCCACATTCATCTCAGTAGGGCCTCAGAAAGACCCCTTGACAGTGGCGTTCCTGCAGACACATGTCACTCAGTCCCCTCCTGCCCCGCCCCCCCTTTCCTGTGTGGGCTAGAAGGTCTGCTGTATTCAGACAGGTGAGCGACCTGGACTGATCCAGGTGGGGAGGCGACCACAGGGGCTTAGTGCAGCCTGTGAGGACCTTAGGCGTCCTTTTCCGTCCCTCTGTCTGTTGTTTGGCAGTGTCGTGTGTAGGAATAATTCCTCGGTGTGACCCGCCTCCCCAGCCGTACTAATTTTAGGTGCTCCCCCCACACAATAGGCTTATAAAGGGCTCTTGAACCTTCTGAGTCTGTGGGCTTTTGCTGACAAGGGCCAAGTTACAAGCAGGCTCTCCCGTCTCACGGTCCAGCCGTAGGATTTTTTTGTTGTTGTTTCTTCTTTAGAAAGCAGCTGAATAGCTTAAAAATACCGTGGTTTGGTGTCTGACGGGCGATGCCAGATGTCTGCGAGGTTCTCCACCCTTGTCCTGGTTTCCAGACACGTCGCTTTGCAGGTGTTTGTTAGGTTGCTAATTTTTATCTCCTCTCATTTTCCTTTTAAAACATGTCAAAATATGCATAGAAGTGCTGGGAAAAGTGAACATGCTAAGCATCTTGTTCTTCCGTCGCTGCTCTCTGTCTAAAAAGATGCTCTACTTTGCCGAGGGCATGTCCTTGTCCACTCTGCTTATTAAGTGGATTAAACAAATCAAGCCAGCACTAAACGGTATTGTAAAATCCTGGCTGGGTTCTTATCCATTCTCAGAAATATGCATCAGCTCCTTAGGGGAGAAACACGAGGCTCCCCGTAGCTGGACTGGAAAAACAGCCTGTCATTGTGAAATACTGTGATGTGTAGTGTGTCCACCTAATAAACTGGGTATTGTTTATGATTCTCTTCTTCCCTTTACTGCACCTCCCTCCACTCAAATGCCATTGTAGGCAGTGGATTAGAATTACTGCGACGGAGTTGGACTTGTTAAAGTACATATCTTCGTAAAGATCATTCCCGAACTGATTTTTAACCAGGCAGTTAGCCAAGTAAAGATTTTCCTCAGCAGCGCTTAGCGAGAGGAGACCCCAGGTTATCTTCCATGATTTCCATGATGAATACTGGCGGTACTCCACTCCTTCTTTCTGTTGTAGGTTCATCTTCTCCCTGGCTTTTGAAATGTGCTATTGGGATCGATGTCACCATGAGGCAGGCCTAACTTGTCAAGGGAGGATGTTGGTTTTCCCAGCCATGTTTGGACCATGTCCTCATTTCTCCTCATCGGTCGATCTCTAGGGTCCCGTGCCCTCTGGTCCTCTGGGCGTTTGTTGCTGATCTAGCAGCTCATCCAAGTCAATATCACAGTTATTGTCTCAGGGCCTGTCAGGAAGGCTGGAGCAGTGGGGACCCTGCAAGTGGGGGCTCTCTGGCCTCCCCCTTTCACCGCCAGCCCTGAAGGGGCTTAGCTGCATAGCAGGAGTCACCCAAGGCCTTGGAGAACTGTTCATTCCCAGGCCCACTCCACGCTGCTACCCTGTGGCCCCTTCACTCCTGCCCCAGGGTTTTGATTCATTAAAGTAGGGGCTGGTAAATGGAATTGTCACCAAGATCATTGTGATGCTGCTGTCGGTGTAGACCATTGAACACCTGGGAACCACCTGTGTAGTTCAGAACTTCCTTGGGTAGACGAGACATTCAGAGCTCAGCAATGACAGTTAACTTGCCCAGTGTCACACTTCAGACCTGCCAGTCGGAGGTAAATGACTGTACCCTCGGTGTTCGTCGTGTATGTAGAGGTTGCAGGAGGGACTAGGAGGTTCAGTGGACCGGAAGGATACACCGGAAGGTGTACCCTGGACTCAGGCACCTGCTGTCCTGCACATGCGGCTTCCTTCTCCTGTTATTGGGGACTCTGTGCTTGTCCCTGTGATGGGGAGGGACACAGGATGAACCTGTGACCGGTGTTCTTGCCCAGTGCAGGACCCAACGCAAAGGTAGTGTTTGTGCGATCCAGGGACTTGTGTGTATTGAAAGAACTGTTGTTGGACCTGTTATTATTTGTTTGCTGTTGTCTTGGTCTCGTGCTTGTGTTGAGTGGGCATCTGGGTAGCTTTGCATGCTGATGGGCTCATTAGCAAGTTTCATTCAAAAGTAGGTAGGTGACAGAGGCAAGAGTCTGGCAAGTAAAGGCCTAACTGTCCCTATTCTGATCACATAGTGACTCTCTTTTACCCCAATAGATAATTGTGTGGGATGGGAAGAGAACATAGGTGGATGGGTGGTCATTTGTGTCATTCATCAGGCAGGTCCAGGGATTCATACTGTTGGCCTTATCTTACTGGTGTGGAGATTGTGTGTCTCGGAAGGAACTGGCCCATGCAGGGAGGGTCTGTAACCAGCTGACCCTTTTTATAAATGTGAACAAATGTGTAAGAGTCACAGTATGTTTGGCACTTGGTAGGTGCTTAATAAATATTTGATGAATGAGCGCTTACTGCTTTAAAAAAGGCTCCTTTTATATCTATTAAGACTCCAGCTCAGGATTCCAAATCTAGAATTCTAGCTAAAGAGCACTGCCATGTTTTGTTTACTGTGTTCCTTCTCATAAATACCTCAGGCCTAACACCCAGTGTCTTTAGTGGGATGATTTACATCGCCTAATGTCCCAACGTTCCATTCTGACATTTGTCCAGTCATGGCACCCCTCCGGATTCTGTCCCTTTGAGGAATTACATCCACTTAGCTTCCATTTCTGGCTGAATTTAGAACTTATCGCCAACTCACCCCAGGGCCTGGGTGCTGCTGTGGGGGAGCCTCACCAGGAGCGTCCGGAAGGCTGGAGGCCTCGGCCGGCCGGAGTCTGGGCCTTCCTCCCCTCACCGCTGCCCCTCCTGCCTGCATCTGCCAGATGTGCGGGCTGTGAGAGCCAGAGGGCCTTCCTGACGACCAGCTTGACCAATAAGCAGCAACGTCCTCTCCACGAAAACCAAGCCACCATCGGACACCTCCCTGCACCTGAGGAGCTGTCCCTTTCCAGGGACCTGCGTCTGACCACTCACCAGCCTGATAGGCAGGCGATTCCAAAAAGGACCTGAATTCAATCTTACGTTCCCGAGGGTTTTGTGATAGGCCAGCGGGACACATGATTGATGGTGGGTTGGGCCTTTTTTCAAATGTTATTATTTGGTTAAATAAATTACTACTGACCAGATTGTAGATTTCTCATTAACTGCTAGGTTTGGGATATAGTTTGGGGTTGGAGGTGGTTAAGGGATTCCATCCTTCCAGTCTGATGGACAGAGACATGGATGGCTGGTTACAATGCTGCCACCATCATCACATCACAGGAAGAACTGTCTTTCTTCTCTGGCTCTCTCCCTCCCTCCTTTCTTTCTTTCTTTTCTTTCCTTTTCAAACTGAGATTCTTTGCTGGTAATAGTAATACAGCACTGGTCAAGGGATAATTCTGTAATTCTGTTCCGAGCTAATTCCTTCGTGGGCGTCAAAGCCCAGCATTTCTGTGTATCTTAGAGAGGACAGATTCGGCAGAGATAAAAGTCAAGGATGAATTGGGGAAACCATCAGGACGGAAATCTGTTTCCAGACTGATTTGCTGATGTGTACCTATCACCCTCCCCAAATCAGAGAATTCTCATTCCCCCAATGAACAGATATCTGCCTTGAAATTGCCTTCAGTAGAAACATCAGAGCTCATTGCAGCAGTAGAGCCCCTGATGTAAAGTACAGGCACACCTTGGGGACAGGCTCCGCTCCAGGCCACCACAGAAAGGTGAGGGTCACAATAAAACGAGTCACATGCATTTGTTTGTTTTCCCAGGGCTTATAAATGGTTACACTATACAGTAGTCCATAAAGTGTGCAATAGCATTATGTCTAAAAAACAATGGACACACTTAATTAAAAAGTACTTTATTGGGCCGGCCGAGTGGTGCATTGGTTAAGAGCTGCTTTTGGGATGCCAGCAGCTCCGGTTCGGATCCCACATATGAGGGCCAGTGACACTGCCGTCTACAGCTAACAACAGCTCCACCTGGAGCTGGGCTGTGCGAGCCCTGGCGATGGTGTAGGCTGCAGCCCCTGCTGCAGTGGGCTGCCATAGGCTACAGTGAGTGGCCGGCAGCCAGCATGAGTGGCTAGCAGCCAGTGTGAGCTGCCAAGAGCCGCTGTGAGCAGCCGTTCAGAGGCCGGCGACCGATCTGCCTCATCCGGGAAGAGCGCAATAACGATACCAACATGGGCCAGTGAAGCAACGTCCTCCGCAACTAGACTGAAGAACAAAAAGACAGCAACTTGTCTGTTCCCCTTCCCCGATTCCGCAACATTGTTCCCCTCCCCCAATTCCCCAATAAAATCTTTTTTTAAAGAAAAAAGAAGTACTTCATTGCTAAAAAATGCTAACTGTCACCTGAGCCTTGAGCGCGTGCAATCTTTTGCTGGGAGGGCCTCACCTTCAGTCTGAGTGTCACAAGGATGTGTGTCTAGTTATTTTCACAAATAAACGTGAGCGGCCCGGGAACCTGTGCACAGATTCGCTCAGCCCCACGCTGTCCGCCTGAAGGTGGGCCAAGGTCTGCAGGCTGCTCGTGAGTTTGTGGTCAGAGCGGGGCCATTGGAGAACCAAACAGCCACTGGGTTCAGGCGAGGACGGCCCTGAGGAGAAGCTGTCGAGCCGCTGAGGGTCCTTCTCCCCAGTGCCTGAATTTGCTCCAGGATCCGCCTTTGTCCCTGTCCCCAACCCCGGTCCCAAACTCTTTCTTTAATTGTATTTGCCATTAATCAGGATGAAGTCAAATCTTACAGGCTCAGGGCTCTTTAAATTTCGCATCTTATTTCCTAGCTTTCTGGGAAGACTGGATGAGATGAAGGCCCAGGGCAGGTGGCCTATCACCTTTTCCACGAAAGTGACTTGTCACCTTTTCCACGAAGGCTGTTTCTTTGGTTTGGTTTACTGTCCATACCAACTTTGTCGGTGTGGATATAATAATCCATTTTAAAATATTCCACCTAAATGCTTACATGTATGATTTATCTACTGACTGGTCACAGAGCGGTCAGTGTCCTCCTGGCACAGGCCGTGAGGCCTGCGGTGGTCACCCTTCAGCTCTGGGATGGCTGGCAGCAGTATGCCCCTTAGCTGACCATCCTGTACCTTCGTGGTGCCAGGTACCTTGTAGACAGGGTGAGAGGACGCAGAGTTGGACAGATTTCTCTCATGTCTACATTCTCAGTCTAGTGGGAGAGACAAGCATGTCAGTTAGTGGTGGTGATGTTGGGTCATGTCTGCCGGAGCACAGCAGGGGTCAAGCCCAGGCTTCCTAGATTCGGGAAGGCTGCCTGGATGACACAGGAGACAGAGGGAAATGTCCTTGGGGAATATCAAGAAGCGACAGTGCCTGGGGCTCGGGTTAATGGGCTCAGTGGAGGGATGCAGAGCGGCTGGCTGAGGTCACCGCTGGCGGGCCCAGTGTGCTGCACAGCTGGGGGACGAATGGCATGCCAAGAGGGGAGCACGAGGAGCTCTGCAGACCCTGGACGGCGGGCAAACGCCTGCCACGCTCTGAGCCCGGAGAATTACATCCCAGAAGGCTTCACTGGAGCCCTGTCCATGACAGGCATTCACTGTTCCACCCACCTAAGCACCCCGCGCGCCTCCTGAGTCCGTGGTAGAAACAGAGCAGCTCACCAAACACTTCCGCCGTCACCTGCCAGGTACTGGGATTTGACAGGACCTGGGCTGTGCCGGCCTCTCACCTTCTGTCCCGTTATTTTATTGAGCTGCCCTCTTTACCCCTTCTCATCTTCTCTTGCTGCTGGAGCACAGGTGAAAATTTACCTTTGTTGAGCCTAAGATCCTCTTTTGTTTGTTTGTTTTTTGGGTGTTTTTTTTTTGGTGTCAGGAGCAGGATGTGTTCTCTGCATTCATGGCTGCTGTCCCAGGGGTGTCGCTGGTGTCTCTTGGCCTCTGTCCTGGACTTGTTATGATTTTGGTATCTTGGTGTAAAAATATTGAGTGAAGTGACATGAACTTTTAAAAAAGTGTACTTTAACTTTTGGGGGTAAATTGTCTTTATTATTTTTTTTGCAGACTTAAATCTGACACTGGGGTTCATTCCCCTGGGGCCCTTCAGTTTTGTTATTTTTGGGGGGCTTCTCGTAGGTGACAGGAGCCTAGTTTTACAAAGCAAAGTTCAGAGACTCTCAGGTGAGATGGAAAACAGCCCCTGGTGACACATCAGTTCTTCTGACGTCATCTTGTTTCTGTCTGTTAGTTTTCCCAGACCACACACTACCGGTCTGGTTTCCACATATCTGAATGCAGTGCATGCACCCTGGATGACTGCTCCTAAGTTGTGGGGAGTCCGTCTCTCTCAGTGTCGGCACATTTACAAAATTTATTTTCACCTGGTGTGTGGAACTGCACTGTGGCCCCACCTTTACTCAAAAGGGAGGGGAAGGAGATAGCCTTTGGAGTTCAGTCTTGCTTTTAAAAAGGTAAGTGAGATTAATTAAATTATTTGGGTGTCTGCTTAAGGAACAAGCAGCAGCAGCAGCACCGTCAAGAAACCCAGGGCTCCAGCAGATGCAATGAATGTCAGGGAACTTGGAAGGCCTGGGGCAACCAGCAAAAGCCTTGATGATAGAAGCTCAGTTTAGTTCAGTTTCTTTCCTTGTTATTTTTTAGAACAGGCAGAGGCATCAGCCATAATAACAGTCTACCCATTAAATGCCTTTGAGCAACTCTGTGAACCCTGAATTCTTGAGGCAGATATTTCAGACGGAGCACTTAGGCTATCTTTGGCTGGAATGTCATCGCTGAGGAATCCCGTATGAGCTGTGCAGGGGCCATCACCAAGTTTAGGTGATCCTTGAATGTTGACAGTCTCCTGGGTTAACTTTGGCTCGTCTTCACTTCAAAATGCTATTCAAGGACATCGTCGCAGTATCCAGATTGCTAGGGAAGAGACTCTTTCTATCAGCACCCCTGTGAGTTAATACCCTGTGATGGATGGGTCGCCCCGCCCCCAAGACTCTCCTATAATGGAGAATTCACAGAATGATTTGCTCAAAACGCTTTTGGGGATTTCTGGGGCTGAAAACCTAGACTCCACTCTCCCCTGCTGTTATATCCTTTTCATCCTTTCATTTATTTGGAATTTCCAAAGACTGAGTGGGCTACTCGGTTCTTTGTTGAAGTTTCGGATTTTCTCTGAAGCTGATGTCATGGTCCAGACCTTTACCCTCACAAATGCTAATTAGATTACATTTAGCGTTGGGGGCCTCGTCGTCGGGTTGAAAGGTGGATTGTATATCAGCTGTATATTAGGCCACTTTGGCCCAAGTGACCATGCAGGTGGATTGTTGAATCTGAAACCCTTTTCTGTTTAATTTTGGAACAGGGTGGGAAGGGGTAACAAAACTGCAAGGCAACTGTGTTTCGCTTGGTGATTTAATTTGTTCCATAGGTGCCCTTTGTTTTCTCAGTACTGCTGAGATTAGCGATGTGATTTAGAGCCTCGAAGCTCTTTGAGATGTTTGTATTGTATCTGATTTTAAAGTAAAAGCCTCTGCCAGAATTGCCTAATTAATGTACATAAATTTGTAAACTCAATTTCTGGTTAATGAATTTGCTTTTAGTCCATAGGGAGTTCTGATAAAGAGGCAAGCCAAATAGTTAATAGAAAAAATGGCACATTTGGGCCGGCCGAGTGGCGCGGTAGTTAAGCGCTGGCTTGGGAAGCCAGCGGCCCCGGTTCGGGTCCCACATATGAGGGCCAGTGACACTGCCCTCAAAAAAAATAAATAAATAAATAAAATTAAAAACGGCACATTTGATACTGCTAATTACAGACACACAGGTATGATGTGCAGAACCTCTTTTGCCTAGACATTCATCATTGGAAGTTATTTCCTTGTTATTATTTTAATAAAAACAAGTGAACCTTTTTAGCTTGTTAGATAAAATTAAACTGACAGACTCCATGGAATGCCTGGGAGTGACATCCAGCTTGCTAGTGACAGCTGCTCTGCCAGGGCGCACGCCAAACACAGCTGGATGCAGATTCCATTTCTAGAAAGAAAGCACTCCTACGTGTGCCACAGGGTCAAGATACGTGTGCATGTCCTAAATTGCGCGCGTTGGTTAAAGTAAGGGATTGTTTCATTCTCCACTGGAACAGCAAACTGGGGGGAAATCTCACCGGTCTCCTGAGAAAAAATAAAGGAAACTCTTTTTAGGGAAACAATGTGGAAAGTTTTCCTGTTGAAGGCTTTGGTGTTTGAGAACTTGGATTAAAGTCAGTTTGCTAAAAATAGAGCCTTAAACGTAAAGGTTGTATACTGTGATCCCTTCTTTCAGTGTAACCGTTCACCGGGACTTTCCCTGCGTTGCCCCTGTCCTTCGTGCCCTGAGCTCTGGGCCCCACAGCTGACGCTCTGCCCGTGTGGCCACTGTCGTGCTGTGTCTCCCAGCAAACCAGCAGAGCTCCCCCTTTCCTTCTTCTCTTCTGTTTTCCACTGATGACTGCATTTAAATGACTTGAGCACTTGTTAGCATCTACCTCTGAGTGGCTCAGACAGGAGATCAAGATAGAAGTTTAAAATTAGAATTCATCCATTTTGGTCCTTCGTAGTCATTGTTTGGGAAAAATGAATCTTTTCTTAGAGATGAAATAGAACCCAATGTTGTGGAAGATTTCTATGTTAGTCTCGCCTCCTTGGGTGGCACTCAGGGCCCATGCGTGACGTGTCTTTCTTTCATCACAGACCACGGGGCCCGCCAGTGAGTAAATGCTTGATGAAGGCTCGAGTGCAAGAATGAACTCGGGCTACCAGAAGTGTGACTTTTGCTGATGCCTTATCTGTTGTTATTTAGAAAATGTTTATCGGTCACTCATTGATGGCTCCAGCTTCATAGTGAATGTAAATGTGTATTTGTACTCTAGGAATTTACATCTTCATAACTGAGACAGGAAGTAGTCACCAAGGTTAGTGTTTAAAATGAGTTTTAGAGAAGAGGACTTAAACATATATATTTTACAAGGGGAGGAGAACGTTAAATGGATGCCCTGAGGGGAAAGAGTTGGCCACGCAGGCTGTGGGGTGAGCCCTGGCCGGCCCTTCCCGGGGAGCCTGGCCCATCCCCACCAGTAGTGGGCCTGAGACAAGGGCTGGCACGCAGTGTCCCTGTGAGGATGCCGCCGACAGGATGCTCTGCGCCCTGTTGGTCCTCTCTCTTCCCTTCTCGGTTCTCCGGTGTTCTTCGCCTCCCTCGGCATTTGCTGTGATAACCATTCACATAGGCGTTCCTTTATTCAACAGATACCGACTGATCACCTAGTGTGTGTCAGATGCCAGCTCTGTAATTCAATGAGAGCCACGAGCCTCATGTCTCATGGTTTCAACTTTATGCCTAAGAGTCAAGGAAAACACATGATGCTACGTAAATGCATATGGAAGCATACTGCCATTATGAATACTATAAATAAAAGCTCACGTTTAATCACGGCTTATACTTTGCTAGAAACTGGGCTAACCCTTTATATAAATTGTACCCCTCTCTGACTTAAAAACGTGGTGTTTTCAAGATAAAGTTAAAATTCTTTGGCCTGGCTTTTAATAAAAACTTGACACTTCAGCCTAAACTACTAGTCTTTCCAGCTTCCGCTTCCACTGTTCACTTAAACATGGGTCATTTGCTCTAGTCGCACCCGTGTCTCCTGTCCTGCCCGGCCAGGCACGGCCTGGAGTGCCCTGCCCTTCGTCCCTGGTCACAGAGTGGCAGCGTCCTTTGGGGCATGGCTCGCCTCTCAGCCCCCCACTGGCACTTCTGCAGCTCTGGCCATATGGGCTGCGTGTGACCAGTTTCCGCACATGGCCTTTCCCTTGCCCCGGCTTTTCAGATGCTGGCAGCTCACCGTGTTGGGGCATTCCCTGCCCCAGGCAGCCTGGAGCGTCAGTCTGGCCTCCCCACCCCGCACTCCTGCCACTGTCCCTGTTAACCTGTAAGAAGCCTGAACTCAGGGAGTGTTTTAGATCGAAACTTACTGTCTTCTAGATGGAGAAGGAATGGGTTCTGGGTCCTCTCATCTGTTTCCCTTTATGGATGAGGAATTAGGGTCAGAGATGATGGTCAGAGATGATGGCGGCTGGTCCAAGGCCACCTGCCTAGGAAGTGGAGGGAAGAGGCTCTCACTCAGGCCTTTGCTCCCCAAAGCCTTGCTCTGTGCGTTGCCTTCACCTGTTTCCCGGTCCACTGGTTCTGTGAGTTGTTCCTCAGGAACACTCGCTACGTCAGGCAGGTCCCTGCAGAATTGATTCAGCAATATCTTTTCCAGTGCTTCCCTCTTTTGTTTTTCTAGAGGGCAGTGTCACTGGCCCTCATATGTGGGATCCGAACCGGGGCCGCTGGCGTCCCAAGCCAGCTCTTTTCTTAATTTTTTTTTTTTTTTTTTTTTTTTTAGCTGAGCCATCCTGCCACCTATTGGCAGCTCATCGGCAACTCAGCTCGGGCTGGCCTCGAACAGCTGTTGCACAGAGCTCAGCTTGCACTGTTGAGCGAGCTCTTAACCAACTGAGCCACTCGGCCGGCCCTCCAAGCCAGCTCTTAACCACCGCACCACTCGGCCGGCCCCCTGCCCTCTTTTTAAATTTAATTTAAGAATATTCTTGACTATTTGAAATACCATTTTGAAAAGTGTTTTCAGTGTCTGCCTGTTGTTACCCACACGCCCCTCTCACTCTGTGACTCCCTGGTGGGGAATAGCCTGCCCCTCAGTTTCTGCCATCTGCGTGATGAGGATGGGGGTGCCGGACTCCTGGAAATGGGCCCGTGTGGCGGCTGCCGCTCCTGACTTTCACCATAACGGCAGTAGCAACAGCCGCAATTATTAGTGCTCAGAAAGGCAGAATCAGCTGTTTCCCCAAATGGTTTTCCGATGTGTGAAATAGTGTTTCACCGCCTCCCTGGCTGAAAACAGTGCTGCCGTCAGCGTTGTTTCTTGCCTCAATGAGGGTCCTACCCGGCCTCTGTGAGGGGTAGTCCTGTCCACTTAGGTTAAAGCTGCCCTCATATTATAGCTTCTATACTGGCCAGAAAATAGAGAAGATACAAATACCCCCGAAATGACATAGTGATTAAGTCTGACTTGTGGCTGGCTGGATAAGAACGTTCATATTTAAAGCACTGAACAGTGTAAATATTTGACTTGATGTAATGTGACCATACATTCTTCCCTAGATGGTGGTTATTAAACCTTCCGTTGAGCTCTCAGACAGATGGTCTTCTGAGTAATGAACACTCATCTGAATACAGCGAGATGCCATTTGGTACACTGATGAGGTGGCGGTATTAATATTTTATGCAACAAAAAAATCCAAAGTGAGAGCGGGTAGCTGCAGATGAGGAGAATCCCAAGCCCCGTCTTGTGAGTGGCTGGGAATGGGCTGCCTTTTCAGCAGCTACTCCCCATTTCAGCACAGGGGTGGGAAAGAGCCCCAGTGTCAGTTACAGTGTTTGCTCAGGGCCCTGTGGTCAGGTGTCAGGGCTTCACAGTGATGGAGAGCTTGTCACCGTGATCTCAGGCACCAGTCATGTCGTGAGGTAAGGACATGGAGAAACAAAACTAAATGACCAAGAAGAGAAATAACACTAATATTTATTTTTGTATGTTTAACCTTGAAATGTATGTTTGATTATCAGATTTTCAGTTAAGAAAATGAGGCTTACTCATTCTTCCCATACCTGTGTCTCGAGCCCTTTCCCATAAGCCCCCAGCATTAGGCCATAGCAGGACCGCACAGGTTTGTAATCTGAAGTGAGTTTCCCAAGCCATGGAAGCTCTCTCGTCAAATAGCACGTCTGTCGTAATCATCGGTTGTAGTTTAACTATTTCTCGGACTTCTCAGTAACACCTTACTAACTGCTTGTACTCGGATGTGGTCAGAGTTTAGCCTATATGTTATACTCTTCCATAACCATGAGGATTTTGCTTTAAAATCTCTCCATTTGGGAATAATTAGAGAAAAAGATTGGGAAGAATGAAAAGTCAATTCAAGAGGACAGCAGTGTGAGATGAGAAGCACTGCCATGCACCACCCTTAAGAGAAAGAAGGGGAGTTCTGGGTCCGCTGGAAGTGGGGAAGACGTGATGCGTGCGAGGCAGGCCGGAGATGGGAGGCACGGGCCTGGGCTTTCCCTGGCTGCTCCTGGTGATCGGTGGTGTGGCGGCACCTTCCCTGGGGCAGGGACCTCGAGCTGTGTGAGGGAAGGGTGTTGGATTGCAGGCTCAGCAACACCCAGTGCTGTGTTCACATTTGGTGCACACATCCTGGCCAGGGAGAGAAAACGTCCTTGGTTTCCCATATTCTTTCTCAAAGAACCCTCTTTGGCTGGGGTTCAGGCATCTTCAAATTCTGTTACTTGTCGCCCTGGCCGTATGCTGGCCCCTTGGTAGCTGCAGACCTTCCTGCTCCGTGATGTGACAGGTATGTCTGGCCACTCGTTTTCCTGATCGGCCCCGAGCTTTCTTCCCCAGCCCTGGCATGGACCCGGCTTCCGCTGCTGTCTGTCGGGCCTTTGCCAGCCGTAATTGCCCTTCTCAGCTGGCCTGAGGAACGGCACCTCCCCGCCAGGACTTGGCTGAAAGGCCATCCCTTCTAATGTCCCCGCAGCTCCTGTCTGGTCAGGGAACTGGGACCCTGTGGGATTGGTGCACTTACACTGTTACCTGACTGGGAGGCTGATGGGTCTTTCTCCTAGGGCACACCTGCGGTGCTGAGCGTGCTGCCTGCCTGCCAGGTGGTGCGTGGTAAATGCCTGTTGAAATAATAAATGAATGAAGCATGCTATTGAGCTGATCCTTGTTTGGAGTTATGAAACAAATGTTTTGTCTCCTGTGAGTCTTGATATTGTGGGACAGTAAATGTGAAACAATACAGATACTCTGGGGTTCGCACTAATGATGACCTGAGGAAAGGGTGAGAGGTGGGAGGCCTGCTGAGGTGGTGAATGAGGTGGTTTGTAGTCTCAGAGCCTTCCCTGGGGAGGGGGTGACTCCCCAGCTGTGTTTGCTTACCTTGCCTGCAACTTGAGCCACAGCCTTAGGGGAAGCCCTCCAGCTCTGGGGTCTGGCTGGCTGAGCCCCTCAGAACCTCTGTGACGTCAGCAGGTGATCACTATAGTAACCCTCACATCAAGCTCCCTGGGCTTGAGGCATCACTCACTGCGGAGCAGCTTGTCTGTAACGAGGGGTTATGTAATCACTTCTCGGGAAAATGGACTTTCTACTTACTCTTAGGATTAGTGTTTCAGAAGAATGGGGATCACTTTTTGAGACGTCCAGGAGTGTGTCAGGCCCAAGTCTGGGCCGCTCGGTCTGGCCTTTGCACAGACAGGTTAAACCAGCTGCGTGAGCAGGGTGGCCTGTGCCTTGGCCACAATTGGCCACCGCTCAGCAGGTGAGGGTCTCCCAGAGCTTCCGTATTTGGGAGAAAACGGCATGAAGTCTGAGGAATCTGGAAACAAGACAAATATCAGGCCACCTCACTGGCTCACTAAATACTGTGGAGGCCTCAAAGGAAGCTGTGGGTGACGTGGGTTTGAATGAGGTGACGCTGCTGCTCCTTCCCACGTGACTCATGCCCAAGGTTTGTATTTGTCTGTCACCCCTCTACTCCCCTCCCCACCAAACTGGTCCTCAGAACACATTGTGAAAATGATGGTCCTGGCAACGCACGGGACTAGAACGAGACCTAGGATTTGTCCCTAGGAATTTCTTGATGGTCACACAGCGACCACCTCGCCTAGGAGGGGCTTTCCTCTGCTGAGAGCTGTGTGCCATATCCCCTGGTCACCTAGCCAGGACCTGGGGAAGCTGGCCTCCCACTCCCTGTGACACCCATCTCCTGTCTGTTATTTATTCCAGCTGTGTGCCCTGCATATAAAAACCTGGTTCCTTTGCAGAGAGGGTTGGGGCACCAGTGGTTTTATTTATCGATTTAAAGTTTTATTTATTTGGAGAAATGTATTCACACGGTCCAAAAGCATATTCGGTGAAATGTTATCTGCCCCCTCTGCCCCGCCATCCCTCCCCCTCCACTCGTGCTGTCAGCCTGTTGTGTCTTCCCCCAGAGACTCACATGCACGCGGACGCCGCGTTCTGTGTCTGGCCCGGAATGGGAGCGCGTGTGCAGCACTGCGCCCCGCTAAGGGCACTGAGAGTATGTCCTAACCCCTTTAGCTTTACATGGAAAGCAAGAGGTTTGGAAAACGGCGTGTGCTGCCCTTTCTGGTTAGAGGAGACCAGGTGGTTTCTTGCTTGGCAGGATACCTGCAGTCTTCAGAAGGGTGAGGTAACTTTGGCACCTGATACCACAACAAAAAACAATGAAAAGTCCTCAGGTCCACAAAACCTTCTTAACTAACCCAAAACCTTAGCCTCCTTTTCTCCATTTCCTCAGAAATTGTGTGGTTCGCTGACAGAAGATTCCAGACCGTTTTGTTCTCTGGCCCTGCTTCTCCGGGCACTGGGAGAACCTCCGTGTACGTGCCGGATGCTCACGCATCCTCTGATTACGCCAGACTTCAACAGTCTGGGGGCTAAAACTTAATTTCGTATGCTCTTGTACTGCCATCTAACTCTTCACAACAGGACTGTGAATTTGAGCACAATTTATACTTTTGTATCCCCCCCACATTTGAAGGTAGGGTAATTTTAGGCTAAATAGTAGTTCATCAGTACATCTTTATGGAGGGGGAGGTGTTTGAATTCCAGTCTTTTATCTCCAACTCCCTGGAGATGACTCTTTGGATTCCCCCTAACATCTACAGGCTTCTTTGTATTCCATAATTTGCTTCCTCTTCCTGATTTTTTTGGTCCCTGGTCTCCTATCTCATCCTGCCCTTCACTCAGCCATACATTCATTCAGTTGTTCAATAATAGTGCAGACCCCTTGTGATGCGTACTTATGTGTCAGCTTGGTGGCTCTCATACCCAGTTATCAGACAGGCACACGGGGCTGAGCGTTGCTGAGTAGGCATTCTGTAGATGGGATTCACTTTGACAGTTGACTGACTCGCTCTGGGTGAGCCTCACTCAATCAGTTGAAAGGCTTTCAGAGCAAAACTGAGGTTTCCCTGAGGAAGAAAAATGCCATCTGGATGGCAGTCTCAGCTCTTGTCTGAGAGTTTCTAGCTTGTCCTGTGGATTTCAAACTGGCTAGCCCCACGTTTGTGTAAAGCAAGTCCTGCCTTCCCCCTCCTCCACTCATCTCTCCACACACACACACACACACACACACACACACACACACACACACACCTGGCTCTGTTCCCTTGGTGGTACCCTGACTGAGGGGTGCTAGCGACAGCATTTTAGGAAGCATCCAACCTGGCTGTCTTGCTGATTGGCAGCCTCCTGTGGCTCCCACCCACTGCCTGAGGAAGTGGCCAGCATTAGCACGGTTATGGAGTCCTGAGCCACTGGGCTTTAAGTTCCCTCTCCAGCCTCATTTGCTTCTCTCAAGAACCCTGGTCCCCTGTGTGGTGGCCATCCACACCCTGCCCCCTTCCCTGTGCCCTCAGCCTCCGTTGTGTCCCCTGCCCCTCTACCCTCCCTGTCCCTGCTTCCTGCCTGGCAAACGTGCTTGTCCTGACCAGCGCGCCTCTCGGATGCTTCCATGAGCACTGTGCATGTCTCTCTCTCATGCCATCTACACCACCATTTTTAACTATTTGCACACCCCTTTACTATGATACATACTGTTTTGGGCATCGAGTTTCTGGCTTCTAGAACGCCCACTGCCTCACACAGTTCCTGACCCTGAGGAAACATCAGTAAAGGAGCAAACGAGCTGTCCCCACTGCCCTGATTCTGTGGGGCTGTGTCTGTTTTCCATGCAGGGGAGGTGAACGCAGGCCTTGCTCACACCTGCCACCTCCTCTCAGAGCCCAGGGCTGTGTCGTCTGCACGGGGTGTCATCAGCCACTGTCCGGGTTTGCTGGCTGGGCGCAGTCTCCTGTTCAGAACTTTACTAGGTGATGTGGGAGGTTTATACACTGTATTGATGCTTTCAAAGGAGAAGCGGGCCATGGAAACCCTTTTGTAAAGTAGATGACAAATGGTAGTCAGGGAGGGTGGAAATCTCTGAATAACAGGGGCTTTTTAGAGTTCTCCATCCCCTCTCTTCTCAGGGTGGCAGAAAGGCCTTTCATCAACACCTGAGCTGTGTTTTTGAGGTGAAAGGGACATCTTTATATGCAAAAGGAAGATTATGATCTGCGTTCCACTAGCTGCCAGTATCCTGGGAAATGCAAAATGCAATTTTCTAGTCTTAAGATCAGACACATTTTGTGTCTCCAAATCACTCGAGCTTCCATTAGGTTCAAGATTTAAACAGGGCTCGGGCTGCTGGGAGAGAAAAACGGCTCTTCTGTGTTTGTGGTCCGAGCATCTAGACGGAGGTCCAGTTCTCAGCGTAATGATGACAGGGTTGCCATGTGCTCACAGCCATGACACCAGAGGACAGGAAGAGTGAAACTCCTGCCCAGCCTGTGAATAATTTACATCGTGAAGTCTAGTGCATTTGCATTATAACTAGCTCCTAAAGGAAGCCAACAAGGACTTATTAGAAGGTGTAATCTAGATCTTTATTTATTAACATAGAAAGAAGTCATTGGTGCATTAATGTAAAAAGTAGGTTGTATCTATAGTATGGTGTAATTCCGTTACTGTTTAATTGTAAATGTTTATATAATTACATGTGAATTAAAACTGGAGGGCCACACACATGCGCGCATGACTCAGTAGTTAAGAAAGGTTTTCCCTTTTTTTGACAGTTTGAATTTTTCTTTAAACAGTTCTTGTTTTATAAGAATAAAAGCCATTAATGATTTTTCAGTTTTTTTGGTAGGGAGAACAGTCCAAGGACAAGAGGCCAGAACAAACAGACAAAAATCACAGTGTCTGTCAGGGTGATACTATTATGGCTGATTACCTGTTTTCTGTCTTTCCCCATATTCTTTTTTAATGACAAGGAGATGACTTTTATAATTAAAAACAAAGCCAACCATGGTTCTTCTACGACATTTGGCTCCCACACAGAGCCTGTTACATATTTGAGTCAACTGCTTTAATTTAAAATTTTAAATTACATGCCAAAAATAAATAAGCAACGTGTGTAAGAAGTTAGAAACCAGATTCCACTGTTTGGGGACCCAATTTAAGTCCACGTGGAAGACTCGGTTCCTCTTTTCAGTGTGACACGGCAGGCAGCTTTGTGACAGTTCATGCTTCGCGAATTGCCGAGTCGTCTGGTCAGAACCTTCGGGCTTGAAAGTTGCCGTCAGTCGTCCTGTACGGTTAGTGCACTCTGGCAAATGGAAATACCCCATTTTCATGTGTGGTTGGCTGCTTTGCTGCTTCTGTAACCATCTGCTTAATGTGGCTAATTTTTCTCAGGAAGAAAGGTATGCAAAGGAGCACACAGCCTGTGGCTGGGCCTGTCCTGGGGATGCCTGATAACCAACCCCTTTAAAAGCCTCCGTGGGCTCTGTTCAGAGGGCCGTGGCTTCACGCCGACAGACTGGGGGTTCTGCCTCGGAGAAAGGGGATCTGTTTTAGGAGCTTTTTGATTGAGATCATAGCATAATGAGGGCATTTTCAGCACCTTTGGTGTTTATTTTCCTTTTCCTGTAAGAGGACTTGGTACCGTTACTCTGGGCATTAGGTGGGGGCTTTTATTGATAGTGAAATGGTGACTGTGGGGCCCGCGTTCTTTTAACTTGGTCTCTGCTGTCTTGGACACAGGCACAGGTGGGCGGGGACCTGGTCTGGGGGCACTGATCGCTGGGCTGAGGAGTGTGCATTTGCTCCTGGCAGAGGGAAAGGACCAGGAGCCTTGAAGCTTCTGAAGGTCGTTCTGGCCCTGTGCTCACGACGGTGCTTGGGTGCACTGTCGGACGTCCTGACAAAATAATTCCACACCACATGTAAGACACTGTTTGTAAAGGGGTTCTTGGGATACAGTGAGTCAGCATAGGAGATTGAGTTAGAGATGAACTGCAGGGTCTTTCTTTATGTTGGTGCCTGGGATAGGGTTTTATTGCAGATTAAGTAACTACGAACTGAAATGTGCCTCTCAGGCAGTCAGGAAATTATTGTACAGCCCCGAGAGACTTCCCCTAGGGCACAGAAGTGGATGGTAGCAGTCCAGTGCGATGTCTGTTTATCATAATGACAACTTCAAATTATTACGGCCTTAACTACAAATACCAGATAGTCTGAGGGCATTTTTTATATAGCAGATGTGGTGTGATAGAAATGAAAATAGTTTGTGTCTTCTGCTATGAGTTTGGGAAGCTATTTTTTAAGTTATATACACAGAAAGAGGGAGAGTTCTGGCTCAGCTGAAGACCTAGCTGTCTTCCCTGGCCCCATTTGCTTTCTGTTGACCTGTAGGCGCAGGGGTCCTTGCTGGGGGGCGTCTTGTGCTTGTCTCCCCCTGCCCCCCCCCCCCGCTTGTTTTACAGAGTCTCCTGGAGGCAGCTTGTTGTGAAGGTCCTGGAAACTGGGCTTCTGACATTCTTTCTTTGTTTTTTTTTCCCCCAAAGATGTTATTGGGGAACTGGGCAAGGGGGACAGCCGAGCTGCTGTCCTTCTGGTTTTCAGTCTAGTTGTGGAGGAGGTCGCTTCACTGTGGGCTTCTGACACTCTTAATGTGATTTTCTTTCAGTCTGTTGAATTATCAATAAAAAGCATTGAACAAGCAGATAAAGTGGATGGGGCGTAAAGTTTACATTTAACTGAACACTTTTATTGTGTAAGTTATTTTATTGTATTATGATCGTAACTCGAAGATGCAGATATTGGCAAGAAAATAATGTAGGATTTGTTCAGTATCAATAAATCTGAAGTTTTAGGAGAAAAGAAAATCAATATTCCATCTCATTTGTTACAGAAAGCCTTTTTGGTACTTGGACCTCAGAATATAGGAAACCCTTAGAACTTACTGTTAAGGATTTTACATCTTCCTTATTTTCAAATGTGTTTTTGTTAAGCCTGTCTAGTGGACGCTATAGCTGTTGTTGAAAACTGTAATTTATTGGTGAGCAGCAAGCCCAGAGCTAAACTCACGAGAACTTGGGATCATGTCCGACCCCAGTGGGCCAGGCACCTGGTGAGAGCCGCGACTGTCGCTAGTAGCTCCCTGGCTTGACACCAAGCGGACCCCTGGCCCCCTTCCCCCGATCCCCCCCGTTGCCCTTCCTCCCCTCATTTGCCTGAGTTCTACCTTTTTTCTCTCTGCAGTTTCTCTTGCATTTCTGTTTTCCCCTCAGTTCCTTGTTCTCCCTTTTTTTCCTTTCTTCCTTTTCGCTGTCCTCCCCTGTAACACTTCCTCGACCTCCGGAGTCCTTTTCTGAGTCCCTGCGGTTTGTGTCCTGGGGAGGGAGCACATGGCACCTGGTGAGGCCGCACACACAGGCAGGCACAGAGGCTCCCCGGTGCCATTTCATGGCTAGAGCTTTCCTAACCGGTGCTTTAGCTTTGACCTTGTGACTTGAGAGAAAGGAGCCTGGCGCTGTGGGACACAGTGCAGGCCTGGGCACAGGGGCTGCAGCTTCCTGGGACAGGGAGCAGGTAGTGCCCCTCGTGCCTGCACATCTTGATGTGGCCTCCTCCCCAGTCTGCACAGAGTGAGAATTTTAGTCATTCTTAATCGGCTAACTCAGAGACCAGCAGAGTCAAGCTCCCAGCAGGCATTGGGCTGCCAGGGCACTGGGGCCTCCTGATGCACAGCAAGCCCTCAAGTTCCTGGCTGACAGGTGCTGGGCCCTGGGGTATCCGGAGGCCCCCCAGGCTCTGCTTCTAGAAGCTGGGGAGGAGTTACAGGGCGAGAGAAGTGCACCAGCCCAGTCCCTTCAGCTGCACGTATGCACATGGAGGCCAAGCCCCCACGTGCCGGCGGTCAGAGCCCCCGTGTGATGGCAGTCAGAGCCCCCGCGTGCCGGAGGTCAGAGCCCCCGCGTGACGGCGGTCAGAGCCCCCGCGTGACGGCGGTTAGAGCCCCCGCGTGACGGCGGTTAGAGCCCCCGCGTGATGGCCATCAGAGCCCCCGCGAGCTGGCGGTCAGAACCCCCGCGTGATGGCGGTCACAGCCCCCCGCGTGATGGCGGTCAGAGCCCCCCGTGTGATGGAGGTCAGAGCCCCCGCGTGATGGCGGTCAGAGCCCCCCGTGTGATGGAGGTCAGAGCCCCCGCGTGATGGCGGTCAGAGCCCCCTGTGTGATGGAGGTCAGAGCCCCCGCGTGATGGCGGTCAGAGCCCCCGCGAGCCGGTGGTCACAGCCCCTGCGTGATGGCGGTCACAGCCCCCCGCGTGATGGATGTCAGAGCCCCCGCGTGATGGAGGTCAGAGCCCCCGCGAGTCCGCGGTCACAGGCCTCACGGTGCTGCCGTGCACTGGATTCCGAGGTCCTGGTTTAAGGCCGGGCCGTGTGGCCCTGGGATCTGCTCTGGAAACACAGAGGAGATGGAAAAGGAAAAGGTTCTTCCCAAAAGACACAGAAAGGGAAGCCCTCCTGGCCAGGCTGGTCATCTCTCCTCACACAATTGGTTTTCAAGGTTTCCTGTGACTAAAGAAATCACGTCATTTCTGGAGGCCTTTCCCCCTGTGAGAGGAGGAAGTTACACTCAGTGGTTTTGAATACTCTGGCCTGACCTTCGATTGGATCCTAGGCCTGAGATTTCTCACACTTGGGAGTCCTGGGGAAGACTCCTTCCTTTGAGCCCCTGGGCCTTACGGGATAGTCAGCCAGTCTCTTAGAGCCGCAGATCAGCCTCCCCAATGGGACCCCTGCCCAGGCCCTGCCTCTGTGCACTTAGCCTGAGAGCCTCGGGCCTCGGGGCCTCTCAGACGGGGGTGTTCACAGGTAACCTGGAAGTTGGGGGTGCCTGTGAATGGGCTCCTGCTGGCTTCTCACAGGAGACCTGAAGGGGCAGCCATCTCTTCTGGGGCACCTGTGGGGACTGTGGGCCCAGCCCCTGCATCAGTGCTGCACATAGTTTTAGGACACTTTGAAAATTAGGAAAATCAACATTGTTGTCGCAGGAATATTCGTCATCTGGTCTGAGCAGGTAACGGAATAGGAAAAAAACATGGTATTCTAGACAACTGCAGAATTAGATTCCAAGGTCAGATTTTGTTCTCAGATTGAGGAGTTAGCCCGCCTACTGTCACCCTCTTTGTGGGCGAGTGTCCTTAGGGGAGTCTGAGCTCTCTGCTCGAAACTCAGGCAACGCCGTGTACCTTCTTATGGCCTCAGAGATATGGAAGTCGTTTTTCTTAGCTTCCTAGGGTGTGTGTGTGTGTGTGTGTGTGTGTGTGTGTGTGTGTGTGTACATATACATATACTTTTGGGGGGTATGTGTAGAACAAAACAACAAACATAGGAGATATCAAGGTTATACAAGGTAGAAATTCAGGAAATAAAAGCTCTTAAAAAGGTAACCCCATTGACTGCAGTGATTCTCTTTGTCTGGATAGCCTGAAACCAGCAAGATTTGATGCCCAGTTAGACACCGAGATTTGGGCTACACTGTTTCAATACCAGCGGTGAGAGGTTTTAGTGGAAAGCCATGGTGGCTTTCTGAGAGGGAGTCCCTGCCCCCCAGAGCAGCACCCTCATGTAGATAGATGCTTTGAGAGACTCAGACACCAGCCGCCCTTCTACTGAGCCCTGACTGAGGGCCAGTTACTGCCCTGTTTGAGAGGGAGGGTGTTGGTCAGGCTGAAACCAGGTACCGCTCTAGGCCCCCCACCCCCGCTGTGGCGCCTGCTTCCCTGTCACCCTCAGCACCCTGAGCCCCTGGAGGCAGCAGCCCCCACTCCTGCCTGACCAGGGACCCGCACATGCCAGGATGGGACACGGGCTTTGTGCCGCTGCCCTTGAAATCACTGGGACTTTTTTGTTGTTTATATTGAACGAGTGCTAATGAGGGTTTGAACCTGGCATTCCTCCCCTGATGGGAGTAGAGAATTTCTCTGAGGGACTGTGCCAGATCACTCGAATGCTGGCCATTACAAAAAGGGTTACACCCAGAATACTGCTGTCATTTCAGGATGACTTTAGTGAATACGTAACAAACAGAGACGCTTAAAGTACCTTAATCAGAGTTAGAAATGGCACCTGGTGGGCAGGCGCAAGGGCACCCGGAAACCAGAACTGTTGGACTCTGCACGGGGGACGCAACAGCCTGGGCTGCACCTGCATCGTCCCAGCGGCCTGTGAGGCGGGCCTGCCGTCGTCCCCGTGTACAGATGGGGACACTGAGACACACGAAGCTCAGTCAGTGAGTGTGGAGCTGTGACTCCAGCCTCCAACTCCACGCTGTGCTCGGTAGCCATCACGATACCGTGTCTCCTGTGAAACAAGGGTGGTGGGCACAAAATTAATTTTAGGAACTTTTACGTCAGGAAAAATTTTAGGTATCATTTGTTGCTTCCTGTTTTGGATCTGTGAATTTTCGTGTGTTCAGATGCTCCTTGGCCCAGCGTTCTGAGTCAACCTGCGGCGTGTGGTAGGCTGGGCGTGGTAAACGCGTTTCGGCCTAAAGGCATTTTCGCTCCCAGGTAACACGCTGTAAGCGGAAGAGCATCTGGATGTAACGTGGGAGAAAGGTGCAGAGAAAGGTTTAGTTATGGACTTGTGTACATACGAGTATTTCTTAATTCTGTTGATCAAAAATACAGTTTGTTCCAAGAAATGACATTTTATAATTAATTATAAATTGCTTGGTGCCACCAAACTAATACATAATTAAATTAATTCACGTTCTTTAAAACATAAACATCTTAAGTTATTAGGCTTCCCGTATATTTGGACATGTGAGAAATCAGTTGTTAGTTTTCAATCTGTGTCGCCTGAACTGTTCCTCCTATCAGTTGCCTTAAGTTTTAGGCCAAAGAGCTTTGTATTGATTTCTTTTCATGTAAAATAATTCACAGGAATATTGCAGTTATGAGGGAAGAAGGAACTCACAGACTTAAAACTTGGTGGTTTTATTTTTTTAAATTTATTTCTGACAATTCTTTTTCACCAATCTGCTTACAGATTTTTATTGGTATTGTGGGCTATCTTATAGTTCAGTTAAATGGCTTATTTATCTTGTAGCCTGATTCCCCTTAGGTTTGACTTTTATTTTCAGTCCCTGGGCTTTCATGACTGGTGTCACATACTGTTTGAAGCAGAGTGAGAGGAAGGTGGCTCTCCATAAGCAGTGATAGAAGATGCAAGACAAGTGTTTGTTGTGGTCCCTTGGAACTAGAGCATGGCCTTGAGCATTGAACTCCTGGTGTGACCCTGGCTTCCTGTTTTCTTTCCTTAGCCTTTGGTACATGGAGACAGACCATCCACACGCCTGAGGTGCTGGTGTGACATGGCGCTGGTAATGCCACGCTGCTCTCTGCCCTCCCAGCTCCTACCTCAGGGCTCAGGCTTGTCCTGGACCGTGACAGAAGGCACAACTCTTCCCAGGTCCCTCTCCAGTCCTCGGCAGCTCTGCCCAGCAGTTTGCATGTGACGTTGGCCTTGGCTGCTGCCAGATGCTGGGGTGTGAGCGTCAGATAATTCTGTCCTGCTTCAGGTACAGAGCATGTCCCTAAGGAGAGAGTCCCTCAAGATTCCAACATTTATAACTGACTGGACGTCACATCTCTGTTATGTGGAATACGTCTCACTTCTTTTTCTGTTTTGATATGTATAAAATCAGTAGCCCTGATAAAAATGGCTACAATTTGTATTATGGTTGCTTTTCAACATTTACAATGCACACATCGCAAAGTAACTTGCTAAAGGAGAGATGGTGATGTGGCACGTCCGGGACCCCTTACTACTGGGTGTGTTTGATGCTAATGTGGTGACTGGCTTTCGACAGCATTTGGACGGTTTCATGGTGCATGTCCGCATATGAGAGGCAAAGTGAACTGTGTTGATTCAGATAGGTAGTGATTCATATTAGTCATATAATAAAACAAAAACAGCAGAATTTCTGGGTTTTTTTTTTTGTGTTTTTTTTTTTTAGGAACCTGGGAGAAAATTGGTAACTGAAGAATATTCCACAGAGTTTTGTTTTTCATTTTGCTTAGACTAACTTCTAGGCATTTGGCTCAGAAAACTGTGACTTGGGTTTTCTAGTAAAACTGTTTTGACAATGAAGAGCATTAAAATTCTGGCTTCTCCTTGTGTCATCTATCAGACTTAAAGATGTTTTACAGTCAAACCAGGAAAATGTGAAAATAGAGATTTATGATGGAAATGTTGATTCAATTTGAGCTGAAGCCAAACATTTACTAGGGAAAATTAGATTAAACAGTAGATGTTTAGAGAGACTTTAAATTGTGACAGCTTTAACGTAACACATGTTGCGGCTGTTTCCCAGGCGAGCTTCCTCTGTGGCAGACTGGGAGCCTAGCTCCTTGGCGTTTCAGCCACTCATTAAATGTCCTGCTGTCTTTCTCTGGCCTAGTGGACCCAGAATTTACCTCTTGGAGTTTGGTGATTATATCTTATACACTAAGATACATAACTGTACCTTATATATTACTATAGGATCAATACCCGATGTTCCCAGTGGAAATAATTCTGTGCTGTCATATTGTATTATACTGATGAGTGTAACTTGCCATTCTAGATTGTGAGTATAAAGCTACCAGTACCTGCTGATTTGTTCCATTTGTCAAAGCCCAACAGATACTCTGTGCAACTAATTTCTTTTCATATACTGTTCAAGTAAAGAGGGGAAAGTGCTTGAGCTCTGAGAAACTGGAGTCTGTGGTGTTGCGGGAGAGTGGTGATGGGGGGAGTCATTGCGTGGCTGGATGGAAACGCTAGAAGTGCACCTTCTAAAAGACCCAGCAGGGCCTTCTGGTCCTGGGGTGAAGTCCTCGCCCAGTGCCGGGGTCTGGGCTCAGTGGGAGCGCTGTGTGCTGTGGCCCCCTTGTCAGATAGATGGTTTGCAAATACGTTTTCCCATTCCGTGGGTGGTTTTCGCATCGCTCTGTGGATAGTGCCCTTTGATGCACAGAAGATTTTTATTTTGATGAAGTCCAACTTATCTGTTGGACTTCTTATTGTTATCTTATTGTTGTCTGTGCTTTTGGTCTCATAGTCAATGAATCATTGCTAAATCCTTTTGCCCTGTTGTGTTTTTTTCCTATGAATTTTATAGTTTTAGCTCTTAGATCCATTTGATCCATTTTAAGTTAGTTTTTATATGTGGTGTGAGGTGAGGGCCTGACTTCATTCTTTTGCACGTGGATGCCCACTAGTCCCAGCTCATCTGCTGAGAAGATGCCCCTTTCCTCTTGCATCATCTGGGCAGCCTTGTCAAACAAAGATCATTTGCCGACAGACAGGAGGGTTTATTTCTGGGCTTTCCATTCTAATCTCTTAGTCTGTCTGTCTATCTTTAGCTCAGTGTTACACTGTTTTGATTACTGTAGCTTTGTAGTAGGTTTTGGAATCAGAACACAGGAGAGACCTTCAGCTTTGTTCTTGTTTGGTTGCTGTGGCTCGTTAGGTCCCTTTGGGATTTGGGTAGGGATCACATTGTGTCTGTAGATCGCTGTGGTTGGAATTGACATGTTAACAATACTGAGTCTTCCTGTCCATGAACATGGGATGTCTATCCATCTATTTGAGTCTAACACTTGTTAATATATATTTGGGTGTAGCTGGCAGACTTGCTGTTGGATTCTTGCTCTGCACTTAACACATTGTTTGGCTCTGGATAAGTCTCAGGTATCTCTGAGCTTCAGTTTCCTTTTCATTAAGTGGCAGTTGTGTGGCTGTTATATATTGTATATCTGGATCTAGCAGAGTGTGGGTGACATCTTTCTCTTCCCTTGGTGCGTGCCTTTGACGTCTGTATGTGCACCAGCTTTGTCCTCTGATTTAACCAACACTTCGCCTGTTTTCTCTTGCATTTGTAGAATGGACGCTGATCCCAGGGCACCTACTCTGACTTAAAACCTTGTCTCTGCTTTCTCACTCAGCTTTCCCATCTCAGGCTCTGACACCAGCCCCAGGGTGGTGATAAGTGCACCCCAGCTTTCTGTAGGGACTGTTGCCCTCCCCATCCCCCCAGCTCTTCAGTCTGCGTGCCTGGCCGCCTGGGAGCCAGCACTTGGAGAAGTGTTTGCGCAGATGCATGCACTCACAGGACCACCGCTAGCACTGCTTTGGAATTTATGGTTTAACCGCAGCATATGCTTTTGTAGTGTACATTTTCCAAAGCACTTCCCTACCCCATGGATCTCAAAGATGAATCAACACCAGGAACACCTGAGGAGCGTGTTAAAAACGGTCTGGGGGCCCCACGCCCCATCTCATGAGTCAGAATTCCTGGGAGACTAGCTAAGGAATTGGTGTTTTTAACAAACGCTGCTCAGCCAATTTTCCAGCAATTGACTTGGCATTGGTCCAGACAGGCGCCTGGGAACCTCTGACCCTCCCCCTCTGCCAGTTCTGGAATCTTTATTCAAAGTCCAACAGGTCGAACCCAGACATAGCTAATGACAGATGAGAGCGTCGCACACCGACAGGCAGGGCTGGTCTTCACTCCAGTCTCATCTTGTCTTCTGTGCCAGGGACCTTCCTTCCAGAGGCCTCTTCAGCGTTTCTCCCGCGGGGAAACCAGCAGCCCGTTGCCTTGCTGTACCTCAGTTTATAACATGGACATGAAGTCAGGGTTTGGTTTTGCTTTGTTTTTTCCTGTATGAGGCTGGGTGTTTGTTCCGATTGAATCATAGAACAGCCATGCCCCAGAACTTTTTTTTTCTTCCCAAATATAAATTCCAGTTCCCCAGACAGTGCAGTTCATTTTAACAAGTATTAGGAGATGCGCTTTATTGCAGACAAGATATGTGTAAACAACTTTCAGTGCTCAGTTTCCTCTTCATCCCCTGCCCTCATGGAAACTGCACAAACATGCCAGGCCAGTCAGTGTTTATCACGCGGCCAAATGAGCTGAAGAGGTCCCTGCGTTTATAGTAAGGAGTGATCAGTGCGGGCTGCAGGAGTCAAGGTTTGGCCTGGCGTGATGATGACAAGAAAAGGTCTCAGTGTTCGTCACGTCTGACACGTCTCTGGTTTCTGCCGGCGTGATCGCGTTGGGCCAGAACGCCTGCTCCTCCTGCAGCCTTCTGAGTGAGGGTCCCCCTCCTTCCTGGGAATTAGGCCAGAGACCCTGGGGTCACCCTTGACCTTTCTGGTTCTCCCATCCTGCGCAGCCCATTCATTCATTCCTGATGCTACCAGGTCCACCTTTCCACCCGGATCCAGTTCCTTCCATCCAGGTTCTGTCTGTTCTTACCACCTTAGCGCCACCTGCCAGTTCCGACCCCGTCACCCTGGAGTGTTGCCATGGCCTTTCTGCTGCCCCTCTTTCCGCCTGTGATCACCAGCGCCTGTTCTTACTGATCTTGCTGTAGCAGACAAGGTGGTTGGTAAACCGAGTCAGGTCTCCTCGACTCCTCTGCTCAGAACCTTCCGGAATAACAGCTCTCCATGATCTGGCCCTGCTCCCTTTCCAACCTGTTTCCCAGTGTTCTCGCTGTCCTTTGGCGGTGCCAGGCCTGCCCCCAAACCCAGCCTTCTGTTGTCCCTGACAGGACCGCCTCGCCCTCCTCCTGCCCACCTGTATGGCTCAGGCCCCTCCCCTTCCCTCTGGGTCTCCCGGTAGCCCCCCACCCTCCTGTTCGCACCTGTACACCCCAGCCGCCTGTATCCTGTCCCTGTACGGCACTCGCCCTGACAGGTTACGGATTGATTTGTCCTTCGTTACATGACATCTTCCGCCAGAATACACGTTCTGTGAACGTATGTGACCCTTTCTCGCTGGCTACTGTGAGTCCTCAGTCCTGGAATAGTGCCTGGAGGGCAGTAGGTAGCAGCGGGGGTCTGTCTGTTGCGAGCACACAGTGCAACCTCTCTTACACGTGATGACATGAGATTCCAGGGGCTTAAGAAACCTGCCCGGGAAACACACCCACTACATGACTAAGCTAGGATTTGAATTTAGGTCTGATGTCATTGTCTGTGCTTTTAACGGAGGCATTGTCATTATGGCATAAAAAGGACAACTGGGCTGGGGGTGGGGATTGGGGGACTCCAGGAAGAAAGTCACAGAGGTGGGGATGGGTCTGGGTGTTTGGGAGACAGCGAGGATGTTTTAAGGGTGGTCTTGGTAGAAGGGAACTAAACTTGAGAAGGGCCTTAAATGCCATATTGGGGGGTTTGAGAAGTTTTACTTCAAATTGGGGATAATAGTAATTCCTACCACATAAGATTATTGGAGTTAATCCTTGAAAGAACTTAGAAAGTGTCTGATACATAGAAAAAATGCTCATTAATTGTTCAATTTAGAGTATACTTTTTAGAGTATATTTTGACAGCACAGCAAACCCAGGCTACTGTCACCAGAATAGACATTTTTAGTGTTTTGGACTCATGTAAATGGTTCCTAGAGCATTCCAATTTCAGATTTTATTTATTTTCTTCAAAACTAAATAAAAGACATTGTGAGTCAATAAATTGCCTGGCGCACAGCTGTTAAATATGAGTCAGAGGTGTTTTAGTACCTGAGAAGGGGCAATGGAGAATTTTAGAATCATGCATTTATTTCACTTCATTTTACATCTTTTAAGTGTGTTTAAGCCAGTAGCTTGTAATCCTAGTTGTGCAGGAGGGCCACCTTTTAAAGCTGTAGGTTCCGGGCCGCACTCCAGACCCTCGGAACCAGTGTCTCGGGGCTAAGCCCAGGAATCAAGGTATAATATAAATATCTTTTAGGTAATTTTGAAAATTGGGGATCATTAGTCAAAACTACCCCAGACTTATTTTTAGAGAGAAGGAGCATTTACCTTTTTGCTCAGAAATAAGAAACCTTTCTAGTTGTGCTGCGCCTTCATGAAGGGACTCAGGCCTGTGCTGGGGTGGGGAGACTGTGTTGGGGGGAGACTGTGCTGGGGGGAGACTGTGCTGGGGGGAGACTGTGCTGGGGGGACTGTGGCGGGGAGACTGTGAGGAGGAGACTGTGCTGATGGGGGAGGCTGTGGGGGGGAGACTGTGGGGGGGAGACGGGGGGAGACTGTGAGGGGAGACTGTGCTGTGGGGAGACTGTGCTGTGGGGAGACTGTGAGGGGAGACTGGGGGGGGGAGACTGTGAGGGAGAGACTGTGCTGGGGGGACTGTGCGGGGGAGACTGTGAGGGGGAGACTGTGCTGTGGGGCGTGTGTGGAGGGGAGAGTGTGCTGGGGGAGACTGTGCTGTGGGGAGACTGTGCTGTGGGGAGACTGTGAGGGGGAGACTGTGGGGGGAGACTGTGAGGGGGAGACTGCTGGGGGGGACTGTGCTGCGGGGAGACTGTGCTGAGGGGAGACTGTGCTTGCGGGGACTGTGGCGGGAGACTGTGCTGTGGGGGAGACTGGGGGGGGAGACTGTGCTGGGGGAGACTGGGGGGGGAGACAGTAGGGGGGGAGACTGTGATTGCGGGGACTGTGGGGGGGAGACTGTGCTGTGGGGGAGACTGTGGGGGGGAGTCTGTGTGGGGGGTGCCTGTGGGGGGAGACTGTGCTGGGGGAGACTGTGCTGGGGGGAGACTGTGGGGGGGGGAGTCTGTGGCGGGGAGACTGTGGGGGGAGTCTGTGGGGGGGGAGACTGTGCTGTGGGGGAGACTGTGGGGGGGAGACTGTGGGGGGAGACTGTGCTGGGGGGACTGTGGGGGGGGAGACTATGCTGGGGGTTGGCTAAGCTAAGAAGGGGCTGTAAGTGCAAATGGAGCAAGGGAAGGCCTCTGCCCCCAGGCAGGAGGAGAGTGCCGGTTCAGCAGGAGTGGGGACAGGAAAGGCAGGTTGGGCCACTCCTGACAGAGGGTCGGGAGTTCCACTTAGTCACAGGTGAGGTCTGGGAACCCGCATTTCTCTCCCAGGTTCCTGGGCTGGTGGTGAGAGGAGGCTCCATGCTGCTTGTGACTCACTGCCCTGCAGTGGCCGCCCGCCCTCGGGGATGGAGTGCAGCCCTCCCAGGGCCTGCGCTTGCCTTCTGTTGGTCAAAGTTGGCAACACGTTTTTTTTCCCATGAGAATAAAAGTAAAATTTGCAACTCTTTACTGCATGTAAAGGAAGGAGAGAAGGGGAGTGTGATGTCTATTCACCATTCTGTAGTAGTTTCCCTTTTACTGCCCAGCTTTATAGATGAGTGGGCTTTTGATCTTAGAATATGGAAGGGAAGGGACACATCTCTGAACTTTATGTAGCTCCCATGAGCCAAGACCAACAGCAGGAAACCCTTGACGGACGTTCTTTGGGCGAGTTGCACTTGGCACACCAGGTCGCTTTACCTGGAAGCTCCTGTTGGTCTCCTCCGAGCCAAGAGCCATGCCCTGTCCATCTTTCTGTGCCCACCTTGGCGCTTAGTAGGTAGATAGGCCAGTGCTCGCCACATGGGTGGATATGACTTCGATCGTAACAGTGAGCATTTGGGGACCCCGGTGATCCATGTTGCTCCGAACTTGTCATGCGACCTTAGGCAGCTCTCTTAACCCTGGGTTTGTAAAGTGAGGGTGTCAGAATAGATTATCCCTCTCCCTTAAAATCGAATGTTAGGCTTGTGAGTCCGAGTGGGTGATTAATACTCAAAAGGCTAGACAGTGCTCTCTGACACAAGGAAAGAAAGACTGTCTTTGAGGCAAAACCAAAGGATCAGTCGAAACGCGGTTGTCAGTGGCGTTGTGGGCGTTTGGAGGTTGCTGTGTGGTGGTATCCGGCTGGGATTGTGTGCGGCCTGCTCTGCCAAACTGATGCTGCCCTTAGGATGTTGGGGTAACTGGTAGGAACTAACCATGCTCCAAGCACTTGATTTGAGCAAAATCAAGAATGTGATTATGAGCTGGGCCCGTGCAGCAGTCTCTGGTCACCCAGGCTGGGTGAGCTTGCTGCCTTCAAGACCCACACCCATACTTATCGGGCTGGTTCTCAGAGGGGCAAAGCGGGCAGCTACCCCCAAATGAAGGCGGCACAGGGAGAGACCTCCCCACGTGGATGCCCGGGCTTGCACACCGTGACCCTGTCCTCTGCTGACCTTGACCTTCAGACTGGCCACCCTCTGGAGGGTGGGGCAGGCCTTAGGGCATGCCCTTCCGAGCCCCCGTTCCTTCCTGTGTGTGCCACCTCTGCATTCCTCCAAAACTGCCTTTCCTTAGGCCTCAAAACAGCGAGACAGGTGTTTTTCTTTTTGCTCAAAGTTAGCAAGTCTGCATTAGGTTGGCTTGTTTGGGACTGACGAGGTTAGTAATTTTGTTTTGTTTTTCTTGCCAGTTTGTATAGGCCATATGTAAGTGTGGGAAGCAACCAGTTACGGCAGAAAGAACGAAGCAGCCTGGGTTCTAGTCTGTCTTTTGACTTAGTCGTTTGATTGAAGGTAAATCACTTCTTAACTTCTCTAAGATTTTTTTCCTTGCCTGTTAAATGGGAAGAGCAGTCTCCCTCGTCTCTTCAAAGGTTTTCCTAGGATCAAATGATCATAAAGAGTTTGGGAAATGGTAAATCCCTAAATCAGTGTAATATACGAATGGTAGCATTTTATGATAACACATTATTAGTCAAACAAGTACTTTGGATTTACCCATGACTTTTAGGAAGCTCATGGTGATACAATCTACTTATGTGAGGTCAGATTTCTGTGGTTTACATTCTGTCTAATCATAACTACAGTTTCTGCATCTCTCTTTTTTCATTAACCTAGAAATTCAAAGGAAGTAATGATTTTCCATGACCGTAACTTTTACAAGGAACTAAGGTTCCTAGTGGTTTTTTGTTGTTATTTTAATAAAATAGTATCTAGTTTATGAGGTGGTCATTTTTTATTCTTTTTCTTCTGATAAAGATCTTTGGTGTTAGGAAATTAAAAAAAAAAAAAGATCAAGCCAAATTAGTATGGATTTGTAGTTGCAAGTGGTTTCACTCTCTGTTCATAAATGGCATTCAGTTCTTACCTTTAAACTTCTAGTAAGGTCTGTTGAGTGCCTTGCACTCTATTGTCTCTGACTCGCAAAAGGAGGTACACCCCTGAAAGCAAAGGCCTGTCACAGAAGCACATTCCAGAACAATTCCTACAGGCACCATTCTCACCTTCCTCCTGAATTTGAGGCTCCTAGAAACTTCCAGAATGCTGAATTCTGTTGCCTTGCAGCTGGCGGACACCGGGAAGACATTTGTAGGTCGGGTCACAGTGAGAAGCATGCACGAGGCCCCTCTGTGCCTGTCCTTGTCCCTGTTCAGCTGACACGTGTCTGTGCCCCAAGTTCCTGTTGCCTCTTAGGGTGAGCTCATGGCCAGGTAGGTGCAGGGAACTTAGACTGGACGTAGTGGTGGCTATTAATTTATAACCGTTTCCTCACCTGTTAGGCATTGGTTTACTGGTGGCCCTGCCTTCTGGGAAGCTAGGTTGTCTTCTGTCAGGGAGAGTCCCCAGTAGGTGGCTGTCTCCCTAAGCCCACTCCGGGTCGGTCAGCTCCCAATAGAGCGGCAGCCCTGGGGCCCCAGGGGGACCGTCATTGTCCTCACAGCAGGGCACTGGGGCCACTCTCCTCGTGCCTGGGTCACAGCTGCAGCCTCAGAGGAGGATGTGAGTGACCACTCAGGGCTTCCATCTCTCTGGGGAAGGGACTGCAGGTCAGGCCCCCCTTTCAGAACCAGGCGTCAGGTGCCTGGGAGAAGGTTCTGGAATGGGAAGAAGCCACTGACAGTGGGCTCCGGAGTCCCCTAAGCAGTGCACTCCCATGTGGCATGCTGTCCAGGGCGCTAGGCTGGGCGCTGCCAGGGTCCCCGTCCCCATGAGGATGGCTAGTGCAGGGACAAGCCGGGGGACCAGGGGACCAGGGCTGCTGGTCCCTCAGCCCCGCCTTCTTTCCCTGGCTTTCAATACAGCTGCTACTGGAGTGGAGGGGCTGCGGATACCTCCCAAAGGCTCAGAGTGGAAGATCAGTCTAGAACTTGGTAGCAGCATTTCACGTGGATACTATGTGGTGAGACTAGTTTTCTCAGGGTTTTGCCAGCAACTGGTCGTGTTACTTCCTGATTCACCTGCTCCCTGGACTTCCTCCCTGTTGTAGTTTGGTGAGGTGGGAAGAACATGAGCGAAGGACACCCGAGGTGGACAGGAGGAGACCCGCTTAGCCCATTGGGTTTCCTCAAGCTCATCACCACAGAGGAGCGTTTTGCATTTGTGTGGCATTTAGCATCTCACCTCGCTTATTATGCTCTCTCACTGGGCCCCACAGCACGGATAGGGGGTGTGCTGGGCAGACTCCATCCTGTCCTGCAGGTGAGCTGGTCTCAGCACATGATTGCGGAAGGCCCACCGTTCCCACGCCTGCAGGGGGCACACCGCTTCACCCTGGAGCCCTCATGCTGTCCACCATCCCAGGCTCACGGGATGCCCGAGGCGTGAGAAAGTAGATGCAAATGTAAGACATTAGTATTCTAAACAAAGGAATTTCCTGTGTGGGAATGAAGGGCAATACTTTTGTGAAAACCTACTATGTAAAAAGTATACTCTTTAAATTAATCAGCAGTAGGTCTTGCTCACCTACCATTAGTATCCACTTCCGTGTTTAGATATCTTAACTGTGGGACTCAAAAGGACAGGACACCGAAATGGTCATCCCATTTGATGTAAAGAAGAATAACTAGATCTGCATAATTTAAACATGCCGTGGGTTTTGGAGGATTATTTTTCAAAATATTTTATTTATTGAATGTGTATTTATAAATGTGTGGATTTACATGTTTATATATAGTTTTGGAATTTGGATAGTTCAGGAAAAATAAAAAGACAGAATCAAAGCGCATGCAGAGACTACCTGTGTAGCTCACCACTGTCATAATGGGGGTGTTTCTTTGCAGTATTTTTATGTCTATAGATTTTTAACAAAGTTTTGAATTTGCCTCCTTTCACATAACATCTTGTAAGTCCCCAACATGACACATATTCTTCAGGGAAACGTTTGGGCTGTGTGATGAACAGCCCCGTGGATCACACTTACCAGGTGTGCTGTGTTTACCGGGCCCCCCGGCTGGTAAGAATTGCCCGTTTCTCATTCTTGTACAATAGTTCTGGAGTGAATATCTTTCTGTATACGTTTCCCCCGCATCTCCTATTTCTTAGGTAGGTTTTTCGGATGTCCGGTGACTTGCACAACTGCCGTTGTTGGTGTTCAGAGGGAGGCGCTGTCTCAGCACAGGAGCGTGTCGTCGCCCAGACCCTCACCTGGGGGAGGGTGTGTATGCACACACACGGTCGCTTGATGACGCACTGCTCAGCAGTGGTGTCCTCTTCTGTCGCTTCTCTCTGTTCCTTGTTGTGCGTGTGCACCTCTCGCCCAGCTGAGCTGCTTAGGAATGAGGAAGCCATGTCATTGATCTCTCCTGCTCCGAGGCCCGCCAGCAGCCAGCTCTGCGCCCAGCAGAGCTGACGGAGCACACTCCAGGACTGCAGTCATTTTAGAAAGGCTTCTTTGAATCAGATAATAAAGCTGTTCAACAGAACTCCGTATCCTGTTATTCAAATAAACGTGGGGATAATGGGAAGATAGCTCTGTGTGTGTGTGATTAGTGAATGGACGTTGTTGTATGTTTGCTGCTAAAATTACAATTTTTAAAAGCCGCACGCTAGGCTGCTGGAGGGACTGGCGAGGCTCTGTCACGCCCTGGATGCCCAGTGGAAAGGAACCGTCCTCAGATAGCTTGGCTTTGGTTTGCGAGCTGCGTTTCTCCAGAGAACACATTGAGAGCAGCTGCTGTGTGTAGTTTGGTTGCCAGGGGTGTGGACTGATCCTAGTTTTGCTGAGCCCGGCGAGCGGCACCTTTGCTTTGTGGGCGTTTTCCCTGTGGATTCAGGGCTGAGCAGGAGTGAGAAGTGTGTGTGAGGGGTGCTCCCCGCTGGTAAACAGGAACGGTTCCCAGTTGTGTGTTTGTGGGCTCTGGCCTACCAGGTTGGTACTATCAGGTGCTCAGGTTCCCTTCTTTGTCACCCACTGTCACCAAACCGTCATTTGAAAAATAGGATGGATTATTTTACTATCATGTTTAAATGAAACAACAGAAGTACGGTCCAATTCGGGTGACACTAACTAGAAATCCTTTTCTTCTGTTGCTGTGTTTTTCTAAGACACAAATGCCTCAGCATAAATTATTAATTGGCACATCTGATGTCCTGCGGTGGCATCTGTAACTCAGGGGCCACACGGTGAAAAATGCAATAACTAATAACCTCCTGAGGGAAGGACTTGCAGAGCTCCCTCTTTTCATCTTTCTGATTTAAAAGACTTAATGGCAGCAGTCAATACCTGCAGCTGTTCTTCTGTCTCCTTGAAAAAAATTCCAGGATCAAAATATTCCATTTAACAAAATGGCAAAATGATTCTCTGTTTATTCTGCTTTTGACGTACACATGGATGGTTGGGTAGGTAAGTGAAAGCATCTTACTACCAGGAATTGTGTCCTGTTTTGTATTGACACAAAGTTAAAAACTCCAGAATAATCTCATTATATACATGAAATCCCTAAAATAATTTAAAATAGAAGTTGTGGCTGGGAAGAGAGGAGGCCCTGACTGGTGATTGCTTTGGGCATTTTCCTCACCTTCTGAGAGCGTCCGTTTGCCTCTGGCAGAATCAGCTTAACTGTGGCGAAGAAGTTACTGACTGCTTGTGTTTCTATTATTCTTTGTGCACAAATCTTAGCAGTTAAGGACATTACATTTTACAATTATTACATTTTATAAATATGACAGTGCTCCTTGGAGTTAGTTATTATGTATCTTACTCATTCAAATCACTCTATTTTAAGTCCATTATTTATCAACAAACCTTCATACGTAAGTGATTTTATAAATTCATAAATCAAAATTTTCAGCTAATATTTTTAGAACTTTTGATGTAGGAGACATGAGGTAAACATCCTTTGAAACAGATACGGTAGTTTCAGTTTTACAGGTGGGAGCCGCGGAACGAGCAGTCACTCAGCCGCCGCCTCAGCTGGCGCGTGGCAGAAGCTGGCTCTTCCCAGGTGGGTGCCCAGGCGCAAAGACGGGTCTGTGCCTTCACGGCACTTAGGGTTTAGAGGAGGGCAGTGGCAAGTAAGCAGGCAGGTGTGCTGTAACATATGGTGTAAAAGGAAAAAAAGGTGTGGGATGCTAGGGGGACCCACATTTAGATGACTTAGAACCAACCCGAAGATTTGAGACGGCTCCTGGAGAGCCCAGTGTGTGAGCTGGGGCCTGTCTGATAACACCTGTGAGTCAGGTCGGGAAAAGGAGCCTGAAGAGCCTGTGGATAGGGGCAGCATCCTGGGCAGAGCCCCTTGTGTAGGAAAAGGAAGGGCGGCCTGCACGGACCTGGCGTGGAGAGCCCCGGCTGCTGAGAAGGGCTGGGCGGCTACTCGTGGACCAAATCATGAGACCTGTGCTGCCTTAAAGCACTCAGGCTTTGTTCTGAGGAACATGGGGAACCACTGAAGGGTTTTTGTGATAACCTAGGAAAAATGAGGTAATGGTTCGGTTCTAGCTATGGCGGTGTGCTGGCAGGTGACATACATACAGCAAGGTCTGCATGCATTTTGGGAAGGTTTAGAAGGTCAAGTTGACAGGCCTTGAATCACATGTGCCCTGGGGGCGGGGAGGCAGGATGAGCCTGGGTGCTGGCTGGGGTGGCAGGCGGCTGGTGGCCCCGCTGCGGAGCTAGGGGAGGAGGAGCAGGGCGGGCGGCGCTGCACAGGGACACGTTAGCGATCGTCACTCAGCCTGGCCGTGCTGCGTGTCAGGCGCCCCGGGCTGGTGGGTAGGCACTGGAGTCACCAGCACAGAGACGGCACAGAAACTCATAGACTTGTGCAGAATGAAAAGAGAGGGTGGCCCGGACCACACCCCGAGGAGCATCAACATGTCACCAAGACCAGAGGAGGAGCCTGCCAGGAAGCCAGAAAGAGAGCCAGGAGTCACGGGCCCCATGCTGTGTCACTATAATGTGTCAGTGCTTGGGGCTTCGCTGGTTCACAGCCATTTCAGCTTAGACGGCGGGGTGTAAGTTAATCATGAGTGCCAGCTAAGTGCCAGGCACGGCTGTTGGGGCTGAGGGCATAAGCAGCGAGCAGTGGACCAGGACCCTGCTCATGGAGCTGCCAGCTGCCTCACTTAGAGACTCACGCTCCGCCCGCCCGACAAGCCTTTGATGTGTCCCTTTTCTCTTCCAGTCATTATAACCCAGTAGAAGGTAGAGTCACAACACAGGATTCTAGTGCAGACCGAATCCTTCCGGCACTTCTTACTGGGGCCCCTGCTTTACTCTGATGAAAAATCCTCACCTATATCCAGGGGATCAGCTTCTGTGGCTACTTGGGAAATTCCTCCAAATAGAAAGGTGGAATACTTCAAGAAATTGTCTATTGGATGAACATTCTACCAAGAAAAGATTGTATTCTCCTTCACAAATCGTGGGTCACCCCTACGTTACAAAACCCCCAAAAGGAGAATATTTTCTCTTTATATTCTCATGCCCCCAAATACTTACCTTTGGTCCCACAGAATGTTTAATTCAAGATAAATGCCTAAGAATTAATTTTCACATCCAAATCTACCAAAAGCTGAGGAGTCAAAAATATGATTATTAAACTGAAAATAATAATATCCACTTATGACCATTATTACTTAATAATAGACACTTATCAGATTGTCTAATGGCCTTGATTTTAGCAGTCTGCTGTGATATGGATTTGAGTTAATGGATTGTTTTACAGCTATTTAGCCATAACATTACTTAATACCAGGCCAAATGTACCTGAACTTGGCGATATTATGGTAAATGCATTTCAGGTGATCAGACCTTGAGTGTGAACACTTCTCAGCGCTTTTGTTGCCTTCCTGGCCCGAGAGGTTAAAGATGGGATAGTTTTATCTTCCTTATTCCTTGACCAATTATACATGTTAGTATTAGAGTCGATGGAATATGAGTAGTAAAAATAAACATTTTTATGGTAGTTATACTTTTATTATAAGTCTGCCATATAATTTTAACAACTTTTTTCCTTGAATGAGGTTCATAATTTGTGCATTTTGTGGTTATCAATCCATTTGCTACAGCTGCAATCCTGATCAGAGACTCAATTACAGCTATAATATTGTCTTAAAGACTCACTGATGTCTCACGGAAAACTTTGAAAAACATTCTATTTAAAGACAATTATGCTTAAATAGTGCCTATAAACATTTTCCCCATTTCTGTTCTAGCCTTTACAAATGATTACCAAGACCACTGGTGTGAGATTATTCTGCCAAGCTCTGAAGTTCTTTAATTTCTCCGAGTTGCCAGTGGTTGCATAGCCCACTCGCTCTAGATCACCCCACCACCTGTGAGGTCACAGAGGTTCACACAGTGTTTTTAAGGTGCCCCCAGAGTGCTGGTGACAGTTTTCACTTCTTACTGGGGAGCAACAGCCATAGACTAGGATGAAATATAAGAGTAATTAGAAACTATGGAGTGGGGGGGGCAATGACCTTGAACTTAAAGATGAACTTAAAGGACAAAAACTGGAACATGATAATAGAGACCTGATTCAGTGAGCAGCTGTTCTAAGAGCAACTAGATCAGTATCTACTTGGGGGGAGTTGACTTGAAAGGGGGGTATTCACGCTGCCGGTTGGGCCTCACCGCAAGATATTAGTCTAGTCTCTTTTTTATTCTTTCTAAAAATTTTCCAGTAAATTGAATCTTTTGTCTTTCTTTTTTATTGAGGTATAATTGACATATAACATTATATCAGTTTCAGATGCATAATGATTTGATATTTGTATACATTGTGAAATCACCATGATAGGTCTAGTTAACCCCCCTCACCTCACAGAGTTACAGTTTTTTCTCTTGTGATGAGAAATGTTAAGATCTACTCTCTTAGCAACTTTCAAATATTCAATACAGTATTATTAACTATAGTCAATGTGCTGTACATTACATGCCCAGGGCTTCTTTATTTTATAACTGGAAGTCTGTACTTTTTGACCCCTTCACCCATTTTGCCCACTGCCAACCTCCTGCCCCTGGCAACTTCCAGTCTGTTCTCTGTGAGTTCATTTTTCCTAAAGATTCCTCATATAAGTGAGATCGTGCAGTGTGTGCGTTTCCCTGACTTATTTCACTTAGCATGATGTAGTCTCTTCTCTTTATAAAGTTCTCAGGGAGGAATTACATGACTCTTCCATTTTCTTTGATGTTTAATTTTTTAAACCACACCAAGTTAGCAGTGTGAGTTCATTTAGTCATGAAGTTATTAGGTAGTAAGTTTAGGATACTGTTACATAGAATTAAGGCGGAGGAGCAAGTGGTATGGGGGTAGATATATGCACATATGGGGGTCTGTGTTATGTTATACCTTCTTAATATTTCATGAAATAGTAAGGAACATTTCATGAAATGTTCCTTATGATTTCATGTTTGAGGAACATTCCCAGCCTTTTTATTTTTAAAAAAAGAAGAACTCTGCATTTGCCAACTTTTTTTTAAATAATCTGTTAGAGTGATGAAATGAGGTGAAATCATAGAAAGGGATAACAGGAGCAGACCCGCAGCTGTTTCTCACAAAAATGGAGCAGGGGGTGGGGGCCAGTGCCCTCAGGAGCCTATCGCTTCATCTCCAACTGGGACATGCAAGCCAGGTGCCCTCTGACCAGGTCCTGTGATTGTGTGCTTTCTGCTTGCCGTCCTGTTTTGGGGTGGTGCCACCAAAGCTTCCATCTACATCCCCAGGAAGCGGGCACGGTGCCACTAAAGAGAAATGCCAGCTGCTTTGCCCGACTTGGAAGGGGACAGAGGCAGGACTGGCCATGTGGGCCGCCTTATTTCTCAGTATGTTTTGGAATGGCCCCTTAGCGTGGTTTATTCGAGGCTAGTTCTGGAGTATTCCAGAGGCCATCCCAGCTCATATGTCAGTTCCATCCCTCCACTGTTTTCCTTGCTGCACTCCTCCCTAGTTAAAGCCTATACCACTCCTTAATACCTGCTTGTTAAAGACATCGATTTTAATTTTTCTCCACATACTATAATACTTACAAAATTGTATATGTTGATATTTCTAATCTTACTTAAAAACAAATGCTATAATGGTTTTGAAGTGTTTTATTTTTATCACGGTATTAAAAATATAAGTATTTTAGTAGTATTTTTAAATGGAAGGTGCTGTCTGTAATACTTTGTATTTAGGAGTATTTAGGAGTACTTTTCAAAGGAAGGTGCTGTCAATAATTGTCATCAGAGAGATCCGCTTTGGGGAGCTATGGCAAGCTGGAAAATGTGGCCAGGGCATAAGGCCCCAGGAAGGGATTGGCTGCAGTTCTCTTGCAACTTTATTAATCAGCTACCATGTCAAGGATGTTTTGGCTTTGAACACTGAATTGTTAGTGGCACACGTAAAATGTGTCAAAGGATGGATAATTATAGAGTTAGAGCAGGTGTCTTGCCCAGGAGGCTCTGGATTTGATGCTGGATTCCAGTGCCAGAACTATAATTTTCCATCCATTCATTCACGGGCCAGTCTCTCTGTGCCACACAGTCCAGTGCAGAGACCGTAACTGAAGTCACTCTTTTGCGTCTTGAATTAAATGTAAATATGGTGTCTTCGAATGTTTTTAATTGGCCTGGACTACGTGGAAATGAACTCAAAGTGAATAAATCCTATAAGGTCATCAGTGGCTCAAGTAACTGAAAAATTCTGTGGGTAAAACTGGTTCCGGCCAGTTGGAGTCAAGAGCTCTGCCCTTAGTTCTTCTTCCCCTTGCCTGGCTCTGCTTCCATGCTGTTGTCACCATTCTCAGTCACCTTGGCAAGGTGACATGTTTAAAGTTCAGCCGCTTGAGCACTGCCAAGGATCGGAACCCCAGGGTTGGGCTAACCCTTCCTGGAGGGCTGTCATTGGCCTGGCCTGGCTCTCCCTGCACGAATCACAGCGGCCAGGAGAGGCAGGTCTTTCATTGGTCAGCTGGAGTCATGTGTTAGGGGTGGAGTTAGCCTTGCACAAATGAAATGGCTTCAGAGGTGTGGTTCCCCAGGGGAAGCCAGGGTACCATTACCAGAAGAAGAGGGACTAGATCTTAGGGAAAATCAGTAGCTGTCCACTGGAGCTAATATTCTTATCTGACACACAGAAATTAAAATGTCATAACAAAGAATTCTCAGATTTATCTGGGAAAGGGTTTTGTGTGTCCTGAGTTTGCTATAGATTTTTGTGCTTTTGGGCAAGCCTAACAATGAAATTCAATACAAATTCATCTATTTTAAAATTATTTCTCTTATTATGTGTTCAAATAGTCACTCTTATTTTTTGACAACATACTGGTGTCCTCCATTTCTGTAAGGATCCGTGGTTAGAAATGCCAAGGACTGTGAGAGCTCAGAGACAGGGTTTCAGACAGGAATCTGAGCCCAGTGACCTCTGATCACTTTATGGTTAATTTTTCCAGAAGTAATTCTTCAGTGTATGTGTTGTCCTTGCTAATCCTAGTTTTAAGGCTTCTGTGTTTTACATATCTGCTGGCAGGTGGCTTAAACCCAGAACTTCCCTGGGGGGTATAGTGTTGGGGTGGTGCTGGTTTGCTCAGCTGTGACAGTGGCAGGGTTGGACCACGGCTGTCCAGAGTCTTACTGCTTTGACTGGCATGTACTGTGTGCCTCCTGGTACTTTCTGCGTGTGCCAGACACAGAGAAGGAAGGAAGGTGGGGTATATCCAAAAATTGTTAGATAGTATTTGGTCTCTGAAATAGGAGGATAAAGGAGTTACAAAGTCATGGCTAAGGTAGCTCTTTGCGTTTCGTGTGTACGTTGCTCATTTTTTTTTTTTTTGAGGGCAGTGTCACTGGCCCTCATGTGGGACCTGAACCAGGGCCGCTGGCTTTCGAAGCCAGCGCTTAACCACTGCGCCACTCGGCCGGCCCACGTTGCTCATTTTTTTAGTTAGGGATTGGTTATGCATCTACTCTTTTTAGTGGAAATCAGTCTATTTAAAATTTCCACTCTTTTTTTTTTTTTTTTTTGAGGGCAGTGTCACTGGCCCTCACGTGTGGGACTGAACCGGGGCCACTGGCTTCCCAAGCCAGCGCTTAACCACAGCGCCACTCAGCCGGCCCAAATTTTCCACTCTTGACTCTGTTTGGGGGATTTGTGTTTTGCCAGAAAATCATTAGTTTCCTCTATGTTTTCAGATTTATTGCCATATGGGCCAACTGAATGGCGCGGTGGTTAAGCACTGGCTTGGGAAGCCAGTGGCCCCGGTTCGGGTCCCACATATGAGGGCCAGTGACACTGCCCTAAAAAAAAAAAAAAATTATTGCCATAGAGTTGCTTGTGGTATAATTCTTTTATGCTTACACAGTTGACCCTTGAATAACATGGGTTTGAAACACACAGGTCCACTTACATCCAATTTTTTTTCCAATAAATGCCTGTACATTTTTTTTGATCTTTGGTTGGGAATCTGGCTATGGAGGGCCGACTGTATACGTTGATCTATGCTATTTTATATAGGGCACTTGAGCCTTATGGATTTTGGTATCCACAAGGGGCCCAGGAATCAATTCCCATGGATACCAAGGGGCAACTTAAGCTTGGAGAGTCACGTTACACATGGACTTTCGACTGTGTGGGGTGGCAGGGTAGGGATTCCGAACCCTTTCTTTGCGCAAGGGTCAACTGAGTGAATTTTTAAATCTTCTGTGTATATATATATATATATAATCGTGTCTCCTATCTCACTTCTGAACTTGTATAATAGTCTTTTCCTTTTTCAGACTTGGGAAGGAGTGTATCTATTTCCTTTCTTGTTTTAAAAGCACTACCTTTTGCATTTGTCAGTCCCTTTCTGCGCCCTGCCCCCATTCCATTAACTTCAGCTTTTATCTTTATTCATTCCTTCTCTTCTGGTTTCTTTTGGTACATTTTGTGGTTCTTTTTCTAATATTTTAAGGTGGCAAATACCTAGTTCATGATTATATTTCTAGAAACTACATAGTAGTGTGGAACTTGATGCTGGGCAAGGTATGGTCCTCCCTCCTGTAACAGGATACTTCGAAACGAGTAGTGCGTAACTAAAAACGAGTGTCTTGTTCATGCCTGTTCCAAATTCGCAAAGCTGGGCACTAACACATCAGATGTAATTCTTACTTTTCCAAGTTTGTTGAGTGTTCTGTGCGCACAGTTACGGGGACCGGCCAGCTCGTTCGGGAGCCTAGAGCAGTAAGTCACGTAGCTTTTCCACAGGCATGGTGGGCGAAAATTTGTTTCTTTCACATCGCACTTGTCACTTTTGCCAGGAAAGGATTTGGTGATAGCCTAAATCATATAGAAGAACATTATAATTCAGAATCCTCTGTGATCCTTTCCGACGCAGTGATTTTAAGTGAAACAGATGAAATGCAGCCACCTCGCTTCTCACCAAGAACCACGGGCAGACACTGGTCAGCCCTGTGCACCGAAGCAGCTGAGCGCTCCTCCCCCTTTTGTTTGCCACACCCTCAAAAGTCATTATATTTCCTCAATGATGCAGCTACCCTGGCAACAGATGGCGTGTTGTCATGCCCAGACTGACTTCCAATGTGGGGAGAAAGCTGCCAGCATAAGAAAATACCTGCTTTTCCAAGAGACCACGCTGGTTTATCTCAGAGCCTTTAAGACTTCTTGTACTGTTCAGCGAGTCGGAATTTTAACATTTTCTAACTAAATTTTAGTTATTTTTATGCTTTGGTGAAGGCTGAGGGAAATCAGCTATATTACACCTTTATTATAATACCATCATTATTTTCTAAAGTAGTTATTTCACCCTTATGCCAACAAGTAAGATTCCCAGACTTCCATGAGTTGGGAAAATACATACTATCTGGAAAATATTTTTGTTTCATTAAAGGTAGTATAAATTGAAAAACTTATTTGTAATCAAGGAAAAGAGTTGATGGGGTCAACTTTCTACTGACCACAAAGATAAATTGTGGTGTTTTATCTCTGTGCTTTCATTTGACCCTATACATTTGCCAAGTAGCTGGAGGCATAATGAGCTGGAAAGTTGTACTCATTCAGACACCAGATCCTTGAGGCCCCTCCCACTTTAAGGGGCAGCTGTATGAGTTCCTGTTTGGTTGTAAGAGAACATTTAAAATCTCATGTGTTAACACCTGGCATTTACCCTTTTGCTGCTGGATGTTTTGAGTTTATTTTGAAAGAAAGTATAATAATACTAAAGGAATTACATGCGCTTTGTGTTACTCTTATAACTAAGTGAAATGTTGCTGATTACCTAGTTTAAGCCAGGCTGTTAGTAGACAATGTGATACAGAGATGAAAGGCACAGTTCTTGGCTTCAAGGAGTTGCCATTAGTTAGTGGAGGATGTTGATGGGTAAACCAGCAGCTCAGAGCATGAGGAAAGCTGCTAAGACAGGTGTACCTGCAGGGGCTGCGGGAATGTAGAGGACGTGCTCGCTCAGATGTGGACTGAGGGTACAGACGCCCTGGCAAAGGTTCCTGCAGAGGGTCCCACTGGGCGTGTGGTGTGAACTCCAGCTAGCCAACTAGAGCAGTAAGGAGCCTGTTCCAGAGAGAAGTGAACAATGGTGCAGACACGATCCTTCATGACATTTTCCGGTGGGGGTGGAGATGGGCAGAAGGGGGAGGGAATGACAGGTAACAAACCATATGTAGGATGTATCGAACTTGAGCTATAATAGTTGTTAATGGCTATTTTCTTTTTTTTACATTCAGGTGAAGGAAGTACTCCTGGCCAGATGTCTTAAGGAATGCTTTCGAAAAGGACAGAGGTGTACAGAGCTATTAGCACTGAGAAGCAGGTTGGCTTTGGAGAAAGTACGCGCTGAGGATGTTGTTTGCTTTTGGTTAACAAGAGAAAATACAACTATAGGCAAAGCCTCTGTATCACGTTTAATATCCTGCGTCAGGCTTTCTGGTGACACTTGGAGCTTTCTGCCTCGTGGACATGAGTGACCTGAGGCAGCCTCAGGAAGAGAAGCACAAGCTTGGCAGAGCCTCCTCGAAGTTCCAGGATCCTTCCAGAATCATGCAGTCTGATGATTATTTTGCTCGGAAATTTAAAGCCATTAATGGCAACATGGGACCCGCCACTTCTTTAAATGCCTCAAACCCCAACGAGAGTGGTGGCCCAGCTAATGGTACCCCAGCTGTGCCCAAGATGGGTGTGAGAGCGAGGGTGTCTGAGTGGCCTCCTAAAAAGGACTGCTCCAAAGAGCTGGCCTGCAAGACACTGTGGGAAAGCCGGTCTCAGACCACGTATGAGAGTGTCACCTCCCTTATGCACAACGGACAGAACGAGCAGAGCGATGGGCAGGCCGAGGAGCAGCTTGGTCTAGACTTTGTGGGGGCCAAGTACACAATCGGGGACATGTTTGTCCACTCGCCACAAAGGGGACTTCACCCCATAAGACAGAGGAGCAATAGTGACGTCACCATCAGCGACATCGACAATGACGATGCCTTAGACCAGAACGCGGTGAACCCCAACACCGGGGCGGCGCTGCGCCGGGAGTACGGGAGCACGTCGTCCATCGACCGGCAGGGCCTCTCTGGCGACAGCTTCTTTGCTATGCTCAGAGGGTACCGAGTGGAGAGCTACGACCACAGGGCCATGGCCCCTTACGGGCTCCCGGAGCTCCTCCCCTGCGACGCTGCCGTCTCGCCCAGCCTGCAGGCGGCGGCGCAGATCTCCCGGGGCGAGCTGGTGCGCATCTCAGCCCTGGACTACGCGGACAGCGCCCTGCTGGCGGGCAGAGGCAGGGACGCGGCCTTCCCGCGGCGGCTGAAGCCCGAGGCCGCGGAGACGTCGCTCTTCCGCAGGCTGCGGACTGTCAGAAGCGAACATGAGGCTTTCAAGTTCACGGCCGACCTGGAAGACGGCCGTCTTGAGCGGGGCATGCGCCCGTGGAACTGCCAGCGGTGCTTTGCGCATTATGACGTCCAGAGCATTTTGTTTAACATCAACGAAGCCATGGCCACGAGGGCTAGCGTGGGGAGAAGGAAGAACATGACCACCGGGGCCTCGGCAGCGTCCCAGACGCCGGTGCCAGCGGGCCAGCCGGGCAGCTGCGAGTCCCCGCTGGGCAGCAAGGAGGACCTCAACCCCAAGGAGAGCCTGGACGCCGATGCGGGCGACGGGAAGAGCAACGACCTGGTCCTCAGTTGCCCGTACTTTAGAAACGAGACGGGCGGGGAAGGGGACAGGAGGATCGCGCTCTCGCGGGCCAACTCCTCATCCTGCAGCGCTGCGGAAAGCTGCTCCTTTGAGTCCTCGCTCAGCTCCCACTGCACAAACGCGGGCGTGTCGGTGTTGGAAGTGCCCCGGGAGAACCAGCCGATTCACAGGGAGAAGGTGAAGCGCTACATCATAGAGCACATCGACCTGGGCGCCTACTATTACCGCAAGTTCTTCTACGGCAAAGGTAAGGGCAAGCCCCAGCGCGCAAGCGTGCGCGCCCGTGAGTCCCAAGGAGCGTGTCTGGCTCCCCGATGCAGCACCTTCCACCGGGCGCCCACGGCCACGGGCCACGGGCTGGGGCTGCTTCCCAGCCGTGGGCCCTCGCTCGAGGCCGACCCCTGCTCTAGAAACCCCCGGTGTCCCGCCTTTGCTGGTAGGTAACCCCCTGGGTGGAAATGCCTCCTTCCCTCTTTCTGCCAATTTGAGAGCCTCACGAGTATCACACTTGATGGAGATTTACTCTTTCCAAGGCGTCCTCCCTGATTCACTCCATCCCTCTAATTGCTCTGAATAATCTCTTATGCTCTTTACAGTGGATAAGTCCGTGTTTTCCCTCTTTTCTGTACTTTTCCCTTAACTTTGCTTCATCTTTTCAAGTGTATGTCTTCACAGCTCCTCCTGTGTTGTGTGTATTGGAGGTGCTAAATAAATCATAGTTGAAAGAATTATGAATCAGCATGATAGACACATTGAATTTAATTCTAGTTCCACAAGTGGGCTGAAGGGGTAAGAGACAGATAAGTCTTTGGTGGTGCAATTTAAGAAACTCTTTAATCATTTGTAAACTAAATTATGTTTACTTTTGTTTATTATACCTTCAGGCTTGAAGGATGCATTCCTCAGAAGGCATGTAGTTAAATCTTCCAAATACAGTTTAAATCTTTTAAATAAGTGTCCTCAGTTATTCCAGGGACCTGAGAATTTGCATTTGAGAGATCCCCACACACACACATCAGATGCCCAGGGTGGCTTTCACTGCTGTTTTGGGGTGCACCCTGCCTCCTTTGTTCCTTGCAGGAAAGCAGATTTTTCAGGGCTATCTGTTTCTGTCCACAGCTTCACCTGTTTCCCGCACACCTTTCCCAGGTGCCACCTCTTGGAAGACCTCAGGAGGCTGATGTGAGCACTGCCCATCTCAGTGCTTCTCATCCTCTGTCTCTCCACGAAGAAACTATTCGGGACTAGCGTGGATGATTGCGAGCTGACCGTCCTTTGGATTTATTTAGCATTGGTTTCGATCTTCAGGATGCTAGCATGTAATCTTTGGTTCCAGCTGATCCTTTTTCAGGGTGGGTTGGGGTGTAACTCGGACATCAGGAGGTCACTCCATCCACCTCAGCCGTGTGGACTACAGGCTTAAAAGCATTTGTTTGCCCAATAAATTGCGTCAATTCAGATTTATCCAATCCTTCATAATCATAAAAATATAAACTCACGTAAATCAGTGGGGTGGTTATGATGTTAGATGGGCATCAGAGCTAAATACACTGCCACTCGCATAGCGACTGGTCACGTAGTTGTAGTTGTCTTTCTGTTCTCATTCTGGTGACATAATGGGACTGAAGTAATTTTATCAACAAGTCTTGATCCCCCAGTTGCGTGTCCCCCCATTTCCAATCTCAGCCCCAGCTTCCGGTGTGCGCTGGTATTCCCACTGTCCATTCCAGCCTTCCAGCTAGTCAGCTCCAAGGACCTTGGTTCTTCCCTTGAGTCTGTGCTGTGCGGTAACTCATGGCCCTCGGGACCGTTCATAGAGGGCCACACACTGTAAAACATGCTCAAGGATGGTCTTTAGGGGGAAGTCAGTTATTTTTGGAAAGGGAGACCATGGAGAACTCGCCCTCCTAATTAAGATTTTTTTTTATTTTATTTGAGGGCAGTGTCACTGGCCCTCATAGGTGGGACCGAACTGGGGCCACTGGCTTCCCAAGCCAGCACTTAACCACCGCGCCACTCGGCCGGCCCCAGATTTTTTGTTTTCTAATTGATCAAGCCATAGCTGTCAGTGCTAGCAATAAAATGTTTTTTAGAATTATTATGCCCTGAAATCCACAGGCAGTGAGTCATTCTGGCTAGCTGAGTTTTGTAAATAGTTTGTGATTCACCCTTTAAAATATCAGAACATAAAATTTAATATATATGTATGTGTTTCTCGGCACCTCCTTCTGGCATATCTTAGTATATTACATCTATATTTAAGTGTAAGTGGAATGAAAAAGTGTTGTTTCCTGCACCCAGGGTCACCTCCATTTGACCCATTAATGTTCTGAGTGTCTGTCACATGACGTGATTTTAGGTTGCTCAATTCTGTTGGTTCTCTTTACTGCTTTTTGTAGTTGTTCTTTTGAACTCCCAACTTCCTGGTAGTTTATTTCCTCCACTTGCATAGTGTATTGCCTCCACCTTTTCTGATTTACTACTTAGGATTTTCCCGGGTATTAGAAATGACATATAAAATGTGAGATATGAATGTGAAATAACAAACAAATGAGTTCCAACAAACAAATGAGTTCCGAAGAAGGATCTGAGAGCTGGCGCCCTGTGGGTGCGCTGTGCATGGATGCAGCCATGCGGTTTGAGGGGTCGGGGCATTGGGCTCACTCTGTGGACCCAGGAGTGAGTCAGACAGTGAATTCAGATGTCTTTGCAAAGCCTGCAAAATGAGGGTGTGGGAGAGCGACCCCCAAGGTCACCACATCATCAGCGTCCTGTGATTCCATCCTGGGAAGGTGCTGCAGTGGTGGCTAATGGGGTCGGGCCAGGATGGAGCAGCCAGGAGACTGAAAAGGGTGGAGCCGCAGCCCTGCCCCTCTGCCCTTTTCCCCTGCAGCTTGAACTGTGCCTGCTTTCTCCTATATTTAGCTCTTCCCTTGTGGGCCTGTGTGACTCAAAATGGAATTGGCTGTAATAGCATCTGCTGCTGCTCCCGCTGGTCTCTCTGTGGGGCCACCAGGACTGATGGCAGACGCAGCAGCCCAGACCCCGGTCGGCGGGCCGAGGCCTGTGGTGTGGGGTGGAGATGGCAGCCCTCACCCTGCCTGCAGCCGCCCATCTGCAAGCAGTCACATTGGTTTGAAAACGGGCCCTGGGCACACTGGCACAGACAGGGCGTTTGGGCAGCTAGCCTTTTCTTTCCCTTTTTCTCTTTCCCCCTTCATCCCACTTTTCTCTTTGGAAGGTGTTCAGGGAATCTTTTATACTTCCAGCTAGACTTTTATTTTTCACCACTCTTCATTGTTCTGTGGTGAAAGTTCATTTTTTATTTATTTTATTTTATTTATTTTTTTTACGATTTTTTATTGGGAAATTGGGGGAGGGGAACAGCGTTGGGGAATTGGGAAGGGGAGCAGACAAGTTGCTGTCCTTTTTTTTTTTTTTGTTCTTCAGTCTAGTTGCAGAGGACGTTGCTTCAATGGCCCATGTTGGCATAGTCATTGCGCTCTTCCCAGTTGAGTCAGATCAGTCGCCAGCCTCCGGATGGTCGCTCACCGCAGCTATTGGCAGCTCACGCTGGCAGCTGGCCACTCACTGTAGCCTATGGCAGCCCACTGCAGCAGGGGCTGCAGCCTACACCATCGGGGCTTGCACAGCCCAGCTCCAGGTGGAGCTGTTGTTAGCTGTAGAGGGCAGTGTCACTGTCTCTCATATGTGGGATCCGAACCGGGGCCGCTGGTATCCCAAAACCAGCTCTTAACCAATGTGCCCCTCGGCCGGCCCTGTGTGAAAGTTCATTTTTAAATGAATTAAGCAGCTCCCACTCTCTGGGAAAGGACTGAGGTGCAGTCTAATGTGGTTCAGGGTAGTCGATGTGACAGTTGCTCTTCGTGCCAGCGTGGGTTCCTATGACACAGTCACCGAGCGGTTCTTTAAGGCCTTTGCAAAGGATTTATGCAGGGAGTGGCCACGCGAGCCGTGCAGCAGCATCGCCTGTCCAGACAAGTCGGTCGGGAGCCTTCAGTGCAACAGCTTTGTAGAAAGCAAGGCTCGAGTCGGGCACGGTGGGCGTGCGGTGGTGGTCCCTCCCCTGACCATGACCGTGAAGGAAACGGGGCTGTTTGCCGCCCGCCGTGTCCTGAGAGGACTGAGCGAGCGGGACCGCGCTCCTCTTTTCCCTGCGCCCTCCGTTTGGGAGGCAGGCCGTGCAGAGGGCGGGACTTCAGGCAGGGATGCTGGAGTGGTGCTTGAGACCCCGGGTCCACTGTGGCACAGTGACAGGCCTCGCCTTCCGGACCTCCTTGGCACTTAGAGCCACGAAAAACCGCTGGCCAGCAGTGGGTTGTCCCCAGTACGTCCTGAGGGACAGTGAAGAGGCGCTGGGGTCCCTGCTTGGTGATGAAGTTCTGTGCTTTTTAGGAAATTGTGTGCCTCCAGTTACTCGGGAGGCCTAGCGCTGTTCTGGGCCTTCCTTCAGGGCACACGGGCAGGAATAGCTCCTGGAGGTGAAGGAAGTGATTGGGGTAAAGAGAAGCCAAACCAGAGGGAGAATAACGCTGGGCCTCTGGGTGGCTCGGGGGGAGTGAAAAGTGGCTAAATCACCTGAGCCTTGGGGAGGCACTCTGCTGGGACGAGAACACGGGTTCCCCTGATGTGGGGGAAAATACTCAGGTAAACGATATATACCTTTTTCTGTTTAGAATTTTTGAATGAACTGTACGTATTATATGATTATTAAAGGAAAAGAAGGCAGGGAAGCAAAAGCAGAGAAAGAAAATAAGCCTAGTTCCGAAAAGGTCATCACCATGAACAGTTTGGGCTTTATCCATGTAGGCTTTTCTGATGCAAATAGATTCATGGAAATGGAACCTTCTGTTGCTGTTGCTTTGATCTTGCTTTGGACGATCACTTTCCGTGCCGTATGTGGGAGCTGCGTGGGCATTTTCAGAGCGTTATCATTTATCATTGCTTGAGCTGAGTACGTGGGGAGATGCCAGGCATTGCCAACCACGATCTGGGCGGAAGAGGTAATGACAGCATTTGCTTCATGTCAGAGGAAAACCTGTCAAGTTGACAGGCACAGTGATAAAGGGACATGCATCTGGTCCCCTCTTAGATACAGGACACCTGCAAACAACTTAGGTCAGATATATTAGCGAATGCTCATTTTAACAAACAAATTTTTACTTGAAAAGTAAATTATTATTAAAGTTTTTTTAATTTAAAAAATGTGAAGAAATAAAATGTTAAGTCATAGTCCCCCTTTCCCCACTTGAATGTGGGCATGGTGAGTCACCTCCAAAGGATGGAGGAGGGAAAGGGGGTCAGGTATCTACCATGAGACATCTGGCAAACACCACCCCAGCCCGCGGCCAACGTCAGCATCAGCAGTGATAAGCCCCGTGGGTAGTTTGTGCCCTGGAAGTGATGGAAATGGCATTTCCTCTCCAAACCCATCACCTCAGTCTGATTAGGGAAAATGTTAGACAAATCCCAGCTGAAAGCCATCCTGCAAAACCCCTAACCAGTCAGCCCTCCTCAAAACAGCAAGGTCATCAAAAACCAGGCAAGTCTGAGGAATTGTCACAGTCAGCAGGAGCCTAAGGAGATGTGACGATTAAAGGTGATGTGGTGTCCTAGGTGGGATCCCGGAACAGAAAAAGGACCTTAGGTAAAATCTCAGGAAACCTGAATAAAGGTTGCACTTTAGTTAATAACAGTGCATTGTTATTTATTGGTTCATTTACTGAACAAATGTGATCAAGTAATGTGAGGTATCACCAGCTAGGAACCTGGGTGAGCGGTGTAAGAGAACTTCACTATTTTTGCAGGTTTTCTACAAATCAAAAACAATTTTTATTAAGTTTTTTTTAAATGTAATCATACATTCTCATACATTTAAAATGAAAACCTTTAAAATAAGAAAGAAAAATGAGTTTATATGCAGTTCATTAAAGTAACAAACCTACACTTTCATGTTACTTTATTGAACTATCATAGGACTCCTGTGAGCAGCTGACTCCATGCATCTGGGGTACGCCTCGAGTATTTTCCCCAAACAGGGTGTTGTGAGGCTTTACTCTTTCTTCCATCTTCGTTGAGATGCACAAATTCAGTCTCTTCGAGTTTCCCCTTCCCATCTTATTTTCACAGGCTCCTGAGGTTTAGGCGGGTGAGAATTCTTTTGGGGAAGATTGAAACTCCCAGGAAAGACTCTTTGCTTCTTCGAAGTGGACTGGATATGCAACAGAAGCCAAATCAACAGCACGATGTCGCGTGCAAGCCTGGCCTCGCCAACGTCCGTTTCTGCCCCAGGCGCCAGCCCTGGGCGAGGAAGACCTTCTGCGTCTGTGTCCCTTCCTGAGAAGGAGCTGCCCCGGGGGACCCGCAGCGCTCCCAGACGAACTTTCCTGTAAAAATCTCCAAGTTCACTATTTTTCTACACTTCTCTTTTTCCCAGTCCTATGAAGATGCACTCTTTAATCCAGCAGTCACCCTTGTCATTGGTATTTTAACTGAAGAGTAATATTTGTACATACATCTGTTAAATGAAGACATAAAAAGAAAGGATTCTTCCAGTTTGTGGAATAGCCTTCGCGCCTTGCTTGATGCCGGCACTGCTCTGTGGCTGGGGCGTCCTCTTGTTGTTGATGGGCCAGACTGTCCATCCATCCTGATTGTGGCCGGCGGCCTCACCTGCTGGGGGAAGTCAAGGGCACAGGCTGGTCTGAAGTCAGGCTCCTGGGTTCACATCCCAGCTCAGCCTGGGGCAAATCCTAGAACTTCTCGGTACCTCAGTTAGTCATCTCTAAAAACAGGATCATAATAAAATTCTCTCCTATAAAGTATTTAGACCAGTGAGTCCCTGTCACATAGCATGCGACTGCTGGCCCCCCAAGTGGCTCTTACAGAAAAGTGTAAGACCTTTTTTTGTAAAGAAACTATTGTACATAGTCTAGCGTGGAAAGGTGGAATTGTATTTTAAGGGTTAAAAGACAAAGAGAAGAGTAGAGCTAACCATATGGCAGGGTGAGCGCTGAAGAAGGGGGCCCCCATTCCACACACACACAAGTTCACTTAAGTTACACTAATGGCACAATTGTGGACGAGTGTGCCTTGCACACCCAATGAACCCCACTGCTGAGCGACACATGGCTGCCGTTGCTGTGAACTTCATGCCTGGTGGCTCCCCCCCCCTTTTTTTTTTCCTTCTGGTTTTATAGTCATGAAGAAAATTAACAGGGCATTGAACACTATTCAGTTCATAGGCATGGACTGAGTATCACCTAACAATATTCTAAGATGCAAATCCTTCCCCGAGCGGGCACATTGACTTAGTCCTTAACCCCTCCGCCTGGCCAGTCTCGCCTCAACACAGAGCTCCCGTTGACGTTCGGGGCTCTTAGCAGGGAGGACCTGCCCAGCTGCACGTGACATCCAGCCAGGTGGGTTATTGTCACATCGGTTCCATGTGGCCGACACTGGGAAATGCTCGAGCTGGCTCTCGGGAACGCCTACCGAGTCGGGAAAGTCACAGGTCCCACCCACTGTGGCATGTCAGGAATCGGTAGAGAGCTGTCCCCTGTAGTGTCTCATGCTCTGCCAGTTCCCTGGGAGGAGGCACCAATGCCACACTGTGGAACAGCCCGGTGTGGCAGCTGGCAGAGAACTTCCTCGTATTTTGCTGCAGCCCGAGTAGGTCGGAAGGCAGGGTCTGGGAACATAAGGTCTCAGAGCACCTAGAAGCCTGCCTTGTGCCTGCTGGATCCAAAGTTGGTTTCACTGTTTGTCCCACTGAGGAAATAAATGGAAACTGGACAGCCATCCTCTCGGGGACGCGCCTCCCGAGTGCCCAGCTTCTGTGCGCTGCGGTCTTCCTCGCTCTCTAAGGTCTCTTCCTCCTCCTCGCTCTGGTTGCCAATAGGACTAAAGACTACGGATGATAAAGGAGGCCTGTGGGAGTTGCCTTACGTCGCCAGCCTTCCGCCTTTTAGTCAAGGTTTTCTTAAAACTGTGTCCTTATGTTCAGGACAGATGCATTGTCTCATCTCTAAGGTGTGGTCATTGTCTTGTGCGGTAATTGAGTTTTGTGATTTAAACCCCTTGAGACACCATCTAGGCAGGTACCTGTCACACTAGACTCAGCTCTGAGCAATTATTTACCCCCCAGCCTCAGCCTTATTATCTCTGGAATGGGGATAATAATAGCAGTACTCAAGGAGGGTGAAGGAGTTAATTCCTGGGAGGTTGTTTAATACTGTGACTTGCACTGTAATGCCTCAGGTTTTTCAAGCTTAGCCAATACTCAGGTTAAATTTGCCCAAAGGAGTCTTCAAAAATGCATCATTTTTCCTGTCCTAGTAAATTCAATAATTTAATGCATGAAACATCAGCAGCGAGCTTGAGGTTTCTTGAGATTATCTAATGACTCTTAACGTTATTATGTACAAAATCCAACTGTATTGTTTCCTCCATTCACTCATTCGTTCATTCATTGTCCTTTGTTCACTTTTTCTTCATAATTCCTAGAGAGCTATGAACAGGGAGGTGGTTTAAAGTGCAGACACACAGTTGTTGGGAGGGAAAGGTGAGAGAAGGTACATCTTAGGCAGGGATTTAGACAGCAGCCCCCTGCAGCCATGTGTGGAACCCTGCAGCTAGGCAGTGAGCCCACAATTAAATGATCAACTCAACTGATAATGAAGGAACAGAGAAACTTGAAACTGCATTTTACAGAAAACCAGCAGGAAAGCTTGTGCTGTGCATATTCACCAAGCAGAGGGCTCTGGGGCACAGACCCTCTGTTGCTGTGGCTTTCATGGACTCATTGGTACTGTGTGCCCGGAGGTGATAACACCCACGCAGCCACAGCTGGGGTTTCTGACCCTGGAAGGCCACCTGTCCAGTTCATCAGCAATGAACCCAGCAAGTCTCCCTTAAGACAGCCTAGTACCTAGAAGCAGCCTTTGGGCCCGGGCCCCAGGGAGCCCCCTTATTTCCTCTTCCCAGTTAGAGTCATGTTTTCCTTCTTGACTGAATAGTCAGAAGGCAGCACAGAGATGTACTACATCCCATTTTCTGCACTGCAGCCTTGCTGACTGATTTTTTTTATCTTGCTCTGCTGTATTTGCATGATACGTGGGTTGTCATTCAGCTTTTCCAGTCTCTCACAGCTTCCGTTCTGCCAAGGAAGGCTTTTATTTGATTCACATCGAAGCAAGTTTATGGAAATCGGTACTTGGGATAAGGACAGGCTCAGATGGGAGCGGGGAACTCATGGTACCCGGACCACGATGGCCCCAGCCAAGCTGTCCTGAAGGGGGTATGGCATGTGTGTCATTGGAGAGTTCCCCGGCTCTGTCCTGGAGGCTTCGGGGGCATGTCCCTGTTCTTAACCTTCACGGTGTGCATGTGTGTGTGTCAAAGCCAAACGGCGTGTTCCCTTGCACAGCAGATACGTGTCCAGCTGACCTGCTGTGTTCCATGGTGAGACCGAAAGCCTAGAAGGATCCCTGAGAAAACCGCCAAGGCTGCAGAGCTGGTGGCCCATAGGCACAGTGCTTATAAGTAGCAGAAACTGAGGTGTCCATTTGCGTCCATAAGTGTGCGTCTGTGTGAGAGAAATTAGAAATGAGTGTGGGGTGTGGGTTGGAGAGGTCGACCTAAAGGGAAACAGTTTTTCAATAATTTGCCATCTTTGGTGAAAGGGTAATATATAAACTTTGGGTTCCCCCAATTTTAAAAAAATTATAGTTCCTGATAGAAATTATTCAGTGAAATATTACATATACCATTGCTTTCTTAAACAGACTCCCATGAATGTGCTAGAACCTCTAGGTGATGATAGATCAGCACTTTGAGATGAAAGTGGGGCTGTCCTTCAGGCTGAGCCCTGAGCTGTGGGATACTGTCGGGCTCCAAACCTAAACGCCCCATAATGCTGTTGATTTTACAGTCATTCCTTTTTTTGTTTCTTATTTTGTTTTTTCAGTAACATGCCTCCCTTCAACTATAATGCTGCTCTGGGGTTAATGATGATGAATATATTATGTAATTCAGGGGGTGGAGTGAGATGCTGGGATTCAGAAGAGATATGTAATAACCCGAGGTTAAGCAGATAAGAAGTGGCAGAGCCCGGATTCAGAAACCAATAACCAGGCCTATTAGAATATAGGAATTTGAGAATAAGTAAGAGTGAGGGACTGCTACTTAAATGTCATGAATTGAAGACACACGTTATCTCTCCCCCTTCCAGAACACCACCAAAAAAAATGACTAAAAGGGCATAAAAGTCACAAAGGCAAAAAGAACTAGCGAGAGGCAACTGAAGGCCAGGCAGCCAGAGCAGATGGGCGAGTCTGAGCACTGTTACAGATTGGAGAGTGCCACCCACCCAGGGCTGGTGGCGCAGTGGCATGGGAACAAGCCATCAAAAGCCAGTCAATCCATGCCACGGACCCCGCTACCTGTGAAGAGTGGCTGGGGGTGAAAATGGGACTGGAGGCCAGACCTTCTCTCCTATCCCTTACGACCAGTGAACTTGTCTCCCACGCAGATTCACTCTGGAGAAGTTGAACAACAGGACACCTAAGGGTAGGACCAGGGCACTGAACTGAAGATGGGGATTAAGTTGACCATCAACACAGTGAAATGCCCAGCCTTGCCCCTGATTTGGGTCCAACACCTGTCCTGCAGACAGGGAAGAGAAAAACCTCCCCTGAGGACACTGACCAGCTCAGGGAGAAAGCCCTGCCCACCCTGATAGCCTCCGGTGCCCCAGTAAAACAGCGGGGCCTCTGCCTGGTCAGCCTAGTGGGAGGTCGACTTCAAAGCAAGTGGAATGCTCCAGATAAAGAGAGAAAGGCGGTCAGTTCTAAAGAGATACCGCCTACGGTGTCACAAAACATCAAGTACCTGGAACTCAATCTAAAGAAAGATCCACAGAAAGCTACAAACACCAGCAAGGACAGCTAACACCTGTAGTCAATGGGGCACTTTTCTGGGTCCTGGGTTTGTGTTTTACGTACTCAGTATGTAAAAGAATTCGGAGAGCTGTTTTGTGAGAACAGAATTAGGAGTGAGAAATGATGAGCTGTTTTTCTAAGCCAAGAAGAAGAATTTGGCGCGTTAAAGCTCTGAATATGTATTTCCACGTTAAAACACAGTAGATGGGCTGTGTGGCATTTGCGTTGACTGCGTCCGTGGCATTCTTCTGGATGCTGGATTCTGTACTGTTAATTGTGCTTGCATGGTATCTCAGGCTTATTCCTATCACAGGACCTAGCGTGTAATTCTTAGCTGTTTCCTGTGTTAGCACCCCCACGGGACTCAAACTTTTTGAAGCAGGCCCTACTTGTTCGATATTGTATCCCCAGTGTTTATCAGTGTCTGGCACGTAGTTAAGATGTGTCCCATGCTCAATATTTGAATGAATGAATTGAAACAAATTAAGTATGTGTGGTCAGCTGAATACTGGTCCCTAGAGATATCCAGGTCCTATCTCTGGGACCTGTGTATGTTACCTTATGTGGCAAAAGTGATTTTGCAGATGGGATTAAGCTCAGGGTCTTAAAATGGGGGGATTATGCTGGAGTACCTGGGTGGGACCTAAATGCAACAGTAAGTGTCCCTGAAAGAGGGAGACAGGGGTTTGACAGAGGAATGCAGTGTGACCCCTGAAGCAAGATCTAAGGTTTTGAAGACAGAGGAAAGGGCTCCAGGAGCCAAGGAATTCAAAAATGCAGCTCAAGGAGCTGGAAAGGCCAGGAGACAGATTTTCCCCGGCGCCTCCCACGGGCGCACAGCCACCCAGATCCTGGACTTCCACTGATTAAAACTGACTTCAGACTTCCAGCCTCACAGCTGTGAGCCAGTAAATGGGTGTTGTTTTAAACCCCAGGTTTGTGTGATTTGTTATAGCGGCCAAGGAAACTGAACCCACTATGCGACTCCTACTAGGTATGTGAGTTCTATTTTTTGTAAATATTTCAAGAAACCGCATTGCCATCCTCTCCCCGAGGGCCATGCCTGCTGCGTTCCTGGGCCACGAGACATTCCACACTGTCTTGTCCACTTTAACGTGAAACGAGGTGCCTCCTTGTTTTGATTTTGGTATTTCGAGCAACCAGCAAGGAGGCCACTTTAGTTCAGTAAGTCAAGAGCAATTTATTAAGCACCTGTTGTTTATTAGGCCTTGGGGATGGGAAGTTCAAGGACTTACCTCTTCTGGAGATGACGCGAATATTTCAGTGACACTTCAGTGAGGTTCAGTGAGTGAGAATATCTCTGTGGAAACGATGTTTGAGTCTTGAACAATACACGAAGGTCACGTGACGAGAAGTGGAGGATGTGCCAGGCAAAGGGGCCAATGCATGTGAGTTAGGAGATTTATGGGAGAGGAGCTTGGGCAGAGCTTGGGATCATATCGTTCAGGAATTTAAAGCAGACGGGTGGATGGATGAAGGGATAGATTTCAGACAGGTGAGTATAAAGACAGAGGCAGAATCAGAAAGGACAACCGGGGGCTGAAGGTGGAGCATTGGGAAACACTCATGTTACAAGGAGATGGCAGAGGGGGAGCCACAGAAGGGACCCAGGAGGAGAGGCCTGGGAGATTATGACAGGAAGGGAGACGGCGCCGAAATCAAGGAATTGGAGGGTACAGCCTGGAGTGCATGGCCATCAGTCCCAACAGGGCGGACAGTGGCAGGTGGGTGTGGGGAGAGCTGAGCGGAGCGGTCAGTGGTGTGGAAGCAAGTGTGAGGTGGGCTGAGGGCCACGTAGTGGGTGAGGAAATGGGAAGAGATGCTGGTCACTTGGGGAGTAGCCTCCTCACTGACGGGCAGCGGGGTAGCTCTGGTCTGGGTCAGCCAGCAGTCAGGACTGATAACTGCGCTAGGCCTGCCCATGGCCACAACCACTGGTTCTTCCTCCCACTAACCTTTTTCCTCCCCGGTTTTAAAAATGAAGGTATATAAATATTTTGTGGGGTGTCAGATGGTCACATGTCTTGTTAGGGAGACCACTTCATGGATGGAGTAGAGGCTTGATCACTGCACTGTATACCTGAAACTGGTGTTGTATAATATTGTATGCCAACTGTAATTGAATATATAGATGGTCATGGGATGTGGATTATATGGTGGAAGGGAGTCAAAGGAATTGTAATAGATATGTACGATATGGGAGGGAGGAGTGAGGTGGCGAATTGGGGGAGGGGTGTTGTCACTTTGAGGGGTAAAAAGAATAACTATTGCATTGTATTGTACACCTGAAACTAATTAAAAAATAAATTTTTTAAAAAAAGAAAAAAGAAGGTATATTTTTACATACAGAGAAGTTCACCCTTTTGATATATACGGTTAAGAGTTTTGATAAATGGATGTGGTGTGTAATCACCACACAATCAAGGAGCAAGATAGCTCTATCGCCCCAGGAAAGCGCCTCATCAACTCCTGCCACCAGCCCCAGCTGCCACTGGCCTGTCGTCTGTCCCTTAGCACCTTAATGCAAAGCCCACACCTTAAGATTTTTAGTTGTCAGGTACTAGAATTAGTGATTTGATTCACTTAATCTGAGCTCTCAGTTTTGTCATGAAAAGGGGTCCCTCTCCTTCTCCCTAAAAAGATTTGAAGCTCTTTTGATTCATGTCACAGAGTTCATCAAATGCCTACCAGGGAACTGATGGGAGCATTTTTGTAACTAGCTGGGTTCTAAGATGGAACCTCATGCCTGAGGAAACTGGCACTTCAGTGCCCTTCCTGATCCTCCTTCATGCATCTGGCTTATAAGCCACTGAGGTAATAAAGGAAAGTTCTTGTCAGGACAGCTGCTAACTATAACTGGAGAAATTCGGAACTGATTTAGTTTTCAGTTTTAAGATGCACTTTCCACAGGTCCATCTAATAGTTACTAATGCCAATTTAAGGAAATAATAAAATGATAATGTCCCTCATAGTCTGAAGTAGACAAATGACTTTTAGTCTCTGGTTTCATTGGATAATTTTTTAACTGTTAATTAAAGCCACAAATAAGTGCTTCTGGGTCAGCTCTCCTCAAGCCCATACCTTTTTTGCAATGTACATTTAATTCCACTGGAGTTGTTCATGTTTTTGACAATCATCCTGAGTTGATGAGCATGTAATATAGGCCGTTTCCTATTGTATAAGTCGGAGTTGTACTCAGACCTTCGCCTTTCAGCCCTGAAAACAGTGACTTGCTGCTTTCATCCCCGAGTGGCTCTGCAGGGAAATAATGTCAATATGAATCTCATTTGGTGGCTGCAAATAAAGAAGTGAAGGATGTGCCTTTCAAGACCTGGCCCGTGCTCGCTGGTGGCTTTGGGCAACATCACGTGGAGCCACGCGGGTGCTGTTTCCTTCTGTTGAATTCACCCTGTTTTCTACTTTCTGAGTGACGTTTCTGATTTCTTCAGAAATTGCTGTGACAGAAAATGTTCGCACAACCCAAAGCCTTTGGAATACCTCTGGTTTCCTTCAAGCTTATAAATGTTTGCTATATTTTGTGTCTTCTTAACTATGAGTCAGGAAAGATTGGCCCAAACCAATTAGGTGCCATTCAAAAGGAGCCAGTACGATTTTGTATGGAGGGTGACAAAACTCCATTTTATAAGTATGCATCTGGAGGGCCGACCCACAGGGGTCCATTAGGAAATGAAGGACTGGGGACAGCCAAGTAGTGCGGTGGTTAAGCGCTGGCTTGGGAAGCCAGCAGCCCCGGTTCAGATCCCACGTATGAGGGTCAGTGACACTGCCCTCAAAAAAAAAACACAAAAAAAAACAACAACAACAACAAAAAAACAGGAAATGAAGGATTGACACCCAGGCTTCACTTCCTACTCGCTCTGCATGATGGCTGCTAAAAATAGATCAGCTGTGCGAGCACATGTTTGGGTACTGCACCCCCTGTTTGGTACTGGGTGGACCCCATCTGAGTGGTGTGGGGTTTGGTTGCGTGAAGCATTTTCACTTCTTCAGCAGAGCTCGCTCACAGGAGGTCTCAGGCCACCGTGCGGACACGATTGTCACGCAGTCGTGAGCTTCCCCTCTCCCCATCATTGGCGAAGTTCAGACTAGACCACCAGCTTCGCAAGTGGGATTCTTTCTGGACTGTGTCCCACTTCGGAAACAGTACCTGGCACGTAGCTGTTGAACGTGTGAGCGGGAGACTGATGGCCATGTCTTAGGAAAGGTGTCCATGGGACCCTGTGCTCGATGGGCAGGAGAGCCTCAAAGGTCCATTCCTACCGTGAGACTGTGGGAGCTTACATCCCTCCAGGACCAGTGATTTTATGTGAAAGAAATGATTCATTGATAAAACGGTAAATTAAGCTATCGTATTTGAATATATAATTTGACCTCAGCAACTTAATGAACATTTTTGTATTTTCTGTCGGTTGCTAAAATTTTCTTTAAACTATTAGGTGCTTTCATGACATCGTAATGAATGGGTGACCTTTGTCACCCCACTGGTCGCCATTCTGCTGGCTAGTCTGAGTAGCTAGTTCAGTCACTCCCTTACTCAGAGAAGGTGACCGTGTGGCTGAAGGAGGCCTGCTGTGTGATGGCTCCTCACATAGTCAGGATCCTGTCTTACCACGTTTCTAAGGTGACAGCACTCTCTCCGAACATGCTGTTCACACAACACCAAAATCTCACTGGGGAGGGGCATTCCTGCTGCTCTTGAACTGCTGAAAAGCAGGAGAGGAGGGAGTGATAGAAATGAGGCGTAAAAATACATCTGATTTGGAACCCCAAAAATGTGATCGAACACATTTGGGGGCATCACATACGCAGAGCCCTGTGGGTTTCTTCAGATGACCCTCCAGCCCACAGATAGCACCCTGCTCTGTCCCTTCCCCCTGACGCCTCCCTCTCTCCCGCCACAGAGCACCAGAACTACTTTGGGATCGACGAGAATCTGGGCCCCGTGGCCGTCAGCATCCGGAGGGAGAAGGTGGAAGACGCCAAGGAGAAAGAAGGGTCGCAGTTCAACTACCGGGTGGCGTTCCGGACGAGCGAGGTAATGGCTGCCTCGTGCTGCGGCCGCCCCAGCTGCAGCCGTGGATGCGATGCTTTAGGCTGTCTCACAGAAGCATTGCGTTTATGTTTTAATGTTAATTATTAAAGCTGCAAGATAATTAAATGAATGTATACTTTTTTATTCCAAGTAAGAAATGTGAAAACCTGTCATGGATGTTAAATGGCAGTGATGCGACTGCCAGTTTACGTGACAGAAAGGATAAGATGATAAGAAGGCAGGGTTTTCGGGGCTCAGATAGAGAGGGCAAACATGAACTCTACAAGTCATGTCTGAGTTTACAACTTTTAAGGGCCGGCCAACTGGCGTGGTGGTTAAGCTCTGGCTTCCCAAGCCAGCGGTCCTGGTTCGGGTCCCACATATGAGGGCCAGTGACAGACACGGCCCTCAAAAAAAAACAGAAAAACTTTAAAATCTAAAACAGGCGATCAGGTGGCCACAGCGGGTAACTGGTGCTTTTTCCAGTGTGGTAGCTGTGTCACCCACACTTCATTACATGGGGGACCCAGGATGTTTCCTTGCTTGTCTTGTTTTGAATGAAGAGAGAGATTGTTAGACAAAAGTGGCACTTATGGATAGCCGCGTAGGTAGAGATGTTGGTCTACATAAAGAATAGATCTGGCCTGCACTTTGGGCTTATTCTCTTAACCCACTTTTATTAGAGGGAAATTTACCTGGCAGGTGTTCCGGAATGTGCGTTTGGGTTGCCCACTTGCAGATCAGACAGAGAAGAAGCCCTGTGCACAGCACCTGCAGGGCGCGTGAGCCTGCACCCCCGTGCGGTCTGCCAAGCCGTAGGTGCTTGGGGATCTGGGCTTTGCGATGGAGAAGTCTGAGAGAAAACCCCCACTTTGAAGTGACATCTGTTGAGTTGTAGACCAGCACTGTCCAATTTAGTATTATCCACTGGCCACACGTGGCGATTTAAATTGAAAGTATTCAGTAAAATTTAAAATGTCCTTCCATAGTCCTGCCAGTCCCAGCCGGTGTTCAGTAACCACATGTGCCTAGTGGCTCCCGTGTGAGCCCTGTGGGCAGAGAACCCCGTCTCTGCAGAAGGCTCTGTTGCACAGCGCATCCCACCACCGCCACCAGCCCCTTGCTAGCCCGCCAGCAGCTCTCTTCCCCAAGTCCAAGGGCAGGATCAGAACCAGCATCTTGATTTGTGGAACTGAGGCATGTGTGACAGTGTTCCCTGCTTCCATGACGATTGAGGACATGTCATAATGAGGCAGAGTTCAGTGGCAATCTTCTCAGCCCCAAGTCACCTCCCCGTGGGTGGCACTGGATGTCCCGTTCAGCTCAGGAGAATCGTCAGCATGCTAAGTTCAGTAGAAGAAGAGAAAGGAGTGGACCAAGAAGAGAAATAGGGAAAAGAAAAGGGAAGGATGAAGGAATGTGAGTCTGGCGAGGCCCAGCGTCCCCTCAGGCCCTCCAGTGTCCTCTCAGGCCCTCCCAGTGTCCCCTCACATCCTCCAGTGTCCCCTCAGGCCCCCCAGTGTCCCCTCAGACTCCCCAGTGTCCCCCCATGCCCTCCAGTGTCCCCTCACGCCCTGCAGTGTCCCCCCCATGCCTTCCAGTGTCCCCTCACGCCCTCCGGTGTCCCCTCACGCCCTCCGGTGTCCCCTCAGGCCCTCCAGTGTCCCCTCTGGCCTTCTGGTGTCCCCTCAGGCCCTCCAGTGTCCCCTCAGGCCCTCCGGTGTCCCCTCTGGCCTTCCGGTGTCCCCTCAAGCCCTCCGATGTCCCCTCAGGCCCTCTGGTGTCTCCTCACGCCCTCCTGTGTCCCCGCACGCCCTCCAGTGTCCCCTCACGTCCTCCAGTGACGTCCTCCTTGTGTGGATCCCCAGAGTCGCAGCCGAGCCTTGCCTTGCTCCTCCTTGTCCTTTAGGCATCAGTCTGATTATTTCTACCCCGCCTGGCTGGTTCGGAATGAGAACTTTTGTCCCCTTTGCCCATTCAGAAAAGACTTAACCTTTCCTCCCCGTTTTAGCGGAAGTAACTGGAGTCTTGTATTTTGCCCCTGCAGCTCACAACGCTGAGAGGAGCGATTTTAGAAGACGCCGTGCCCTCCACGGCCCGGCACGGCACAGCACGGGGCTTGCCTCTCAAGGAAGTTCTGGAGTATGTCATCCCAGAGCTGAGCATCGCGTGTCTGCGCCAGGCGTCCAGCTCACCCAAGGTCTCGGAGCAGCTGCTCAACCTCGATGAGCAAGGGGTGTGTACGCTGTGAGGCGGTCTGGGTCTGCTCCGCGCTAGAGGGAGGTCTAACATCATTGATTTTTAATGCCTTGAAGCATTTTGTCTCTAGTTTTTCCCTGACACGCCTATCTGTTAGTTAAGAAACACGATGCCTTCACCATAAGCACTGCGGCTGAGATGTGACTTGTCTGGTTTTTACTAGGCTTGGTAAGTCCCAGCTAGCAGGGACTCATCTGACTTAGGACCATTAGGAGTCGGTGGTATTTTCCCCCAGGGTTTAAAAAACTCACGTCGACGGCCTCCCTGAACTAAGGGTATTCTTGTCTGCTGTGTGCAAGACCCATACTAATGGATGGACATGATATGTGCTGCAGGAAGGCTGAAGCTAAGGCCTCGTCCCCAGTCCATGGAGACAGGAAGACCAAGGGCGCAGAGGCCCCTGCGAGGCAGACTGTGGCAGTGGCTCTCAGAGACGCGGGGATGCAGAGGGTGCTTTGGGGAAGAAGAGAGAACCCCTGGCGGGGCCGGGCCCTGAGGGAGCTGGCACTCTAGCTGGGCCCTCACACTTGGGTATAATTCCCAGAGGGAGATATGAGTAGCTGGCTGTTCTGGGAGCTATGACTTGTTTCTTTACAAGAAAAGGGCACACGCAGGGCGGTTGGGAGTTTAAAAAAGAAGAAGAAGGTTGTTGAGGCTAGTGCCTGATTCAGGAGGCAGAAGAGAGCCATTGAAGGTTTTCCAGCAAATGTATATTTCAGAAGATGGTTCTGGTAGGAGGAATTGGACAGACTGGTGAATGTGGAGGCTGGTGGTGACCTGGAGCTCAGTTATGTGACTGTTGACATAGTTGAGGGGAGAAGTTATGATGGATGGGATGGGGATGGGATGGTGGCCCAAAAGATGGAAAGAGGGCTTTTAAATTTCATATGCAATACAACATGTAGGGGAAACTGACAGGTAGGTACCAAAATATATGCATTTTACATTAAATGAGTGTATTTGTTTTCAAATACATGCTTTAAAAGATATAGTAGGAATGTATATTTCTAGAATTTCCCAAGGAAAATTCTGTCACATGTTTTTGAGGGAACGTGAGGTGTTTGTTGGTTGACCCAGTAATACTGACTGGTGTACCTACTGATACACTGCTGGAATCCTAAAAGTGACTGAATTGTAACTGGTTACACTTACGGTCTCAAGTCAACTCTGCGGACAGGTCAGAGGACATAGGCAGTGTTACACTCAGCATGACCACTGCCACCATGTCCATCTTCAGAGTAAAGGCTGGCGTAGTAACAGCACCTGAACCAAACCAAACTCCGGGCTTGAGCAGGTGACTGCTAACGTCATAGGACACATCTAGCAGGTTTACCATGACGAGTTCTGGTAAACCATGCCAAACTTCGGCATGGCCATGGAACAGCTGAGAGAAACATGGTACCCCGGAGGGGGTGGTCATGTCAGTGCTGGCTCAACATTCAGGGTTCAAGTGTGTTGATGAGAAGAACACTTATCATTGCCATGTCCCAGGAAAGTCTCCGAAGAGAAGCTGCCACCCACACGGCCCCTCTGTCCCTCTGTTTCCGGTGTACACTGCTTTCCCCTTAAAACACGTCACTGCACTTGCCCAGATCAGTTGCCTGGTGCATGAGGTATTTGGTCCCTCAGTCTGCTGTGGAAAGTTCCAGAGGTGGCCCACTTCCCCAAGCCTGAATCCCAAAGTCCTCAAGGCCCCGAGGGACATTGTAGCAGCTCCTCGCAAAATGAAGTGGGCGTTGGGATGTTTATGCGGCAGAATAGGTCCTGAAGCTCTGCCCGTCATTTGTTTAAATGAAGCATTTTAGGTACTTTTAAAAAAACAGCTATTTACACTCTGGTGTCAAGGAGTTCACTTTGAATATCAGGTTCTGTGTTTAAGCAAACCAATGCGTTATATACGTCTAGTTGTAGTTCATGTGTTTTTTTCTCTTGAGATAGTATTTGTTTGACTTGGCATACTTTCTTAATGGCGTATAATGTGGCATTTTTAACTCCCCATAACCTTGAGTGGTATCTAGTTCCCATATTACCTGAAGAAGATACTCTTTCTTTTCATTTTTTAAAAGAGATTGGACAGCTTTCTTAACATCCCAGTTTCTAAGGGATCCTTAGAGGCCCCACTAACCTATTGGGGGCTGAGAGTCTATTTCTGGCAGTGCCATTTTATCCTTTTTCCTGGTAGTGAATCTGCCCAGGAAGAGGCCAGGCTAATTTTATGGTACTGTTCTTGATGGTTTTTAACCTCGGAAATATATTTAAAGGATATATTGTCAGCTTCTGCTTTCTTGGAGTTTGTAATCCATCCTGGTGTGACATAGTCTCTGGTACATCTGCTCTGCCTGAGACACATTGTTATGGTGAGGGGTGAGGAGCTTGGGGGCACTCAGATCATTCACACCGTTCCTTAACCTTGGTGAGGTGTTGTGAGCAGGAAGTCTCCATGCTGTGGAGAATTACAGGGAAAGTGACTTTTTAGCATCTTCATATAAATTCACCTCTCAACTTACAAAATTCCATTTTTTTAAGAAAGACTATGCTAATTTATAAAACAGGTAAGTTCATAAAATGCTACAGGTTGGCTTTTTAAAAATTATAATTAAGATAAATTATGATAGCTCATGATCTTAGAATATTATGGCGTGTGGCAGAATGACATCTGTTCTTAAGGCCAACTGCCCCCTTCCTCCTTCCCCTCACTCCGGATATGACAATTAAGTTCACAAACTTGTTGCATCAGAGAGATTATTCATTATGAATCTGTACCAACTGAACAAACAATTAACCAAGTTTACTATTTGGAAGTGCTGGAAAGGCTGTGTGAAAAGTTATACCACCTGAGCTTTTGCCAACAATTCATGGCTCTTGCATCACGACAATGCACCAGCTCAAACAGCACTGGCCGTGAGGGAGTTTTTAGCCAGTAAACAAATAACTATTGGAACACCCTCCCTACTCACTTGATCTGGCCCCCAATGACTTCTTTCTTTACCTGAAGATAAAGGAAATATTGAAAGGAAGACATTTTGATGACATTCAGGACATCAAGCGCAATACGACGAGAGCTCTGATGGCCATTCCAGAAAAAGAGTTCCAAACTTGCTTTGAAGGGTGGACTAGGCGCTGGAGTCAGTGCATAGCTTCCCAAGGGGAGTACTTCGAAGGTGACTGTAATATGTATGTAGCACTTTGTCTAGGATGAGTTCGAGAACTTAATTGTCAGTCCTCATGGATATTTATAGTACATATGGGTTGGTTTCAGAGGAAGTCCAGCAGGTCTCAGGAATGAGACTGTGCTTGAAACAAGTAGTGAGTTGGGAACCTGTAGTGGAAGAGCTTTCCTTCACACTCGGATTTATAAGGCATTTCTGAGACTGTGTTTTTTGTCAACTTCATTTAAGTTTAAATTTTCTTGTCAATAGTGATAAGACTCCTGGCCTTGGGAATGAAACAGTCAGGATTTTTCCCGTCCCCAGAAGCAAAGGAGACACGTGCTGCATTGTCCTCTTGTCTGTGCAGTTTGTCTGTACGTCCAGGTGTCAGCACTGAAGTGTGGAATTTTGACAAGCGAATGATTTGTCAGATGAACAGCCCGGTCCCCCTGCCAGCCTGGCCCCCCCCCTGGGGTGTGGGACTGGCTATAATTCAAGTCAGAGGTGTTAGATAAACGTCAGTGAAATGGTGGGTGATTTAAAGGGCATAGAGAACTGGGAATTTGGGGGCCTGGGGAGCTGGAGCCTCCCTTGCTTCATGTGATGAGTGTGTCACTTGCTCTCTGATGTACCCCAGGAGGCACAGTAGTTGGTGTGACATTTCAGTTGTTTTCATGAGGTTTATAAGAGACTCAGGTGAGAGCTATCTCTTCACAGATGTTTCATTCCGTTACCATTTTAGTGGAATTGCAGTCACGTTGGTAAACCATCCACAATTGTTTGCTAGGAGTCACAGGACAGGGCCCTCCCTCTCGGGTCTATTTTGTGGCCCCCTCACCTTGCACCCTGATCCAAGATGCTGAGTTGTGTGTCTGTGAGCGGTGAGCTTGTGTGGCGCCCATGCTGCGCCATTCCGTGTGCCTGTGCACCTGTGTGAGAGAGTGTGAGTGTGAGTGTATGAGTGAGAGAGTGTGTGTGTGAGAGTAGGAGAGTGTGAGTGTGTGTGTGAGAGAGTAAGTGTGAGAGTGTGTGTGTGCGAGTGTGAGTGTTGAGTGAGAGTGTGTGAATGTGTGTGAGTGTGTGTGTGAGTGTGTGTGAGAGTATGTGAGAGAGTGTGAGTATGTGAGTGAGAGTGTGAGTGTGTGTGAGTGTGTGTGAGAGTGTGTGTGAGTGTGAGTATGTGAGTGAGTGTGTGTGTGTGTGTTGAGTGTGTGTGAGTGAGTGAGTGTGAGATAGTATGTGTGTGAGAGTGTGTGTGTGAGAGTATGTGAGTGAGTGTGTGTGTGTGAGAGTGTGTGTGTGTGTGTGTGTGTGTGTGTGTGTGTGTGTGTGAGTGTGTCCGGGCGTTTTCACTGGGGCCAGAGCTCCAGCTATTGTCAATCCCCCCGGGGGTTTTGAAGTCTATTTTAGCTACATCCCCTAATTTTCCTGGGCCCAGGGGCTTCTTGGGTGGAAACGCAGGTCCTGCTCATGGTCTGTCCAGACCTGGCTGGCCTGCCCGGCGGCTGGGAGGAGAAGCTTGTGAGGCAGACAGCACTGCAGTCAGCAGAGAAGGCCCGGGAGCCTCCGTCCTTCGGGTTCAGCTGAGCTTGAACACACAGCCACCAGGGGCGCCGACCCCTACACAGTCAAACATCCAAGTATAACTTTAGACTCCACGGAAACTTAGCTATTAATAGGCTAATGTTGACTGGACACCTGACCGATAACATGCTCAGTTGAGTAACACATAGTTTGTATGTTACATGTAGTAAACACTGTATTCTCATAATACAGTAAGATAAAGGAAAGAAAACATTATTAAGAAAACCATAAGGGAGAGAAAATACATTTACATACTGTGTGTATTTATTGAATACAGCCCACTTCTAAGTGGACCCGCACAGTTCAAACAGTGTTGTTCAGGGGTCAGCCGTATTTGGCCGTGGCCTGAGCAAGAGTCCACAGGAATATCAATGTGCCAGTCCAGGGAGGGCTCTGCTTACCCAGCACAAGGCCGCAGCAGCCCAAGCCCTGCCAGACAGCTCTGCTCTGGGCCGCGTCCCCACGTTGGTGGGTGTGAGAAGAGGGAGGGTTTCCTGCTGGAGTGCCAGGGCACAGGCTGGGACCAGCTCAGATGCGGCGGGGGCATTGGAGGCAGGCTGGCACAAGATGAGGCCACACGGCCTTGGCACATGGCTCCGGCAGTGCTCTGAGGTGAGCAGCAGGTAGAGAGGGGCAGGGGACAGGCAGACAGGGATGGCAGCACAGGACAGAGTGAGCCCCGAGGACACAGATGGTGGTGCGGCAGTCACTGCTGGGGCAGAGGGAGCAGCGGGTGCCGGGATGCATGGCATTCGGGGCCTGGGCCACGGAGGTTTCGGCCAGTGCTCATCATTGCACGGTGTACCTGGTGGGCTCCCTTTAAGGCCAGTGCCAAATAACTGGAAAGAGCTGAAATCCTCTTCTTCAGCGAAGGAGCAGGCCAACTACCATGGCACAGGGACGCCAAGCAGTCGTTCTGAGATCTGGTTAGAGGATTGGCACAGACCGTGACAATCATCGAGGCTATCGACATGCATGGTGATAGCTGCTAAATCAGGAGTGTCTCCCCAATGTGCTTTCAGACCCCAAAAATGTCTTCTGAATTCCTAGGGGTAGTTAATGTCAGCCATGAAATAATATCAGGCATTTTTATATTATAACTGAGTAGTTTTTGAAGGTGATGGTCCATTAGGACGAACGTGGCATCTCATTTATTTATTTAGAGAGTTGAGTCGGTGGAAACACCCTCAATGGCGGGTGAATGGCAGTGTTCCCCTTTCCCCACGGAAGACCTGGGTCAGTGCAGTTCACAACACTGGGTGTTAAACGGCTCACGCACAGCGTCTCACGCCACTCAGGACGGCCTCCAGTCGTCATTGTGGGGCCGCCACGCCTGGGGCCATCATGCAGGCAGACTGGACAGGCCGTGCCTCCTCTTCTACCCCGCAGCACGTAGTCAGGGTGAGATCCGTTCAGGATATTTCGTGGTTGACCCACCTGTTCAGCCCTGAATGGATTCTAGCGCCGTGAGCTGTTTGCCTCGATTCCCCGAGCAGGTGTCTGCCCGCCTCTCGCGGATTGTATGTTGTCATTAGGTAATGGAGATGAGACTGCTCGTATCACTCTGTCACTCATGGGAAATGAGTATCATTTTGCCTAATTTTACTGATATAGTCAGCTATGAATTTTGATTAAGGGCTCTATTTTACAGCTTGATCATAAAAGTGAGCAGCCCTATGCGTTGGCGCCTTTAGGGGATGAGTGGTGGCTGATAATCTGTCAGGCTGTGAGGCTCAGATTGCCGGGAGTAAGATTAAGTGCTCTGATTTCATCAGTGAGAAGCAGTTCCTCTGGGGAAAATACAGAAGCTGTCAGGATGGCCCGGTTTCTCCCCAGCCGCAGAGAAAGCGTCCTGCGGCCTCATACGGTGCGCGGCTGCCTGTGCAACAGGGCTGCCGAGGGGGCTCTGCAGTTGCTATTAAAACGCTTTATGGTCCATTGTGTGTTTAGCAGATGTTTTCTTATCAAGATAGTCAAAATTGCAGACATGAGTGTAATTGTACAGGCAAAGTTACTCTAATGGAAACATTATTCTATTTATGTACAGATGTCACATGTCCATTGGGATTCTTTTCTTACCAGACCTTAATTAGATTTGTTTTTCATTACAGTCTTTCATATTTCTTAGTCTCATGAATGTTCAAATAACAACAACAAAAAGCCCTAGGAACTAAAGAGGGCGAGCTTTTAAAGCCCGTGCCCCTTTCTCTTCCTGACATGGAAGGTGATGGCCGTTCCTCTGTGGGCGGTAGAAGGTTAAGTATTTCCACAGCTGCATCTTTTGAGTGGACACTTGAACTTCTCTGTCGATTTTGAAAACCTGGCACATCCCACATGGCCACGCCGTGCATACGTCTCTTAAGGCTTCTGCTATTTCTCCAGCCCTATTTTGGGGTCCTGGGATGCGTTTGTGGAAGTACTTGGGAGTCCTGGGATGCATTTACGGCAGTGTTTTGGGGGTCCTAGGATGCGTTTGCAGCAGTGTTTTGGGGGTCCTGGGATGCATTTGTGGCAGTGTTTTGGGGTCCTGGGATGCTTTTGCAGCAGTGTTTTGGGGGTCCTGGGATGCATTTGCGGCAGTTTGCGCAGTGCCAGCTGCTTACTTTTTTGCTTATGGGCATTGTTCTGGCATCCTTTTCTGAGAACAGAATTCGAAGCTTCTGTTGTTTTAATTCAGCTGGAAGTTAGCTTGGCGGCTACGCATTGCTGACTAATGCCATTTCTCCTCCGTTTCAGCTGAGCTTTCAGCACAAGGTCGGGATCCTTTATTGCAAAGCAGGCCAGAGCACAGAGGAGGAGATGTACAACAATGAGACAGCGGGACCTGCCTTCGAGGAATTCCTTGATCTCCTGGGCCAGAGAGTACGGCTGAAAGGATTCACCAAATACCGAGCTCAGCTAGATAATAAAAGTAAGCTTCACACCTGTGTGCTGAATCCTCCAGAGGCAGGCATGTTGCATAAATTGGAGCAAGTGGCCACGGGCCCGGGGTCTTGACCCCGGAAGCTGCCTCGCCAGTTTATTTGGGATGGAGTTTAGATTTCCTCAGAAGAACAAGGGGACCACTTTTCTCGAGAGGTCTGTTTCACATGAGCTCAGAGGTCAGCTCGTCTCCCTTTGTGACACCGGCAGAGAGAGTCCCTAGTGTCTCATATTTTCCTCTTTTTCTTTTAGCCTAACCTATTCCATGACACCCTCATGCCAGTGCACCAAGGATGAGGAAGTGCGCTCATTTCTAACAGACAGAATATCAGCATGATCATTCATGCCGTTCTCACGGGCTCATTTTATTCATTTCTGGTTTCACGGTGGTAACTGGGGAGTGGCAGTGTAACTAAAAAGCTGATGTATTCTGTTTTTCAGGGACCTTCAGCAGGACCCCTTAAGTGGCATCGGATTAGCTCTGAGGTGCCAGATTGACTGGCCGATTGAAAACACAGGCCTTCTGCCATCCTGTGATGTGCAACTTTGCCTTGTAGCCTCATTTAGATAATCACCTTCCTTATGGTCTTCATAAATTCTAAATAGCGTAGCTTTGCATTTATGCTGTTATTTAGTTGCTGTCAGCACCTAAAATACCAGGCAGAGTAATTTTGTGTATTTTGGAAAATTCTGCTTATTAGCATGTGATTAATTGCTTGCTCTTCTAATGAGATGAGCAGATAGATTCTAAAGCTGGAGGGTCTGGGAGAACCTCCAGCCCGCTGCTAGCAGGAAGGGTGAAGGGCCTATTTGGCTGGGGAGTGTCAGCATGTGGCCGAGCTGGGATGGGACCGAGTGGCCTAGTGCCCGTAGCTCCCCGCCCCAACATCCTGTCAGCCTGGGCCCGTCGCTGATCCTCGCCTACATGAGGGTGGTGCCAGGAAAGTTACACTGACAGGCAGTGTTGGCACCCATGTGGGCCCCCGCGTGTCCTCCACGCGTGCCAGGGCTGGTGTTTGATTATTGTGTTGAATGCATGTTGCTCACGCCTCAGATCCATGAAGGTAAGGAAAGAATTCCTGACACCCCTGGGAATATCCACACGTTTTGAGAAAGTTCAGTGCGGCCTTTCCTGGGCCGCCTTCTGTCGTCTCAGCAAAGTTCTTACCTACAAACCACCCCCCGCCCCCTAGAGGTGCTGGCCTGCTGTCCTCAGGGATGTGCATCCTGGAAAGCCACCTACAGGGACTCATCACTGTGCACGCCTCTCGTCCCTGTTCAGTGGGGTGGGTGGAGGGAACACTTTAAGAACTTCTGATCTGTATGTTCTGTAAAACTACAACATAGATAATGCAAATCTTTTCCTATGTGTGGAATTGACAGCAGCTTTGAACTCTTATGACCTAGGAGACGTCCTTGATACATTGTAGATGTACCACTAAGCACCTTAGCTCAAGGAAATGGTAACTTACAAACTGAGATCGTGACCTAGTCATTTCAAATAATCAGCAAACCTGTAACTTATTTTTATGAGCAAGGCCTTCTGTGAGATGCAGAGGAGTCTAAGACATTCCTTTAGTAGAGAGGAGGTTTCTAAGAATCATGTTTCATGTAATATTCTAAAGACTATGTCTTTCTCAGAACAAGCAAAAACATCGTCTTAAATTCAGGAGAATTGTGTCTGGTTTTAACTCCTTGGTCAAATCTGGGCCTTGTTTGCTTCACAAAGGACATTCAGAGCATTTGGGCTGGAGTATCTGGGGTGTCCCTTTCAGCTTTAACGTGGGTTGTTTCTCTCGTAAGCACATGAAGAGATGGACCAGGAATGGGGGACAGGAGCTGCTACGATGCCCCACTAGCCCGAGGGCGGTGTGACCCCCAGGCTGCCAACAGCCTGCCTGTGGTCTGGGAGCCAAGAATTAGAGGAGGGACCCCTGACGAGCTGGCCTGCATCTCTGTGAACGAAGCGTATGTAGTGAGCTTTAAGTAAGCTTGTCAGTTCACCTTCTCCATCAAGAGATGGAGAAAAACTTTCAGAATAGTTAATTTCAGAAAGTCATTCTTTACTGCTGCTTGGGCTAGCCAAAGCAGGACTACATTTGTAAAAGTGCTTTTTACCCCCCAGAATGCATTGTCTTCCTTCATTGCAGTTTCCAGTTGACTAGACTATTGAATACCTGTCCAGTTTCCTTCACTGAATTTTAACCATCCTAATCACTGGGTCTTGACTGGCGTCCTTGAGTGTGCTGGGCTCTTTCCTCCTCCGGCCTCCGGTGTTCCCGTCATCCTTCCCTCACACCCGCCTGCTCACTCCAAGCACAGGCCCTGTCAGGGTCCCGAGCCAGGACATTCAATGAGATATTACTTTCTAAGAAGTCCTGAGATAGAGGACAAGTGTGCATTTAATGAATAGTTAGAGGTGAAAATCCCGATTTACAAAACTACTTCTGAGTCAGATATAAATATTAGAAATAAAAACATACTGCAGAATTCAGAAAAGCCCATGAAGGTTAAATGTTTTAATCTTTTCAAGGTAAAAAATTTTAATTTTTAGATTAAAAAACACATTACCCAAAGATGACTACTTAGAGTTTATCCAACAGATACAATGAAATAAACTTTGTTTTAAATGATGTTGAACAGTATTGTTTCTTGTGGTTTAAAAGGTAGAAAAATAAACCTATATAGATAGGTCAAGGATTGAGAAAGGTAGTCTAGAATTCTGTTTACATCTTAATTTATATTTATCTTTTGTCTTTATCTATATGTAAAATGGTCCAAAACTATATCCTAAAATTATTACTTAAATATTTTATAGTCACCATATCCATTTGGGCATCTGACATTCTTAGTTTGAGGTAATCTATTGATAATGCAGATGGCTTTTGAATTTGCAAAGAATCATTCTACTTTTCAAAAGATGAATCACTGTATGATTAACAGGTTCGGATATCATTGTTTTCAACGTGTGTCGGTGCATGATATACAGTAAGAGAATCCATTCATTCTCCATAGTCTTACTCATGTGGCCGTGTCATTGCTTTGCCTGTTGAAAACAGAAGAAAATCAGTTGCATCATTTAGGGAGAGAACTGGTTTTTGTTCTCCTTTCCATATTAAGCCAATCCTGTTTCATTTTTGGGTTCTAACTAAGAACTCACTGTAAATGCACACACACACTTAACAAGGATGGAGACGAAGAAGTGCTGGTTAGCTCATACCCATCAGATGATTGATTGTACCCAGAACTGCACCCACCCCAGCTGCAGCTTCTGTCCTTCTCTGCTCACCTGCCCCTCCTGCAGAAGCCCCTTACCCACCATGGGCATCCTGGTCAGTGCTGCAAAGGCCACGGTGTAAACTGTGTATGGGGGGGAGAGAAGGGGCTGAGCTCTTGAGAAAGCATGTGGGTGGATGAGAGCAGATACGGAGAAAAGCACCCTGTCAGTCCCCACACGTGGGTTGGAAAACGGTAGAAACAGTACATAGTGAGGCGGCAGGGTGACCAGCAGGACACTGGTTGTTTGCAGTTGAGTGGTTTGTTTCTTTAATGGAATTGCCTTTTGTGAGAATGTTACACTGTTAAATTGCTAATTTTGCAGTTGCCTAACTTGTTTTGTGATCTGTCTGTGTCTCTAGCTGACTCTACAGGAACCCACTCCCTGTACACCACGTACAAAGACTACGAGCTCATGTTCCACGTGTCCACCATGCTGCCGCACATGCCCAGCAACAGACAGCAGGTAGGCCCTCGCACTCCCCTCCGCACGCCAGGCCATCGCTGGGCAGCCTGGGGCGGGGGGTATTCACGCTTGTAGGGTTTGCAAAGAACCGTTGGATGATTTCTCTTGAAAGGCATTGGTGATCTTTGACTCTTTAATCATTTGAAAGTACTTGGGCTATAGAGGGAGTATTATTGCACATTTTTCATTGCACTTTTTCCTTATAAAACTTAGAAACTCTTCCACACTCACCATTATTGCTTGGTAGGCAAAATCTCAGGGGAAACTAGTGTTAATTATAAAAAGGCCAACTCTGCAACCTGAACTTAGGTTTCTGCGTATGGGTGGATAACGTATTTACAGAGAATACTATAAGAAAGGATCTTAAACTCTTTCATGGCATGACTTAATTTTAGGGGTTTGATCGTATTTGGGTTAATTCAACAGTTAAAACAAAGTGTTTCCATGCTCAGAAACTAGTTCTGATGTCACTTAACTGCTCCCCTTTGCTCTAAATATATTGAAGCAGCAAGGACCCCTTGCTCCGTAAGTATTTGTCAAATGAATGAAACTTAATTGTTACGTAGAATTTTTTTTTTTCTTAAATGCTCATAAAATTCAGTGGTGGCAACGAAAGCACCCATTTTCCCGAGAAGCGGCCCCTTGCCTTGTCGCGGTCACTAGCTGTGGGAACCACCTGAGAGCCCACAGCCGGGCTGGGAAAGCAAAGCCCTGACTCCCACCCTGCTTGTCACCTCAAGGCAGCTCCTGGCCCGTTTTTCTTCCATGGTGATTGCTGAGTGGATTTTCTTGCCGTTTTTCTATCTAATAATTAAGTTTTCTTATAGTGTTTTCTATAGTGTTTTCTAGTCATCAGAGCTCCTCCCACTCCCTGCAGAGGATCGATCGATCGCGTATCTGAATGCTGTGATGAGATGGACTTAGTTACTAGATCACCTGTGTACCTATGATAAAGTTTAATTTATAAATTCTGCCCAGGAAGAGACCGACAGTACATAATAATAAAATAGAACAATTATTACAGTGTAGTGTAATAGAAGTTATGTGAACATGGTCTCCCTCTCTCAAAACCTGATTGTCCTATACATACGGCGTGGAGACGCTGGACAAAGGGACGATTCACGTCCCGGGTGGAAAGGAACGGGGCAGCGGGAGATTCCATCACGCTACTCAGAACTGGCACAATGGAAAACTTATGAATTGCTTATTTCTGGAATTTCCATTTAATATTTTCAGACTGTGGTTGACAGCGAAACTGGAGATATTGGGACAGGGGGGCTACTGTATGCGAAGCTGCCCAGGTGGGCAAGGCGTCCTAGCATGCGGGGGGTGAGGAGTGGGGGGCACAAGGGGAGGTGAGGAGTGGGGGGCGAGTCAGTAGGCGCGCTTCCTCAGGTTACTGCAGTCAGTCGCTTGCCCGTGGCCTTGGGCAGGGTTCTTTGTCTCTCAAGAAACTTGATAATTATATAATGGACTCGTGTGGTTGTTCCCAGGTACTAGACATGGTCGAGATGGCCGACCAGTGCTGCTTGGACTGCTGGGCTGAGAAGGACTCTGGGGTGGCACATAGGCTTAGACAGAAAGAACACTGTGTTTCAGGGACACCTTCCATGGGCTTGGAAGTGGGCAGATGGGGCACGCGCGTATATTTGAACTAGATGGTGATGCAACATCTTCCTCTTGGTGTTAGGATTCTGTGGTTCTAGGTTCTTCCTTGAGGCTTCCTTCTTCTGGCGGAAAACGCTTCTGCAGAAGGGTGTAGCTGCTGTAACAGTTCTGGAGCACACGTCTCGGTTTGCATCCCAGCTGCTAGCAGTGTGACCTTGGGCAGAGTTTTCTGTGCTTAGTTTTCTTTACCCCTGAAGACGGACTTCCCTCTTTTCTCTGCTGAGGTGTCCCTGGGCACGTAGAACAGTCCCCAAGACAGGGTGAGCAGCCTGTAAACGTGTTAATGAATTGTTACGCCTTCCTTGGATGGTAGATAGAATTAGCTGAGTTACTGCAGGTAAAGCACTCAAAATAGCGCCCTGTACAATGTGCTTAGTGAGGTTTAGTGGGTATTGTTATTTTATAGTTTGTTAGATTTAAAGCACGAGTACTTTAGATGACCTAATGTGCATTTTATTTTCTTGGTCCAATCCTAAAGATCTATTATGAAAAACTGATTTTTTTTATTTGTTAAGAAAGTAAGGGACTAATTTATCAGTAATTTTAGAAAATTACTTTTCCTTTGATGTTTAATATTTTGCTGATATGAGTTGCCATCAGCATATAATTTGTGTAGATAAATGATGCCACTGTGCAACCTTGGGGCGTGTACTCTGCACACTTGTTACAGGCTGTACTGACTCCTCCACATCTCTCACCCCTATACCCCACCCTGGGCCCACACGGAACCTTAATGCCGAGGGTGTAGATGGAGTCTGAAACCACCAGCTGGGCTCTGACTGCAGTGTGAGTCCCTGGGATGCCTCACCTGAACGGTGCCTGTTCTTCGGCCTCATGGGCACCATGGTATTTGGACTATTTAACAGGTCCAGACTCGTCCACATCAGATACAATTTCTCCTGTTTGTTCTTGTAATAAATCAAGCTGAAAGCTGACTCCAGGATGTATTAAAAGTTTGTAGAGAGTTCAACACAGTGAATGTCTGACCCTTACAAAGAACCCCAAGCCAGAGCAGGGAGTGACCGGAAGGGCCCCCTTGAGTGCTGTCCCGCAGGGCTCTGGGCCTGTTTGGCAGTCTGTCCCTTGTCCCAGAGCTGTCTCTCCATGTATCACTCCTGCCTGTCATAGTGAGGCAATCATGGGGTGTGGTCAGTGGAGAGAACACCACAAATGAGCTTCAGGTTTCACCTTGGCAGAGAAACTTGTCCTTTAAACTTTTCCTATAAACCAGATAAAGGGACCGTGGTGCCTGGCATGTAGTGAGCTTGTTTCCTAATGTGCAGTTATTGCTGCTCTGTTGGAAGGGATTTCAGCCCCGTGGAGGTCCCTAAGGAGTAAGCCAGCCTCTCGCTTTCGGAGCCTCCATTGAGGAATGCTGGCCCCAGCCTGGTGGTGGGCTTGACTTCTCCAGAGGTAACAGGGGCACACACAGCTTGTTAGCTTCGAGCCATGCTGGAAGCCCTTCTCCATGTAAGTTAGACAGATGGTCGACCGCTGCCTTAGAAGGACTGTGCACTTCTAAGTTGCTAGTGGGTACAGCTAAGGAACCTTCAGTTCTGGAGGAATCTACCGCCTTACGTGCCGTGCGAGCAGGTCCTGACTGCGCTTGGTTCACCTGTAATATGGAATATTTTGGAAGAATAAAATTTTTATTCAGCTTTCCATGATTTGCTTTATTCCAAGGCCTTACATAGGAATGTACACTTAACTTACACCCGTTAACAAGAATTATTGCTTAGCGTGAGGGCTGGCATTGCCTAGCGTCAGAACAGAAACACCTGTAGCTTCATAATTCTGTTCTTATCTTCACTTTGTTATTAAATCACGAAAAATCCACATCTTGGTTTATTTTTGTTTCTCCATTTGCAACATATTTAGCCTTCTTAACTGGTTTGTACATTTACTCTTGCTATTGGCAAAATATTTCATATAGTATTTAATATTAAATATTTTAAATATTTTATAATGGTTATATAAAAATCATAAATCAGTGATGAATTCTTGAAATTGTAATTAAATTTGATAGGACTTTTTTCTAATCTAAGAGTGGTTACCTAGCTTTCACCATTTTGTGGGGAGCAGTGGGCAAGGCATTCCTTTTCTAAATGCAGGTCCTTTGTGTGGTGTTATACTATTTAGGTGGTGATGTGTGTAGGTTTCCCTCACTTCTTTTTCATGCTGTGCAGCCTGCTCCCTCTTCTCCTGAATTAAGTGCCAACTGCCTTTTCTTTCTATTTTGCTGGGTTTTTAAAAAAGAATTTGACAAATGAATCTATTCATTAAGCGGCTCGCAGATCTGCCTCGTTCGCCTCAATGCCATTTTGATCCAAGTATGACTGCCCCACAGCTTTTGTTTTCACCTGTCTTTGACTATTGCACCAACTTACAGCTGGTACTGTGGAACCCTGATGTCTGTTTCCGGAATTGAGAACCAACCCAAAGGTTGCTATTTCTGTAGCATCTCTATGCCTTTTGCCGTGGAATTGGGTGAAGAATCACATTTTCACTTTCCTTGTCTTCACAAGAGCTTATGCCTGTTTCACAGCTTGAATCAAGTGCTAGAAATTTCGTAGAGTTGACTGTGTAAGCAGTATTGACCATCTAAGCAGTATTTATTAACTCATTCTTGCAGTTAGACGCCGAGTTGGTTCTTCCGGCTCCGGGGAGGTTCCATGAGCTTCCAGGGCCTAGAGCGTTAGCCCTGGTATGTGTGGTTTCCTAGTTCCCCAAACAGATAGTGCAGGCGGGCCTGGTACTTGGACCTGCCTCCCTGGTGAGCTGGGCTGCATTCGTTTATGGGTTGACGCCTTTTCCCCTTCCATTTCCAGACCCTGATTATACAGACTTTCATTGACCAGTTAGAAAAAAATGTAATTAACCACTGAAGAAAACATTGACCTTTAAGTAAGAGGGCCAAGAACTTACTTAGGTTATTTAATGTTGGATACGATCTTAGAAAGCAGTGAATAATGTTTCTGTTAGCTCTCCAGATGTTCGCTTTCTTTAGTTTCTAATTAAATTCAAGCAATCTGTTAATGGGCAAGGTGTTAGTTTTTCTTACTTCATTTTCCTACAAAGAGCTTCTGCTTTCACTCTTCTTCATGAGTCTCCTGACTCCCCTCCCCTCCACTCCATATACTTTATTTTTTGTACAAACTGCTTTTTGTGACTATGGTGAAATTAACTAGACTTTCAAAAACATTTTGGGCCGATTTTACAAAGCAAAAGAATGTACTTAGAGACACAAGCAGTCTGACATGTCATCAAGGTGACTAGCCTTTAAGTTTCGTTGCACTTGTGCTTTAAATATTCCTGTGGTAAATTCCTGGAGCAGGGACCCGTCTGCCCTGAGGAGGAAGAGAAAGTGGCCAAGTGCCCAATTCGCTGTTGCGGTAACCGCAATAACGAAGCCCTAACGAGTTGGGCCTGCCCCGGAAGCCCTGGTTGGGCCTGCCCCGTGCCTTTAGTTGAGGGGGTCGGTCCAAGTGAAGTTCAGCCCAACCCAGGATGGCTCAGGAGGAGGCTGCAGCACTCAGACGTAGCCCTGGCCACAGAGCTCCATCTCCTGTTAGTCAGTCTGAGAATTCCTGTGCTTCAAGGATACTGAGTCAAGCACAGGGCAGGCTAGGATGTTCTGTGTTCACCAGATCTGTTGAACATGATGTTAGGCATTTTAGTTATTTTTTGTTTTAACTTTTCCTTTGTTCCTGAATGTCCCTTGTCTCCTTACAGTACATATGAATCATGTGTTTCAGTTATTGGGAAATGAGGAAAGAATATCTTAGGCTACAATTTTCAGTTTATTGACGTTAGTTTGGTACTAATCTTTGCTTCCATTTCCTTGCCGTTCCATGGAATGTTTGTTGTGGTTAATCTCTGTGTACACTATAGTATGGGCAAATAGCAGCCCAGCGGGTATGGTCAACTTTGCTACTGATATTTTCCATGCATCTGAAATGACACGTTTCACTTCAGTGTCTACCAAACATTTTTAAAATTACAGGTGACACATTGGGTTTGTATTAATATATATATATATATATATATATATATATATATATATATATATATACATACATACATATCTCAAACTACACTGACAGTGAGATGACTTTCATGTGCATATAACTTTAACCATTAGGAGTTCAGTAGGAACTTTCCAACACATGTGTCAGCAGTTTAAGTGGCATAAAGAGAACTCGGGACGAATGAACATTTCATTCCCACTTTCCCAGGCCATTTATCCTGCTGAATCACAAGTCAGGGCCCGATGGTGAAATCCTTTCGGTGTCTGGGTTTAAAAGGTTGTAAAAGTTGAACTGAATGATCTTCACACTGTGAAGTATGTTCTGGTGCCAAATAAACCTCGGAGCAAGCGTGGCGTCTTCGTGGTTGCTGGTAAAATGAGATTTACTACCTGGGATGATCCCATCCCTGCACTGACATCAGCAGCTCGTATAATGACGACAGTGCCTATTTAAATGGCAGATCACAGCCTCACTGAGCGCAGAGGCTTTCCCTGCATAAACACAGAGCGCCTTGTACATGGATTTATTGGCATGTGTTCAGAGGTGGTCACAGTGTCATCACCCAGTGTTGTGTGGTTGTGATTCTGTGTTCCCATCATTTGTATCCACTGAGCCAGTGTGTGTTGGCTGCCTGCTAAGCCCTGGATGGGCCATTAGGGACTAGGAAACCAGCAGCCAGGAAGACACACCTCCTGCTCTCATGATGAGTATGACCTGGTTCTGAAGAAGGCAAGCAACAGTTAGAATAGGGGACAATGGTTAATATGATAGTAGCGGGTCTGGGTGTGTGAGTGGAGCACGGATGGGGCCTGCTGAGGAAGTCCCTTCCAGGTGCCGTGAGGTCTAAGCGGGATTCTGAGCTGTCTGGGAGAAGCTTGGTGGGAGCGGGCAAACTTGGCAGAAGGAACATCAAAAGTAATGATGTTTCAATGCCCACCACCTTTGTAATTTATTAGATTGCATACTCCTGGGTTTTCCAGGTGTTAATCAGATGGAATTCTGTGTTTCTTAATTACATTTAAACTACCAAATTATGGTTAGTTTGAATATATTAGCTACCAAAATAACAGTCTTCTGTATTTTTGTTGGAGAAATGCGTGTTTCTGTGGGAGGACAAGAACGAGGCCCCAGGGCACTAGCTCAGGTCCTTGAGCCCAGAGTCTCTTGGGCTCTGTCTCCTCCTTTTAAGTTACAGAGCCGAAACTGTAAAATTCCTTAAAGTATTCTGAGCTCTAAGGTGCTGTGATTTTAGGGCAGGAAGATAAAGAAGAGGGGAGAACGTGAGTTAAAGAGATGGTTAGCTCGTTAGGCTTCCCCTTTCGGGGGCCGCCCGGAAGAAACCCGTTAGTGTCCCTGTATCATGCGTGGGAGTGCTGGCTCTCAGAGAAGACTGCTTTTTAAATAACTTCTTGAAATTGAAAGATGAGTGAATTGTATGCATTTGCATGTTTTGTTTGTGAAGAAAACGTTGTTTGTAACTCTGTGTGTGTGTGTGTTCCCTTTCTTGACTGCAGCTTCTGCGGAAACGGCATATAGGAAATGACATCGTGACCATTGTCTTCCAAGAGCCCGGTGCACTTCCTTTTACTCCCAAAAGCATCCGGTCCCACTTCCAACACGTCTTTGTCATCGTCAAAGTGCATAATCCCTGCACTGAGAGCGTATGTTACAGGTGAGCCTCTGGTCCCTGGTTTCTCATCCTCCCAGATCTACTTCAACAGAATTTTCTCCCAAATATTTTTATTTTCCAATTATTATTTCTAACCCCATAATTATCCTGTTTTTCTCATTGTGTTTCCCACTGCCTGTCCTCAAATACTTTCTATAAGAAATAATTCCCGTCTTCCCACTTTAGAAAAAGTGGAATACCTAGCAGCTCAAAGTCATAATTCTACGCTTTCCTCTATTTCCCCCTGAAAAACCTCCTCCAGCCCAAGCCAGAACCACAGCTCAATTGTTAGCAGCCTCGGAGACAGACGATGTGGCCATTTCAGTGCTGCTTCAGCAGAAGTAATTATCTCGACGGCAAAACACTGCTTCTCCAAACTCTTGCAAACACTCACCCCGCAGGGCCCTGAACCCTCGACGCTGGCATTGGCGGCTTCGAAAGGCCGTGGTGTGCCCGGAACCCTGAGACTCTTTCCCATGTGGCCTGCTTTTCTTATTTACCCCAAAGAAGGAATTGTCTCCTTCTTAGGAAATAGCTGACACAGGTGGGCCATGCCATGGGGTCTGGAAAAGAGTGGGTCTCTGGCCAGAGGTTGAACCCAGATCTGCAACTCATCATGGTGCTTTGTATGAATTATTTATTTTTTCGGAGCCTTTGGTTCCTTCTCTTACTTGAGGATAATAATACCTAATTCAATGTATAGTTATAAAGAATAAATAGCAGGAATTATGCAAAACACCTCTTAGAGTCCCTGGCACTCATCAGAGGTTTTTTATTTTATAATCTTTACACAGTGGTTGCCAGTTTATTGCCGGCAGGGCCCAGGCGGGGCCCAGGCATGTGTGTGGGTGTGAGAGAGAGAGCGGAGCCTGTGAGCGCTGCAGGGCACGGCCTCCCGCAGGCAGGGAACCTGTCTGCATGTCACATGCGGCCGGTGGACACCCCCCCTTGTGCCCCGCCCATCTCAGAAGGGCACAGCCTAAGAACCAGTATTTCTTACCCTGAATGCTGCCTCTGCCCCTACCATGCAGCATCTAATGCAATCCCCTGGAACCCACCTGGGCCTCTACACGTGTGAGTTACAGACCACTAGTCTGATTGTCCAGAACTACTTTCAAATATGATATTTGAAAAAAGTGTAATATCCTGTATCAATATTATGCTTAAATAGATGATGTTGGTGCAGACATGGTAAATTGACTTATTCTTCTGAGATCTCACCCGATGAATGGTAATTATGAAGAAGAATCTTAAATGAACCTTCTTAATGGATTGGAAATTTAAGCCTAGGGCTGTATTGTATTTGGTTTTATTTTATTGGCTGCTATTTTTAGGTCAAATCAAGAATTCTTAATTACTTTCTATCTTTGGTTTATGCTTATATCATGAAGGGGTTCATTAGCACACAAAATCTTAAAGAGAAGTAATACATGTTTTTATTTCTTTCAGATTTTCTGGTTTTAATTAAATTACTAGGGAGGGATGTATTAGGAACTAGTATTGGTATAGATGTAGACCTTACTTGTAAACAAAGTGGGTTGTGTTATGTTTCCTGTTTCCTATGATTGGAGATAGCGTGTTTAAATTGTTCCGAGATGGAGTCATTGGTTTTTAAGAAGCCACGTTGTTGTCACTAAATGATCGGTTACCATTGACTCTCAGTCATAAAGTCAATAGAGTGCCTCCGATTTTTGGAGCTGCCTCGTCCAGATTGATCATGCTTAAAAACTTAATGAGCATTCCTCAGCGAACCAATACTAACCATCCAGAATCCTGTAGTCAAATCAATTCCATAACATTTCCTCAAGCCATATGTTCTCTGTCCCGTGGAACAAGGTTACAGTGCCCAAGTTTTCCAAAAACACCTACTATACTGTTCCCTAAAACATACCAGTGGCAAAATAAACTCATTAAAATAATTTCCAAGGAAATGATCAAATGTAATCCAGGTCTACTGTTTTCTAAATTGCTATGTCTTGATCCATGGACACGGTCTAAAGGAGAGTGGATGGTGGCACACCGCTCCGGGGAACCCCAGAGCGCTGCTTCGCTTGTGAGCTTTGTGCCCGAGCCAAGGCCGTGAGCCTGGCTGCCAGGGACCTGCCAAGCCACAGGATGCAGCCCCGCCATCCCCATGGGCTGGTGGGTGGTGATGACCTCCTCTGATGAAAACTGCTGCCTCCCACGTGTGCTTATCTGAAAAGGGAAGGGACGCCCCCCACAGCGCAGTCCCCATCGTCCCCCAAGAGGCAGGACCCTCAAGGAGTAAAGCCAGGTCCCCTTGAACTGGGAAACGAGGAGGCGACATCCCCAAAGTGCCATATAACGTGATTTTAGCAAAAGCAGCCTTAACTAAAAGCCTGTTTCTTTATGTAAAGTTCTTTAATGTTAATAATTGTGGCCACTGTAGGGTTCACTGAAGGGGATGTATGTGTCCATACACTTTCCCAGATAAACTCATTGCAAAATATATCCCTTAGAAACTGGATGACTAAACTCTTCGCTATGTGGGCTTGGTAGCTAACTCCCAGGTAAAGAGCAAAGAAATCTCTGCAGAAAGTAATGACTTCCATTTTAGAAAATTTAACGTGCAGCCCTTCCTGATAAAAATTAGATGATAATACTACGTCAATTAAAATAATGATTGTTTGTGACAATAATGTAACAGTTTAGAAAATAATCACTTTACATGCATTCTTTTGTTTAATCCTCACAGTGGGCATTTGAGGATGGCACTGTTCTAACCTCCATTTTACAGATGAGGAAACTAAGGCACTGAAGGATTGAGTAACTAGCTCAGGGTCTCTGTGAGCTGGTGCAGCTGGAATTCCAATGCGAGCAGTAGCCTCCGTAGTCCCCTCCTCATGGTGCTTTCCTGCAGCCCTCTAACTGGCACATTAAGGAGTGCTCATCTTGGTGGCGGTGCTTCCAGGAGAAGGGTCTTATATCTAAGTCAACACATGCTGAGTTATTTGGGTGAAATAAATTCTGAAACCTATCCTCATTTCCACCCATTAGGAATTATCTGAATCTGGCAAAAGAGCATTCCTCTGACCTCAGCTCTGCTGGAATGAATTAGGGATTCTGTAAATTTTGTGAGGCAGGCTTTCTAATTGACCCCCATCCCCAGCACATTACAGTAATCATGGAAGAGCCATGCCCCAATTCTGCTGCTTTTCTTATACAACTTTGATCCGAGATGCACAGAATTGCCTTTTATCGAGCAGGCAGATTTCATACCTTGTAGAGGGACTTCCAGTTAGACACTCAGGTCCACGTTTGGGACAAAAAGAGCTGCCCTGTTTAAAGACGCCTCCCTCCACCCCCCTGGAGCTCGGCAGTGAGGGCGCTTGGGAGCGTGTTGAGCGTGAACGGCTTTCCTGGTGCTTTGGCCCCAGTGTGTCCAAGCTGCAGTCAGACAGCAGCCTGAGGTCCACGGAGCTAAGTGCAAAGAAGCGACCCTGCAAGGGGTCCACTGGGGTTTGGCCTCCTCGGCCCCCTGTGGGTAGAATCCTTCCAAGAATCTGCCCCTTACTGGATGAGGAAACCAAATGTAGGAGAGCTGGTCATGGAGAGTGGTCACTGGTGGGTTACGCCCAATACTGGGAGGGCCAGATTCCCCTGTGCAGAGGTCGTGGGCTCAGGGAGCGAGTGGAGGAGAAGCAGCAGGTGAGCTGGGACCAGGCCCAGTCCAGATGGGCGGCTTTGGGACAGCGTTTGGGCACTGACATGTGAGGGACATTTGTTTGTAGGCCCTTCCTTCGAGGACAGGAGTCCAGTCCCCAAACGACCCTGTGGTTTAGGGCATGTGCTCCTTACGTGGGCGACTTCCGTGTATCTGTCCCAAAGGGAGTCAATCCTTCTCTCCCCTTTCATACCGGCTGAGGCCCCACCCTGCCTCCCATGAGCTGCCCTCCCCGGAGGTGACCCGGAAATGATCGACTCTGCTGCAGAGGTGGGGTGTCAGGGGACTGCGATCTACTTAGAGTCTAACCGACCACATTCTGGAAGAGACATTCACACCTGACAAAACAGATTTGGATGGAATGTTTTCAGGCCTTGACTCACTTCTTTCAGGAGTCTGCAGTGATGAAAACGAAGCCCAGATTGCTTCCTTTGGTTTATCCCAACATAAAAAATATCAGCCTCGGCAGGTGTGGGACTAGTACAATTTCTTGGTCTGCAGTAGCTACTCAGTAATTGGGTAGTAGATTCTATAGATGCTGTGGGGTTCATTCACTCACTCGTCTTGTTAATTTATTAATTAAATCTTTATAATTGATCTTATTCCAAAAAGATTGAGACACCTGAAACGCCTGTCTGTTGTAAGGGAGCTTTATTGATTTGCTACATTAAGGTGGTTGTTATATCACTATACCTTTGATTATTTTTAATCCCTGGACTCCCATGGAACTTTCAGTTAGATTTTCCAAATGTGATCCAGAGTAGTTCCTTAAAAAAGACCCTTGAAAAAGTATGATCATTGTGTCTGGCACCCGTGAAGTCCCAGCCACTGGGGCTAACCTCATTTCTGTTGGAAGTGTCACTGTCCTTCTCGGCGGTGACCAGCCGCAGGGTCAGAGGACCAGCCTGGCACCATCTGAAACTTGGTGTATCCCATTCCACTGTGGATCCATTACCCCCATCTTAGCCCGGTGGCCATGACAAAGGATTATAGACAGGGTGCTTTAAACAACAGACATGGCTCACTCACAGTTCTGAAGCCTGGAAGTCCAAGGTCAAGGTGCTGACCGGTTTGCTTGTCCTGAAGTCTCGCTACTTGGTTTGTAGATGGCTGTCCTCTTTCTCTGTCCCCACATGGCCTTTCCTCTGTGCAGGGGCGTCCCTGGTGTCTCTGTGTCCTAATCTCCTTTTATAAGAACACCAGTTAGATTGGATGAGGGCCCACCCTAACGGCCTCATTTTGACTTAATCATCGCTTTAAAGATCCTATCTTTAAACACAGTCATGTTCCCAGCCACTGGGCTTTAGGACTGCACCATACAAATTTTGAGGGGACATAACTCAACCCTATAACACCCGCCTCGAACAATTTAAGAAATTTGAAAAGTTTCCTTTAAATACAAACACACCAAAACTTGGGAACCAGAAGTTAGGATAACAAGAAGCTACAAAGTAGATGGCTAAGTTGAAAATGTGGATATGTGTCAGATTTCTGAAGGTAAATATTACGGCATCACAGCTCATCTTGTTTCTTTTCTTTTTTTCTTCCTCAGTGTTGGAGTTTCCAGATCAAAAGATGTGCCACCGTTTGGTCCACCAATTCCCAAAGGTGTAACTTTCCCAAAGTCAGCAGTGTTTCGGGACTTCCTTTTAGCTAAAGTAATCAATGCAGAAAACGCAGCCCACAAATCGGAGAAGTTCCGAGTGATGGCCACGCGGACAAGGCAAGAGTACTTGAAGGATCTGGCGGAGAACTTTGTCACAACCGCCACTGTGGACACCTCTGTAAAGTTCAGCTTCATCACACTGGGTGCCAAGAAAAAGGAGAAAGTCAAGCCGAGGAAGGATGCCCACCTGTTCAGCGTGGGGGCCATCATGTGGCACGTGGTGGCACGGGACTTCAGCCAGTCGGCTGACATTGAATGTCTGCTTGGGATTTCCAACGAGTTCATCATGCTGATTGAAAAGGACTCCAAGAACGTGGTCTTCAACTGTTCCTGCAGGGACGTCATTGGGTGGACCTCTGGGCTAATAAGCATCAAAGTGTTTTACGAAAGAGGAGAGTGCATCCTTCTGTCCTCGGTGGATAACTGTGCTGAAGACATAAGGGAAATTGTCCAGCGATTAGGAGTAAGTACAGGCTGTGTGTTTCCCACCGTGCTTAGGGCGTCAGTCCCAGGTTCATCGTGGCTTCCACTGTGGAGATTCCGCCATGATGGTGGCACCTGGGGAACGAATTGACGATGTCTTAAGGCCACAGAGCTGAATTTTAATTGTTGTGCCTTTGCTGAGTACACGAATGGTGGACCAGCACCTCTTACAAATTGATTGGAAAGGGAAGTGAAGCCAACTCTTGAAAGGGAATATCAGGATATATATATTTTTTAGCTGAGCCACCCTGTCATCTGTTGGCAACACAGCGGCAGCTCAGCTCGGGCTGGACATCGAACTGCTGTTGCTCAGAGCTCAGCTCTCATTCTTGAGCGAGCTCTTAACCACTCGGCCGGCCCAGGATATATTTTTATGCCATTTGAAGAAACCAGAGGATGGCTAGCTGTCCTGCTGTTTGTAGAGACTGGCGGGTCAAGCTCCGATAGGGAACTCAGTGGGCACAGACTTGCCTTTGACTCCATGGGTGAGTCCCCTTTGCACCTTCAGCTCTGTCCTATTTATACAGCAGGTAGTTTGTTCAAGTTGCCAAGTTAAGTGTGTTGTTGGTCTCCCAGCCACAGTTCCTTACAGTTTTATAGAATTACCCATTAAGTTAGACACACACAAAAGTCATAAGAGAGATTTAAAAAAAATACTTTCTTTAGAACAAAACCCTTAAGTGATGTCCGTGGGTTTAACAGTTATATTTCTGCTTCTAATTTTAACAAAGGAACATACAGGTTTTAGTTTGAGTGTATACCATAGGGTTATAAGAATAAATCAAATATAATGTAAGAACAAAACATGCTTTGACAAAAGAATTTCTCATGTCTACATCTTTCCCCAAGGTGACGTGTAGTTCATCAATTAGAAAAGATTTAGTCAATTATGGATCATGAAAAATGAAGAAATTATACCCATTTCCTGCCCCTTGCCTCCCACCAAAGATAAATATCCCATTTTACTCGAAATGATGTACAAGACACAATATTATCAAGCCAGTGTTCTTTGCAGACACTGTTTCTAGGAAAGGCCCTCAGTGCATTCAGTAGTATTATGGGCTGTATGTGCACAAACCTGATGAAGCCGGGAGGGTAAAGCACGTGCGTGGTCTGTGTATCTGGAGAACTGAGTTATCTGGGGACTCTCAGGACTCGCCGTGCTTTTGGGGATGTTGCAGATGCTTCTCTTAGGAGACCCACCGAGCCATCATAATCCGTGCTCCCGAAAATCAACACAAGTGCAACTTCACCCACCCCCGAAATGCATGTCCCACAGGCGGTTCACATTCCCTATCCCGCGGACCCACCCTCCCACTTTCCTAGATGTTTCCTGGTGTTGCTGATGTGACTGAGGTGCCTGGTGTGGAGTGTATTTGAGGAAATAGGTTCTGTGCCCAGGATGACTCACTTGCATAGGAGGTGTTGGAGGCAACACCCCGGAGACCCAAAGGATGGTATGGGGTTGGTGCAGAGCGTAGCAGCAGAAATGGGGCCCACGTCGGGTGGGACCTGTTTGCCAGGTGGGGAGCCCATCATGTGTTCCGTGGTGAGGGGGGACAGGGCACGAAAGGTACCTGTTAGGCTGGTAAAGACAGGCAGGCAGCGAGAGCGCCCGCCGAGGGGACAGGCAGGCCAGCTTCATGGTGGGGCAGCCTGTGCAGTCACACAGGGACCCCCTCAGAGGGGCCCGTCTTGGCTGGGTGCTCTGCTGCTTCTGTCTTGAAATTCTGAATCATTTCTGACTGCGGGGCCCTGCATTTTATGTCGCCCTGGGCCCCATTCGTTGTGGAGCCAGTCCTGGGTATGTGGATAGAAGGCCGCCATTTTCATGTGACAATTGAGTCCATGTAAGAATGTAAGGACCTGCAAATAAATGGAGAATGGGTTTGTTCAGCCTTTGTGAATATTAAGAAGCAAGAAATAGCAAAATGGGGGTTGGCCGAGTGGCGCTGTGGTTAAGCGCTGGCTTGGAAAGCCAGCGGCCCCGGTTCGGTCCCATATGTGAGGGCCAGTGACACTGCCCTCAAATAAAAAATAAAAAAAAGAAAGAAAGAAATAGCAAAATACACCAGTAGGGGAGGGGGCAAGTGGTGGGAGGAAACCAGCAGAAGAGACAGAAGGCCTTGTCCTTTTGCTCATCATCTGACATATGCATGTTATAAACTTCAGCAGGCAATTGTATAAACATCGGAAAGAAGGCACATGTCACGTGTCATCTTTGGTAGGAGAGCTCAGTTGGAACAAACTTGAAAAAGAAGTGATGGGAAAATGTATAAGTTGTACATATTACCAAGTACTTTTTCAACAGTTTTAAATTAGTTCAGTTCATAATTTGGAAACTTCAGTGTTTCAAATCTTCACCAGTATCAAGATCAGCAATCCCTTTCCCCATTTCTCTGAGCCCCGAGCTGTCACATGTGTTCGAGAGGAGCTGACGGCAGTGTGTGCACCGCGGTGGTCACCATGGAAACCTCAGACACTGCCCAGCCCCACAGCACAGCTGTACGTGCAGTCCTAGCTCTCCTTAAATAGGAATCTGTGAATTCAAAGCATGCTTCATGGAAATGGAGCGTTTATGAAACGGAAGCTTCTGATATCAGCTCTGAGCTTTGGGGATATGGGTATGATGCCTCCCGACTTTAGATTCCCCACAAATAAGTGATGCCATTGTCATCAAATGTTGGTTACTGAACCCGTAGTTTTCTCCTGTGCATGGGAGCTCTTCTCAGTAAGTGCTTCTGAAGGTGGCCTGAGCCTACTCTGGGTGCCATCGTGCACCGAGTGGCATGCAGACCAACTCCCTGTCATGTTCCTTTCATGACACCGCTGCAGACCATACTCTTGGGAAGGTAAGAGCATGAGGCCCGGGGCCCCCAGGAGATGGCCGGTGGAGGAGGGTGGAGGAGAGGGCCTGCAGGCACGGAGTCTCGCTGCCTCTAAGACCACACTGGCCTCGAAGCGGGAGCCAAGGAACCTGGCTGGTGGGCCACACTGGATGTGAATGGTCCCTAACAGCCAGGCCAGCAGGGCGGTCAGTCCCTAGGGGAGGGGTTCTCGAAACCGGAACATGGTGTCCACAGACAGGGCTGGTGCATAGAGAGCACCTACAGTTTCCCCAGCATTCTGACCTCAGCCGCTGCCCATCCTGGGGGCGGGTCACTGAGCACCAGCTTGGAGGAACCGTGGGCCATTCTGAAGTGGAATGACATTGATAGGTTTTAATGCTTGACGGGTGAAGCTTGTAGTGGTTTCAAAAAAGCCTTTACATCTTTGCATCGCTACAGCCCAACTGGGATGATGGAACTCACATGCTGAAGAGCCAAGTGAGCTGACGTAGAAAGGAGAGGAGGGACTTACCAGAACCCACATTTAGCTCACAAGCTCAGGGGCGTCTAAGAAAAAGCAGCACCCCTGTGGCAGGACGGACTTGCCTTTGAGGAATGAAACCGCTGTTTTACTTTTGTCATGTTCTTTGCGTCTGATGCTGCAATTAATGATGGGGAACTATAGTGTGAAATGTGTCCTGTCTTGTCACTTGGACAGTTTAAGGGGAGGGGCACAGAAGCCTGTGTGTGCACCCCTGACAGTGTCCTGTCCCCTCAGATAGTGACCAGAGGCTGCGAGACCGTGGAAATGACCCTGCGGAGGAATGGACTGGGCCAGCTTGGCTTCCACGTGAATTTCGAGGGAATCGTTGCAGACGTGGAGCCTTTTGGCTTTGCCTGGAAGGCCGGCCTGCGCCAGGGGAGCCGGCTCGTGGAGATCTGCAAAGTGGCCGTGGCCACACTCACCCACGAACAGATGATCGACCTGCTGCGGACGTCCGTGACCGTGAAGGTGGTCATCATTCAGCCCCACGACGACGGCTCGCCGCGAAGGTAAGGCACGGCAGGGCCTGGGAGGCTCGCCTCTGCCTCTGGCGGGCGCTTGCTGTCTTAATTCCTGCTAGGTCCCAGGAAAATGTCATGCGGGGCATCCGCGACCAAAGTTGTCTGGACACCAACCATTAGGGCAATTTAAAAAGAGCTTTAACAAGTTCTTAGTGCATAATACATGGTAAATTGTAATTTCCTGAGTAGTTTCATGGGACACTAACCCCATGAAAGCTGAGGTATTAGACACTCACCTGGACCAGTGCAGCCTACCTTTGAGAGGAAGGGCCTTCATCACAGCTCAGCCGTAGCAAGTCAGCTCTTCTCTGTGCTAGGATCACTTTCCCTAGTGAGGCCATTGGTTATTGACAGGATATTTGAGGAATCAGTGCCTGCATGTCTGAAGGAATGCCAGACATCATATATACTCTGCGTGGTGACTGCTGCGTTCTTCTTGAACTGTTAGGGACATTCTCATAAGCTGTCATGAGAAACACGGAAAGAAGTGGCTAGACTTGGAAAGCCCAGAGGCGGGTTGGTGGAGGCAGGACAGGACGGACTAGAGGTGCACACGTTTCAGTGTTAATAGAAAAGATTCACGCTCAACTTCAAGAACACATTAGGCCCACTGGAGAAAGAGGGCTGGGTAAGAGCAGGCTGTGCGTGCACTGTGGCCGCCTCTGTGCTGCGGACTGTCTGGCAGGAGTGTTTGGGGCATGGCCTCTCAGAAGGCGCTCCTGCTGGCCCTTTGAGAGCTCTGGCTTTGCAAGGCGACATGTGCCTGGGGCCCAGGGTGAGCTGTGTGACAGGTGCCTCACTTAGTGTCCCTGGGCTGGGGATTATCAGAGCGCCTGCCCCCACACACACATACACAGCTTCTTTAAAGATCAGATAAGATGGCATATGGAAAGCACTTAGCATCTTCTCGCAATCCCCAGCTTGTTAGCTTGAAAAAAATTTAAGATCCTCATTTGAATGTATGCTCTAAAAGAAAGTCTCATTCAAAGACAGCAAGCTTACTGTGCCTGCTTTCTGAACTTCTTCTGAGGACATCTTTTCTGCTTTCTGCAACCCCTTTCCTCAGCCTCTAACACCAGCGCTGCCCTACAGCACTTTTTGCACGGATGGCCCCTCTCCGTACTGCCCACAACAGCAGCCACGAGCCACGTGACTGCTGCACACTGGAAATGTGGCTAGTGCGACTGAGGAGATGAATCTGTCATTTTAATTAATTAGTTATGATTTAATTAGCCGCATGTGGCCAGTGGCTGCCATATTGGATCACTCAGCTCTGAGCCACGATCTCCTTTCAGAGAAAGCACCAGCGGTGGCCCACCGGGCTCTCTGGGTCACATGCAACAGTGCTGTGGAAGTCAGTTTCTGCCCGTGACCTCACCGTTTGCTCGCTGCCAGCCTTTCTGCGGCCTCAAGTCTGTCTCTGCCCAAAAGGTGTACGAAGTAAAGATTTAGTAGCTGAAATTCCTCCTGAGAGTAGCAGCCACACATTGCAGACACACCCAGGATGGGGCTTGTTGCCTTGCCAGATTCCGGCAGTTAAATCCGTTTGCTCCCCAAGAAGCCGTGAATCACAGAGTGGCCCAAGTACAAGGAAGGCAAAGACAAACACTGTGTCATTGAAAACACGACTTGGAAATAATACAAGGCAAATCCTTCAGACCTTTGAAGCTACAATATTGTGTAAGTGAAGGTCTTTAAAAATAAATTTTAAGCCAGTTGTGAGAAATAGTTTCATATAATGAGATTTCTTTCCTCCTTTGGTAGCATTAAAAATTTGTGAATTTTATGGTGAGAGTGAAGTCTTTTATCTGTCTTAGAGGCTGACTCCTACCCGAGCATCAGACGAAAGCGGTGCCATCCGCTCCCTTTGGGTAACATTCCTATCTTTAGCTTTGACCTACCTTTGCTCAGCAAGACATTTCTAAAGCTTTCAGGAGATCTGGTTAATAAAAATGTTAATGTCATTATGTTTGGTAATTAAAACACATGATTTAAAAGAATAGAATGTCCTAAAAAAAATACTTAATTTTAGGTAAAACAAATAACAACTACCATTTAAAAGTTTTGGAAAAGGGTCGGCTGAGTGGTGCTGTGATTAAGCGCTGGCTTTGGAAGCCAGCGGTCCCGGTTCAGGTCCCACATATGAGGGCCAGTGACACTGCCCTCAAAAAAAAAATAAATAAATAAGTAAAAGTTTTGGAAGCAATATTTTTTTACCTAAGGACATGTTAACTGCCTGGTCTGTGCCTAATTAATTCTTCCTTTGTGTTCAATGCAAATTCTCTTAGTGAAACTATTCAAGATGCTTAGAGATTTTGCCTTGTTTCCTAGGAGTTTCATTAAAGCCATTCCCCGAAGATACTGATTTTTCCCTTGCTTAATCTGGAATAACTGTTTTCTGTGTGTTAACCTGAGCCAGAAGTAGAATAGCTATTTGCCAGATAGTCACCTTCCAAAATCGGCATGCCTATCACATGCATTTCTTCAAGCCTTGGGTTTAAGCCTAGCATGCAGCATTTAAAATGCTTTCAGTTCATTTCTCCAATGTTCTGTGAATTTGCATTTGTCAATGTTGAAGTCCAGGTGTGTGTCTAGGATCCTGTTCTGCCTGTGACTGGGCACCTGGTGAGGTGCTGGCTCTTGTCAGGCTGCTTTGCATAAGTAGAAATTACCCTTGCGATCCCAGACCTTTGCCTCAGACTGCTGGGCACATGTGAAACATCATTTTAAATTTCACCCGTGCTCTAAGCGAGTTCAGCCTTCTGCATCATTAGGTTTTTAAAGGAAGTACAGAGGGAGGCCTTAAAGAGGCAATGGGGAGGATGGGACTCATTTTAAAAATAAAATACAAGCCTTTTAAGTGAAACATTGCTCAGCATCATCAGTCCTATGGCAGAATATAAAGCTAGGCCTCAAGCTGAAAGTACACATCTGATTTGTGGCATGGAAAATCAGCCCCATCTTTTTCACAAACTGGCTCTTCGTGTTTATCAGGGAAGGGGCAAAAGAAAACATTGGTTTACATGGACTTGTGTGTGTGTGTGTGTGTGTGTGTGAGATTTTTTTTTTCTGCTGCCTTTAATGTAAGAGCCATAAAGACTAGCACAATGGCCAGGTAATGAATTGCATGATATTTCAGTCTTCATAAACATCGTGAGTGATAATGAAAATGCTTCCATTCGTTTCTGTCATTTATCAGCTTGATTCTTGTCCTGCAGGGTATCAGTGAGAAATGACCCCCCTCGGAACCCATCTGCTCCTGTCGGCAGTGGGTGAGGCCTATCATTTCATAGACTCCTTCCTGGATGTCTGAGGGTCAGGAGATGTTTGCTTATGACTCAGAGGCTGCCGGATGAAATAAAGTCTTTAGTTGGGAAAGTATTTATGTTGAATCAAAAGCTACCTCACTTTTGAAGTCCCATCTCCTTCTCAGGCCTCAGGGTGGTGATAATGCATCTGTCTCTCAGCTTGAAAGGAAGGCTTTGCTTCTGCAGAGAATGCCAAGGGGAGGGTCCCCTTCAGGGATGCTTATTAAGCCATCTCGTTCTGGGACTGGATTGGGAGTGAGTTCTCAGGATTGGGAGGGTGGCAAGGAGCAGTGTGGGAATAGCTCTCCTCAGAGCAAAATGAGGCTTAAGGAGGAGGGAGGGCACTTCCCCAGCAGATGGGCTCCCAGCCTGGGAAGCCACTCCACTGAGCCCTTCCTGGGTCTGGGGGGGAGGGTGTGGCCCCAGCCCCTGGCCTTCAAAGGTGACTGACATTCTATCAATGTAACCTTAAAGGAAGCGCATCAACTTAAAAGGCCAATATAAAGGAAATAACAACTCATCAGAATTATGCATGAGTTGTTACGCAGTGTGAGTGATTTAGTAAAATATGTCCAATAAAAATGGAAATGAAATTCCTTGCTGGGGTACATCTGTTTTGTGTGATTTTTTTCATACTTTGTTGATATGACATATTTTTCTACATAATGCAAAACAGTAGAAATTATCTCATGTCATGAATCTAAATTGTGGTTCTCTCGTCATTCTATAAAATTGAAGCTTTATGTTCTTATCTTTTGTTTTGCTGCCGTTGCCGGACCGTTCAACTCCCTGAAGTACACGGAGGGGGGTGTGGAAATAGAAACAGGAAGAACTCACTTTGGTCAGATTAGCTGTGTGTGTGTGTGTGTGTGTGTGTGTGTGTGTGTGTGTATAGGTGGTGAATTGAAACCTGGACTAAAGTGAGGTTTTAGATTAGAGTTCCAATTTATTTGTATGGATAAGAAAAGTTAGTTGTATCTGGCCTTGCCTTATGGGCCCTGAAAAAAAAAAATACAGAACTTAAGGTTCTCAAAGTAACTGAACCACGCTCACTATTCTGAGTTCCTCCAAAATAATGTGTAGATTACTCCGTCACCCCTTGAAGTAAGAACACGGATAACAGAGCAAACGTGAGGGAGGTGGCCTCACATTTACTCATTCATTCATTCATTCATTCATTCGCTCTTACCGATTTGTGTCAGAAACTGGGCTGGCACTGGGGCTGTTAAACTGGGCAGGGCAGAGGCAGACCTAATCTTTACTTTCATGAACTTCTTTTTGTCACCTGGCATTCTGAAATACAGTAGTTGCCATTCCCGTTTTTGCTATTTAAACATAGTTTTCACAAACTATAACAACACTTGATGATACTTACCTCAGTGCAGAAAATACCCCCATTCTCCTCAGTTAATAATCTGTATTTCAGTGACCACTCTGTTCTGCAGTTTGGAATGTTGAAATGTTCCTGACACTGTGACAAGAATGCAAATGGTGACAGTAACCCATGAGTTTTCTGTTAGTTAGGCAAATAACTGTCTCGCGCCTAACAAGTTACTCCATGCCGTGATAATGGGCAGCCAATGGATGTTCTCCCTGATGGAAATATTTCCATGGAAAATCAGTTGTCAAAGAGCTATTGAGAACCTTCTACGTTTAACTTTGAAGCATATAATGCCATCAAATGTTATTCCTGGCCTCAGGCTTTGTAAGCAAAGAAAGGAAGGGGTTGGCTTCATGAACAACTTTCTGAACCTCTGTTTTCAGTCCAGTGCTGTGCTCGGTACTGGGTGTGCCATGGGCGGAAACAGCCACCCCTGCGTTGGGTGAGCAAGGAGGGTGCTGGAAGCTGGTGGACTTCAGCTCCTCACTTCCTGTTGAATACGACACACCCCTTTTCAAGTCCTTGTTCACACACACTTTCAAGTCCTTGTTCAAAGGTTTTGCTCAGATGGGTTTATGGTCTGATGTCTCTGTTTCCGTCTATAGTTTGAGTGTCTATTTCTGTAAATCAGGGAAATTTGTAGAAAGTGAATTACTATTGGGTTATCAGAAAAGTCATGACCTATTTTTTTATGTTTTTCATTGGAAAAATGCGTCATGACTTTTCCAACAACCCAATATTTCATTTAGTACCTATTTCGCATATGACACTGTCCTAACTTTTACAGTAAGTTATACTGTGTGCTTATCTAGCTGTTGGAAGCGTTTGATTTTTTTATGCAACAAAAAAAAAGAGTTTGTGGTTCACGTGAATGAGCATCAATTACCCCTGTCATCTTGTTGGATGATTCAGAAAGAGTCTTTAGCTATTAGCAGGCTACTAGCATAGCAGAGTTAAAATAATTAAAATATCAGTGATTGCTTCAATCCCTAGGGCTATAAAGGATTCTTTTACAAAGTGCAGAGTATCAAAGAAGCAGGTAGCTCATTTAAGAGGATCTGTCACCTGTGTTGGTGAAGACTTGTAAAGCTCCCGGTGGAAAATACAACTGGCGTGGGCCACCTTAACTGCTGTGTGACAGTTTCCTAAGGGAAAGAGCGCAGAGCTAGGAGCCGGAACCTGTCCTGAATGGGCTGGGTCACCCTCCCCACCTCTCTGAGCCACCTTCTGAAAAGCGGGCCTGTCCCTTGTACTACCAGAGAGGGTTCTGGGAAACTACAGTGGAGTAGAGCTGGGGGCGTGGAGTGGGGGGTGGTAAAGTGCCCTGCAGCTAAGGGGTGGCCCGGAAGTCAAGGCTCCCAGTTGCAGCATGTTGTAAGGCATTTCCTTAGGTCACAGAGCTTAGTTATGGGTCCTCTACAATGCCGCCAAGTAAAGCAAAGCCAGCAGTTTCAGAGCACAGTGAATGCACGTTGTGATCACGTGACTAAGCGGTGGCTGCGCAGCCAATGGTTTACCCAGTCCAGATCCAGCTAACTTGTTCAAATGCCTTTTTTTTTTGTTTAAAGAATATGCCTTGTTCCTTTAACTTTCTCAGCCCTCTAGGTGTTTGGTTTTGACTTGCCACTCTTCCAAAGTATTATCGCTGTTTATTATCCCCCAGGACCCTCCCCACTGTTTGGAAGCAGCATAAAGTCGTGCCCCACCTTTAAAGAAGATGAAAAGAACAAAGTAACGGGATAATGACTATTGTTCTGTAGGTGAAGGGACTCAAGGGGAATTTTCCAGCTCTAAAATTTTCTGCAGTTCTGATGGTTACAGTTCCATAGTTCTACAAATATATATCATCTAGAAAGAACTTTTGTGAAAGTGTATGTGCCTTTTGCTGTTTAATACTGGTGCCCTCTATTTTATAGAAGCAGAAAGTAATATTATCCTTTATTAACTAACTAGCCCCTTTCTTGTGAAGCTGTCCCTTCAGGAAGCTTCCGTATTTCACATAATTCAGTCCGGACGTACTCTGTGCTCTTCCTATTCCACTTGCATGAGGAAAAACGTGGGTCCAAAGCAATTGTCCCGTTTCTGAGCTCCCCGTGGGCAGGTCTGGGTTCTGAGCCCAAGCCCACCCTCTCTGTCATGAGGACAGCCTGACTGATACAGAGTTCCTGCAGGGAGGAATTCCTGTAGGGGAGAGAGGAAGGAGACAGTTACAGCCTGGCTGAGCAGGGACAGTGGTGGGGCCTGGTGGCAGGCCACGGAGGAGGAAGTGATCCTTTAGACTTGAGCCACAGCCTCTGCATTCAGGTGCCCGAATGATTGATGGCGAATGGAGGCTTCTTCCGGGCAACTCGAGCTGTCTTTGGAAGGGAGTGGGCCTCTGGGTAGATGCCATCCTTCTGGCATCTCTTGCTGGCTGTCTCTGAAGCCAAGGATGCCTAGGTACAGTGCGTGGCAGTGACTGTGACTGCCTGTCAGAGGGGGCCAGCGTGGACACCACCCGCGCTGGCCACGCCCAGGAGCCGGAAGTGATAGCAGCTACCAACCTCTAGTGGGAACCCTGCTTTAGGAGCAGGAAGTGGGCAGAGTGCTGAGGAGTGTGGGTGTGAGTTACTGAATGTCCCTTGCACAGGAATAAGCCATTCCAGGAAGGCCAAGTCTCAGAAGGACAAGCAGTATTGTTTTTCAGAATAAAGCAGTAAAATGTAAGATCCTCTGAGGGCTCCGACTAATGGGACTGCTGTCATTTTTACAGTGTTGGAGTGTTACATTTTCAAGCAGCACATTTTCTATGACCTTTTTGGTCTACAAAATATTTTTCCCTCCAGGAGATGATACTAAGAGAGATTAGACTCAGAAAAGTTTCTGGCTAGACAAGCAGAGTTAAAAATTGTATTTATTTTTAACCCTGAAGCTGAGTTTTTATTGATCACTGCCTAGCATGCTAATTAGAAGCGTAAATAGATGACATGTTGATATGTCACAGAACAAAGAGGAACTCAATACACTTCCACATCCCTGACGCTGCAGCTCATCTCGGGTTTCTGAGTGTCTCCTTCTGGCCAGCAATCTGGAAAATGTGCCAGAATCTAGAGATACACTTCACATCCTTTGACTTGATTTGGGAGGTCGAAAGGAAGCCAAGGGCATTCATCATGAGAACTGAATGTGGACACTAACACAGGAAAGCAGAAGACTTATGTCTTTTATTCAGAAATGTTTCATTCACACACAAGATGTGAAGTCCACTTTTTCGGAAGCAACTTTTCATGCTTGGTCTTTTTGCATTCTCTTAGTTTGAGTTTAGTTGGCCTTTACTTCTTGGTGAGCAATATTTGCTGGGTTCCCCTTCAAAACACAGTGGTTTTGATGCCCCTACTGAACTGGGATCTGTCACCTGCTCTCCTGTGCTGGAACCAGAAGGGGCAGAGAGGCGTGTGTGCAAGGTGTGTGTGCGAGGCATGTGCACATGCATGTCGGGGGCATGGCAACACGAGCGCCTCTGCAGGCTCCTTTGTAATTCTTACTTTACACCTCTTCCCATTTCCCTAAAATGGGTTTAATTTTCTATATGCATCCTTCAAGGAATTTCTCATACATACAAAGTGCAGCTAAGGTTGACCAGGTGCGATGATGTTATAATTACTCACACTTACGTGATGTGGTGTCTTAGTCACAGAAACCAAAAAGCAAATATGCATCCAGTTTACAAGTAGTTGCTATAAAAGTATCACATCATAACAAAATTAATTTTTATTTTAAAATAAAGCCATACTTTTGAGAATAGATGATTTTCATTAGAGCAGAAGAATGCCAAATTTTAGAATTAAAAGGTCATTTACATATGACTTTGTGCAAGAGGCTAGGAATGAAAAGCCCCCAGTTCTGTCCTCAGCCTAATGCATTGCAAAAGTTCTTGTCACACTCCCTCAAATATTAGTCATGATTATGCATTTACACGGCATTTTCTCCCAAGATTCAAGCTGAATTACAGTATCGTATTAAAGACTGCAACCTCTGCCCATAAATTTCACACAGCTCATGACTCAGCCATCTGCTTTCTCTCCTTATTCCTCCTCTGAAACCAAACCCAATAAACTCGAAACCCAAACAAGCACTGGAAATGCAAGTTGCTCTTTGGGCCATAAGACTTGATCAAGGTTCACCCTCTTTTCCTTCAAAAAATGACTCCGGAACCTTGAGCTTTGGAGGGTCCCAGGATAAACTCCCGGACCTGCTCTGTTCAGGCAGCTGCGGCCTCTAACCCATCAGAGCCCCAGGGTCACCTGCACACCCGGTGACTTACTTACAGCATCAGTTAGGGTGGAAGACAAGGCTTTCTTGATATTTAGTAATACCACACGTTTATGATTTCTAATTGGGTTGTTGGCCATGTGGATCAGCCAACAGTGGTATCAATAGAAAAACCCATGGAAATGATATATGTCCATGAGTAAAAATTATAGAGCCTTGGCACTTCATATAATAATAATAATGCAATTCAGTGTAAATCTGGACTTCCTAAATTTGGCCAATAATTTAACACATTCAGTAAATCCAGAGTAATTTAAACTTGCCTGATAAGAGAGATACATTTTGCTTTGGGGGAGGAGCGTGAAAAGATAGGAAGTGAAGTTTACTAATACACAGATCGTCACTACCCCGTTCTCTGTAAACACACGGACGCTCAAGTCTCTTAGCTTGGTTTGTGCCTCCCATCCCCCTTCTAGTCTCCAGGGCTACCACAGCGTCCCTTTGGCCTCCTAAGCCCAAAAGCAGGACGTTGTTTTTTTATTTCTCCCCTTCTCTCCATCCCAGGCCCCAAGAACTGATCTGACATGCGAGGAATCACTGTCATCCAGTACTGCTGTTATGGAGGGCCCAGCTGTTCTGCCCCCCACCTCTTCACCCCACTCCAGAAACCGGGGCTCTCTGATTTTACCCAGGAGTCCAAATTCTGCAATCACGTATCTTGATAGAGACTTTTCATTCATTGTACTGGGCACTCTGTGGACCTTTTAATCTGATTTTACATATCTTTCCATTCTGAAAAATGGCTTGTATTATTTCTTAATAATTTTCTCCCCACCTTTTCCTCTCTCGTCTTTCTAGTACCTCTGTTAGGTGGATGTTAGACCCAGTAAACAAACGCATGAGACATCTGACAGCGATGTATCTGTCAGTTAAGCAGAGCCACAAGCATCCTACCCCATCATAACTAGACCAGAACACCAGAGCCAGGGAAAGACTGCTGCAGGCATGCACTTGTGTGCCTCATGTCCCAAAGGCAGGCTGAGAGACCCCGAAGCCCAGCCCCACCCCTGCCCCGGGCCCGTGCTCCCCAGGGCGCCCTTGCATAGCTCATACCTTTTTAAAAATGTTGCTCCGTGGTTTGCTCGCTTTGGCACTCTTCAGCAAATCTTGTGGAGAAGTGGGGTTTGAGCCGAACCTTGGGCCCAGCTGGCAGATGTGATCACCAGGAGGGGACACAGGGGACCAGACAGTTGGGGGAAGACAAGATGTGCAGGGAACTGTGGGCGGGTGGATTATTGAGAAAGGAGTTCCACTACAGCAGGCTATCCAGTAGCAATATTTTAAGTTGAGTTTTCTGGTAGTCTTATTAAAAACATTTTTTAAAAGGGGAAATTCTTTTTAATATATCTTGTTTAACTTAATATCTCCAAAATATTATTTCAGCATTCAAAAAATGTTAAAAATTATTAGTGAGATAGTTCACATTATTTTTTGCATTACATTTCCGAAATACAGAGGGTATTTTGCACTTAATAGTAGATCAGTTTACATGTTAAATTTTCATCCAAAATACTTGCTGTGTTTAGATTTCCTAAAACTTACAGTTGCAAAAGCAGGTTCCCGTACCCAAGTTATTTCAAACCATTTAAAGAGATTAATTGAATATTGGTTTTTAGATTTAAGTTATAATTAAACCCCTCTGTCCTTCAACGACAGTGCCCACTCGGGTTCTCAGGAGCCACGCGTGGCAGGCAGGCGGCTGCCGTGTTGGCGGAGCAGCTGTGAGGGACGCGCGAGAGTGCCCTGGGCGTCAGTGTGCGGCGGAGGCCACCAGTAATGAGACACTGGCGTTTCCAGGAAGGGAAACCTCGCGGGATTTGTAATGAGGCGGCAACAGACAGAAACCAGTTAGAACCTGCCAACCCCCCACCCCCAACATTTCCAGTGCTTGGGTGAAAGTCAATTTTTCAGGACTTCGGACGTGGCCAGGCCCCTTGGCCACTGAGTAGACTGGCCTCCTGTACGCTGCTCTTAACCAAAGGCTTCAGGACAAGGGCACGCACTCCTCTGTTTTAATAAGTTCTGTTTTACAACTTTGTGGAGTATAATGGGTATACAGTAAATGGCACGTGTGTGACACATACATACGGTTGAGTTTTGTCACTTGTGTGAAACAGTCCCCGCCAGCAAGATCACAGACATTGCCTTCATCCCCAGAAGTGACCAACGGAAGTTTGGAATGCCTCATTTCTAGGGTCCTTGAGCAGGACCGTGGTGACCAGGATGCCGGTCTGGCTCTGCGAGGTGACTTTGAGCAAGGCGTTCACTCTCTGGCTTTCCGTCCCAACTCCTGGGGACAGGAGCCCTTACCCCCAGAAGCATATTGAAATCAGTGAGCAACCTGCAGGGCCCTGGGGCCTCTGGGGGCCAGGCGGTCATCCTTGTGCTTCCTCATCGGGGGCTGGGAGCAGCGGCCCCTTGCTCACTGTCTCCCAGCATTCGAATAACCTGCAGCCACGTCAGTCGGTGCCCCATGTCTGTACCTGCATGGCTGATGCCCAGTAGGCAGGCTAAAGGCACGAAGAGCCTTTTTAATTCGTCATCTCAGTGGCTGGTGGCAGGAGAGGAACTGAATAGTCACATGACTTTCTACTACGGGCTCCTTAAATGGATGGCCCTGCCTCACGGTCTGTGAGCCCGGGCCGGCCCATGCGGCCACCAGTACTCAGTGCGCATGGCTCGGCGCCCCCTCTCACGGCTCTTCTTCCTCCACAGGGGCTGTTCGGAGCTCTGCCGGGTCCCCATGGTGGAGTACAAGCTGGACAGCGAAGGCACACCCTGCGAGTACAAAACCCCCTTCCGGAGGGACACCACATGGCACCGGGTGCCCACCCCGGCCCTGCAGCCTCTGGCCAGGGCCTCCCCCGTGCCCGGCACACCGGACCGGCTGCAGTGCCAGCAGCTGCTCCAGCAGGCCCAGGCCGCCATCCCTCGCAGCACCTCCTTCGACCGCAAGCTGCCCGACGGCACCAGGTAACGCTGGGCGGCCCGTGTCACACTGGGGCTAGGATGCCAGATGGTGGGGGAGACTTTTATCTGGCCTCCTCGTTTCTGAGGTAACGTGTCCTGAGCAAGTGGGCAGGCAGGGCTGAGGCAAGCGGCAGACACAGGGGCTCGGATCTGTGCTGCTCTCAGGCCAGCGCTGGTGCTGGTACCATGAGGGTCCCTCCCGTGTCAGTCCCCTCTCTAAGGCATCTTGGGAACGACACCCGAGAAACTATAGTGCATGAGCCTCTCAATGTGTGTGAAGAGCTTTGCTTGTAAGTAAAACCAAAGTGCAGAGTCACTGATCAAATCGCATCGTCCTAAGGGAGGTGGCATTTTCAGAGGCCCCCAGACCGTTAGCACTTCCTGGAGTCTCCCTCTCATTATAAGTAAATTGAGTTTAAAATGAGTGAGAGAATGCACTTCTTTAGTTACACCCAGCAGCATTAGAAGCCGGTGAGCTTTTGTGGATGCACAATTTGTTCTAAGTGAACAAAACGGTACCTTCGTTTTGTTGTCGTCAATTCCCACTGCCTTCCTCTCAGCTCGCATGTGAGTGATGGGCCGTGGGGACACCGTGAGTTTCCTCAGGACGGCCTGTCGGGCCTCGGTCTAGGAGAGTGCTGTAAGCACGGTGCTGAGCCAGGCTGCTTGCTTGATGGATTGTCACCCTGGGCCTGTCACCCTTCCTCTCCCAGCCTCCAGCCTCCTCCTCTGAAAAGTAAACTTTAATAAGAGAGACCTCCCGGGGCCTTCTGAGGACCGAATCAGTCAGCTGCGCAGAGCTGCCCTTGGCACACAGTGAGCCTGTATAAGCATTAATAATAATTAGTTGATAAGTAAAAACATTTGGTCTTGCTCTGCTTTCTCCCATTATTCTTTTCAGAGTCAGTAAGGGATGGTGTTCCTTTAACTGGACATTAAATCAGCTTAGCCCTGGGTCTTCTTACTCCAAGGTCTGCTGAGTTGATCAAACCCCCACACCCCCAAATTCAAAGAAATGCACACAGGTAGCCCAGACAAAAGGGACGGCATCCGGGAGGGAAGGGTCTTCAGAAACCTCTATAATAAAGCAGGATTCAGCAGATTATAGGGAAAACAGGCAGGTTCTAGTAGCAAATGGAAAGCCAGCAGCCACACCCCTCCCTCAAGTGAGCTCGCCTGATGAGTATCACTCATCTGTGTGTATCTGAAATTCACAAGATTGCGTTCAATTAGATGTGGGAAAATAAATGCTTTTGTCAAACTTAGCATTTCTCTGCATAGGTTTTTTTTGTTGTTGGTGGTGGTGGTTTTTCTTTTTAGAGGGCAGTGTCACTGGCCCTCATATGTGGGATCCAAACCGGGACCACTGGCTTCACAAGCCAGCTCTTAACCCCCGCACCACTTGGCCGGCCCTGCATAGGTTTTAAATATAGAACCACAGGGCCGGCCGAGTAGCGCATTGATTGAGAGCTGGCTTGGGAAGCCAGTGGCCCCGGTTCGGATCCCACATATGAGGGCCAATGACACTGCCCTCAAAAAAAAAAAAATATATATATATATATAACCACAGTGTGCCTTGCGTTAAGTTTCATAGACAAGTAGTAGCGATGTTTTCATAAGTCTTGGGGGTTGATTGCTGTTCTTCCCTGTGTCACTGAGTCACGGTCTGTGTTGAGTCTGTGATGCAAAGGCTGGTTCCTGCCACATCAGTCCTGTGATAAAGTGGCAGCCATGGGCCGCCTGATGCCTCACGGCATCACCAAGTCCCAGTCTGTTTGGCCGTGACTTACTTATTCTGTCACACGTGGCACTGTGTAGTACTTCCTGTTCTTGGTCATCGTAAAAATGTATTTGTTGGTAAATCAGAACAAGCCAGGCACTCCACAGATACTCAGCGCCCTGTTAACGATTCTGGTCACCGTTTCAGAAGTTCGCCCAGCAACCAGTCGTCTTCCAGCGACCCCGGGCCTGGCGGGAGTGGACCCTGGAGACCGCAAGTGGGATGCGACGGGTATGCTCACGTCACCTGTCTGCTGGCCCCGGGAGGGACTTTCAGTGATTGTTCAGAAGCATTTCCTGTGCGCCTGCCGAGCGCGGGGCCATTGGGGGTGTAAAGATGCCAGGCGGGCTTCGATGAGCCGTGTCCGGGCCAGAAAGCTCACCATTTCCGTGTGGGTAGTGCTCACTTGTCTGTATTCCAAGCTCGTCTTTTTTTTCTTTGTAATCGGGAAAGTCTGAACACGTGAAAACTAAGGATTTGGGACCCTGTGGCCATGCTCTGGGAGTTCTCCCTCACTTAGATTGCTGATGAGAAATAAATTCACAGCCTCTCATGAACATGCTTTTTCTCCAAAACACAGCCCAGAGTCAGGCAGGTTTAGCGTTTGACACGTCTTTTCCTGCCTCCCGGGAAGAGGACAGTGAAAGGCTGCCTCCCACACAGGCTGAGGATCGTCCCTTGTAGTGTGTATGCCGATGCCCAGGCGCCCAGGTCAGGTGGAGCCCGAGGATGCCCGAGGCCACGGAGACACTGAATTGAACGATTAACTAAAGGGAAACAGCCAGACGCCTCGGAGAACAACAGGGAGAGCGCTGCGGTCATGTGCTCCTGACAGCAGTGTGTCCGTGTGTCACCTCTGCCATGTGGGGTGACGGATTTAGCCTAGAGAGCAGCCAGGTGGGACAGGAGGCTTTCACCTGGAAACAGACGCTTCCTGTTGCCAGCCAGAAGTGTCTCCCTAGAGCCCTTTTCCTTCCGGTTTAGGCTTCTTTCTTTTGTAAGATTATATTTTGGGTTTTCATGAAGCAAAGTCCACCTAGCTTAGTCTAGATCCAATCAATCTTATTTTCTTTTCCTTAAAAATTTTCATATAAAGAAGTATCAGTGACATGTGTTCTGGGCCCAAGAGAAGAGAAACCAAGAGCAGTGAGCTCCCTCTTGGCTGGTCAGGGACAGGCGGCCTGTCCCAGGACAGTCCTGTAACATCCTTCTTCATCTGTCCATGGCCATCATCCAAGTGCCTCCATTGACTCAGGCAGCAAGCTAGAGGTCCCCAGTTCCAGATGCGTGAAGCTCCTGTGACAGGTCCGGGGCTCTGTTGGTCAGGACACAGCTTCTGATGAGGGCTGTCCCCTCGGTTGCCCATGTCGGAGCCAGCACACACGGGACGTGTGGCGGATGTCATGGTGCCAAGGCCGCACTCAGCTCTGTGCCCTTTCCAGGTGCCAGTCTCCCCTGCTGCTGGAGCACCAGGGCCCCGGCCCTTTGGAATGTGAAGGCGCCAGGGAGCGGGAGGACACCATGGAAGGAAGCAGACACCCCGGTAATGAGGAGCCCCCGGGGAACCCGACCCCCTGCGCCCTTTCCCTCCTGCTCCCTCTCCTCTCCTCTCCCCTCCCGGTCACTTATTTACACATTCATTCATTTAACACACGTTTGGTGAACGCCATCATGCAACATGCTGCTATGTCCCCTCGTCCGCCCATGTCATGGCGACATGGTTCTGGTTGGAGGTGGCGCTTGTGGAAACGAAACTTGCCGCCATGGTGGGTGTCCTGCTCTTACGGCATATTCATTGGCGAGACCAGAAAGTTCTAGAACCACAGTCCTGTTTATTTTTACCAATTTGTTCGATCCTGCATTTGTTCTTTTGTTAACACTAGAAATTAGTCATCTCTTCTCTCTTCACTTGACAGAAACGAAATGGCACGGTCCACCCTCCAAAGTCCTGAGTTCCTATAAAGAAAGAGCCTTGCAGAAAGATGGAAGCTGCAAAGACTCCCCCAGTAAACTGTCTCATGTAAGTCCTTTCTCCGTAAACTCACCGCCATATAGCTGCTCCCGTGCTCTCAGCACAGCAGTCATTAGTCTCATGGCATGTCCTTTACCTCCTAGATCTCTTAGAGGTCAGGTAAAAAAAGAAATAAAAAGTTCAGATTTTTTTCTCGCCTTGATTTATAAAGAACCTCAAGGAAAGGTCACACAGTAAATGACCGGCAGAGCCACAAGTGCGTCCCAGCCTGCTGATCCTTGATGATCCCGCCTAATCGTTACTCTGCCGTGGTCCTGTTTGAGTCTGTTCAGTGTCTGCCCTGGTGGGCGCAGCCCAGCCGCAGAAACCGAGCGGGGTGTGTGCTCACGCCCCCACCCACGCTGGCCGGGAAAGGCGTTCAGCACGGAGGACAGGTCGTGATAAGAAGCCAGTGGACGTGCGTGTGGTGTGGGGACCACGCGGCGTTGTCTGGCAGCTCCTCCCTACGACCCCAAGGGCGAGCCTTGCAGGCACGTCGCTCGATGAAACAAGTTCCAGGTAACCGTGAAAGCGCGGATTGCTGGCCACATTTCTGAGCAGCTATTTTTTAAAATTCACAGGCGAAGGGATGTTATGAGCTCCTGGCCTGTCTTTCCTCTTCCTTCACGTGTCATCGGCAAGCTTGGCAGCTGAGTGTTAGCGACACGTGGCGTGTGTCTGGTGTCTGCCGTCAGTTTTGCAGTAGCCGTTGACTTCCACCTTTACAAATCTCCAACCATGGTTTGCGCAAAGGGAGGCGGGGTGGGAGTGGACGTGAGAATATCAGTGTATGATGGAAAGGTTAAGGGGACTCGCATAAGGATCTGATAGGACTGATGCAGGAAGGAAAGGCCAGACCACTTTACAAGACCAGGGCGTGGCTTGTCCCCAGGGTGCCAGGGCACTTCGCTGAGATTCCAGGTCTTGTCAGTGTCCCAGGCTGTGAAGACAGTTGGACAGGGACACCTATTCTGTTCTCTTTGCGTTTTGTCTCCCAGGAACCCAGAACACTCCTGTTTGCTCTACAGAGCCCCACCTCCTATGCCCCTGGACGCCCCCAAAGAGCTTGCCCAGGCCCGCATTGTGCTTTGTGGCTGCAGAGCGTGCCACACAGACGATGTCATTGGGCCACGCGGTAGTCATGTGAGCTCAGTAATGTAAGCGCAGAGGGGTGCTAAGGGACGGCCAGGGTCCTTCCACTGTGATTCAAATCTGGGTCTTCTGCCCCAAACCCAGGGCTGGCACTGTAATTTGTCATAGAAGCCAGTTCTTGAGAAAAGGCTGCGTTTGTTAATTTCCTTATGCTTTCCCAATTTATTAGTGTTGATTATTTTCTGGTTAGTGACACATGGCAATACTTTTATGCTTCATGCACAAATAACTGATGAAAACGTGAAAAGATACCATGTAACTTACAATGAATTTTAGGAGGAATTAGCAATCAGGGGCTTCAGCATAAAAACAGGATATTTTTTTAAAGTAAATTCTGTCGTTGGCTCACATTGAAGAGTAAAAAGGGTTCAGGTGAGCTCGTCTAGTCTGTAGCTTTGTGCGTCCAATTGAGAATGATCGTCTTCATGTAGGAGCAAAGTAGAAGACACCTCGGACCTAGTGCGGCTCGGTTCCCGAGCTCCCAATAAAGCGGGTGTCACCATCAGCGAGTTACATGGGTCTGGATTCTCGGTGCATATGTGCAGGTCATGTTTGCACCATGCTGCCGGCAAGTGAGTGTGCGATAGCATTATGTCTAAACAGTGACATACCCTCATTAAAGATAACTTGATTGCTAAAATGCTGTCATCGGAGCCTGCTGGCAAATGGCCCTGCTGGACCAGCTCCCTCAGGGCTGTGCAGACCTTCAGTCTGTAAGGAACAAATGCCTGTGAAGTGCAGGAAAGCGACACATGCTAAAGCAAGATGCGCCCGCCCGCACGGGACCCTGCAGCCTTTCTTTCCGTTTCTCTTTCCCTCAAGATCGGAGATAAGAGCTGCTCCAGCCACTCCAGCAGCAACACGCTGTCCAGCAGCGCCTCCAGCAGCAGTGACGATAAGCACTTTGGGTCTGGTGACCTGATGGACGCGGAGCTGCTGGGGCTGACCTACATGAAAGGGGCCTCCACCGACAGCGGCATCGACACCGCCCCGTGCATGCCGCCCGTGGCCCTGGCGGGCAGCAGGTCGGTGATCCACAGCCGGGCTGAGCAGTGGGTGGACCCTGCCGACGTCTCGGGGCCTGAGGACGAGCCGGCGAAGATGTTTGCGGTCCACAGCTACGCGCCCGCCATCTCCGCCAGCGGTGCTGCTGCCGGCAGCATGGGCGACCTCAGCGAGATCTCGTCCCACTCCAGGTAAGTGCCTGCCGCACTGCTGACGAGCATCTCCCTGTGCTGCCTGGGCCTCTGATGCCTGCCCGGTAGAGCTGGGGCCTGAACTGGGGAGTGTGCACAGGAGACAGGAGGCCGTCACCTGTTTGCCCAGCCGTCTGACTTCAGATGAAGTGCTTGTCTCCAAAGTCAAATTGTGAAACTGGCACGTTAATAACTCGTTTGTGATTTTATTTTCCTTTCTCTTTAAATTTGAGAGAGAACTAGATATTAATTGCTGTCGTCAGGTCACTTACTCCCAATTCCATCTGTCTTCTGGGAGAAAAGACGACTAGCTAAATTTAAAGGAATGCTGTTGTAACTGTAGATGTTTAATGTGTAGTTATGAGTAGTTGTGAACTCCTGTGTGACACATGTCTGTGCAGTGATTTTAAAGCTCATTTGCGATTCCTGTGTTCACAGACGAGGCAACGAAATACACTGGGTCAGGCTTGGCTGTGAGCTGCACGCCACTTGCCACAAGCATTATCCCTCTTGTCCCATGGCCTTCCTGACTCAGCTCTGAGTTACTTCTTACCTGCCTGTTCCCCAGAACCCTTCTAAATGCTGGGGACAGTCCGATGAGCCAGTCACGGGAGTGCCCTTCACATACCCAGAGCCGTGGTGGGAGTATTTCTCTGAATGGCGCTTAAGCAGAGGTCACAACGACAGCCCTCTGTGCTGCTCAGCTCTCCCTGTCATGGAGGCCAAGGTTGTTCTTCCCCGGACCTCCGCCCGTCCTCGGGCAGCCACGGCTAAGGGATAAGGACTTCACAGTTTCTGCATATAGCTGCGGTGGACAAACCAACCTGAATCAGAGGGCAGGAGTCAGAGCAGCTGTGATCACATGCGCCAAGCCCACGCGCACGTCACGGGCTGTCTCCTCTTGATCAAGGAAACAGCGCTACCGAGGATGTCCTTTTCACTTGTGACATGATGTGACAATGTTCGTGCTTACTGGAAAGTGTTAAACATGTAGGTCGAAAAATTCTTGAAGTAAAACGCGGTGCTCACACACATGCTCACTGCTGCTTTCCTACCTCCCTTCCTGTCGGTATCGTCATGCGTGTCTTGCGTTTTTGTCATTCAAAGGCACTTCTGTACAATTTAAAGAAAACTGCAGGCTAAGGGAGGGTGATGGCTCCTGTCACTGAAAAGTCCAGACTGTCAGAGGTCAGCCTTCACTCAGTGTCACCCAAGTCCAGGTGCCTCCCTGCTTAGGCTCCGCAGGACACCCCCTGAAACCTTGTCCGCCCCCTCTTGGTTGACAGTGGCTGTGTCACCTGCAGGCCTCCTGTGCTCCTGTCACAGGAAGACGGTGTGGCTCTGCTCGCATTGCTGCAGAAACCCCCCTAAAAGAACATGCCTCTCTTATCCCGGGGCCTGAACCAGCACGTTGGGGGTACCGTTGTGTAAGGCAGGGCCTGGGGACAGTCCCACCAAACCTGCAGAGGGAGGACTGTGAAGCGTGTCGCGTCCCCAGAAGCAAACCGGGGTGCTGTTTCACCAGGAGAAGGGGGAGCAGATACCAGAGAGGGGGGAGGCAGAAGGAGCCGAGGATGCATACATCAGTTTTAAAACAGGCATCATCAGTTCCCTTATTATTTGACTGACTTTTATAATACATAAATAATATATGTGTTGTCAGTGACTTTAGCTACCTGAATTATTTCGGGGACCACCTTGGGGTTTTTTGGCTGTCTCCTGCCTTGTTCAAAGTTTAGATTTGTAAAGCAGCTGGCCTTGTGTTACCTTGTCAGACAAATGTAAGTTTGAATTACTGTTAAGGAGAGTTTCTGTGGAAACTGCTCTCAGCACATTCATTTATAAAGAGAGGCAGTAGATTTTCTTGACTACTTGAATCATTCATTACCTAACAGTTCAGACTACTAGAAAGTATATAGAAGTGCTAGATGGACTTTCTGATTGATGTCGCTTTTTCCCGCCACTTGGAATTGAATGTGTGCACAGCTGTTGTGGAGATGACAGACATTGAGTGATGGATTCCTGACTACCTGGCTGTCTTTGTCTTGCAATTCTTAGTTGACGGTGAATTGGAAGCCACATTTCAACTTATGTCATAGGCTTTTGCTCAGTATGAAATTCAGTCATTAAATTGAATCTTTTAAATATTTCCTTCTCCCTGTCCCCTGCACCCCTGCCCCCTGCCATGCCACGGAGGTATAGGGGAAGTATTTTTACGTTTTTAAAAGATTTTAAAATTTTAAATATTTAAATATGTTTTAAGTATGAAATATATTAACATTTTATATTTAAAATCTCTGTGAGTTGAGGTAGAAGGAACTTCGCTCATAGGAGTACAACGGACCAACCCATCAAAGTTGTGCTGAGATTCTACAAATTGGGATGCCAGGGCCAGACGGGAGCACGTGTGTCCATGCTGGTGGCCGTCATCAGCTCCAGACCTGCCTCTTCTGTTTCAGTTTAGTGGCTTGTGCCCCTCGGAGCTGAGGCCCACTGCCCAGGGTAGCAGAGCTGAGTAAAGTTTTGGGGGCTGACATGCGTGCTGCCTGCCCAGTCCCGAACACTGTGCTCCCGCCCCGTGTGTGAGTTCCCTCTTAGCACTCACCCTAGCTGAAATCATTTGTGCTTATTGTGTTTCTGCCCTCACAAGAACGTGCTTATTGCTGGTTCCCTTCACTAGGGCGTCAGTGTTTTGTGATTCGAGGCTGAAGGGTTCGGCCCGCCTTGCTCACTCTGTGTCCTCACACTTAGCGCACTTCCTTGCACATGGTTGCCATGGGATCAATGCTTGTTGAATGAAGGAAGGAACTATAGGAAGAGCATGGTGAACGCTAGTGATTGAGGCAGTAAGCTGGTGCCGGGACAGCCTGGAGAAGTAGGAGGCCCGGGGCTCGACTATTCCCAGTTCACAGATCAATATCCGGCATCCTCTTAATATGCTCATGCTGCTTTCCTACCAGCAACACCCACCACCCTCCTCCAGCCCCAACACAAGCACACTTGCTTCCCGGCAGCCATCCAGGAAGAAAGCAAGTGCAAAAATGTACCTATAGTAGGAGCCAGGAGTATACCGAGCAGGCGGGAAGAGGACTCAGAGCTCTTTGGGACAAGCTGCAGCGGTATGCGGACAAACGGGTGGGGCGGATGGGTGTGCATGGGAGCCATCCATTAAGCTCGACCAGCTAGATCTCACCTATTTTCTCCCACTGCTCAGTTCTTTTAATTCAGAAAACCCATTTTTTTCTTGCTGCGAGGGCAGGGCACTTAGATAAGAGCTCAGAATACAAAGCGATATTCATATTAGCCTAGCCAAGGTTTTGCAAAGTGAAATAAATCAACTGCAAAAAAAAAAAAAAAAATCTATGTTCAGGCTTCTCCTGCAAATGGCTCATGTGATTATCTGATATTTATCATTATTCGTGTCATCATACCCTTCTCTTAGTACAAATGATTGGCAGTGAAACTCAAGGAATGTTTGTCTGGAAGGAAAGAATTTGTGAAAAGCTTATTGCCAACATCGAATGTTTACCAGAGAAAACTTTTATGATAATGTTACTATTGCTAAACACAGATTTTTGCCATATGCTTATCAAATGGGTTCTGTAAATTTGTTCTTAGAATGTTCACTTTAAAATATTTTACTAATCAAGTCTGAAATAGAAAAATAACTTTGATAAAACAAATGGAAGAACTCACAGGGTTTGTGACCATGCTGTCATTATTCACAACACAGTCTCCGAAAATGTTCAGTTTGCTCATTTCAGGGAGGAACTGGGAGAACCTTATGCAGCATGTTGACTGTGCCAGACCCTGGGTTCCCTGGACTTGAACTATGAAGCTTCTAGAGAGAAAATCAAAGCCTTCAAAATGCACCATGCCCATGGTCGCTAATGGCAGTGCAGTCACTCACTGGTCCCCGCGGCAAAACCTAAGCCACAAGCATTCCAGGACAATCGAGCAGTTAGAATATGGACTGTATGTTGGTACACAGCCGGATAGCATCACCAGTGCCTGAGACCCTGAGTGTGACAGGCACATGGTTACTGGGTGGGAGAATGTCCTTATTCTTAGGACATGTTGACTGAAATGTAGGAGCGTGATGTGCTAGGGTCTGCGCCAGTCCTCCCGTGGTTCAGAGGCATCTCCACAGGGAGAGCAGTGATGCCGGTGGAACTGCAACGCTAAGTAAATGGAGATGAAGGGCTTATGGACGATGATCTGCTGCTTTTATACCTTTCCTGTCCATCTGAAGTTCCTAGAAATAGAAAGCTTAGGGAAGAGACATGGGCATTCAGAGCACACTGCCTATATGTGGAGTTTTCATGTTAGGGGTTTGCTAGCTGGCATGCGCCCGGTAAATGGCCCCTTAGCTCCCTCTGTGCCTGCTCACGCCTTGCTTATTCCATGGGTCGCTTTGGACCTGGGAATGCAGTGAAGGCCCCTCCCCCAGAGCCCACAGCCTAGAGCCCAACCTGAGGGAGGCTCGGGTCACAGGCAGGAGCCAGACCTACCCCAGCTCCTGAGTTGCTTCCTGGGAGCACGTGAGAGAGAGTCTGTTTCATTGTAATTCCTCAACAGTGTCTCCAACATGTGACCACCCCAAAATGAACTGGTTTATTTTGTCTCCTTATTTCCTCTTAAACCTCCTTAAAAAGTCCATTTGTCTCCTTATTTCCTCTTAAACCTCCTTAAAAAGTGCATCCTAATAGCATTCTTTTTTTTTTTTTTTTAGCTGAGCCATCCTGCCACCTGTTGGCAGCTCAACGGCAACTCAGCTCGGGCTGGCTTCGAACAGCTGTTGCTCAGAGCTCAGCTCACACTCTTGAGCGAGCTCTTAACCAACTGAGCTACTCGGCCGGCCCTCTAATATCATTCTTAATTTGAGACTTTTTTACTTCCTCCATTGATTGGTACTGGCTTTATACATAGGTTTTCCAGTAATGGTATGTGCTCATCGGAGCTTTCAAAATAAGATGGTCTTTACTCAGACCGGGGAGCTTGCCGCCTCAGGAATCCTGTAGAAAACTCTTTTGATATCAAGGACGACTGCGCGTGAATGATTCCTTCACGCATCACTTTTCAAAAATTAACTACGTTTATATAATGCTTACCCCGTGCTGGGCACTAGTCTACGTGTTTCACTAATATTAACTCAGAGACTCTTCAAGGCAACCCTTTGAGTTAGACACTGTTAAATCCCCACATTACAGACAGGAAACTGAGGCTAAGGCGCCTGCCGGGGTCTGCTAAGTGCCAGAGCTGCCATTGCGACCCGGGCAGCATGGCCCCAGATCCTGGAAGCGCAGCTGTGTGTCAGGTTTTGTGCAAGGGAAGCTTGCCTGCTTTTCCAAACGCTGACAGAACTGCGATTTCAATATTTAAGCATTTTCTTATTTGTAAAGTAATCCCTGATCTCTGTTTTCATCCATTTTTCATAAATCGTATTGTTGATCTCCCTGGATTAAAAAAGATCTTCAGGGCTATATTTCTAGGGATGGTCGTATGGGTATGTCGGGTGGGCGCTGAGGAGCAGAATGGCTGGGGGCACACCTTTACAGGTAAAGCCCAGGCCGCTTTCCAAGGTGTTTACAGATTTTCCACCCCTTGCAACGGCGCAGGGCACCCTTGCTCCCCGTTCTGGCTGACACTGGGCATTCTTTATCAGGTGCCCGCATTTTTGCCCACCTGATCAGTGTGTTGTCAGCTGTGTTAGGGTTGGACAGCTGAGGTGAGCCCTTTGTCTTACGTGTGCTCGCGTTAGAAACACCTATTTCAGTATGTCGCCATCTTTCTATTAGTTTTCCCTGGGCATGTGTTTAGCATCCCGCCAGCCCCGGACACACGGCCCATGCACAAGCGCCCCGAGCCCGTGGAATCCGAGGCGCTCTCACCCAGCACGTGGAGAAAGACGGCCGCCTCAGCCTTGCTCCGCTCTGGTGTGCTCACGGAGCAGGGGGCAGTGAGCCGCTGTGCCGTGAATGGCGCCAGGCTGGCCTCCTGGACCTGGTTGTACTGCAGCTTTTGTGTGTTTTCTCCCCAGCGGCTCACACCACTCAGGGAGCCCTTCGCCTCACTGTTCCAAAACCACCGGCTCCCTGGACACGTCCAAAGTCTACATCGTGTCTCAGAGCAGCAGCCCACAGCTCCCTGGGTCCATGTCCAAGGCCTACCACCGCCAAGGGGCAGTGAACAAGTACGTCATCGGCTGGAAGAAGTCGGAAGGCAGCCCACCACCCGAGGAGCCCGGAGTGACTGAATGTCAGGGGTAAGGCCGCTGGCGGCTCGAATCCGGGCGCCTGTACCACTCGGGGATTGACTAAGCAATGGTATTTCCCCCAACAGAATCTAGTTTCTAAAAGAGAATAATCTGAAAACATCTGTGTATGACTCTTTAAATGTTGACATTTCTATTTCTCTTTAACAGTCTTCTCTTGCCTTGATTTTTGCATATCAATTTAAATCTCTGTTCTTTGTCTTATATGCAAAAAGCTGCCTGCATAGAAAAGGCATGGTGATGTGCCATTGATGGCATGTGAGTCTAGAGTCTGAATAAACAAGTTCAAGGGCAGTTTGAATTCCCAGAGTCCGTGTGCATTTCTTAACATCGCTGTGTTAATTGACATCAGAAAAGAAAAAGCATCTCCCCCAATTTCAACATGACAGCAATTTCCCTTTCAGTTGTAAAGTTTTGTAGGGGCAGGTCGGGGGGGGGTGGTCTGGATCTCTTTGAAAAAAAAAAGAAAAAATACTGATAACTTATTATATGTATGAAAACTATGCTGACATCTCTTTGAAGAGACAAGTAAAGAAATCACATTTCAAGATTGCAAAGCAAGGCAGCTCAGAGCTGTTTTAGCTGTTGGTTTTCTTACTTTTTAATGGACAGCATTAAAAGCGACACTCATGCCCACTAAATTATGAAGCCGTTGTGTTTTGCTATGTCTGCACATTCTGACAGTATCGGGGTGCACACCCCGGGGGTGAGAGTGACTTTTAGAGCTATTCTAGATTTTCCGTGGTTAATGAACTAGTATCACTTTTTTTCCTTAACAATGATTTCACCTATTAAATATATCTAGTTCTAAATTTAAAATGATTTTAGGTCTAAAACTGAACATGGACTCTTTTTGTTAAAAAAAATCATCATGTCAATAATTGCAAACGAGTTATTTAGAAAATAATTTTATAGTGATAACTAGGCTTTTAATCATAAATGCAAATATTCTCATGATAATGTCATTTCTGTCTAATACAGTCTTCTATGTGCTTCACAGAAATTCATCCCAAGCCTCTTAAGTCCTGTGAAATATTTGTAGAAGCATTTTGCACATTGGTGTAAGCACTGTGTTTCTGCAAAGGGCTCTCTTAGAGAGTCAAGAAAAGGGGAAAAGAAGCCCATCGGGACATTTTTCACTTAAGAGCCCCCCAAAGTATGTGCATTTTAACACACTGGTTTAAGACACCACCTTTCAGAAAAGGAATATTTTAAGGGGAGGGTTTGCATTTCTGGGTAGCAGTCCTATGTCCCCTCTTCACACGAGGTTCTTGCTGGGATTCGAACCCAGGCTTCCCGGGCCTCAAGCCAGGTCCCTTGGCTGTGTTGGGCTCAGCCTGGCAGGTACAGCAGGCACCCAGGCCTTTTCCAGCAAAATAAAGTACTTCTAAAGCAAGGAAACACTATTTCATGTGACGACTGCAGTCACAAGGGCTGCACCAACTATATTTGAAATTTTGTCAAAACAGTGTTTTACCAAATCACTGAAAGATTTGTGTAGAAAAAAATCAGCCAAATGTAGGGTGTTTGCTATCAGCAACTTTAAAGAATTAGAGAATTAATACCTCATTGATTTCATAAAATAAAAAACCAGTTGTGCCCTACAGAAGTGCTCCGTAATTCTGAAATGCCTGTTATTTTTTAAATCATGTTTAGAGCCCTCATTGATAGTTTTTGCTAATAATATAACCTTATGTTTTAAAATGTGGCAGCTAATGAGATTACATGTTCATTACTTGTTAGCAGCCCGGAGTGGCTGTCTTGGGTGTGTGCAGGGTTGGTCCGTTTTTCTCCTCAGTTGTTCTCACCATCCAGGAAGCCCTTTGGCTCACGGTTCCAAAGCTAAGTGGGTCTCTAGACACACCCCTCGGCCGTGGCCAACACTATGCTGTGTTTTCCCCGTGAGAGATCACAGTGGGCACTGGAGGTGCAGAGCTAGTGAGGCCCCAAGCCCCATTTCAGGAACACCCAGCCTGAAAGAAAAAAAAAAAAGGCATAGAAATGACTCCCCGTTCCATAAGCAGTGCACAGAGAGAAACGCCATTGCATAGATTACGCGGGCATTGAGTGTAAGAGCAAAGGCCAGTGTTTAGTGGCCCGTTTCCTAATTCATCCTCTTGAAACCGCCCCCTCCTTCAGTCCTCTCTGTGTAAGTGGTTTCGTTGTCTAATTGGTTACCACCACCTGACATCTCCAGCGCCCCAGTCTCACTGACCCCCCCCTCTTTAGTGACCATCACCTCTGCCCATGTCTGTGGCCTCAGCTCCGCCACCCCAGGTCCTGCCATCTGGATGTGGGCTGCCACGTGACACCCTGCCAAGTCTCCATCCCCACCCCAGCCCTCCATCCACCTTCTACAGCGGATCCAGAATGGATTCTCCCCAGTATTCAAAGCTTGTTGCTTGTCTGTTTGTAGTCTTTCTAAACTTGAGATTCTTCAGGGACCAGCTCAGTATAGCATCTCTAGCCCTCCTGATGTGCCCCAGCCTGCTTCCCGGCCCCGTCTCCACCACCGGCCGCCGAGCAGCTCTGGTTCAGGCCTCTGTGCCTCCACTCATGCAGCTCCCTCTGCCTAAATGTCCTTCCCGAGTTTCTGAGGCCACAGCCCTTCCAAGCTGGGCCCCTCTTTGCTCCTCTAGCCCAGCCCTGTGCCCGTCCACCCCTACACCCCCCCATACCAGGTCCTCAGGGAGCACCTGCCCTGCTAACCCCTTCTCCTGGCAACAGCCCCAGAGGACACCCTTGAAGCATATTGACTGACATGTCCTTTGGCACGTTTATGAAAATTAATTAATTTGGCAGAAAAGGCTAGTGAGTTTTATTCAAACACGTAGGGAAACTAGCATAGCACCTTTTAATAGCAATTACAGCTGACCCTTGAACAACACAGGTTTGAACTGTGCAGGTCCACGTACACAGGGATTTTTTTCACTTTATAAACAGGTGACATAAGCTTAACAGTATCGATAAATACACACAGTACTGTAAATGTATTTTCTCTTCCTGGTGATTTCCTTGGTAACATTTTATTTTCACTAGCTGACTTTATTATAAGAATACAGTATATAATACCAATAACACACAAATTATGTTAATCCATAGTTTATGTTATCAGGAAGGCTTCCGGTCAACAGTAGGCTCTTAGTAAGTAACTTTTGGGGAGTCAACAGTTATACATGGATTTTTCAGCTGCGCTGGGGGTCCGCACCCCTCACTCCCACGGTGTTCAGGGGCCAGTTGTAGAGGTGTCTGATTTTCATCCACGCAGTTATTGCTGGGCCCTGGGTTTTGTCCGTTCCGTCTCCCCCACACGGGTAGGCGCTCCTGGGGCGGTCCCACCCACGCTCTCAGGTCAGAGGCTGGGCACTGCTGAGAGGCACTCCTCACCACACCCCCACTGGTCTTGCCCCCTGTGACTTTTGTGCAAACCCCACCAGGGTCGTGGGTTCTTCTTGTGGTCCCCATTTTTATGTCATGCCATCCCATAAGCCAACCAAATCTTCAGTCACATTTTAAACATTTTTAAAAGCTGCTTTCACAGCCCGTGTTTGTTCATGTTGTCAGCATTGCTGGAGCTTCTAGAACCAAGACCTGGCCAGGAGCAAAGCAAAAGCCATAGAGATTTCCAGAGACATCATTGTTAATTTTGGAGCATGCCTGTGTGAGTTTCTTATCCTGATAACTTCCCAGTGAGCTGTCACACTGTGACAAGATGGCCTTGCTTTGAAATAGAGTCATCTCAGTGACACACGGCATCATACGGGTCACCCTCTGGTGCCTCCTGCCCTGGGCCATGGATTCCTAGAGGCTTAGGTTTCAGATCGCATGGCCAAGACTGCTCACCTCCACCAACAATACAGCCAGTCCAACCACTGATAATTCACTGTGTCTTCAGGAACCTTTGCTTGCTCAGATTGCATTTCCAGAGGAAACCTTTTAGAAATGACCCCCAGTTTTCTCCGTGGAAAAGAGCTGAAAACAGTAATTCAGTTAGAGAGTCTTTTGTTGTCCATAAATCCATTTTTATATACTGATAATTAAGGGAGACAGCTGCTTTATTTATCCAAACAGCTTTGCAGAATTGCTGGTAATAAAACATGCTTGGCACACGCCTGAATTGATTACTGTTAAACTCCAGGCTCCCTCAAGGGACTGTCTCTCTGATGCCTGGGTGAGATACAGGGAGTGGCTGGCTGTCCAGCCACAAGAGAGTTTCGGAGAAGCACAGGGGTTCCCTCAGAAGACACAGGATACTCCCTGATGAATTATTGCAACTGTGCTTTCTGACACAGAATAGGAACGGAAAGGCACAGCCCTCTTTTAAAAGTTGGCTCTATTTTTTCTCATCCGGGGCTTTGGGGATCTGATGGTTTCTGAATTATTCAGAAATGTAACTTTGCAGTTGAGCTCATTTCACAAATAGACATGAGAATCTGGGACAAATGCCGCAAAAGTGAACTGACCTAACAGTTAAGAGGTATGCGTATGTGTATGTGGTTGTTGAAAATAGTTATGGGACTTCAATTCTTAATGCTACAGGCACTTGACACACAGACTGACCACTGCTTCTCATCCTCCTTCTGGTTTGTTCCAACAGGCTGTACGGAGAGATGGATCTCATGTCCACAGCAAATCAGCATCAGACGGTGGTGGGAGACGCTATCTCAGAAACGCAACATGTCCTGTCAAAAGAAGATTTTGTGAAATTGATGCTTCCTGATAGCCCATTAGTGGAGGAGGGGAGAAGAAAGGTTAGCGGCATTTGGGGGGCTTTGAAACTTCTAGAAACACTACAGGGAAGTCTAAAGAGACTTGACGGTTCCCAGAATACTCCCATCTGTGTTATCTCGTGATCCCACTAGCAGCTCTGCACACGGCTGGCCATCTTCAGTGTTTATTCTATCCAGAGGCAAAGCGAGCCTGGGAGAGCCTTCCAGCATGGACAGAGACAGCTAGAGTCTGGCGGGCCTGGCCTCAAATCCCAGCTCCAACAACAAGCAGCTATGTCACTTTGTACCTTGTCCACCTCTGTAAAAAGGAGACAGATAATCAGTGAACTACAGAGGTGTGGCAAAGATAAGAAATAACATGGGCAGAGCCTCGCATGGTGCCTGGACATAACAGGTCACCGGAAGCAGTAGCTATAAGATTCGCACTACCTGACTTTTGCTGTAGAACTCCACCTTCTGCTCCAAGCTGCCCTCTCAGATGTAATTCTGTTCCAGGACTGGGCAGGAGCTAGATGCTGTACTGCCTGCGGGCATCACACATAGGCTGGAATTGGACTATGCTGTATGAACTATGCCGCAATCACGAGAGAAGGCTCGCATCCATCTTCCCAGCCACCTTCATGTTCAAGATCCCTGGCTAACGTTAGTTCACTTACTGTCCTTACCAGCTTCAGGATCATTATTATTACAGTTGCCTAAACCATTCTGCTAAATAATGGAAAATATTAAAAGGGACGTATAGGTAATTCATCGCAATCTCCTCTTTTTGCACATAACTAAGGCCCCAAATGGTGAAATGTGAAGGTCACATAAATATTTGGTAGAATCCAGATCTTCTTGCTTCTTAGCCAGCGCTCTCTGTTTTCCAAATTTAAAACAAGGGAAAACTATCCGGCCTTAACCCTGTGGACCGTGACCTAGCAAACACCAAGTCCTGTGCATTTGCCTTCCCTGTAATCAAATAGTCCTGCCAGGGATGTAGAACAGCCATCGAATTAGGCACTGCCTCAAGGCTGCTTTACTCTGATGTGACTGTAATCTTCTGTGAAGCACCTGCCGGTCCTGTGAGAGGGGGTCCCAGAAGAACTCAATCATAACGAGTCTTGGTTTTGGGCTTGTATTGAGGCCTGCGCCATGCTTAGAAGTGTGGGTGCAGACTTGTACCTGAGTGCAAGTACAAGCGTTAGTAGCTTTTCCTAATAGGAATGGACTCCTTGACGGCGTATGGGTTTTTTCCTTCTAAGACAAACCACCTCCTTTCCGTAGTACAGATTGAACTTTGTAGTCCCACATACTGCAGTTCTCATTCATCAGGCAGACAGACTTGACAGAGTGGACGAAACGCATACAATAGAAGTAATTTTAGCTGTCTCCCTGCATTCACAAATGTAAATAGCCGGTTCTATATTTGTTTGATGCAAACATTCTGGCTTTTACCATTGTTTATATAAAAGGAGTGTGGCTCAGTGTGCAGAAGTAGTTGGAAATTCAGATTTATTTCATTATTCTTGAGTGTTTGGCTACCTACTTTAGTAAGACTTTTCCTTATCCCTTGTGCGTTTAACATCAGTGTTAATGGTGCCTTGAAATATGGCTGTGATCGATAATTAGAATTAAAGTGAGTGGTACTTTAAAGTAGACAATAATATTTTACTGATTGAATTGTTCTTGAGCCTATTTGTATGCCCTAGAAAGCCACAGTGTTCAGAATAGCTTTATTACTTAGGTTACATTGCACCACCTATGCAGTTGATTGGTACAGAAATTGCCTAATATTAAAATGTAGTCATTTCTAATTAAAATCAAACCAGCACTGTGTGTGATTTTGCATAACTGCCGCCTGAAATGGCAGCCTTCTGTATTCCAGAAGCTTCCGAGTTGTAAGGCTATGGAGCTTCCATTTAACACTTCAGAATTAATAAAGGTCTGCACGCCTAATTCTGTGATACTATTTCACAGAATGTCACAGGAGGAGTCCTTCAGGCCCATTAAGGGCACCTTTGCCTGGGTGACCCCCGTGCCTGGGGTGGCATTCCTGAGCCAACCCCTGCCCCTGCCTGGGGGAAACTCCAGCCGCATCACAGAGCTGGGTGAGCCCAGCTGCTGTAGTTAAGTAAACTCCATGCTTCCAGCCTTTAATGTCTGTTTCCCCCTCCCCCCACGTTTAAACCCCTAGTTCTCCTTCTATGGGAACCTTTCCCCGCGCCGCTCGCTGTGCCGCACCCTCTCAGACGAGAGCATCTGCAGCCATCGCAGGGGTTCCTCCTTCGGCAGCTCCCGAAGTTCGGTCCTGGACCAGGCCCTGCCTGGCGACGTACTGTTCAGCACCACGCCGCCCTACCGCAGCGCGCGGCCCCTGCGCACCCACGCGCCCAACCTGGGCAGCCTGCGCAGTAAGTGGGGGCGAAGCAAGAGGGGACGGGGGGGCCCTTCACGTGTGTCCTGCAGAGCTTTGAGGGGTTTCGATTGTTTTTAAAATACTATATACCATTTGGGGGTATGTTTTCTTTTCTGTTTTAATATGATAAAAGCGCCAGAGTGGATATGTTTTAGAAGTTAATACTACCAATTTTGAAGAAAATTGGAAAACCCATATGAAACGTTTTTATCAAGTAAAATAGTGACCTTTATACCATATCTCAGCTATTACATCCATTTTTTTAAAAAACATGTCTAAAACCTGATTATATAAAGAAAAAACTCATGCCGGGGTGGGGAACAACAAACAAATTTTGGTTTTCTTACTGTCTGTTTCTCCTTGAATTCAATTCCTGGCCGTGTGCATGGTGGCTGGTGGGAGATTGCTGGCGACCAGGCGTCCCCTTGGGCGGCTCGTTCTGTGCTCGTCACTTGTTCTGTGTCTGGTTTACTCCAATTTAGGGACACCGGTCAACTAGATACTTTCTAGTTGATAGTTCTTAACATCCTGAAGTCCCTGATTTTCACATAATGTCAGGTCCTTATTAAAGTGTCAGCATTTAAGGATATTTTTTGTACATTAGCTTTATTTCCTTCATAGTTAATTTCTGTTGTACAGAAGGACTAGGGATTTAATCAGAAGTGTATTCATGGTCAGGTTTTGGCTTTTTTAACTTACATCCTAGAGAGCATTATCTTAAAACCAATTTGAACTTCATAATTCCCAGAGACATCCTGGGCTAAATGAAATAAAAGTTCTAATAATGTTTCTGACGTTTAACATAATTGGAAATAAAGCTTGTCCCATAAAATTCTTAATCTATTTCTTTAAGTAGCATAATATCCTGCCTGTTTTAAAGGGTCCATTTGCTTAAATTGAAGAAACCTTTAAACTCCTTCTTCATAACTACATGACAGGTCAGACAAACATAGTCTAATACCCTAATATAAATGTTTTTCCTTTTTATTGTAAATAGGTAACTTTAATGTCTTCTTAAAAGCTTTTGTAAAACCAGTAAAACTAGGATTTTGCAAATGTTATTTTTTTTCATTTAAAATTCTTGAAATGTTGAAATGTTGATGTGAAATCTATGGCATATGTATTAGTGCAGTTCTTACATTCTACCCTTCATTTGCTTCTGGGTGAAAGATATGTATCTTTTTTATTTTTAGCTTCGCTTTTTTAAAATAAACTATTTTTACAGCAGTTTTAGGTACACAGCCAAATTTCACAGAAAGCACAGAGAGGTCCCATGCACCCCCGTCCCCTCCCAGAGGCTCCCCTACTGTTACCATCCCACACCAAAGTGGCACATTTGTTAGAATCCATGACCTACACTCAGACGTCATTGTCACCCAAAGTCCGCAGTTTCCGTTGGAGTCACTGTTGGTGGTGTACATTTTTGACAAATGTCTAGTGACATGTAACGAGCATGATAGTGACACAGAACAGTTCCACTGCCCTGAAAGTCCTCTGTGCCCCACCGGTCACCCCTCCCGCCCCCTCACCCCTGCAACCACTGCTGTTTGCACTGTGTCTATTTTTTTCTGCCTTTTCCAGAATGTCACATAGTTGGAATCAAACAGGATGTAGCTTTTTTTGATTAGCTTCTTTCACTTAGTAATAGGCATTTAATGCTCATTTGTTTTTAGTGCCAAATAACATCCCTTTGTCTGGATGGGCCACAGTTTGTTAATCCATCGCCCACTGAGCGACTTTTTAGTGTGTCCACAATGTGAAGACCCAGCTAGGAAGCAGGCAGGATGCACTGGTGTCACTGCCACATCGCTTCCCGGGTTCAGACTGCCTGCCTAGTCCTCACTGTTCATATCTCGAGGACGAGCAGTAGCATGGCCTTGCAGCTCGCTATTTCTAATGAAACCTTCTTACTTGGCAATGTGACTTTTCTGATTTCTATACTTAACAAATGACTCAGAAAATATTCTTCAGGTTTCATGGGTGAGGTGAAAAAATGTAAATCAAGGAACCTGAAGTAATTTGTATTGCGGTGTCTTGACCCCAAAGCTTCTGGCCCCCTCCACCCTGCCCAGGAGGGTGAAGCCTCGATGGCCCTCTGGAGGGCCTCAGACTCCCCCACTCGCTTGTGTGGCTCCGGCGCCCGCGTGGACTCAAGACGGACCTGAGCTGTGCATCTCTCTCGTGGTTCCTGGCCGTCCAGCAGAGCCTCTGTGGGGACATAGTGCCCTGACAGCAGTGGGCAGCCTGAAGCAGGAGCCCCCAGGCTGACATTTGGGCGCCGATGCTGAGCGGGTGTGCGTGGGGCGACCAGCGAGCATCCCTGGTTGCCCGGATGCTTCTCTCAGCTGCTCAGAGACTTGGCTGTGCGTGGGGCTGGTGCTGTCCAATCGTCTCACACTGGACGGCTGAGTAGCTGCAGAAATAGACCCAGGCAAACTCAGAAGTCTCACGTTTTCCTCTTTTCAACTTTAAGACTTGGGCATTCCGAGGAAGTGGGTGCTGTTCAAACACAGAGCCCTCCACTGGGAGACACTCACAGGCCTCACTCCAGTGAGGAGGAAGCTGAGTGATGAAGGGTGAGCAAGTCCGGTTCACCCCGCAGACCTCGTCACTGTACCTTTTCTATTGTAATGATTAGGTCACGGGCTTCTGGTTCGGGTGTCCTTAGCATCTACTGTCCCAAATTTGAACCCGTCTCAGAATCTTTCTTCTCGTGAGATCAAGATCTTCATCCAACCTTGTGAGACAGATATGTGACCAACCCATTGTGGGTGTGGGTGTCATGATTCCTAGCATTTCCTGTGAAGTCACTGAAATCGGCTGTCTCTTTATGTCCCCAGCTGGGAGGTGTGAGCATTCGGCCCATGGAGCAAGGGACATGATTCCGAAATGGCTCCACGGGGCCTTCAGGGCCTGCACCAGCTTCCGTTATTGCCAGATATCAGAACAAAACTTCAGTGGCTCAGAGAGAAAGGAAAGTAGGGCGTGGCCATTTGGACACACAGTTTGCAGGCCAGCTAAGCAGTGACACTGCGAAGCATTCATGGTGTCCTGTCTCTCCCTGAATTGGGCTCCTGGCCGCAGCCCCCAGCACTGGCAGGTTCCCGTCACATGTTTAGAGAGAATTCCTGATTCTTTTTTGTGGAAATCTTCATTTGAGGACTAATGACAGCTCTTAAGTTTCAAAAAATAAAAACAGTATTAGCTTATATGTGTTCCCAAGTCCTACAGTTTAGACCTAGGCACCTCACAAAGGATGCCCCTTGAAATTAAAAGGAGAGGCGGAGTTTTAGAATAAATAAATCAGCGTTTTCCTTATCATGTGGCACTCACACCAGGTGTTGCAAACCCCAGGTGTGGACTGGTGTGTGTGCAGGTGACAGGAGCTGCAACCAGAGAGTGTGACCCTTGTGTGGCGTTGTGGTCGGCTTTACAGAAGGTGTGCGTGGGCCGTCAGAAGCAGGGTTTTTGACAGATTCGTTCTCCTTTTTCAACTGTTCTCAGTCTCCCCCGAATAAATGTCCGGGGGTTTCTGGAGAGTAGTCGTGAAACCTCAGGCATCTGACCCGGGAAATACTGTCAGGACGGCTCCTCACCTTTGTGCCCACAGCCACGTCAGGCTCTGGGAAAGTGATCACTGTGATTCCAGGTGTGGGACAAAGGAACAGGAAAGCACGAGGTCAGTGTCCTGGGCCCGAGAGCAGAGACATTCGCCGTTTCTCAGAGATATAGGTCACTTCCTTTTCTGAATTGGCCACATGAGATGTGGGCTCCTGAGGTAATGTGACTACGGACAGCTGCATTTGAAATAACAGGCTTTGTACCTAAGACAGGTGGTGCCTTTGCTTTCCCACCTGTCAACTCAGGAAACAGTCTAGGTACGGCTGCCCAGGGGACTGCTCAGTGCAGCACGGGGGACGGCTCGGTGAGGCATGGTGCCAGGGGGACGGCTCAGTGGGGCGCAGTGCCCGGGGGAGGGGCCACAGCTCGGTGCACCGCGGGGAACAGGTCTGTGGGCTGCGGTGCCCAGGAGACGGCTCGGTGTGCGGACCTCACCCAAACCCCCGCTGCCGACCAGCAGCATCGGGATTCATCTGTTTGTGGACCCATGTCTTATTCTACCCTAGTGCGAATGTCATACCTGGTGGGACCCAGATCGTGGTAGATGCTTATAAACATCTCCTAGGTAGGTGATGGCAGTAGTGATACTGGATAATCAGTCAAAGGTGTAATATTATAAAGAATTTTTGGTGGTTTGGGGTCTCAGACAAAAAAAGAGAGATAGTAATTTTTTTCTAATGACATGATTTTCTAAGCAATGGGGGAAATTTTAGGTGCTTTTCATTTTGGTAATCCTGAGAGGAATGTAGGCAGCTCTTACTACATTTAAGGAGCTGTCATGGACACTCAGAACCTCCCACTTCCTGAAAGACTTTTCTCACAGAGCCATGCTCCTCCTCATTTGCATCTCGGTGACCGTCACCCCCTCAGACAGGTCTTCCCCAAACGTGCCATCAGCCCTGAGTCACCCTGTTTTATTTTCTTTGAAAGACTGTCACTGCTTGCATGTTCTTGTTTTCTTGTTTACTGTCTCTTTCCCTGTCACTTGTGATGTAAGCTTAGCGAGGGGCTGGGCCTTGTCTGTCTTACCGACTGCTGTACCCCATTACTAGGCATGTGGCAGTCATTTAATAAATATGTCATAGATAGACAGGGAATAGATAGCACGCCAGATAAGCTCTAGAGTAAAAGACTCTTCTAATCTACGAATTGTCTTTGCCAGTTCCATGACATCTAATGAACACAGTTGGGGAACAGAGGATAAGAGTTTGTAATGAACAAGAGAAATGTCACAAACTGTATCCCCCTTTTGCTCCTAGTTCCCCATAAAGGTTGGAGGAAGTTAGAAGGATGCCCGGAGCTTGTGACCCTTACAGCCTAGCGAGACCATCCTGGGTCCCAAAGCAGCAGGGCCACCCTGCGTGTGGTCTGCGTGAGCTGTGGGGCTGCTGGGCCTGCCCTGCGGCGGGGACACTGGGCCCACTCAGCCACCCGCTCACTCTGGGCATCAGCTTCCCAGCCACCGAGATTCAGATTGGTGCCTTGGTTCAATGACAAACGGCCATCTACCGTGAAACTAACTTCAGGGGCAGTCAAAGCTTTCATCTTCAACCCAAGACTGTCAGGTCTCCTCCGTCAGTACTCCGCTGGGTGTTTGGGGAAGATGGCTGTTTGCGCACACAGCTGCACGAGACGCGAGGAGCAGGGGACGTCAGGCTCGCCTCCCCTGGGTCGGCCCTGGCCACCAAGCCGGCTGGTCCTGTCCCCGCACCTCTCAGCCTGTGGCCCTCCTGTGCGCGCCCTTATTGTTTCTCTCCACCTGGCTCCTGGTGGAGCCCGTAAGGACGCGCTGTCCGGCGGCCTCGGGAAAGTGGACAGCACACAGTGTGCCTTCGGTCCAAGTCTAGGCTTTAAGATGCCACAGCTCAGGCGAAGGACTGTTTCTTTATAAAGGCAGAGAAAATCCTCACGTCAGCATTTCTTAACAAAACCGGACTGGCAGAGTACTTGCCTTAGAACTGTTCGTCCCCTGAGTCATTTTCACTCCAATGCTTTTCTCTCTGACGAGGGCAGGCGGGCGGAGGGCGAGAACAGGGCCCTGCACACCGGGTCCCAGCCTGCCCGGCCCTGTACCCTGCCCAGGGCCGCCACACTCCTGCCCCATTCCTGAAGAACCTCATCACCCGGGAATTAGCGACCTAAGTAATTGCCACCAGGTTACATAATTTCTCTGCACTCAGTGCAGAGAACCAGCTCCAGGCCAAGAAGCCTGCGTGTTGCAGACACAAAGCAAGCGCGCACTGGAGGACTGAAGGTCTCTCAGCCTCCTGCCTGGGGGCTGAGCCTCAGACTCCTGGTTACAGACCCCCTGGGACCTGGGAGGGGTGTGGCCCTGCCCTGCCCAGGACCTGCCTGGGTTTCAGAGAGGACACTGGGAGGGCTGACTGCCCCTCACCCCCCCCCCGCCAACTCCCATGCGAGCTTTGCTGCTTCCATGTGCTCCTGGCCCTCGGCACGTGGACAGAGCACATCACACACACAGCACATAGCAGCTATTTTAGAGAAGTTGAGCATAGTACGTGGAGAGTGTCAGGAATGGTGCTGACACCGTATCCATTCCTGGGCCCCCTTGGAAATGGGCCTGGGCCTAAGCTAGCAGGCCAGGACCACGTCTGCGCATGGCCGTATTGAAACAGTGGTTGGACGGGGCTCGCTGCATCTGTTAAGAGGCCGGCTGAGAGCTGCATGGGAACCGTGTTGAGAGTGTGGGGGACTCTCAGTGTCCCCCCAAGGCCAGATCACAGACGCCATCTCAGTCCAGATGCCAGCATTTCCCAGCCACCCGAAAGGATGTGGGAACAAAAATTACAGGTGCATTCAGTTAATTATGTCCCTTACCGTAATTGCAGGCTCAGACAGCCAGGTGGTCATTATTTTGATTGGTCTAATTAGTCAGATGTGTTCACACGCAGCTGCATGCAAGGTTCCAGGCAGGTTCAGAAATAGCACAAGAAACCGAGGAAGTCCAGTGGAAGCCTTTTGAAAACGTGTCCCCAGATGCATAATGCGCTCTTAACAGCTCGTGTTAATGACAGAAGCGCTTACGGTCTTGTGACGACCGTTTAAAGAGAAAAAGGATTGTAAAAGCCCTGTTTGTCCAGACAGAGGAAGACCGTCGAACATTTGGTGCTGGTTGGGAGACGTTTCTGGTGCAGCCAGTGACCCGGCCATCTCATTAAGCCAAAGCAATCCAGCCCCATTCTTGTGTGTGGCATGTAAAATACCGTTTCCTCCCGTTCTTGTTCATTAATAATGGAAACAAAGTTTAGTCTTCCTGCGTTTTTATAATAAACTGATATTTGAGGCATCTTGAATTTGGATACTTAGTGTAGATAACTGTTCTTCAGGATACTTGTCAAATTTCCTATTTAGAGATTGGGCCACAGTAGAAGCTTGGGACACTCTTTAAAAAAGTGGGGATGTCACGTCTGAAGAAGGCAGGACAGTGTCCTGTGGTCAATAAGACTCAGCTGGATGTCTTCAGGAGAGGCCTGCCCTGGAAGGGACTTCTGTGAGGTTCCCGTCTGTGCGAGGCGTGGCACTGATCTCCTTCCACCCGGTCTTTGGGGCCGGCTGACCTCTGAGTCTGTAGGCTGCGGCACTTGGACAGACCTCCGTTTTTCCAGCTGTGTGTCTTTGGGGTGACTTCAGGTCATGTCTCCTTTCGGGGAAGCGGTGCCCTGTGCTGTGACCTGACTAACTCTGGTTTGTCTCCTTTAGGTGAGTTCTGGTTCTCCGACGGGTCCTTATCAGACAAGTCCAAGTGCACAGACCCTGGCCTGATGCCCCTCCCGGACGCAGGCACGGGCTTAGATTGGTCCCACCTCGTGGACGCCGCTCGGGCGTTTGAAGGTAAAGACTCGCAGCCTCGGGGCCCCAGGCGGCAGCCCAGGGAACACGTCTATTCTCAGGGTGTCTGGGTGAACGTTTGGGTGCTTTCCCATCTTTGAGGATGAAAACGGGACTGGAAGGCTTGAGCTGTGACTCAGGATGCTTCCTTCAAGAGACCATGCCCTTTAGTGAAATGGGCAAAAGATCCCAAACCTGAGTCCCAGCTCAGGCACCCGCTGTGACCTGGGGCAAGTCGCTTTTCCTCCTGGACCTCCGTCCTCTTACCTGAACCATAGAGGTGAATATTCAGGGTGCATTATGCCTTTCCTCCCAGCATAGTAAGAGGAGGTAGGAGGGGAGCCCTCAGAGCTCGAAGCTGCCTGCTGCGGCAGGACGAGCCCGGGGCCGGGAGTCTGGTGGCTTGGAGGAAATGCAGACACTGGGGTTGTCTGCGCCTGGCCGGCCGGGCCTCAGCGTCCTCCTCTAACAGTGTGCTCGGTGAGGGTGGCTGGGGCCCGCGCCTCCCTAAGGGCCCTTCCAGCCGCCATGCAGCTTCCACCATGTTTTCTTTTGGGATGTTAGAAGGTTGAAGCCTCTCCTTTTTCCAGCTCGCAGGTAAAGGTGGGCAGACAAGGAAGATGCTAGCTCTGCTTGCATGCTCAGAACCTCCCATGGTGGACGGGCAGCCAGTGACCCGGGATGGTGACTTTTTGCCACCTGCTACAATGACAGCTTCTGCTCCTGGAGTGACTGTACAACTGACAAAGGAGGCAGGGCCATGTTTACTAGGGCCGTGTGTGAGTCTCCTGTGTGTCACCACAGAAGGGGTCACAGCTGCCTGAGCAGCCCTGCTCTCTCCCCAACCCCTTACTCCCCTTCCCAGTCTCCGGTCACTGGGTCCCCATCACCTGTGACACCCACGCTTCAGTCCAGGCTTCAGGGAATGCAGTCGATTCTTCCGTGGGGGTAGCATCTGTGCTTTGAGGTCAGGCTGCTGCAGAAGTGGGGAGGTGGCTGCAGTAAACTGCCCCTCCCCCACAAGCTTACCCTGCCGGAGTGGCCTTATGTTTGGGGCTGTGGGGAACTACTCTGCAGTTAATTCAGCCACGAGGGCCGTTCAGCTCCAGTGGCGGGTAGAGGAAAGCTCTTATCAGGAGGCCTTCTCTGCAGAATGAACGGGCTCTTACTGCCCTATGATAGAAGGCGTGAGGCTGCTTCACAAAGTCCTTGTTCCCTGAGGAAGCTTCAGAATGCCCAGCCTTCGCTCTCTGGCACCCGCGAGGTCGGTTATGTATTGGAAAAACCTCAGGCTCGCAGCACCCTTGCCTAGCTCCCAGCACTGGCCCAGATGTGATGTGGCCCAGTCCCGAAAGGCAGGAACGCTGCCTGTACCTCCATCCAAAGCCACCCAGGCAGCAGGAAGCGATTTTCTCTGGCGTGTTCTCTCCACACTGCGTTCTCCGCCTGCCCCCAGGAGACCCTAAGAATGTTGCTGGGCGCCCCCAGCGCCTCAGCGCTTGCATAGGACTCACCACACTGGATTCTGCGTTCTTCACAGCCTGCCTCTTCCTGGTAGGTGAGGAGTTTCTCTAGGGATGGCTGCTTATTTTCTTGATCTTATCTTTATCAAGCACATGGCCAGATAACAAACCTGAGGGCTGGTACAGAAGACTAGGTAGGGATTCAGTGCACACGGTGCTGAGCAGGTGAGCTATCCCCGCTCCCAGCATAGCTGCTGACCTCTGAGGCCCTTTTGCAATTGTGCTCATTTTTCAGGTTTAAAACAAGATTTATCACCTGATCTCTGTACCCACCCTCGTTTGTGTCTTTGCTTGGTTCCTTCCACCCCTTCAGCATAAAATTGCTGCTATGAAGTGAATCTTTTCAGGGAGCTGGGGAGTAAGAGGTTGAGAAAAATGGCACACGCAGCCGTGACCGAGCTATCAACCCAGGATTCTGGCTGTGATCAGCGCTCTACTGCTGGGACGTGGGCCTTGGACAAGTCACTTAATGCCCTGACACACATACTTGCTGCCAACACGAAATACTCAGCAGTCCTCTGAGGCGCCTACGTCATTGAACAGGGCTTCAGTCCTCTCATCTATAACATGGAGACTATTTCCAATGCCTGTACGGCTTCTCTCAGTCCTGAACCTCCAGTTCTTTCATCAGCGAGTATTTCTGAGCTAAAGTTCTAGAGTAGCTGACAGTCGGCTCCTCTAGCCAGTGTCCCGGGCACATGGGCAGCTCAGCAAAACACGACTGGGGCGCTTTTTGCCAGGGCGGGCAGCCTTGGTTACCTGACCTTGCAGAAGTTTCCAGACAGTGCGTATAGAAAATATAGAAAGAGTTAATGTTGTGTTGAAAAATTTCAGTAATTTTCCGTGCCACTCTGTAGGGTAGCTTAACACCTTGAGACGGTGATCAGCTCAGGAAAATTCAGCTGAGAGTTTGCCATTCCAGACCCTGGCTCAGCAGCGTCAGCTAGCTGGCAGGGGTTGGCGTGGTGGCGATTGGGTGTGGTCAGTCGCCTTAGCGTTTTCACCTAGATACTAACCCAGTTGCCCTGCTTGTGACTTGATCTCTTTGTACCAGTTCTCAAAGCCATTTCTGAGCTAGACTAAACATCATAAAGAAAAGATGGTCCAAGAAAATCCCCATGTGCCTATTAAAATGTCAAAACCTGAGAAAGGCACTTCAAGACGCCTTACTGAGCCCAGACCCCTCTGGAATAACACTGTGTCCATGCTTTGACGAAGTAGTTAGTTCCTCTGAAAACAGGCGTAAAGGATGGACTATACCTGCTTCCTGGATTGAGATTCTGTGGTTCCCATAAAGCCCGGGGTACACTTCATCCAGGCAGGCGTGCCCCACCATCACCGCCACCACGGCCGCCGCCGCCACCACCACTGATCAACCTCATGTACGCTCCACGCTTCGACTTTTTTTTTTTTAAGATTTTATTGGGGAATTGGGGGAGGGGAACAGGGGAAGGGGAACAGACAAGTCGCTGTCCTCCCACTCCTCAGTCCAGTTGCGGAGGATGCCGCCCCACCGGCCCACGTTGGCATCGTCATTGCGCTCTTCCCGGACGAGGCAGATCGGTCTCCGGGGATGTCGCTCACCACGGCCACCGGCAGCTCACGCTGGCCGCCAGCCGCTCACACTGGCTGCTGGCCACTCACTGTAGCCCACAACAGCCCACTGCAGCAGGGGCTGCAGCCTACACTGTCGCCAGGGCTCACACAGCCCAGCTCCAGGTGGAGCCGTTCTGAGCCATAGAGGGCAGTGTCACTGGCCCTTACATGCGGGATCTGAACCAGGGCTGCTGGCATCCCCAAACCAGCACCCAACCAATGCGCCACTCGGCCGGCCCACCACGCTTCGACTTCTGATGTGTTCGTCTGTCTAAGAGCTAAATTGACACTGGACACGTGAGTTTGGGAACCTGGTCTTGCTGTGCCATTTAAGAAGAGAGCAAAGGTGCCCAGCGGTTCTGCCCCATGGTTCTTAGCTCTGTTTAACTCGGTTGGTGCAGAGAACGTAATACGGACAGCATTCTTGGGGTGAGAGCCTCAGGCACCCATGCACGGGCATCAAAGAGTGAGAGCTGTCCAGTACCTCGTTTCTGAGCACAAGGCGGTGGTGACAGTAGGATTAAATAAGAAAAAGAAGAAAGCACAAGCAAAAAACTAACCATCTGGAAAATGTTAAATATTTCTTTAATAATCGTGCTAGGAAGAATTAAGGAACATAGTAAGAGCAGTTTTTTCTTTTCTAGTGAGTGATAATGAAAAAGATGCTACCTATTAAAATCTTTGGAACACAGCCAGAGAATAGTCCTTAAACAAAATGTATTGATTCAGAAACATTTATTTAAATTTAAAAGAAACATGAAAATCAATTAACTTAAGTGTACTAGTAAAAGATTCTATAAAAACTGTGAAAGAAAACAAGGGAAAGAAATCAAATGATTTTTTTAAAAACTGGCAAGTGAGATTTTAGTGCAATTTATAAATTTAAAAAATCAGTGATCAATTTTCTTTGAATATGGAAAAAACCAATATAAATTTGATCAAAAAATAAAAAGTACAAATGAATGCTATTAGAAATGGGACATTAGTATTAACTGATACATAGAGAGATAAAGAAATTGCTGAGGGATGCGTAGCAGCTATACTATGTAGGAATAAATCTCGTCAGTAAGATAATTGGACACTTCCTACAAGAAGAGGGGCGTAGAAAACCAGTTAAAGGCCAGAGCACAAAGGGCACTGAAAATTGCCTAAGAATATCCCCAAGTCCCAAACATCACCTGAAACTAAGTTTACAGTTAATTGTCTTCAAAGTTTCAAAGAATGATGATGCCCTTGTGTAAATTTTTCTTTAAATTCAGAAGTAGCTTTATTGCATAATAGGATGTTTTCCTAATCTCTCTCTCTCTCTCTCTCTCTCTCTCTCTCTCTCTCTCTCTCTCTCTCTCTCACACACACACACACACACACACACACACACACACACACACACACACCGTAAGACAATCTTAGTCATGAATATTGATGTAAGAAACCGTAGATGAAATTCACTAGCACATTTAAAAGATTATTCATTGTTATTGGCTGGAGTTTGGCTGGTTAAATAAAAGAAAAACTTTTAATTATAATAAGTTACAGTAGATGGAGTAATTAAAAGTTATATCAATTTCATGAAAAGGGTATCTCTAATATAATTAGGACTTATTTCTAATGAAAATTAAGATTTGAGAGATACCTTCGAAGCCTAACAAAAAATATCTACTTTATTCCAAATAGTTATATAACAATTAATGGAAAAATGTTTTAAGCATATCCTTAAATCCAGAAACCAAACAAGGATACCCTTTAAGACCACATCCTTTAATTTTGTACCAGAATCCTTGACATTTAAACAAGGAATGCAAAGAAGAAAATGAATAGTTTGGAGGTAAATAAGTGTTTATGGATATGCTACTATATCTAGAAAATATGAAAGATCAAAAGGAAATTATTAGAGATTATAAAATAAAGTAGGTAAGGTATTTTAAAATATATTTTATATTTTTATAAGCATCATTTCAAGGCATTATTAATTTTTTCAGTTGTTTATTTCTATATAACAAACCACCCCAAAGTTTATGGCTGAAAACCCCAGCGGTTCAGTAAGTCTCCTGATTCTGGGCTTGGCTGGGCCCGGCCGGCGGTTCCGTCCAATCGTACCGCCTGGGCCACTCCAGCCGCTCTTCCCGCTGAAGTCTGCAGGGGCTGAGCACCCAGGCAGCTTCACTCACACCTGTGTCTGGCTGGACTCCTGCCTCCAGCAGCATATTTGTGCTTCTCATGCGACTAGGAATTAGGTGAACAAAGGCGGAAGTTCCACCATTTCTCAAGACCCAGGACATTCTGTCCACCACATTGTGTTGGACAAAGCAAAGTGGGTCGAGGCCAGCCTGGACTGGGGCTGAGGGGGTGGGCACACAGCCATCTCTCAGACAGTCTCCACTGTTAGTGTCTTAAAGGACACCTGATACGCACCAAGATCAAATTACAAATTCTTGGGGAATTAAGCCATCATTAGAATTATAATGAGAAAAGACAAAAGAACCCTTTAATAACTGAAAGGTCCTAATGTATGTAAGGATAGCAGTGGATTGAACGCTTACAGTCAAGATGACAGTCCTTCCTGAATTAATTCGTAGATTTAGTACAGTTTCAATTCAAATATCTAAAAGAACTTAATTGCAACCATTTGAAAATTAGATGAACAATGTTCAATAAAAGTCTATTATAAATCAATAATAATAATAATTAAAACAGCATAATGGTGATTCAAACAATATAAATGAGTTCTTTTGAAGAAAAATAAAGAGCCCAGACCGAAATCTGAATATGTTTAAGAGTTCAATGGGAAGGAAATTTATGTACTCTATTTCAATTTAGGAATTAGAAAAGTCACTTCTAGAAAAAGTAAACAAAGGAAGATCACCGTTTTGGAAGCATGGGAATGCTTTAATTATGGAGTAATGAGAACATACAAAGTGTTACATGAGCAAATAAAACTATTTAAATATTGAGATCTCTTATGAACCTGAAAAAGAACATTAAAATAAAAAGGGAAAAATGGGAATATGAGGAAAGATGTGTAATAAATGTGACGAATAAAACCAGGATATCTCAAGTGAATGAAGGAACTTACCCAGCAAATGGCACCAAATCCCTGGTATACAGATGGTCAAGGCTCCTGGATGCACCCTTCACAGAACGAAACTCACAAGCAAGTAAGTCCTTGTGAAACGTTCAACCACATGTGCAGATTTTAACGATAGTGAGTTACCAGCTCACCCCTTTTGAATATGAAAAGTGATCCAACAGCTCTGGGAAGCTATGAAGAATACAGCTGGTATCATCATAAAGAATATAAAATGATTCATCTTTTTGTTCCCGCAATATGACAACTCGCAGCTAGAGCCAAAAAATGTACCTGCCCTTTGACCAGAAATCTAATTCCTGAAAACTTGCTTACTGGAAATCATGCAAAAGAAAACTTCCACTAGAGAAATACTCTGTAGCATTATTTAAAAATTAATAAGTGGATAGATAGATACCCAAACTCTACCCAAAAAACAAACGTCAAAAAAATCGAGAACTCCTTCAGGGTCTCTGAAGGAGCAGAAGGTAAGTCAAGTGCAGGAAGCACTCCTCCTCTGAGCCCTTGCTCCAGGCCCCCATTTCCTGTGAGTGTGAGAACTAGCTGAGTCACAGGCCAGGTTTGTTTTATCATGTGCTGGTCTTTTGTTTGCTCTGGGTGAGAGGTGAGCTTTGCACATCAGAGCTCCTAAGTAAACGTGATGGTCTGTGTAACACCTAGATCATGGTCACTTTGCCAGCTTGTAGCTCATCACTTCCTCTGTCCTGTAGAATGCAGCGGGGTCAGGGCAACAAACCCAGTAGTACAGAAGCAGCTGTGGATCACAGTGAGGCTGGAGGGAACCGCAGTCTCTTGAAAAGTCCTGGGATCTGAAGGAGTTCTCATTCAGCAAAATCGCAGAAGTAGGCGGCTGGCATGTGTGGAGCATTTGTTGAATGGACAATGTTTTGAGTGAAAACAGGCTTAACAGGTATATTTACAAAACTGGTGGCCGGACGCTGGATTTCAACGTCTCACACGCCATAGAAGGCCTTCCTGCCACTCGGTGTCGGCTCCCTCCCCTGGGGCATCAGTGCCCCCTTCCCAGCGGCCTGTGGATGTGTGTGAGCTCATGAGTGAATCTGTGGGCCAGACACACAGGCAGCGACTCATCACCGGGCACCATGAGGGGAACGCAATATTCCACATAAGTGTAGTTTCTGGGAAAATAGATGTGTATGCTTTTAGTGTGTGTTCTATATACCCTTGGTTTCTTAGAGCATAATAAGCATACATTTTTACGATGAGAATTATTTCAGTTCTGAAGCTTCACCTTAAAGTTGATAAAGTTGTTAAAGTTACTGATATTTAATTACTGATGAAGTTAGTGTGTGTGTGTGTGTGTGTGTGTGTGTGTGTGTGTGTGTGTGTACAAGCAAAAAGAAATGCAACACAGTGTAACTCCTAAGGTAACATAATTAATTTAAAAATAAAAACAAAAAATGCCAGCTACTCAGATGAAAAATGCAAAGTTAATATAGTAAATGGACTTAAATTATGTCAAAAGTAAGAAAATTGTTTCAGATCAAGAACAATGGTTATATGTTAAATGAAGACTAACTCCAGAACTTTCTATGTTCTTTACTCATGAGTGAGGCAGATTCTGGACCGTTACCTTTCTATGTTCATCAACAGGCTGCAAAAGGTCTGAACCCAAGCATTTTACATTGAAAGAGCAGTCTAGCCTTTTTTCCTTTCTTTTCTGATAGTCATTTCCGTCAGCTTTCTATAATTTGATAGGCACAGTTGTCAGTCAGAGCTTTAATCTCCTAAATGTACTTACAAAGGCCCAGCATTTCATTACTGTGGAGTTGTGGCAAAGACACCGGAACAGCTTTGTTTGTGGACCTAGGTTTAGTCTAGCAGCACCTCATCCTGCGTGTCCTGGCGCACGTGCTCCCCTGTCCCGCGCCCTGGGCAGACATGACTAGCTGCTCAGAGGCTCATCCGCTGGATCCAGGCCTTGGCTGGCGCCCTGCAGCCTGGCTGGGTCCTGGCAGCTCTGCCAGCAGCTGTTTTGCCATCTCAGCTCTATCCCGCTGACTGCTTGGCCTCTTTTTAGTGCTATGTGCTGTCACATAAGAAGCTGGCACTGAAACAAGCTTTTTAAAAAATATTATTTAAAGGGATTGATGGTTTCCCATGCCAGCCCTGCCTGGTCCCCCATCCCCTTAGCCGAGTGATTTGCACAGGGAACAATGGGGGTCTCTGTGGAGTGTGGTGGCTGTTTCCGGGAGGTCCCACAACTGCTTTTCCTTACAGCTGTGCCTGTGTCTTTGGTTTCATGTCAGTAATGACTTGCTTACTGAGTATCATCGCAGAAATAAGCTGGGAGGAATAAAGCCTGCACCGGAAAGGTCACTGAGATGGGCCAGTCACCGGGCAGCTTAGTGCCTGCACTGAATCTGACCACGTTGTTCAGTGTGCCTTTCCACCTCCCAGCTTCTCAGATGCCAAGTGAAGCAGTTTTGTGGAATTACGTTACATTACGTGGGCTTCTCGCCTCCTGACCAGGAGGGCTTGTTTCTCCCTGAGGAATGTTTGAAAGGCTGCCAGTGGCAAGTACTGTTTATGTTAGATATGTGGATATTTTATGAATTAAGGTAAAAATAGAGGAAGCAAGCTAAGACGTTTTCGACCATATATTTACACTGGACTGTCAGACTCAAATATATTAGGAAGATAGAAACTAACTGAATTATCACTGGGTTGCATAAAATATGGATGAGTCAGTGGAACTCTTTTAAAAAATAAGAAAAACTGTTTATCTTCTTTGACATTCATCTTTTTGTCAGAAGATAAACTCAACAGTGGAATAAAAATACATCGGCTGGTGTGTGTGTGTGTGTGTGTGTGTGTGTGTGTGTGTGTGTGTGTGTGACGTGTCCCCTTACTTGGGGCTGTCAGACAGAGGCAGCCCAGATCCCCCACTTCACCCCCCGCTGGGAGGCCCCATGGCCCCTACCCCACCCCTGCCAGTCACATCCTATCACATGTAGGTGGCAGTGCCCAGTTTATGCTGTTAACCTTAATTACTAATTATTTCATCATATGCAGAATCCAAGTTGGGAACATGATGGTCCCTCAGGGATGTCTAGTTACAGAATGTGTGTCATCTTGTAGATTTGAACTGTGGAGAAGGACATCCTTAAAGCTTTACAGACATGTTAGTGGAAGGACATCATCACGTGCCTGTCACCATGTGACAGGATGCATGGCCAGAGAACGTCGGTGCCATCCATCACTCCCTGTGCTCCACACGGCACGCAGGAGGCACGGCCACTGATGGCCCTTCCAGCCCCGAGCCCCTGGCGTTCCAGCCCGATTTCCCTCCTGTGCCCCTGGCAGCCTCCACTATCACCATCCTATCTAATTAACGGGAAACAGGTGACCTTCCTTAAACCTGACAAGCAGGTAGCCTCGTTAGGAGGCACGCCCAGCAGCCAGAGGGAGAGAGTGGGATAAATCAAGAACAGAGCCCCCCTGACACGGACCCCAATGCAATTTCTCAGCCATTAATCAAATGGTATGAAAAAGACATCGCAGCACTAATACACCTGCCGTATCCCTCGGATTCCAACTGTAGCTGCATCCGTGTGCTCAGGCACCAGGGGAGAGGCACCGAGGTGGGAGTCTGGGTGGGGCAGGGGCCTGGGTAATTAATGTAGTCCCTGCTCTCACCCCCACGTCGTCAAAAGCAGCACTTTTTCCTGCATGCCAGTCAGCATTTGTGGACCAGAGCTGGGCCAATCTGGTGCCAGTGTAGAAGAATCCGGTGTCAATATTCCCTTTCCTGCCCCTCTCTCCAGTCACTGACTGTGGAGGTCCTGGTGCCCAGAATAGAAGTGGCCTTGTGCTCAAATAGAGCGGGGCAGCCGCGCTGCTCGTGGTTCCTGCATGCCCCTCAGACCATCCTCTGCTGGCTTCTAGTGAGATTACGGAGCAAATCTGTCACCACCACCATCTTTCTGTTCATGGAGTGGGCCAGTTAAGCACACCCACGCTGGTCACGTGGTCTTACTGTTGGACTGGCATGCATGTGGAATGCACTTACCTTGTTGTACAAGACCACCGTGCTTCCACATGTGACATGTGCGATCTTACCAGTGTTTGGCATTGCCTCATATTGGTTCTCGGGCTCTGCGGTTTAGCAGAACATGTGCACGCATGTGCAGACACGCACATACACATGGACACAAGCTACACTTCACAAGAATCCCATTATTAGAGCCTTAGGTGGGCCCCAGAGACCCTCGAGTGCACAAAGATAACTGTTCATAGGAAAATTCTAAATCTTATTTCAGGTCTTGACTCAGATGAAGAACTGGGGCTGCTCTGCCACCACGCGTCCTATCTAGGTGATTGTCGGGGCCGATCATGGGCTCCTGATAGTCTGTAACGTTTTCTTTCCGTTTCATGTGTCTGCACGTCTGCATGGTTCCTCGAGCTCGGAGGGTTGGGCACACCCAGGGGAGATGTGTCCTGACCATTGCATCTCAAAGATGCTGTCTGGGTTTGGGGAGAGCTTGGGAGACTGTCCCCTTGCTCCTGTAGGTCAGCCACGTCATCGTCCAGCGCCGTGATCTCATGCACCATTGGCATTTGTTGGGATGTGGGGAGAAGAAAGCAAATTGGCTCCAGAAAATCCTGTGTCTGCTTATTGTCCCCGTGGCTGTGATGTGCGTATGCCATACAGCCTAGAAGGACAGCCAGCCTGAATGCTTTCTGACTGTCAGCCGCTTGCCTGAGTTTGTTTTTCTTTGTTTTGTTTAAAACGGGACAATAACCGATTTGGGGAGGTTTTATTTCATTGCTAAATTCATTTCCAAGAAGAACTATTGCCTTGGCTCTGTTACGAAACCTTCCTCCTGTGTGTCTCCTTCCGCAGACCAGAGAGTGGCCTCCTTCTGCACCCTGACAGACGTGCAGCACCGACAGGGCTTGGAAGGGGCCCAGGAGCTGCCGCTGTGTGTCGATCCAGGCAGTGACAAAGATTTCCTGGATACAGCTGGGTATGTGAGCCCCTGCCTTCTGCTGTCCCAGGCGCCAGAGACTAGCAGGGATCAGCTGATCCCGGGCAGCCAGGAGGCCACTGCCACATGCGCCCACCCCTAGTCCTCCAGGACCCAGAGAAGGGACTGAGTGGCACCAACCCACTCCTTTCCTGCTGGGTGGACAGCACTTAGCAACTCTGCCTCGTAGGCAGGTCCTGCCTGCCGGGATGTGTCGCCCCTGCCCATGGAGGTGAGGCTCGCTGGGGTCATGTTTGCTGCCCGATTACTGTGACAGCACCCGCCAGCCTGCCCCCTGCCAGGGCCACGTTTCCTCCCAGACCCTGGTGTCCACCCCAACTTCACACCTTCCACTGAAGTATGTTGAGAACGAGCCGTCTCTTTCTTGTGTTCTTGATGTGCTTATCGCCCATGGCTATATAGCCTTTACCTGTGCCATCCATTCCTAATTCCAACTTCTCTGTGAACTTCAGTTACATCAACTTGCACAGTCACCTTGGTAATAACAGGGAAAAGCAAATTGGAGAAATTGAATCTATATTTTGCTTTCCACCTTTATTTGTATCTACCTTGCCCCGGTTAGATACACTCACTGAGGTCATCCGCCTTTTGTTTTCTCACCAACGTACATACCGAGAGAGCTTCCGAATCCTTGTTTTAAAGCAACAGACCTCGATGAGGGCTTTTCCACCAAGATCTGACATAATAGTAGCCATTTCCTTGCTGGGCTCTAAGCACATGAAATAACGTTTTGAGTGAAAATTGACCAGCAAAAGCTCTGAATGAAATGCCTCGGCGCCGTGTGCTGGCGTCTTCCTAACAGTCCTGATCCACAGGGAGCGGCCACCGTCGACGCTGACTGGTAAAGTCAACCAGCTAGAGCTGATCCTTCGGCAGCTGCAGACCGACCTGCGGAAGGTAAAGAGTCCACCTGCCTGAAATCCATTACCAGAACTCTCTCTGTTACACAGTCAACCCCTTCTAACTACTAGAAATAAAAATAAGGTGACTCAGGGAAGATAGCTGCCCTACTCAGCACTCAACAATAAATGAAAACGTTCTCCTGAGGTCGGATCCTGTTTTCCAGACCAGAGCTAAGAGATTGCATTGTAGGGGGGACACAGAACCCCAGTAGATGTGATTAAATGTGGGCGAGCCCCCCACTGCTTCACAGCAGCAAGCTAGCCGGTTTGGGTTCCGTGGGTTATCGGTCACACTCATGCTGTGAGCTGACCCTTATAAGAGGAGTTAGCTGCTCCCAGAAAGCCTGGTCTCCCCAAGCTGCTGCACTCCCACCAAGTCCACCTCGTGACTCTCGGGACTTCTCGTCTACCATCAGTGTGTGCATGGTCAGTCCTCAAAAGAAATTAAAGAATTCACATGCTGGGCACTTGTGTCCCCAGCACTGTGCCGGATGGCATTGAGCTGTCCCAGGAAGTGGAGTGGAGCACAGCAGCTGGGGGTGATGGGCAGTGGGGAGGTGTCACAGGAGGGTTTTCTTATTGTCATGGTTCTGTCTGTTGAAAATGGGAGAAATTACAGCGGGTGTGACTGCTGAAGGAAATGACCTAGTTGGGAAGGAAAGAATGGTGAGGGTGAAGCGAGAGAGTCATGCCTGACCCAGCGCACAGGGAGGGAGCCACGCTTGGACCAGGTAGGGACAGTTCCTGAGTAGAGAGCAGAGCAGAGCGTGTGCGTGTGCCTGTATGTGTGTGCCTGTGTATGAGTGTGCATGTACCTGTGTGTGTGTGTGCATGCAGCTGTGTGTGTGTGTGCATGCCTGTGCGTGTACCTGTGTGTGTATGTATATATGTGTGTGTGTATACACACGTGCACCCATGCATACATACACCCACACAGGTCATCCAGACAGAGACTGGCTGACAGAGTCCTTCTGTTGTTTCATCCGCCATGAGCTGGAGTGAGTGGTAGGAAGGAGTTTGAGAGGGTTAAGCGCAGAGGCCAAGGTGTAGATAGAGGCCAAATGGACGGGGTATATTTGGTAGGAATGACAAGCGAGGCAGAAGGTACATCTGAATTTGCAGCATAAGTTAAAGTGATATCTTTCTGTGGAGTTGTGTCTTCTCCAGCTCGGATTAACAACTGTCCTAGTTGGTCTGGCAGAGAGGTGAGGTTTCAGAGCTGGGACCCGGAAAGGCCAGGCCAACTGGGGCAGCTGGTCACCTTCTCTCCAGCTGCAGCTGTGCATTGGTTGGAGAGTTGAAGTTAACCAGTATTAGAGTTTAGACAGGAAATTAAGACAAGGAGTGAGAGACCCAGGACGCTGGTGTGTATATACAGGATGTGATGAAACTGAGGGACCCAATGTCTAATATTGTCACTGCAGGGGGTGTGGAAGGACAGTGAAAATAAGGTAAGGTTGGTGGATTAGAACATTATTGTATTATTAGAGGAGTGGATATTGGAGAACTTTTTTTTTTTAAAAAAGAGGTGGGTCAGGAAGTGGGAGCTTGAAGCATTTAGGAAACTAACCTGTTATCAGTAACACCAAGGTATAAGACTTAGCCATGGGAGTGGGAAGTACAGAGGGCTGGGTTTCAGCATCAGAGAGAGGAAGTGGTGGAGCGACAGGATTGGGGGAGATCAGAGAGAGGAAGTGATGGATTGAGTGGAACACCTGTGTGCATTTGGGGTCATCAACAAACATGACGGGGCTGAGAAGAGAAAACATGAACTACGTTCTAGAACCTCCCATTAATGATGGGACATGAGTAGATCATTGCTTTGGGAGGGCAAGTATTAGAGCCTAATGTCATGCTTCTCAGGGGAGCTGGAAGTTTAGGGAAAGGCAGTGAGAGCCGAGATGGTTCCCTGCCCGATCCCCAGACTTGTGCTCTCCAGGCTATGGGACACCAACCCAGGGAAGGGGTCTGTCTCCTCTGGGGAACGCAGAAGTGATTTACATTACAAAGATGAAGGGGACTTTCAGGAAAGACGCTGAAAGTTTAGGTTTCAGTGATTGAGTATGAGTTCCGTGATCACAATAAAGGGTGGTGAGGGGTCTTAGAGAGGCAGGCAACAGAGTCCCACCAGGGACGGAGGGATGTCCCGCATTGTATTGGGAAGGGGAGTCCCTGTGATGGGCTGACATAGAAGTTTGAGCCTCTTCTAGTGACAGGGAAGTCTGGACATGGAGTGGACTGAGACTGGCCTTACAGGGAAGTCAGGTCTAACTCTCGGGACTGGTGTCTGTTAGCCGAGTGGTGAGGCAGGTGGTCCTGGGAGGCCTGGGAAAGGACCAGGAAATAGAAGCGAACCTCAAGGGTGGTGCCAGACCTGCCAAGGGTGGGAAGGGTCCCCTGAGGAGACCGGAGCCACCGGTTCCCCCACAGCCGCCTGACACTGTGCCCCTGCGGTATCTGCCAGGGGCAGCAGTCATGTTAGATCTCATTAAAAAGTACCAGCTGTTACGATCTGACAGTGGTCCTGTCTTTTTGGGGCAGGACACCCCTTTCAGCCTTTGGGACTGAAACGTGTGTTGCACATTTTCCATACTGTGTGTTGCAAACTCCAGACAGACACAATTCTTTTGAAAAAGCTTCGTTGTTTTGACGTAGTTCTCAATGGTGACCTTTGAAGATCATTGTGGAAATACAAACAGAAAAGCTTTCGGGCAGCATGCAAGGCCTGTGTCCTTACTAGAAACATACCCAGGAGCAACAGCTACGTGAACTTCAGTTTGGGTCGAGTTAGGAAGTTCGCCCACAGCTGCGCATGTGTCCAGGGCTCTGCTTTTAGCCCCTCACTGCACTGCCCCTTTTCCGAATAGAGAATAATTCCAGCTGTGACTAATAACCTTCCTATATAACAGCCTCCTTGATTGCCATTGGGAGCAAAACGGGATGAACAGAAGGAGTGTGTTAAGTTGCGTGCCTTTGTTTCTGGCAAAAACCACAGTAGGCAAGTCACCTGTAAGGAACTCAAACCCATCTCCCCTCAAAAAATAAATCAGTAAAAACCAAGGGTCAGACCTCGTGCTGAGCGTAGGAGGGAGCATGTGGGGCTGTGGTGACTGTGCGTGTCCTTGTGCCCTCCCCAGGAGAAGCAGGACAAGGCGGCCCTGCAGGCGGAGGTGTGTCACCTGCGGCAGCACAACCAGCGTCTGCAGGAGGAGTCGCGGGCAGCATCGGCGCAGCTGCGCAGGTTCACGGAGTGGTTCTTCAGCACCATCGACAAGAAGCCGTAGCCCGTGCCCCCCGCCCGCGGGCCCGGGAGGCGCCCGGAGGCCCGGGAGCTGGGAGCGTGCGTGTAACTGTGCTTTCGGCCGGGCCCGGTGTCTTTGCTGTCCCACCCTGTCCAGCACCGTCACCCCGCAGGAGGGAGCGCCACGCTTTCTCGGCGGCCGTCCTGTGACAGCGAGAGGATGCCAACGTGGAGATGAATGTAACTCCGTGTGGAGATGAATGTAACGCTGGCGTCGGTTCCGACCCTTGCTTTGGACTCGAGGAGACGGTGCTGTGGCATGGGCTTACCTCAGGCGGGAAGGCCGCCGGGCTTCTGTCCCATGTATCAGGTGACCTGTAGAGAAGTTAAAGCAATTTCCCATAGTTTGGGCTTTAGTATTGTAAAATAAACACAAAAACAAGTAATCAGACATATACTTTAATGTTAAAGGTGCTCTATTTTTTTGGATGTACAGTAGTTTTTTCTCCATAGCCACATTATCATAGCAATAAGAAGGGGGTATCGTCAATAGTAGGGAAGGCCGTGTCGGGGACGTTCAGAAGCACTGACGTGTGTAACACTCGTTCAAATGCAGTAATTAGAGACTTATTTATTTGCAGGAGCAAATGGTGCCTGAATATTAACAGTGTTCTGGTTTTGTTTTTTTTTAAAAAAGATACATATGCCTTGTACATGGCTCAATATAGTCACTTCAACCTTAGCTCACTTTTGTATAGTTAACGCTGTGCTGAAAGAAATGTAAACCTGCTTATTACTCGAACTCTCCTGTATGCGGTGAGCCCCGGGTCACGTGTCCAATGCCAAATTACTTGTACAGAGGCTTTGATGAAGTGTCTTGTATTTAACACCCTTATTTAAGCTTATTTAACCTGAGATTGTTAACTTTATAAACGATGGTTTGGCCTGCACCCTGAGGAGGGAGGTGTAGGCGGCCCCGAGCTCAGAGGAGGCTGGGCTTGCCCAGACGACACGACGACCAGGGCAGGAACTCGGACAACGGATGCTGCTAGTGACAAGTTGTTTGTATTGCTTTACCATTTTTAACTGTTCGATTTGAGATGAACGTACACTTTGCTTTTTTAATAAATGTTTAAAAGAGTCCACATACATAATGGTGTTGTCAGGTGAATATAGATTTCTATGATCTAATATGTCAACAATCTGAGTGTATGTGAATTTATTTCGGGTCGTTTAGGATCTTTACCGACACTACTTGGCCTCCTTACGGAATCCCCGCCTGACTTCAAGTAAAGAAGGAGCTAGTGTTTATGGATAGCTGCTGCGTGCCACTCGCTGCTCTCCATCTTCTCGTGGAACCCGAACCCTAGCCTTACTGGGTAGTGGTGGGAGTCCCGTTTTACCACTCAGTAAACTGAGGCTCAAGGTAAGGGATTTACCCAAGGTTGCTTTCTGTTTTTTTAACTCAGCATCTTATTCAACAAAGAATTTAGTGTTGCCTACAAGAAAATACATAAAATAAAACAGTAGGAATTTGAAAAATCACCATGGAAGGGTACACCGTGAATTCGAATCACATGTAACACGGAAAGAAGACCGTGGGCCCAAGTGGGAAGGTGCAACATTCTCATCCTCCTGAGAACAGAGATCGGGTCAGGAATCAGAGGAAGCGAAGCGATTCTAGAGTTTAGCCTGAAAGGGACTCCCTGCTTGGGCTTCACACAAGAGACCCTGGAAACGTGCCCTTTATGTTCCTGTGGGAGACGTGTCCCCGGCTTTGCAGGGCAGGACCGTGAAGCCGCCTCCCTGCAGATCCAGGCCCAGCCCACTGTGTGCCCACTAAATACAGCTTCTCCTCGGGTCGGGGCGTGGGGCGGGAGAGGCGGCTGTGTCTTTGCCCCTCCCTTTCTTTCCTGTCACTGTGACCGAGGAGCCAGCAGCCCGGGGACCAACCTGTCTTCATGGGGCCTGCGGTCCAACACAGGGAGACAAACGAGATGATTTCCATGTGTGAGAGACAAACACAGAGTGCGTGGGGCGGGCGCCCTTAAATCTATACGATAATAAGTGACATTGTTTGTGCTGGCCACTGTTTGGAGCCCATCGTTTACAGAGCAACTCCACAGGCAGGAGACTTCTGAAGGTGGACAGAGCAGGCTGTGAGAAGCTGGGGGAGAACATCCTAGATGAGGGCTCGTGGGGTTCAGGGCCCCCAGGCTGTGGAGAGCCAAGATGGGGCAGGTGGGGGAGATGGCCGGAAGGGCCGGTCAGAGCCAGGCCGCTGCCGCGTCCAGTCTGTTCTCAGTCAAAAGGAAACGGGGCAGGAAGGCAGCACAGCGTGACCTACGTTTTAAAGGGATTGTTCTGATGTCTGAAGGAGAAAGGGGTCAAAGGGGACAGGCTAACTTGTCCGTGTAGGGCATGTACTAAATAGTTTAGGCTTTGGAGCCACATACTGCCTCTGACACGTATTTTTTTTTTTTTTATTTTTTTTTTATTTTTTTTTTTTGAGGGCCGTGTCACTGGCCCTCATATGTGGGACCGAACCGGGGCCGCTGGCTTCCCAGGCCAGCGCTTAACCACCGCGCCACTCGGCCGGCCCTACTGACACGTATTTTAAACTCTGATTTCCTACCCAGTGGGGCCAAGAGGGTGGAGGGAAGGGGCGGGTCCCACTTGAAAGCGTGTTTGCAGCTGGAGCCCAGAGCACTGCTGTGGGGCTGTGGGGAGGAGGGAACGGTTCAGGGGAAACCCTGAACCCGGGAGGGGTGGCCGAGCTGCGCGTCCTAGGGGCTTTAATAAAATTTTCACAGCAGTCAGTCACGCTCTCGGCGAGGACTGGACGCCGGCTCCCCCTTGGTCAGACATGCGTGTGCTCGGGGGGCGGGGGCAACTGAGCAGATGGGAAGGGGGCTTGCTTAGGGAAAATAAAGAAACCTGACCTAAACCCCGCTGAAAGGCAGGCCTGTGGATGAAACCAGAGGGGTTTGGCTTGGTTTTGTTGTTTTGTTTTGTTGAAGAAATATTTCTCAGTCTACACTAGCAAAAGATTGAATCACCTCTTAAATCAGCCTCCCAAGGGCCCTGCCCAAGAACGTGGCCAAAGGGTTCTGGCCTGTTTGGCTTTTTCTCAAACAGATGTGTCCCGTCTACAACCAGCCCACAGAAACCCTGTCATGCTCCCACTAGGCGTGGGGTTTGAGCAACTTGGCATCTTGTGAACTTACACATGACCCCTTAGCTCAACATGTTGACTTTCTGTGAGAATTTACTGCATACAAACTAGCTAAATATTGGGGAGTCTATCCGGTAAAAATCATTATTTTAGAAGAATTCATATCAAGCAGGTTTTTTTCTAACCAAAGAGTGCTCTGTTCTGTATTAAGGCCATTCTAATATGTGATATAGTTAGTTCATATATTAGAGGCTTTTTTCCTGCTCTTCTCAATGTCAGGAAGCAGGCTCATCATGAAAAGTAGGTTATATTATTGGGGCGGGGGGGGGGCGGTGCTGCATAACAACACAGTCCTGTCTTTGTGATATCAGTTAGCTTTTGGGGGCCAGGGCCTTGTCCTGCCTGCCGGCCTGTTCAAATGCCAAATTTGATTCCATATCCTTAGCATGTAGTCTCCAGGAAACGCCTGAAGCCACAGTTCTTGCCTGTAAGAATAATGGCCTTGGCAGGTTTCTCACAACTAGAACTGTGGTCAGTGGTGAGTACTTGAATATTGAAGCCACTTGCTCCTTGTGTAAAACACTGGCCTGAGAAGCCTGGGGCTGCAGTTTAGTCAGCTCCCTTGGTACCAACAAGGAAGGTATGTCACTACAAACACGCCACCATCTGTGACAAAGCCACCCCTTTACCACGACAGTCACCATGAAATACACCTGTGCAAACCTCTCCAGGAAGGGACCGCTCTCAGTCGCAGCTTCCAGAGATTACCGAGTCACCTCAGAGCCTCTCAAATCAAGCCAGTGTTTGTTCTTCAGAATTTTCTAGCTGGGGGATGGGGGGAGGGGAGGAGGGGGAGGTGACGATTTTTCCAGATGCTTTGCTTCTTTGAATGACTGGTTAGTAAGAAAAGTAAGCTCCAATTTATGTGAGTGTTGGTGGATTTTGTGCTTAAATTTGAAAGCATTCCCCTAGTTCAGGCATTGTACTTACAAGCCGAAAAGAAAGTGAGGTTGACGGTTTAATTCCACACGTGTTTGGAGGCAGGTGGGAGGTAAATGTGTTTATTTACACTCCACAGGAGGAAAATGGTAAGAACCCTTCCAAAATCCAAGGAATGCGTTAGGTTCCTGACCCATGGCCTCCAAATTAACCCACAGACCAAGCTTCCTTGGTCTTTCAATAATAGGAATTAAGCAGAACTTAAGAAAGTCTCCTCATGAATTTTATAAAAGATTTAAATGAGCTTATCCCCAAAGGTGACATTCTTGCATTTTAACATTTGGGGACTTTTCAATAACATTTTTAAAAGTCCCTTAAACCCCCTCCAGCTCAATTTAATATCAGAAAATGTACTGCCCCTTAAATCGTCACAGTCAAAGTTTTGATACAACCATCACCGCCTGCATACTGAAGACGCCGCCCTCTGTTTTCCATCCCCAGTACCAGAGACCTGCCTCAAGTTTGCTGACAGGCTGGGGTCCTCAGAAGAGCACGTGGGAACTAACCAGCCCCTTGACATGAGAATGTCCTTTGGGGCCTAGCTGGCTGAGTTGGTAAAGAGCGCAGTTAAGGGTTAGGCTAGGCATCTGGCCATGAGACCCACCCACCAGGCTGGTAGGCCCCGGTGTTAGGTTCTGTGGTGTTAACACCAGCTGCTCTCCCAGCCCCCCACCACCCTCGACCCTCACAGCCAGTGAGCAAGGCTGTGTGCTGCAGCGGGGTTCAGACAGCGAGCATTTCAGTGCATTATCTGCCAGGGCTCAGTGCTGGCTTAGAGGGAACAGCTATACGCACACATCTGCAGGTGGAGACGGCAGTGGGCCTGGGTGGGCAGGTCCTCACCCCGCCTTCCCTACCCACGACCATGCATTCACAGCAAACAAGTGGGATGGAGCTGAGCACCCCATCGCAGTGGAGGAATTCAACAGGGAGTCATGTGCCCTTCTAGGATCTGATGAAATCCTTGCAGCAATTATTACTGAAACCCATCTGGGCAGAGGGCTTGCCAAACAGCAGGCTAAACCCCACACCCGATTCCAAGATGGCGTAACTCCAGGAGGAGGCATAGTGTACCTACCTAAATGAAGTACTGGAGAACAGCAGCCCTTCTGCAACAGGGCGCAGAGGTCAGCGGGGTTAACCCCTCAACCCCTACTTGACCCGTTTGTTGCCAGGAGGCCACTGTTCAGCCAACACCATTCTAAAACCATTTCACTTCAGAATGGCTGTGAGAGGGGAGTGAATAGAGGGGGCCTAGTGGTGACCCACACAGGGACTTCAATATGCAGGCCACCCTGTTTATATACTAATGCCAGTATTGAGGTAAGTTCTGCAATGGAGCGTTTCTCTCCCAAACAGATTCTTTCAAAGTAAGAGCTTCTTAAGTATTTTGCCCTCAAATGTAAAATTGAACTAAACTTGGCTACCTTAATTGTCTACTGTCTCTTTATTTGTATGAAGATTATTCCTGCCAATGACACTGATTTCTAAATGTGACATTGTGCTGTTTGAATATTATCCAATAATGTACCATGTATGGAAAGATATCTGCAAGTGTCCTCTCTTCACTTATCCCAAGAACCAACTTGGGTGCATACAACTTACCTCATATAAATATATTGTATTAGTGGATATGAACATGGAACTTACAAATACATATTTTATCTACATAAGTGTTTGCAAATATACATGACCATTTTCAGTATTCTTGCTTGACAATTTTAACTTACCCAGCCCTCTGGCAGTACTCTTGGCTCATAGAAACTCTTTGTCTCCGTTCTTCTCTGAGAAGTCATCATGCATGGCTTGTTTCCTCCTGAATTACACTTTGTGATGAACTGTATTGTAAATGAAAAGAATAGGGATGGGACAAGCATTGGCAAGGATGTGTAGAAATTGGAACTCTTATGCACTATTGATGGGAATAGAAAATGGTGCAGCCATTATGGAACACAGTATGGTAGTTCCTCAAATAATTAAACACAGAACATCCATATGATCCACCAAGTCCGTTTTTGGTCATTATCCAAAATAATTGAAATCAGAGACCCAGACATTTGCATATCCATGTTCACAGCGGGATTATTCACAGTAGTCAAAAGGGGGAATCAACACAAGTATCTACAGATGGATGATGGATACACAGAATGCGGCCCATCCACACAATGGAATATTATTCAGCCTTAAAAAGGAAGGACATTGTCACACAGGCTCCCACCTGGGTAAACCTTGAAGACATTATGCTGAGTGAAATATGCCAGTCACAAAAAGATAAGTACCATGTGATGACACTCCTGTAAAGTCCCTAAGAGTTATCGACGTCATAGAGACAGAAAGTTGAGTGGTAGGGCATGCCAGGCGGGACCCCCCTCTCGTTTCGAGAGCTGTAATAGAACTTCTGCTCTAATAAAACTACCCTCTGCTACAAACTTGAAAAAAAGAAAAAGCAAGTAGAGTGGTGGTTGCCAGGAGCTGGCGGAGGGAGAATGAGAGCTATTGTTTAATGCCGAGTTTCAATTAGGGAGATGAAACCAGTTCCGGGGTGGGGGGTGGGGATGGTGGCACACAGTATGGCTGTATGTAATGCCACTGTGCTACACACTTAAAAATGGTTATGATGTCCAATTTTATGTGGATTTCACCACAGCTGAAACTGAATAACTTTTTTTAAAGGTGAGGGCTGGGACCCTGAATGAGTAAGTTTTGGGAACTTGAAATGGATAAGCACAGAGAGACCAGAAAGTTGAATGTCACAAAGATAAAGACTCATTGGAACAAGTTCAGGAAAATATAGAACAGTGTTGAAGTGCTCTTTGGGTGTTAAAGAGCAGCCAGACTTTGATGGATTGCCACATATTTGGAGTAAAGAGACATCATTCCAAGAAGCTTTGCTCTGGAGGCCCAGAGGAGCAGCGATGGGGAGAGGAAGGCTTCTCTCTGCAGAATGATTAATTTGGTAATTAATGCATAGAAGAGGAAGAATGACTCCGAACTGTTTGCTCCAGGCCCGAAATTTGAACGGTTCACTCTGCAGTTGGAGCATCTGGTCGGAGAGTGAGGTTGGACGGGCCAGAGACTGAGCTCAGATGCCAGGCCAGGCGGGGCAAGGAGTAAAGACGATTAGCTTCAGGGTTGCTGGAGCCTTTGGAAGCCTGGAAACCATGGGCAAGAAAAGGCTTTAAAAGAAGAAAAACAGAAGCCGTTATGAGAAGGCCCTGGTACTGGCTAGAAGGAAGAACCACAGAGCTGGAAGGTACCAGCCGCTTCACTTTGTAGAAAAGAAGACTAGATCTTAGACAGATGGGCCGAGGGAAGATCAAAGGAAGCGTGTTTGTGAGTTTAGGGCACTGTGTGTGTTTTGGGGAAGGATATCTTAATTTACTCAAAGCCTTGACTAAGGTCAAGTTAGGATGATCAAGACTGAGAAGCAAGAGTAAGACAACACTGGATGCCTCTGAGAGAAGGAGTTATTGGGGAAACCCTGGTTTGCCAATATTTCCTAAAGTTGTAAACTAGACGCTACTGGGCCTGCTCACAGTCTGGTTCCCACAGTAATTTGCAGCCTGGCTATTAACACTTGAGCAGAATCAAGGCACAGATGTAAAGCAGGTCACATTCAAGACTCCCCGTCCCCATGTGTCAGCATCTCAGAGGCACTAGGAGCCCTCCCCAGTTCCCTGTCCTTCAGAAAGGGGAAATGTCCAGCTTAGCCCCCCACACAAGCTGACAGAGCCCAGCAAGAAAGGCAGGTGGGATTGGTGCTCACAGAGGATGCCGGTCGGGCCCTCCCCCACTTGCATTCAGAGCCTCCTGGGACTTCTCACTAACTCACCTGTGAGGACCTCCCCTGGGAAGCTCATGGCGAGCCATTCGCAGTTTTCAGAGGGAGGCTGACTGAGTCATCTCTGCGTTTTCACAGAGCTCACGGGACGGGACGTGCTAGGCCCTGCTCTGTTAGGGGCGTCGGACGTGCCCATTGGTGCCTTGAGCGCTGCACAGACGGGGCGGGGAGCGTCTTAGCATGTGCTCCTTCAAAGCCGCTTCCTGCCAGCTCACCTGCCTTGGCAGGAAGAGAGGGTAGATTGAGTTTTCACATGACCTTGGCAGGCCTCACCGCCTAGAGCACGAATCCGTTCTGAACTTAAGAGGTAAATTACTTTACATAGTTGCCTGGACAGGATATATAACCACACACACACACACACACACACACACACACCTCCCATTGCTGTTCCCCACTGTCCTTCACCAAAAGCGTTTGTGCTCTGAGGTCCGAAGGGGTGGAGCCTGGCCTGAGAAGGAGGAAGGTGGAAGCCTCTGGGTGGGCGCTTGCTCACGATGGCCTCTGCCCATTTCCACCTGGGCGGCAGCTGTGAGGACCCAGGTGGTCCCAGGCAATGCTTTTTATGGTGACATTCGGGCCTAGAATTTATTGTCAAGTATCAGAAAACCCTAGAAGGAAAAGAAAACACACCACATTTCCAGACTTTTCTCAGCAGAATCTAGGACCCAGATAACTTATGGACAGTGTACTCCATCCAGGACAATGTTTGAGCCCGTGGGAGCTTTGTCCCATAACAGACACCGATTGGTCATATCCCCCTGCAGCGTGACTCCTAAGCACCCCCAATGATAACGCACCATCCTCCCCCAGCACCCAGCTGCTATTCACCCCAAGACTGCCTGGCTACCCGTGTAGGGCGGGCACTGTGCTGGGCAATGGAGACACAGCCTGAGTGATCTAAGGAGCTGGTGGCCTGTGGGAGAGAGGAGTCATCGGACACCACACAAGTCACCACACAAGGTGACAGCCCTTAGGAGCAGGTCAGGGCAAGTCCCAGCCAAGTGCTGGGAGGGAGGGGCTGCAACAGGCAGGCCGCTGTCCAGCCCTCACTCCAGGACACGTGGCTCCTCGTTGCTGAGAGAAGCAGTGAGGAGGCCATGTTCCCAGGCAGGATGGGGGTGGGGGTGGGGGATGAGATATTAGCGCCACCTACACTGTACTCAGTGATCAGACAAACCACATATGGGTGTCAGCTTCGTAGAGACATTTTTTTCAGCAGGGCACACCAAGAGGATGGACGGCACGTCCCCGTGTAAACCCGCAGCCCCCTGTGCAGGCCGTGGGGCATCCAGGGGCATGGGCTGTTCGGAGCCGGACCTGCGGGTCACGGTCGTGAATCAGCCACGTGTGTGTCTCCTGGGGCTTGAAGGGCATCAAACACAGAGCCCTGCGGCCCTGTCAAATGGGGTCCCCCAAGGTCCCCAAAGTTCATGGTGCACAGAGCTGCATCACTCTGCCAGGTGGGAAGCAGGGGCCGCTGGGCCTGAGAGGAGGCACAGGGGTGACTGGGTGGTTGCTCCCTCTCCCCCTAGACCCCAGACACAGACCCCCTGCTAATCGTGCCGGCAGAGCAGGCTGCAGTGAGTGTCCTTAGAGCCATGCACCCAGGCACCAAAGAACCAACAATGCACTCCCCTAGCTGGGGACCAGCTCATTTAAGGGGACGCCAGCCTGCCTCTCCTGCCAAAGCAAATGCCTGCAGTGCAAGATTTTTCCCCTTCTCCAAGTTTAAAATTTTTAAACCTAGCGAAACAAAAGCAATCTGGGGCCTGTGCCTGGCTCCCACCGGATGTCCAGAACTGGTCCAGGCTGTCTCCTGTTTGTGCTGCCCCAGGCAAGGCCACCCAAACAGGGCTCCGCTGGGGGGTTGGGCCAGCGGGTAGCTGCCCCCCCAGCTGTCTTAGCTCAGCCAACTCCCCTGCTGGGAAGTTCCTAGCTTCTTCCCTGCAATTGCTCCTGCAGGGTGCAGTCCAGAGCCCCAGCTCCTGAGAATCCATGCTCAGGTGAGCAGGCGGGGTGCATGGTCATCGGGTCAGTGCCCTTCCTGGGTGGGCCCTGGGGCTTCCCCTCTGCAGGCAGGGTCTGACATGGTGGCCAGGCTGCGACTAAATGCACTTGGCTTTGGGGTGGATGCTCCAAACACCGCTAGGAGAGGACGTAGCAGTGGTCTGGAGGCGGGAGCCTTGACCAGCCTTGCTGCTCTAAAGGCAACGGTGACCCCTTCCTGGGAACACGCTCTGTGGCCAGGCGAAAATCTCCTGTGCTTCAAGGGACTGGAGTGAGCTTCATGCTGTCAGAACTTGACCTTCTCACTGAGGGCGCGTCTCCTTGCCGCACACACCACACCTTGTCTGTCACCTGGACACTCAGTGCACAGCATCGTATTGCTAGAGTCCTGGGACCTGAGCCTCTGAAACGCAGTTGTCCCTCAAAGGAGCCCCTGTAACACTTCACTCTAAGTCTGCAAAGGTCACATGTGATTTCGTCCCATTTCCCCTTTCCACTCACTGGTTTTCAAACTGAAAAGATAACAGTCTACTTTTCCTGTTTGTACGAGGAGTGGAAAGCAGTGTAAGGAGACAGGGAAGAGGACATGTCCAGACGAAGGATGAGGGTGCGTGTGCGCTTGGGAATTGCGGAGGGGTCTCTACCTGTGTCTCCGGGGAAGTTCGTCTCACCCCAGCTCAGGCAGCCATGCAAGGCCATACCTTGGTTCTGTCTCCCCTGATGTTCCCTGAGTCCCCAACCTTTGAAATTATGCTCTGACAGCCCACTCTGAGCAGACATGCCTCACACTGGCTAAACCAACTCTACCACCTGCCTTCGTCTTTTGTCCCATCTCTGATGTGAGTGGTCCCCCTCCATGAAGCCCAACGCCCTCCCTGGCTCTCCAGGCTCCCACCCTCACCCCACCCCCACCCGGTCCCTAAGAGCAGATGCCATCCCCACCCCCAGGCTCATACCCCTGTTCTCACTGTCTCTTTCAGTTCAGCTTGTAAATGTCGCTTGCATTCTCTCATCTTGAAAACCTCCTTAGCGGGCCGTCTGAGTAGTGCATTGGTTAAGAGCTGGCTTGGGACGCCAGCAGCCCCAGTTCGGATCTCACATATGAGGGCCAGTGACACTGCCCTCTAAAAAAAAAAACAAGAAAACCTCCTTCGCTAACTACTGCTTTCTTCTTTCCTTTTCTTATCTGTATTCCATAAGATGGCCTCCACTGGCTGTCTCCATTGGCTGTCTGCGTGCCCATGTGCATGCCGGGTAATCAGCTTCCACTTCCACCAGACGCCTATCCCGATGTCTCTCCTGAAGGCCACCAGTGGCTGACCGGCTGCCAAAACAAAGACATTTAATTCTAGTAGCAATAATCACCTTTTGTTATAGATTTCCTCCTTGCCGGCCTCCGGCACAGAGCAGCTATGAGTCCTACTGCATTTCCGGACCTTGGCCATGCTGTGTCTGTCCCCTGCTCCCCACCGCCCTCCCCGCACCCCTGTTTTGGCCAGTCTTCCTGGAGCCATCAGAGCCCGCTGCCACAAATGTCTGGAGACATTTACACAAACAGTTTTCTGCTCATGGGGCTTCTCTTACCTGTTGGGACCTCTGTCTCCATTTTAATTCCCACTCCCAAACCAGAAGTCTGCTCTTCTGTGTCAATTAGTTTGCTTTCGGTTATAATTAACAGAAACCCAGTTCACACAGGCTTACACCCTAGGGGGGTTGGATCATAGAACTGGGAATCCAGGTCTGCAGGCTTCAGTGGGTTTCATCCGGCTCCTTTCCCTCTGTCTGGGCCACCTGGTCAGCTTCATTATGACACCTTCATTGTGATACCGAGTCTTCCCTCCCAGCCTCCCAGAGTGGCCTGTTTTCCTCTGAGAGAGAGAAAGAATGAATGTCTGCCTCTGGCCCAAGAGTCACGTGGGATCCCTAAGTTCTACTCTGACTGAGCTTGTCTCAGGGCTGATCACACCAGGTCAGGATTATGTAAGATCTCAGAGCCCCTGAAACTTGGACTTGGGCTAGGGTCAGCTTCCCTTAAGGCACATGGAACGTCAAAATCAGGGGATGCCATTGCAGGGCAGGAGAGCATCAGTGTTGGGGAACCCCGACACTGCCCCCCACTGCCCTCCAGCAGCTCATGCCCTGCATCCTCGTCTCTGTCTCACCAGGTGACAGCCGCCCATCCGGGACCTCTGCCAGGAGCCTGGGAGTCAGCCTGGTTACAGCCCCTCTGCCTGGCCACATCTTATCTATCACCATGACACACTGTGGTGGCTCTAAGCCCCCAACCCAAGAACCGTGTCCTCCCATTGGCCTCCCTCCTGTTGAGGCCTCACCCCTGTCCACCGGGAAACCATCACCCAACTCTCGGGCGGTCCCCCAGGCTCTGCCCGCACCTCTCTCCCTGGACACCACACAGCAGGTAGCAGGTGCTGTGGACCAGCCTTCTTCCCTTGCCAAGCCACTACTGAAATGCCTCAGGGCCACCCTGTACCTCAGAAGAAAGGCCACCAGCTCTCCTGACCCAGGCTTTCCAGATGGCATCACCACAGCCTCCTTCACCTAACGTCTACGGCCAGGCCAGCAGCCCTCCTCTGTGCCCAGGGCTTCCTAAGCCCGCTGGGCCACCTGGCACCTCCTGCATTGACACGATCCCTCCCGCCTTCTCTGCGCGAGCACTTCACCTGCTTCCTTCAGAGCCATGCCCAGAAACGATGTCCTAAGTGCACTCTCCTGACCGAGCCTCTCCAGGCATCATCACCACAGCATTTCTGCAGGACTCCAGTGCCTTTGTCAAATGGGCTACAGTGTCATCACTCACCTGCCCGACCTACCTAAAAGAGAGACATTTTCTTTCATTTATAGAATTATTCCCTTAACCATTCACTTATTCAGCACCTACTTGTTAAATGTCTACTGTTCAGGTTGCCCCAGATATTTTTGTCACTTATAGCGGACATCAACTGACACAGAGCAGGTGCCTAGTTCATGTTTGTTGCAACAAAAACTGAGATTGGGGGTGCCCGTCCATGTGTAACAAATGCTGCAACTTGTCCGGGTGCCCCTTTATTGTGGCGCTGCTGCCAGCAGGACAGGTGAGTTCTAGAAAATAGCGTCTGTTCCCCTCTGGGCTTCTTTCTGCACAGGCGCCGACCATCTGGGTTCAAACCCAGCATTCTGACTCACATGAGCTACTTAACCTCACAGTGCCTCAGTTTCCCTGTGTGTAGAGGAAGAATGATATCAGTGCCGACTTTGGAGCAGTGCTGTGGGAACTGAGGGCACACAGGGACATACTTAGGACAATGCCTGGCGTGAAAGTAGCCGCTCAACAGAAGTTAGCTGCTGCTGCCATCACATACCTATCTAGGTCGGACGCCCTTCCCTGTGCTGGCCAGGGCTGTGGCTGGTTCCTAAAATACTGCCAGGCATAGGCCCAGCTCCACACACGACACTGACACTGTGGTGACTCATGCATCTGACTCACTCGGACCCAACCGTGTCTTCATGTGCCACGCTCCATGCTCCGGTGGTGTACAGTCACTTTACACGGCCTGTTCAGGTGGTAACCTTTTCCATAGCAGTGTCACCAGGTAACCGGCATTAGGTGGATGTCTGTGGAAAGCAAGGAAGACAGTTAGGGCCCAACTCAGACAGGCCACGGAAGCACAAGGATGCTCTGAAGCCAGTTTAGGTCAGTTCTCCAGCTCAATGTGACGTGTGTGTGTGTGTGTGTGTGTGTGTGTGTGTGTGTGCACCCGTGCATGAGTGCAGGGGCTGTAAAGAGCAGGAGTGAGGCAGGTGGTTCCCATCCTGAGTGAGGACAGTACGCGTGGGCCCCCCAGTGTCCCAGAGAAGCTGAGTGTCAGCTGCATGCACAGTGAGTCCCCCTTGCACCTCTGAAACCTGTGCTTCCCACAAGCTGGGGCTCCCGGGGTGTGCCATAGTCTCTACCCTGTACCCCTGCATCTCTCTGCGCCCACTTCCTCTTCCTCCCATAAGTCACACTGCATCCTGTTCCTCGTCTTGGCTGGTTTCAGCAAAATTGACGAGGTGCTTAGTGTCATAGCCTAGACACCTGTCTGCTCGCCCAGCTTGGCCCAAGGCCGCATCCACACACTTCTTTCCTGCAAAGTGTTTTGCTTTCAAGTTCATGTTTATTTGTCGGAAGACAGAAAAGCACACAGCCAGCCTCTGGGGCAAACGAACGTGACCACATCTGTGTAATAGAACAAACTTTCAAAAGCAGGGCTCACGGGGGCCAGCTCAGCCGAGTTTCCTGACCCCTTGCCCTGCAGGGGTGCAGCTGTCCCCAGCAGCCTACCCCGGTGCAGAACCAGCCAGGGGCCACCAGGAGAGGGGACACTGGGTTAAGACTGGTCCACATGCTCCTGGACATGAACTTGCTGCCACCAGCCCCCTTCCTGCTGCTCAGCCCCAGACTGGCAGACTTAGTCCCAGCTGTCTGGCCTCCCCAGAGCTCCCAGGGGTCGTGAGAACAGTCCCCTGCAAGGAGGGATGGGGGGAGCGCGGTGAGAGGAGGAGGGCAAAGCTTCGAGTGGCCCAGCTCTTAGCAACGAAGTCTCAGGCTCCGTGAGACGCTTGACCACAGGCTGACAGCTCCTTCCATGTATTTCTGCAAGTTAAGACCCTGGCTCTGGTCCCTTCTTCGTTGCCTGACCCACCTTACCAACGAGACCCGTTGCTATTTGTTCTGTAAACCAACTCCCTGAGTAAAGTTTGGAATGATGGGAAATGTCTAAAGGAACAACTATACAAACACTGTGGCCCCCGCCGAGGCCTGGCCCAGGGAATGTGACAGCCCTTGGGGACGGGGCATCTCCTCCCCAGTGCGCTGCCCCCCAGGGGGGGATGAGCAGGAACTCTGGGAGTGTTCCCACAGGGCTCCCTGCCTGGCCCCAAAAGGAGCGGGTCCTCACCCTCGGCCCACAGCCAGCAGAGGAGCCAACGCAGCCTGCTCTTGTTCATTCGCGGAGCAAGAAGCAATCTGTTTGACTTGAGCTGCTTTGATGTTACAGCTCCCAGGCCTGGAGGCCGCACTTGACTCAGGTTCCCAGGACCAGCAGGCTCCTGGTGAGGCCCCAGGTTCCTGGGCGGAAGGGTGGGACCTCCCTCCCTCCTGCTCGCAGGCTGCCCCTGCACCGTGGCAGGATGATGAGGCTTGGCCACTTTCTTCCCACCATCAGTCAGCTCTGGGCTAAGCCAGCTGCCCAGGCAGCTTTCCAAGGCAACTGTACAAAGAGCCGAGCAAGCCGTGTGCACTTCCAACCGGGCTTCTGTCTGCAAAATCCTCCTGCGAACACCAGCTCTGTGCTCTTCAACAGGCATTGGCAGGGCTGGGGGAAGTCGGCTTGCTTTCGACGGTGCGTTGTGGGCCGTTAGTGAAAGGAGAACTTCCAGAGGCCTTATGCTTGATCATGGGTTTGCTAGACTCATAAAACCATATCATTTCAACTTGGGTGGTTTTTTCTTTGCTTAAATCTATAGGCGAAATTATTTTAGTGGCAGGACCAAATTTTATTAATTATTGTACCGACAGTGCTCAGCATATGCTAGATGTTCAACAAAAGATTTGTTGTGGGCAGAATTAATAATGCTGTGTGGGAAAGAGGAATAAAAGGAGAAATATATGGATTTTGATATTAAAACTATTTGAGTTCCAATGTTGCTGTGTGTCTTTAGATAAATCACTTAACATTTCCGAACTATGGTTCCTCAGGGCCGGCCGAGTGGCGCAGTGGTTAAGCGCTGGCTTAGGAAGCCAGTGGCCCCGGTTCGGTACCACATATGAGGGCCAGTGACACTGCCCTCAAAAAAAAAACAAACTTGTCTGAACTATGGTTCCCCATTGGCACAATGAATGCAATAACACAAAATTCACGATACTGTCATGAACATTGAATAATACAGTGTCTTCAAAGTGTCTGACCGGTAGGAAGAGCTCATGAAGTAAAATTTTTCAGCAGCCCTGGGTGCGCTGTTAGGAACTCATGGTCATCGTGTTGTCACCAGGGGTGGGAGCCAAATGGACTCAGTCCTTTTCCATTTGGCAACAAAGATCAGTGAAGGCCCAGAAAGCCAAGGTTACAGAGCAAGGGCGGTGGGAATGCTGCCTGCTTGTATTCTGACTGAGCGCCTCGGACTGGCCTGGAGCTCTGGAGGGCACACCCACCCAGAGCCCACTGGGAAGGCAGAGCGTAGCATCGGTCACCAGGGCACCGGGACACAGAGGCAGGGAAAGGGCTGGCGACCCAGCCAGGGGGCGTAACTAGGGTCCGAGTCCTGAGAAGGCCCCATTCAGGGGGTAGCATTTGGGGCGGGGTTTCTGGCCCAATACGGGTCCCATGAGGCCCCTTCTCTTACTGTTCCTGAGTTGTATCCTGTAGGAGATATGTCTGTGGTGCACACGTGTGTGTGTGCATGTATGTATATGCACATGTGTATGTGTGTGTGTATGAATGTGCATGTGTGTGAGTGTATGTGTGAGTGCATATATGTGTGTGCAAGTGTGTATGTATGTGCCTGTGTATGTGTATATATATATATGTGTGCATGTGGTGTGTATGTCTGTGTATGTATGCGTATGTGTGATGTGTATATGTATATGTGTGTATGTGTATGTGTGAGTGTGCAAGTGTGTGTGTATGTGCCTGTGTGTATGTGCCTGTGTATATGTGTGTGCGTATGTGGTGTGTATGTCTGTGTATGTATGTGTATGTGTGATGTGTGTGTATATGTGTGTGCACATGTGTGTGTTGGGGTGGAACTAGGCAGCAGATATGAGGCCTTGGAGAAACCACGTCTCCTACTTGACCGATTTCCGGGGGTGATGTTGGCTCCGAGGCATCTCTGTTTGAATTAGGAAAGGTGCCCCTCTCGCTGGACCATGTTGAAAAGGGCGCTTCCTTCGGGCTAGGCTCACGCCAGGTTTCGGGGCCCACTCGCCCTGCTCCTACCCTGAACCACTGGACATGTTGCGGATCTGTCTCCTCCCAAACGCCAGCGTATTGGTCAGCTCTGTCTGAAAGGCAGTGGGCTGAAGGCCCAGCATCACCTCCCCATGTAGTCCCAGCATGTATCCTCACAGCCTGGTGGCCACTGTCGGCTCAGCCCATGGCCTCTGCTTTGGACTCTGACCTTGGCGGTTGGTTCTGACTTGGCTGGGTTTGCTTCTCGCCCTATTCTCTCCTCAGCCTTGCTTCCCCTATTGGGTTCTCTGGGGTGAGGAGGAACCCAGCTTGTCTGCGTTTCAACCCGAGTCCTTGGGTACTTAGCCACATCCCTGTGGCCTGAGGTGCCTGTGGAGGTGGCAGAGTGGGGATGGTGTCAGATTAGATCAGCTACAACCCCTCTTGGGGTCCCCTGGTGTCTGGCCCTATGTCAGTTTCCCAGCTGTGAGGCCATGCCATTCCCTCCCCCATGCTCCCCTCTATCTCTGCTCCATTTTCTGTCGCAGGCTCAGCTCTGACTCTGACATTTGCTGGCAAAGCTGCGCTTTCCTAATTGGGCAGATACTGCTGCTGGTGGCCTTCTACACCTGGGACGAGAACAATGTAATTGAAACCACCAATGGCTGACTTAGTGGGAGTGAAACGGTGGCACCTTGTGAGCTAATGAGAACAAAATTGTGGAAGGGGACTTGCAGAAAATTCTCCACTCAGCCCTGCCCGGCAGTGGGGCAGGCTCCACCTGCAGTGCTAATGCCCCAGTTCAGCCAGGGACGCTTGCCCCCCTCATTGCCTTGGACAGCCCCAAGTGCTGCAGATCAGCCTGGTTGCGTGTTTGAACATCTGCTGGTCTCGGGCGAAAAGTTAAATCTGCAGCATTCAAATCTGGGGCCTCAGTTTCCACAGCACTAAACTGGGATAATAATGACCTAATTTATAGCATTGCTTTGAGAATTGAGAGAAAATGTGTTTTACACACTTAGACTGGTACTCTGCACAAACACAGTCCATCTGACCCACCAACAGTAGTTGTTACTATTAGCACGGCTGTAGCCAGTGACATGCACATAAGGACTTATGTCAGCTGTGACAGACACTGCCAGGAACCCGCGTCAGCCACTATCCCTTCCTCCTTAGCAGCAGGGCCCTGCACTCCCATGGGTGGCCATGTGTGTAGCTGGGGGGCCATCTCCCCATTTCTCCTGCAGTTAGGTGTGGCCATGTGACTAAGTGCTGGCTAACAAGGTGTAAGCAGAAAGAGCAGACAGCCTGGGTGAGGAGGCGGCCTTTCTCCCCGCTACCTGCCAAAGGCCAGAGCGGCAGTGGCCGCCTTGGAAAGTGAGCAGGAGGACCGCATGCTCAGGATGGAAGTGCAAAGAGCTGTGAGGACTCCGGGACCGGCGGACTTTGCAGGGCCGCGTTGTCTGCACTGCCCACCAGGATTTCTTTTGTGCATGTGAGAGACATGACCTTGTTTAAGCTTATTTAAGTTGGCCTGTCATGCAGAGCCCAAACTCATCCTGACTGATGCTGTAACTGCTATGTGAGCCCGCAGTGGGAACCCAGGAAGCATGGGTGCTGTCAGGGAACGTGGAAGGAAGAACAATAAAGGCAGAATTCTCCGCTGCGCAAGGTGCTGACGGCTTCACACCTCCGTTTTTTTTTTTGTGTGTGTGTGTGTGCAATGCACTGCATTTTGTGCAGTGGCTAGCTTTGAGCTCATTCTGCTTTGCAAGGGGAGGCAGCCCTGACACGGGCCTGGGCGTCTGTGCTGACAGCCTCCCTGCACTCTGCATCACCCTGTTCACCCATCAGACGACGGTACAAGCCCGGTGTCAGCTGCTCGTCACCAGAGCTGGATCTTCTTGGAAAGTGAAGTAAGTTTTGGGGACATAAGGGTGTGGATTTTCTAACACTACTCCTATTAAAATTATGTTGCATTGGCAAACACTGACTCGAAAACCCCATTGTAGAACCGGGGGCTGGAAGCTGCCCCGAGCCTCATGCTGACCTTCTCTTTGGGGTTGCAGGCCAGTGAACGCCACGGGCATGTCTGCCGAGGACACATATCGCCTGGGGATGTTCTCAGCATCTGCAGCCACTGAAGGGAAGGGGCTCATTTCAACCTTTCTCTCCTCTCCCGTCTGAGAGACACACTTGGGGACGTGACAAAGGACATTTTCTAAGACAGTGGGAATTTGATTCTAGGACATCTTTGTCTAAGAAATTACATATTGCTATCAGTCCCCCAATTTTTCTTTCTTTGGAATGTGTGAAGCCAGCCTGAAGATGGTTCTTGGAAAAAACGGCCTTTAAATCATGAAAGCACAGAACTGATGGGAACTGAGTCATGTAAAATCACTTGCAAGACCAGACAGAGTGGCTTATGACCTAATGAGATGTATCAACAAGGACTGACAACAGGCTGTGTCCTTCAGAACTTGGGCAGGATAGGCCCTGAGAACCATCCTTGTGTACATAGCTCCATCCTGTGCCAGCTCTATGCTCGCCACACAACACTGTCACAGTCAGCTCCCATGAAACTCACCCACAGGGACTGAAGTGTCAGTAGTCAGGCCGATGGGAACGTGAACATCTGGTCTACCTGATTCTCATTCTAAAATTAAAAACCGTATTCTGCTCACATACCTAATTTTCTAGTGGGTTTTGTAAGGATGAGTCAATATCTTCAGTCCAAATGGTTCTTGGACCTGAGGCAGCAAGTGTGGGGCCAGGCCTAGGATGGTGGTCAATTCACCCAACCCAATGTCACTGTGAGGTAAAAAGTCTGCATGGCCACTTGCCTTCCCCAGACAACATCCCCTCTGCCCAGATGTGGCCTTTCCCCTGCACCCAGAGCTCTGAGCTGATAGATGAATAGAAGCTAGCACCGGTCCTGCTGGCCCCGCTACATACCCAGAAATGGGGGCTGGTCAGGGGCCAGCCTGTGAGTCAGCCTCTTGGGTCTGTAAGCTGTTCTGGGTGACATTTCCAAATGAAAGGAAGTCTGGCCAGTGGGGAAAGCCTCAGACATGTGGATGTCATCTGAATGATGGTTCCAGAGAAGAGCAGTGAAAAGACTTGGAAATCCCACCAGGACAGAAGCTGACCACTCTTCCTCATTGAACCCTGCTTCCTCATTGTCCCCCGCCTAGCGAAGGCCCTTTGTCTTCTGGCAGCGGCTCAGGGCCAATCCCAATGCCAGATGAAAATGTGCTCTCCCCAGGGAACTGGGGGTCTCCCCAGGCCGATTAGCTCATTCCTCCAGCTGCAGCCCCACATCAGAAGCTGTTCTGTGGTTTTAAGGCCCTCAGGCCCACTAGCCACAGCCTAGTGTACACGGATACAGACCCAGCTATTGGGATGGGACAAAGATGAGTCTGAGGTTTCCTCGGACCAAGGGCCTTCAGACCAAATGAATTAATAGGGTGAATGGGGGTGGGGGAGCAATGGGGCAGGAGAGGGTCTCGTAGCCCATGCAGCCAGTCAAACTAGCATCCCCAGGGAAAATAGGTGCGCCAGTCAAGTGCCCAGTCTAAGTCCCTGAGTCAGAATCACCCTGACCTTGGAAATTCAAATTCCTGGGCCCTCCTTAGCTGGGGACAGCTCAGTGTGTGGAGGGGAGGGTCTGGAATAGGGAGGGCCTGAGCCCCGCCCCTCTGTCCCCGCTGGTGTCCTGTCTGCCTGGGGATTTCGCTCACCCCTCAGGCACACAGCTTCGAGGACTCGGACTCTGCTGCTCTGAGCAGATGGGTTTTGATCAACGATTTTTGAAAGTGTCACTATTAATTATCAGAGCAATGCTTGCATGCATTGTAATTCCTAGGCTAGGTCCTAATTATAAAGCTGTCCTGTTGAAGCCACCACAGAATCGTCATGTGCTCCCCTGGAGGCCCTGGAACCCACCGAAAACTCCTTCCTACAGACAAATTACCAGGAGCACGCAGGTGAGCAGGCAAGTGGAACAGAATTGGGGCATCCTGGTAACCTAAGGGCTGAGGTGTGACACTGTCTCAATTTCCAAAATGCCAAAAATAAACATATTTTCTCAAGATGTTTTACTCACAAAGCAATCGTGTGCGTCTGGATTGTCACGGCTCCATGGTTACAAAGGAGTGAAGAATTCTACTCTCCGTGGAAATGAGTTTGCAACCCGACAAAGACTGCCTGCAGATTCTGTGAGGATGGCTCCCAACTCTGGCGGAGGCATCTCCTCCACGTGGAGTCCTGACGGCTCTATTTGGCTGTCTTCTGAGAGTCTCTTACATACCAGGTCCCATGCTGAGCTTACTTCTCCCTGTTACTGTTCTGTCTCAGTACATATGAGCCCCCTCCATCCCAAACAATCACAGCATCCTCTAATTCTGCCTTCAAACCAGATTTTACGCCTGTGGACGTGGACTCTGCTCTCACTCTGCTTCCCGTACCGCTCCCCAAAGCCCCCAGTGCAAAGGGCGGCTGTCTCTGTGTGCCGCTGCCCAGCACCTCCCTCCTGCTCTCCTCCTACCCACTCTTTGTTCCTTCTGATTTACTCTCCACAGAGCAGGGCGACTGACCTCTTAAAATAAAAATGGGGTCATTTCACTTGCCTGCCTGAAGTCCTCTGCTTTTCCTGCCACACCCTTCATGCTTTGGCTGCAGCCATCACCCCCTCCTGCTGTCGCTCTGCAGCCACCAGCCAGACGGGCCGCCCCTCATTCCTCAGCCAGGTCCAGCTGCTGCTGCCGGTGGGCCCTGCACATGCTCCTCTTGACCTTTCCCTCATGCGACTCTCCTTCAGCATCAGCGTCACTTCTTAAGTCAAGCTGTCCCTGGTGTCCCTCCCTCAACCTCAGCTCCATGTTTCTTTCACAGTATTTCCATCACAGTGATGATATGTTCCTCCCACAGCCATCTATCTGCCCATTAAACCCGAGGCTCCATGAGGGCAGAGATGTGTCTCCTGGTCACACTGGGTCTGCTGCCTGCTCAGTACTTGTCACATAGACTTGTCATAAGTATCTGTTGAATGAAGGCATCAGTGAATGAATGTGTGAGTCAATGAATTCCAGTTCAGCCACTGAACAAGCTGTCTAACAAGTGACACATGGAGGCAGGACAGAGAGGGAGAAGTGCTTGGAGACATCGCTTCAACACTAATTTATGGAAACATAACGTCCAGGAAAACGCCCCTGCCGAGGCTCCCAGGAGTTGATGGTCCTGTGTGACTAGCAGGGAGATGAGAATGAATGGCTGGTGACTGACCGGATCAGCTCCACGATCTGGTCAGAGTCCTTCAAACTGGGATCAGCTGCAACAGGAGCCTCTGGGGGCTTTGAAACGTGAGGAGGGACAGATCGGGGAGCCTGTGGAGGAGGCTGTGTGGTCCCACGTACCCTGTCACTCTTGAGATCCTGGCATGGCCCCGACCCAGACGTCTTCTAACGACTGTCTTCCTTCTAGTCCCACCTCCTTCCTGGGGACTCCGTGCCCAGCGGCCCGCAGCTGCCCTGCATTTCTTCTTGTTTCCTTACGGCTTGCCAGCATGGGGAAGTGGGCCTGTCCTAGGTTGCTCTTTCTGATTCAGAATTGGAAAAATCAGAGGCGGAGCTGGTTAGATAATGGTGCACACCCGGAAGGTAAGGCCATTTGGGGCTTTTAGAGCCTAAGGAAGCCAGTTGAGTGAGAGACAGAGAGAGAAAGTCAGCCAGACAGATGGATAAAGAGACAGAAGCCAGGAAGAAGTAAGGATGAGAGAGAGAGAATATTTGGTCCTAGAGAAGCAGGTAAGAAGGCTGTGTGTGTGTGTGTGTGTGTGTGTATGTACATGCTTGTGTATGTGAGAGAGAGGGAGGGGAGAGAGAGAGGAAAGGAAGGGAAATGAAGGGAAGGGAAGGGAAGGGAGGGAGGGGATAGGAGGGGAGGGGAGGGGAAGGGAGGGAGGGAAGGGGGAGAGGAGGGAAGGGGAGGGGAGGGAGAGGAGGGAAGGAGAGGAGGGGAGGGAGGGAGGAGGGAAGGGAAGGGAAGGGAAGGGAAGGGGAGGGGAGGGGAGGGGAGGGGAGGGAAGGGGAGGGAAGTGAAGGGGAGGGGAGGGACGGGAAGGGAAGGGAAGGGAAGGGAAGGGAAGGGAAGGGAAGGGAAGGGAAGGGAAGGGGAGGGGAGGGGAGGGAAGAAGACCGGGGAGAAGAGGAAGGGGAGGAAGAGAGGGAAGGAGGTCCTGACTTCTGTCACATTCCAGTTTGGTTCTCTGTGTGGCCTAGATGTAACTTTATACTGGGAAGTATACTGGGAAGTGTGAAAACATTTTATATTGGGAAGTGTGAAATCATATTAATCGTTTAAGAAGTTTTCTGTCCTTTGCAACTCCAATTCCCTAGCCAGCACAGCCTGAGCACACACTTCTGATGACACCAGTCATGATGCTGCCTTAGATACAGACACGACTGTGCAGCAGGCTCTTGCTAGCCCATGTGAACCTCTGGGCAGACCGGGAGAGCCACCAAGCACGTGCAGTGCCCTGCCCATGTTTTACTCTGTGGCCGGACCACATGTTCATCCAGTCTGGCCAGGAACAAAGTCAACGCCCCTGTCTTCAGGCTTCAGGAACCCCACTGTGCACCATCTCCTGATTTATGGCCTCAAACACACAGTTTGATTTTGATCCCAAGGTAAGGTTACAGTCTTATAATCCGACCTATGACTGGATACATTTACCCTGGCAGCCATTGGCTAAAGCAAGATTGCTACACAGCTGTGTGTTTTATCAGATTGGATGTGGCCACACGTGGTAAAGTCCGGTGCCGGCAGGGTCCTGTCATCTGCATCTACAGAGAGGAGGGTGCTTCTTATAGGTTCACACAGGTGGACAGTCAGAAAGAAACTTAGAATTAATCTAACCTGCGTCCTTTATTGTTTGAAGCATCAATTAAAATGTATGAAATAATACACAAATACCTATTCGTTGAAGATAAAACAAGAATAGAGTAAGAGACACCTTCCTGCTTTTATCGCGTTCTGGAAGACAATCCTGTTGGCGTTGCTAATACTTTCCTACACACATTTATGTAAATGGACCTGTCCATGCTCCCTTTTGTTTTGAGACTTGCTTTTGATTCCTTAAGAATATATCTTGGAGGTCGTTCCAGGTCAGTATGATTACTTTACCAATTCCAGAATATTCCATGGTAATAATGTATCTGAGTTTATGCAATAGACCCCCAGCAATAGACCCTTTAGTTTGTTTCCAATTTTTCATTACTATGAAGTGTTGCAATAATCTTTATTTAAATTTTTGTATTTTTGTGCACCTACACAGGTATGTTTTTAAGGCCAGATTCCAAAATTGGAGCTACAAAGATTGCATGAATAAAAAATTATATAGACATGCTCAAATTTTGATCCCCCAAAGATATACCAATTTATCTCCTATCAACAAAATCTTTTCCCACCAACATTAGGTGTTTTTAGCTTTTTCAATATTTGCCAATCAAGTAGGTAAAAAAAAAATTGTTCATGTTAATTTCCATGAGTATATTTTCAAGTGTTTATTGGCCATGAGAAATTCTTTATTTGTTAATTACCTGCTTGTATCTTTCCCCAAAATTTTGATTTTTCTTTTTTTTTTTTTTTTTAGCTGAGCCATCCTGCCACCTTTTGGCAGCTCAGCAGCAGCTCAGCCCTGAGTGGGCATTGAACTGCTGTTGCTCAGAGATCAGCTTGCACTCTTGAGCGAGCTCTTAACCAACTGAGCCACTCGGCTGGCCCTGAAAATTTTGATTTTTAACAAAATTATTAGCTTATAAAAATTCCTTCTACATCCTTTTCATTAAGCATGTGTCTGCAGCACCATTTTAATAGTCTTGCTTATTTTTAGACTTTATATCAATTCGTTGTAAATGGTTTCCATTTTCAGGTAATCAGAATTGCCTGCCTTTTTGTTTGGAATTTTACATCCCATTTCTTGTTTAGAAAAGCCTTGGGGATCCAACATTATTTTGTTACATTTTAAACACTTGTATATTGTTTTGTCCATTTAGCCCATTTGGAATCTGTTTTCATGTATAGCATCTGACTATATTCTTCTTTCACAGATGAATAGCCAACTTTTTAGTCATAGTTTATTGAACTAATTATGCAAATTTTATTTCATGTTGAATTAATGGTATGTTTCTGGCCTCTTTTTTGATCCATTAATTCATTGTTGTACTTATTTAGCTTAGGCTACTCATATTCTGGGTTTTCTTCCTGGTTATTTATTTTTCTTAAATAACAGTTTTATTGAGATATAAATCACATGCCATATAATTTATCTGTATAAAATGGGCAATTCAACAGTTTTTAATACATTCATAGACTTGTGCAATTGTTAGCACAATCAATTTCAGAATACTTTGATTACCTGAAAAAAGCCCACACTGAGTAGTAGCCAATCTCCCTTTCCCCGCAAAGTTTGCCAGTCCTAGGCAATAACTATTATTTCTATCTGCATGGATTTGTCTATTCTGGGCTTCTTTTCATACAAATAGAATCATACAATATGTGGTCTTTTATGTCTGGCTTCTTTCACTTAAAATAATGTTTTCAAGATTCATCTATCCCTTAGCCTGTATCAGCTCTTCATTTTTTTTTTAATTTCATTTTTTTATTGCCAAATAATATCACATTGTAGGAACATACCACATTTTATTTACCCATTTCTTCACTTCACAGACTTTGGGGATTATTTCCAGGGTTGGCTATTATGAATAATGCTGCCACAAACATTTGTGTGCATGTGGACATGTATTTTCATTTCTCTTGAGTATATTACCAGGAGTGAAATTGCTGGGTGATATGATAACTCTATGTTTGACATTTTATGAAAAATATATTTATTAAAATATAGCTAACATACAATATTATATTAGTTTCAGGTGTATAGCATAGTTATTCAACATTTATATACCTAAAGAAGTGATCACCATGATAAGTCCAGCAACCATCTGACACTGTACCATGCTATTACAATATTATTGACTATATTCTCCATGCTGTACATTACATCCCCATGGCTTGTTTTATACCTGGAAATTTGGACCTCTTATTCCCCTTCATTTTTCCCTGTTTTTAAAATTTTTTAATTACAGTTAACATTCAATATTATTTTGTATTAATTTCCAATGCACAGCATAGTGGTTGGAGATTGATATAATTTAAGAAATGATTCCTCTGACTAGTCTAGTACCCACCTGGCACTATACCTAGCTATTCCATATTATTGACTGTATTTCCTATGCTTTACATCCCCATGACTATTTTGTAACTATCAGTTTGTACTTCTTTAATCCCTTCCCTTTTACACCCTGCCCCCCAACCCCTTCCCACGTATCGCCCCAATAAATCTAGTACCCATCTGACATCATACATGGTTGTTACAATATTATTGACCATATTTCCTATGCTATACTCTACATCCCCATAATTACTGTGTAACAACCAATTTGTACTGCTTAATCCCTTCTATTTTTTACTCACCCCCAACCCCCTCCCATCTGGCAACCATCAGTATGTTCTCTGCATTTATGAGTTTGTTTCTGTTTTGTTTGTTTATTTTGTTCTTTAGTGTCCACATATGAGGAAAATCACATGGCATCTGTCTTTCTCAGTCTGACACTCCACTTAGCACAATACCTTCCAGGCCAACCATGCTGCCACAGATGGCAAGAGCCCATTCTCTTCCATGGCTGAGCAATATTCCACTGTACCACCTCCTCTTTATCCATTCATCCATAAATTGACACCCTGGTTGTCTCCACATCTTGGCCATTGTAAATAATGCTGCAATGAACACATGGATGCACATGTCCCCTCTAAGTAACATGTGGGTTACTGGGTCTCTTGTTATAGCTTTTGTGTTAAAGTTTATTATGTCTGGTATTTACATCTCCCTGACTGTTTTGTAACTACCAGTTTGTACTTCTTAATCTCTTCACCTTTTTCACCCTGTCCCCCAACCCCCTCCCATCTATCACCCCAACAAATCTAGTACCAATATGACACCGTACATAGTTATTACAATATCATTGACTACAAGGTCAAACAATTGAGTTCGCAAACTCATCCTAGAAAAAGTGCTACATACCTCACTGCTGAATATCAGTATGGTCACCTCCGAAGTACTCGCCTTGGGAAGCTATATACTGGTACTAGCACCTAGTCCATCCTTCAAAGCAATTTTGGAACTCTTTTCCTGGAATGGCCATCAGAGATGTCATCCTATTACCCTTGATGTCCTGAATGTCATCAAAATGTCTTCCTTCCAATATTTCCTTTATCTTTGAGTAAAGAAAGTCACTGGGGGCCAGATCAGGTGAGTAGGGAGGGTGTTCCAACACAGTTATTTGTTTACTGGCTTTACTCCCTCACAGGCAGTGTCCTGTGAGCTGGTACATTGTCATGATGCAAGAACCATGAAGTGGTGAAAAGTTTAGGTGTCTAACTTTTTTACACAGCCTTTTCAGCACTTCCAAATAGTAAACTTGGTTAACTGTTTGTTCAGTTGGTACAAATTCATAATGAATAATCCCTCTGATACCAAAATAATGTTTGCAACATGGTCGCAGCAAGCTCGTGAACTTAATTTTCAGAACTTGTGTATTTCTTATGCCATACCTTACATCCCCATGATTACTATGTAACAGTCAACTTGTACTTCTTAATCCCTTTTCCTTTTTCATTCACCCCCAACAAGTATTGCTACCCCAGGTACATTTGTTTTTTACATTTCCATTTTCATGAAATAACTTTTCCATCACTTTATTTTCCATATGTGTGTGTCTTTCAATCTGAAGTGATTCTTTTGTAGGCAGCATATGTAAGGGTTTTGTTTACTTATCCATTCAGCCCTCTTATGTGTTTTGATTGGAATATTTAATCCATTTACATTGCAAGTAATTGTTGAAAAGGATAACTATTGCATTGTTTTGTACATCTGAAACTAATAATAAAAAAGATAAAAGAAAAAAAAGAAAGTGCTGATGGTTGCACAACATTTTGAATGTATTTAATGCCACTGAATTGTATACCTTAAAATGATTAAAATGGTAAATTAAAAAAATTTAAAAATAAAATAAAATATACTATTAAATAAATCTGGGGAAAAAAGTAATTGTTGATAAATATGTAGTTATTGCCATTTTATTATTCATAGTTTTGATTTTTTTTTTTTAATCTTAAAGAAGTCCCTCTAAGGTTCCTTGTAATACTGGTTTGGTGGTAATGAACTCCTTTAGTTTTTTCTTGTCTAGGAAGCTCTTTATCTGTCCTTTGATTCTAAATGATAGCCTTGCTGGGTTGGGTAGAGTAATCTTGGTGGTAGGTCTTTGCTTTTAATCAAGTTGAATGTTTTGTGCCAATCCCTTCTGTCCTGCAAAGTTTCTGTTGAAAAATCAGCTGCCAATCTTATGAGAGCTCCCTTGTAAGTTACTAGTTACCTTTCTCTTGCTGTTTTCAAAATTCTTTCTTTAACCTTTGCCATCCTAATTATAATGTGTCTTGGGATGGGCCATCTTTTGATTTATCTTGTTTAGGATTCTCTGTGCTTCCTGGACTTGTATGTCTATTTCCTTCACCAGGTTAGAAAAGTTTTCCATCATTATTTCTTCAAATATGTTCTCAATCCATTGCTTTTGCTCTTCTCTTTCTCATACCCCTATGATGTGAATGTTGTTATGCTTGATGCTGTCCCAGAAGTCTCTTAAACTATTCTATTCTATTTTATTTATTTATTTATTTATTTATTTATTTATTTATTTATTTTGATTCTTTTTTCTTTTTGCTGTTCTGATTGGGTGTTTTCTGCTACCTTGTCTTCCAAATCGCTGATTCAATCCTCTGCTTCATCTAGTTTACTCGTGATTCATTCTAGTGCATTCTTCGTTTCAGTTATTGTATTCATCACTTCTGACTGGTTCTTTTTAATGGTTTGTATGTTCTTTTTTATGCTTGCAATCTCTCTGTTGAAGTTCTCACTGAGTTCCTTGAGCATCTTTACAATCAGTGTTTTGAACTTTGTATCTGACAGTTTGCTTGCCTCCATTTTGTTTAGTTGTATTTTTGGAGCTTTCTCTTGTTCTTTCATTTGGGACATATTTGTTTCCTCATTTTGGCTGCCTCTGTGTTTGTTTCTGTGTATTGGGTAGATCTGCTATGTCTCCCAGTCTTGGCCAGGTGGTCTTATGTAGTAGGTGCCCTGTGTGGCCCAGTGGCACTGTCTCCCTGGTCACCTACACTGGTGCTCCAGGAGAATCTCTTGTGTGGGTTGTGTGTGCCCTCCTGTTGTACTTGAGCCTTGATTGCTATTGGCATCTCAGTTGGTGGGACTGACCCTCAGGCTGATTGGCTGTGGGGTTTGGCCACATCCACAGCTAACAAGCTGCTATGTTGGGGGCTTATTCCACCAAGTGGGATTTCCCCCATTGGACTCTGTTCCCTGTTGAGACCACGCTTTTGGTGTAACACTGATGGGGCTAATTGGGTAGTACTCTGCTGTGGTCTGAAGCCAATTTCCAAGTATGTTGGTTCTGGGGCCTCTTGTGAGGTGCTCTGGTGCAGGCCTAGGTCACCCACTGCCTGTGACTAGCTGGGGACAACCTAGTACAAGCTACAAAGTGATCTGCAGTTGTTAACTGGCTGTGCTAACCCTAGAGGCATATGGGAGAGGCCTCTGCTAACTGAGGATGGTTGTCACGTCACCAGCACTGGGCCTGGAGTAACCCTTCAAAATGCCAAGATATCCCAAGGCCTGCTGCCACCTGCCAGCTCCCTTAAGTTTCAGCCCCTGATAAAGCCTCATGTGGTACATGAGTTGGGTGAATCAGGGTTTCAAGGAGTCGCTAGCATGGGAAGTTGTAGTTGCCAGGTTAATGAACTTTGGTTTGGTGCCAATGCTGAGCCTGGAGTGACATAGCAAATCTCAGAGCACATCAAGGCCAGCTACAGACTCTGATAGTTTTTCAAGAAAGAATGCAATGCTGACAGGCCTGGCTGCTGGTGGAGAAAGTGCCTCAGGTGTTGGGGGTGTGAGGTGGGGTGGAGTCTCAGGGAGTCAGCAGTGCAGAGCAGAGTTGCTCACAGACCAATCAGATCCATATTTGACCTGTGGGGGTGGGTTCAATACAGGTAAGATGGTTCCTGCCTGCTGGCTGCACAGGAGTAAAACTCAAGCAGGGAAAATGCTAACTGTCCTCCTCCTCCTTGCTCTGAAGTCACACACCTCAGTCTGCCCCCCATATGCCTCTGATGCCCCCAGAATAACTGTCCCTCTGCCAGCACCTAAGGTGAGTGCCTGTGAGCAAGTGGGTTGTTTAAGAGGACGTCTGGGTTTCCCACAGCCTTCTGTCTCATCCAGATGGTCAGAATCCCCACTGTTTTTCACAGCCAGATGTTGTGGGCACTCCTCTTCCCAGCATCAGTGCTCTGGGCTGGGGAGGTCCTTGTGGGACTGGGGTTCTTGCTTCTCCAGGGTGAATCTCCATGGCTGAGATATCCCTCCCAGTTCTCAGCTGCCACCGGGAGATTTGTGGCCAGCCCATTTTGCATCTTCACCCCTCCTACCAGTCTCGTTGTAGCTTCTTCTTTATATCCTTAGTTATAAAACTTCTGTTCAGCCAGACTTCAGATGGTTCTCCAGGTTGATTGTTCTATAATGCAGTTGTAATTTTAATGTGTTCCACCATCTTGGATCTCCTCTCCTATATTTAACGTTTTTGACAAACCATTAGATTGTTTTCACAGTGCTGCACCATTTTATGGTTCTACTAGAAATACTTACATGTCCCGGTTTCTTCACACCCTGACAAACACTTGCTATTGCCTTTGTTTATTACAGCCATTTGTGGTTGTGGAATGACACATCACTGTAGCTTTGACTTGAGCATGGCTAATGATGCTGATTACCTTTTCATGTGCTGATCGAGTCAGTGAGGCTGTAGCCACAGACACTAGAGCATAAACACCTGGGACCCAAAGGGACATAACTTAGAAGCTGCTTTTCCAGAGGGCTGCCTACCTGCCTGCCAATAATAGCATTGACATTTCCTTGAAAAACAGTCCCACCTATATATAAGACAAGGCCTGTTTTTAGTCTTCAAGGTCACAATATATTTGTGGGCCTTCTGTAAATACTCTGTGACTTAAATATTTGAAAACACTGGCTTAAATCATTTGATTCATTTTTACTTCCCATTACCTCTCTGTCACCACACAGGTAAGAACTAGAATCCTAGTTTTCCTGGAATGACTTGCCCAAGACATCCAGAAAGAAGGACATTAACAATGTTACAACCTTTTTTTTTTTTTTTCACTTTAATGTCTTTTGGTCCCACGTACTTCCATAAGATCACTGAATTTGTCCAGTGCAACACATTTCAGATTAACAACTTAATAGGCTTGGAGCTACCTTTTTAGGATAAACACTAAAAATAACTTAATAAAGCAGGCAGCATTCTCTAAAATTAGTTTCAGGTATATTCATTAAACACATTATTTCATGAACTGTTCTTCATCCATGGGCTTTCATTTCTCTCCTGATAAAATATAATTTGTAGCTATCTGAGGATAGCTCCTGAGTGTTACTCCCCGCTCATCTTTTGCAAGTTCCCTTAGACACACATTTTATACCTGGGCCCAGGAACTTGCAGCAAGTTCTAAAAGAGCCAAGTGTTGGAGGCTTGGTGAGTTCCTTGTGGATCTCTCCCCAGGACTTTAATGAAGGGCATTTCTTTTTCTGCTGAAGGAGAGTCCCCATCCTAGTTGGTACAGAGGCACCTCATGAACACAATGATGGATTTCTACTGCCTCGAATTGCTGAGTTTGGCAAATCTGTTCAACACAGTAAAAGTTGCTAAGCGTCTCACCCAGCTGTGGCCTTGTTTTGCTCTTGGAGCAAAACAGTGGGACATTATTCATCCCTTAGAAAGAGGCTATTAAAACATCCCACAAGACAGTAAATTACATGAAGCAGGTGCCTCCAAGAGAGGACGAGGCATTCCACAGCCAAATATGATGATCTGGTACTAACCCCTGTTTCCTGAAAGCCTCATTTATTTCTTGTCTCTCAGTTAAAGTGAGGCTTTAGGCAAAAATGACATTGCAGTGGCTGCTAGTGTCCCAATGCAATGTAGAGGATATTAGTCTCATTTTCTGTGCAGGAAGTTTGGTTGAGACAATTTCAGTAACTAACCATGAAGTCTTTTTCAAAACCCTAACTATTGTATGGTGCTTTTAGTATTTTATCTCTGAGGTTCCGAATCATAGAGACTAAGAGACGCTAGAGGAATTCTAAGGTCCTATGGCAGGATGATTTGCTAAAGAGAGTAAATCAGCATTAGGCATCACTGCCTGGGTGAGCCTGAGATGTCCTCCTCATCGGATTGTCACATTTGTCTTCCAGAAAAGATGCTGTTCACTGGGAGCCCTGTCTGCCCTTTGCGCTGCTGGCAGGCAGGGCTAATTCATCATAGATTTCTCTCTTGCCACACAATCTTTCTTTCCATAAGGTACCAATCAGTTACTAGGAATTGGTCAAAGTTGTCATACTAATATGCTTTAGGACTTAAGTTTGGGGCTTATTTGAAACTAATATCATTTGATGAAAGGGTTCTTTGACTAAAAACAGTTTAAAACCACTAATTTACTAAAGTTCTTTTGTTTTAGAGATAAAAATGGAGGCTCAGACTAGGCCAAGAACATACCACAACTTTATGGCAGAATCAAACTTAGAATCACTGTCTCTTGTCTGTTCAAAGAATAGGGTGTTTGATCTTTCCTCTGTCTTTAGCCTCACTACATCTTTACAAGTGTCAACAAACAACCGTCTCTTTTGGATGATCTGACCCAGGCAGTGAATGCTCTCAGCTCCACGCCAATGGCCCATCGTTCCTACTGAGAGCAATAACTAGCACTGACTGCACTCCTTTTGCAGTCCTACCAGCTTAGAACACACCTTCGTTGGCATAGACCTTGTACCCACCCAACAAGAAGCCGGGAAAGGAGGACAAGAGAACCACTTTGCTGAACATGGTATGCCAAGTACTTTACATGGGGTCTCATCAAGCCCTGACATGACTTGATAACTGCACAAGGGAACCCAGCATCCCATTACCACAGAGCAGGGAACAGGCCAGAGATTCAAAGAAACACCTCTATGATCACGTCACTACTAAGAGCTTTATCTAAATTTGAACTGCAAATGGTATTATTCCAAAGCTTGTGCTTTTGCAAATTTAAAAATTTATTTTGAGAAAAATAACTTTCTATAATTCTTGAATATACACCCACAAATCTGGCTTCTGTGGAGCCCAGTTCGAGAAACAGCACATCAGAAGTGAAGTGCTATCAACCGAAGGGGCAACATAGCATAGTGGTTATTAGCTCCCCGCTCTGAAGCCAGACTGCAGGCTGAGTCCCGGCTCCAGGCTTCCCAGCTGTGCAAAACTGGACAAGTCACTTAACATCTCTGTGCCATTTCCTCCCCTATAAAGTGCAAATGATAAGAGAATTCGTGTCATAGGTTTGCTGTGAAGATAAAATGAGCACAAACATTGAAAATATGAGGAGTGGTACCTGGTGCAGTTAAGGAAACAAATGTATGTGTTGCTAGCATTTAACTGTGAACCAAATAAAACACAGAAACCCTGCTGTAGTTATGAGCTGATGACCTCAGAATATACATTTATTGATTTTAGTATTACAGTATTAGCAAAATGGTAATACAACATCTAAAAACAACACCTTCCCAAACATTCTGATCTCTGAGAATGTATCCTGTCAGCCTACTTTAAGAACTACTGAAAAGAGCTGCTATTCATTAGAATATTGAGTGAAGCTTGGTCCTACTATTAAATGTGAGACCTGCACATTTTACATCCTCTTGTCCCTGACTATGCAAGAATCCCGAACACATGCTACCCAGCCCGGAAAATGAGTCTCATCCACAACAAACACAGGGAACAACTCTAATTAGTGAGCTGCTTGTGGGTTGTTGCCAATTTGCAGACATGAGCTCAAGCCCCGCATTGACACAACGCACTGCCCAAGGGAAGAAGGGGCCTGGGGCCTGGGCCTCTTGTGCCCATCACGGAACTGGACGCAGCGCCTGAGTACCTTGTCTCGGATCCTGGATCTTGGATCCTCCCTCTGCAAGCTCTGGATTCTCTGTCACCAAAGAGACACAGGAACTTTTAAATTATACCAGCTGGGCTGCTCAGTTCAGAAGCAGAAAACATTTCTCCCCACCTTGGAACAACCAGTACTGATAAATGAAAGAAAATTATGCAAGAGGCAGGAAAGTAGGCATTAACTCACCCAGCAAACAGCACCATGTGCCTCTTGTCACCGCGGTGCCCTGCTCTCCTTGTCCTTCCACGTGCATCCAGGAAGCAGATGAAGAGCTTCAGGAATTTTCTCAGGAGCAAGCAGCTTGTTGGTGAAACAGGGCAAAGTTGGAGAAAATGCTAACAGACAATAAAGAGCCGAAATCAATGAGGTAAAACGAAAGCCTTCCCATTATTTCAGCCTGATCAGTCTGTTTACTGAGCGACAAGGTCATGAAGAAGAAAGGTCCCCAGGAAACCTAACAGTGCAATTACTCTACCGTAAGTTGTGACCCAGGAGGTTCATATCTTCCCCCAAGGCTAGGGCCCAATGACTTGTTTTACCAGCTGGAAAGAAGGGCTTTGTTTCTCGTGCACTCTTTAATGAACCCACGGTTATTTGCTTCCTCTCTCTTACCTATAAGGACTCTGGTTAAAAATTCAGGAATGAAGTCAGCTACCAAGGTAGACAGATCTAGAGTATATGACAAGTAAGTAACCCAGCATTATTATTAACAGCAGGCGTGTTGCTCCTAGGCTATTTTGTGGCTCCTTTTCAAGGCATCATTCTTCACCCAAAAAGGGAGCCAGGTTTCTTATGTGCAGGGCAGTTACAATGGTCTGCAACGACGGGTTCTTCTGACAAAGCAATCAACTTTTCCATGGTTGGCAGGTGAGTAAATTGGGTTTCACTAGGAGTTATTAAATATGGTTTTGGCAGGTTTACTACCTGCCGGGTTTCCATGGACGTTCTGTGTCTAAATACACCAGGCCAACAACATTCATCTTTTGTGCTTCATTCGTTGCTGTTCCTAACCTGCAGTTTGGCCGGGAGTGGCCATGAATGATGACACAGGAAGCTCCTTTATCATGGATCAGAGCTTCTGCGGCTGGCAGGCGACACCCAGCTCCTGGAGTTGGAATAGTGCCCGTCCTGTCTCCTTTCTGTTGAATAGTGGTCTGCGTGTTCCTAAGCAGGGTTGTCTGGGGGTCTTCTGGCTGTTCCTGGCACTAACCCAGATTGTCCCCACCTTTGGTTTTTGCCCTCCCTGCACCTCAGCGACTCTCTGCTAAACCTCGGCTCAGGTTGTCCTGTTAAGTTGGCCCATCGCTGCATCCTGGGAGGCTTACTCTGTCTCTCCTACTCCTGGTAAGGCCACTGCATGCCCCTTCTTCTCTGCAGCTCTGCCATCTCCAATTTCCCCTCCTCACGTCTACAGGAAGACCAGGGCACATGGCTGGTAAGTGACAGAGCTGATGTTGACCCCAGGCAATCTAACCACAGAGGCCAAGTTCATAACCATGGCACTATAAGGTCTTCCCAGTGTCACTGGGTCACAAATTTAATAGCCACCAATTTTTCACAAAGGAAAGAACCTGGCAGATTCTTCTCAATGGTGCCCTCATAGGTGCAGTTTCTGGCTTTTCCATGGAATGAGACGTCATGAGGGCAGGGACTCCATGGGAGGTTTGCTGGCTCCAGGACTCAATGGCCCAACTCCTCCCTCCATAGTCACCATGATGCTGTTCGACACGTGCAGATACAGCTTCTCCCTGACCTGGGGCCAACAAGGACCCAGCCCAGTACACCGTGGGACACCAGCCATGGCCTCCCCAGGGCCTCAGGGCCGCACTGCCCCAGGCCACTGTGAGTAGCCGTGGGCTTTTCCGGTCCTTCTGCCAGGTCACTGGGTTCAGTGTTCATCTGCTACCTACATCCTCAGTGCCTGGGCCCCTCTCACAGCCATTCTGGGAATAGAATACCCATACCTGATGCCAGTCACTCAGCCGAATGCCTCACTTCCTCACCCAGATCCTGTCAACTTCTCTCCCTGGGCTGACACTTGCTCCACTGTCTCAAATGCTTGGGTCTATACTACCTGGAAACCCCACACACTCTCCTCCTGAAAATCTCATCCTTGACCACAGACCTCATCATGCATTGGGCTTTGGTTGCCATTATTATTGTTATAACAGCATTTTGTTATTATCATAATATTGTACCTAATTTTGATAAACACTTTACATATATTATCACAAACAATTTCACAATTACCCAGTGAGAGAAGCTCTATTATCATCCCCAGGCTAAGTAAATTGCCGAGGTCACCCATGTGGTATGTAGCAGTAGCAGTGGTAGGATTCCAACCCAGACAGCCTGGCTCCAAAAGCCAGTGCCCTACTTCTCAGAATGTCCTTGATTTGGTGCCAAAAGAAGGGTCCCCTATTAGGAAAGGGTGACTTGCCCCAGCTGCCTTGAGAGGTTCTCCCAAAGCCTTGCCCAACACTTACTCAGACTTGGGCTCTGCACGGTCTTTCTGTTTAGGGTGGGAGACCTCAACCTCCCTGATCCAGGGCAGGTCTATGGAGGACTGTGTCCCCCACCACTGGGTGGGCTCCTTGGCCCTGAACAGGTGGTGTCTCATATTTATTTCGTCCATAGCACCTGGTGCATGGTTGGTGCTGGAGAAATGTTGAATGGTCATCATCAGCTCCTTAAGGGGATGCCATTAGATGGAAAGTTATTTATTGTAAAACAAACTTTGGAAAAGTGGAAGTAAGACTAAGTACTAGGAGTGAGAAAAATTATCTGAGAGAAGTGAGAAGTTGGAACCATGTTGAAAGACGAGAAAAAGCACAGAGAAGCACCATAAATCACAGCAGCATCGTTTTTACCTATATCATCCTTCCTCGTTTTATGTCCCTGGCACCAAACAATTCATCATTCCTGCTTCATGCTAAGTGCTACAAAAATAGCATTTGGCCTGAAATTTAAATGGGAGATAGTTTAGAAAGAATAGCAAAATGTTGAACTGTCTGAATTCCTGAATGTTCTGTAGTGTTCCCACCCCTCTCCCCACCTCAAGTGTCATTGCCTTTCACTGATGCGGGAAGAACAGGACTACGGGAACCGGAGGGGAGGGCCACCCCTTCCTAGTAGCCAGTGGGAAACTCAAGATCAGCTTCCCCTCTATTGTGAGTGTGTGTTGGGGAGGAAGTGGGTAGGTTGAGAGCGCCCGGTGCTGGCAGGCACCCAGAGCTGAGGTACAATATGTGGGAAGCTACTAGGGGATGGGTGGGAGTGAGGTGCTTAAGGAGGATGCATTGAAGGGAAAAATACTTAAGAAGAAAGCTTCTTCCAGCAAGGACTGTATGCCACTCCCTCCTTCACACCCAAATCTTTTCAGGAACTGGTTGAGTGAGTAGTCTTAGCTTTTCTTTGGAATTGCATATTTAGAAACCATTCTCCCTATTCATTTGCACTAAATTCAAGAAAGGATTGGCTTCTCCTTTGAAAAGTAAACTTCTCTCTCAATACATAGTTATAGCTAGCACATCCCTGGTAGGTGGGACTGGGATGCCCATCGTCACACCCCCTCTGCTTGTGGCTGTCTAGCAAGGGCTCAGCCAGTGGACCTGGCCCAGTCTATACCCACCCCCCATGCAGTCATACTTGTCGTCAATTTCTGGTATTTAATATGTCCCAGAAATTGGGCTAAGAGATAAGAGATTTACATATGGAATCCCACTTAAAGCTCACTACATCCATATATTAGTTATTATTTTCCCCATTTTTAAGGATGAAAAATGAAAGCGAAGTGGCTGGGCCAGAATTCACACAGGTTGTCCGGATGCGGAAGTCCATCACATCAGTGTCACGAACCTTGGTGGAGGCCACACCAACACTATGAAAGACGAGCAGGGCATCAGACACGGCCCACTGGTGTGGAGCATTTCCAGGAAGGCCCTCTAGGCTATGCAGCTGATGGAAACCCCTTGACAGCCCTTTGTCTGCTCTCCCTCGGGCCAGCACAGCAGCCGAGGAACTGAACAGAACCAGAGTGAGAGCACTAAGCTGTCCTCTGCACTGGGCAGAGTGGGCTTCGTGTCTAAGAGGAAAGATCATGCAGCTCCTCCAGGGGCCGCCCCTCCCAGGCCCTGCGAATGCATTCCTATGACATCGAAGGTCACAATGGCTCCACCTCCCCAGCCCTCATGCTCTACACAGGTGGGGAGAAAACAATACCTCAGACAGGATACTGCTCTTATCTTTTCCTGCCCAGCAGCTCTGCTCAAAATAAAAGGTCTGCCACTACTGTGGATGATGGCAGTGATCACCCTGCTCCAAGCCCATGGGTGGCACTGATAGGAGGTGCTATTGACCCCACACTCATGTCCTGTAGCAGTTCCAGTCTCACACGGAAATTGACTTCCTGTCTGGCCTTTTTATCAGGTGTATGTAGGACCTCTGTGAAAGCAGGAGGAGTAGGGTCCCAGGGAGTCAGGAGGGGCTAGAAGCAGATGCCACATTTTCAGTCCAGACTCAGGTTCCCATCCTTCTATTTTCCCTCTGAGCTCTGCGCCCCACCTTTGAGTTCTAGACCTCCCATCATGCCACCTCCTTGCTGTTGCCCTGTACCTGGCCTCAAGGTGCCTTGCTGCTCTTCGATCTTACCTGTAAGGGGTCTTGCTTCCTTCTTACAGTTCCTCAGCAGGTGGTTGGTTCTGTCCCCAGGGCATCAGGACAGTAGACCCTTTGAAGAATGGCTGCCCTCCTCACTACATATTTTTTGAGAACTATCCATCACCTATTTCCCTTGTTTGCATATTATTAACGTGTGAATACTGCCCTTCACCCATGCACAGCTGGCTGGACAGGGTGGCCACCTAACACACTCCAGAGGGACTCTTGCGGACCCTCTCCCACTGTGTCCCTTGTGCAAGGAAAGTGTCTCCAGGGCCGGCCGAATGGCGCAGTGGTTAAGCGCTGGCTTCGGAAGCCAGCGGCCTCGGTTCGGTCCCACATATGAGGGCCAGTGACACTGCCCTCAAAAAAAAATAGAAAGTGTCTCCAGGATCAAGACAACTGCCCACCTGGACACCCTGATCACCCCACACTCCAGGTACTCGAAGACCAGAATTCTCTGCTCAGATGTCCCTGAGTCCACTTATAGAGGCTGCGTGACCTCATGCCCAATGACATCCTGCCGGGGCAGCCTCTGCTTCTAGCGAGCTCACCTCTAGGTCTGAAGGATGGCTGAGGGGTGGCTGCTTTTGGGGGTGTGGACAGAGCAGGGTATTTGTGTGGGGGCACTCATATGGGTGCATGTGAGGGTGCTCGTGACACAGGAAGAGCCAAATGGGAACAGAAGAGGGGTTGTGGTGTGGGAATGGAGGTGGGGACATTGGTGCAAATTCTAAACTAGAATCAACCTTCTCGCCATATTTTAAACTGAGACTTAATTCGCATACTGTACAATTCACCCCTTCAAAGTCTCCAATTCAGTAGTTTTTAATATATTCACAAGGTTGTACAACATTATCACTATAATCACTGCCTAATTTCAGAACATGCCATTATCCCAAAAAAGAAACCCAATGCCCATTAGTAGTCACTCTTCTGGTAGCCACCAATCCTTCTGTGTCTATGGTTTGGTTCTAGATATTTCATATGAATAGAACCATACAATATGTGTTTTTTTGTGACTGGCTTCTTTCACTTAGGCATAATGTTTTCAAGGTTCATCTGAGTTGTATGGTAAGTCTAAGTTTAACTTTTGAAGAATATCCAGACTGTATTTCCAAACTGGCTGAACCACTTTGCATTCCCACTAGCAATATATGAGGGTTCCAATTTCTCTACATCCTCACCAACATTTGTTCATGTCTGTCATTTGGAATGGAACCATCCAAATGGATATAAAATGGTTTCTCACGGTGATCTCATCCCTCCCGGCTCTGTGGTGGCCCCACACCTTGCTCTGAGGCCTCGGTGCCTTCCTTCATGATTTTAGCCAAATGGGGCTGCTGCTTCCCCCAGGCTGCTGATGGATGCCCAGCTCCCGACTCCTTTCACTCACATGCCCACATCACTCCTATTTTCCCGGAATCACATCAAGTCCAAGAGAGTCCAAACAGCCTCCTATGGACAGTATTCTGTCCAGATGGGTAGAGTGGAGTTTCAGGTGCCTGAAATTCTCAATTCCTGCTTCAGTCCACCTCCAGCTGTACAGGTGTCAATGTCACTGCACCCAGCGCCTCCTTGTCCTAATCCCATTTCCTGTTGTATCGAGGCTGAAAGGCAGGAATTCGAGGGGGCAGAGCTTGAACGGCTGATGTTCTACGAAGCCAACTTCTCTCAAACTCCTCCCTATGCTGAATCATCAGCATCGCGGTGTTTGAGCCCAATCATTCATCCTCAGCCAGGGTCTTCTTAGTGCACTTGGATCGTACCTGGAGTGTATAAATGGGCACTGGGTCTGCACAAATGGATTTTATTTCGGTGGCATTCAGCCTTTAGAAGCAATTATTCAGTCTCAGTGTCCAAGACTATCAGATGCCAGTGAAGACAGAATTAACGTTTTAAGGGTTGCCTTTTCCCGTTATTCAAGTACAAAGGATTTATTGCTAGGAAATGCCAAGCACAATCCAGAGGAAACAAAGGTAAATGTGTATGTGGCCAGGTCAGTGTCACCAGTGCCAACCTCCAGCGGGTGCCAACCTGGAAGCCACTTTACAAGTTCAAAACTCAGAGAAATGCCATTCTTGCCAGGTGAAGAGTTAAAAGGGGGTCACAGGCAGAACATCTCTTGCTCTGTGGAAGGACTGGCTGCAGCTCCCAGAAGCCTTCATTAAAGTGAGAACATGTTCCCCCAACACTCCCACCCCCACAGGGGCGGCCACTCACCTTGTTTCTCCATTTATTTCACAGTAGACAAAGCTCTTGGAAGGGGAGCAGCAGGGCCAGAGTAGAACCACTGCAGTAAGGTTTCCAATGCTAAATAACCCCGACTCAGAGCTCTCGTGAGCTGCCACAGCCAGAGTGGCATCAAGCTCACTTTCTTTCCATTTGAGCCCAATCCTCCAACCTTTTCTGGTGGTTACTCTGTGCAATGTGTCAGTTCAAATGCTAATTGACCTTCAGAGGAAAGGTTTCTTTCTGTTTCCTTTCCAGGGGTATTCAGATTAAACTGGTTCCACTGGAACTCAGAAAGCAGAAAACTGTGATTCAAAGCGGGAGTCCAAGTGTGCAGGAAATAGGTATCTTTCTTAGGACTAGTGAGTGGAAATTGACAGCTGTCTGCTCATGGGCACACATGACTCTGAGGGGCTTCTCTGCCCTGAATACCACTGAGAAGACTTCACATTTGAAGTGCCTTTATAACTTACAAAACCCTGGTATGACATCTATGAACTTTGGGCATTGATTAACTACTCATTTATTAATAGACATCTATTGTCTGTCCACCTACCACCCTCCAGTACCATTACTTCATCTTCTGGGGTAAAGGATCCAAGAAGGAAAATCCTCCAACCCCACCGTGTGCTTTCTGCAAGAGTGCCCATATTTCACAGACCCTGTCCCCTGGCCACACTTGATTGGGTGACGGTTGGTCACCTAACCAAAGATGAGTCAATCAGAGGCTTTCCCTGATATTTTGGGGAGCAGAGTCATCTCTCTCTGGTGGCAAAAGTGTGGATGTGAAAGTTGAAGATTGTCATTGGCTTTGGTTTCTGACATGTGAAGGAAGTTAGTCTCCAGAGAAAGAGGTAAAACCTCCCAGCAGAGAAGGAAGAATTGAAGAGAAAGTTCCAGCAGCATGTAAGGCCCTGGTTCTAGAGCTCCTGGGCACAGCTGTCCTCCCTTCTGTCACTTACCTTATGGCGATTAGGATGGTGGACATCCTAATGCAAAATTCTCTATTTTACCTAAATGTGGGAGTCCTGCATTTTTCTTTTTCCAGAGGGCAGTGTCATGGGCCCTTATATGTGGAATTCGAACCTGGGCCATTGGCGTCCCAAGCCAGCTCTTAACCACCGCGCCACTCGGCCGGCCCAGGAGTCCTGCTTTTTGATTTCAGAATAGCTCTAATTATTTCACACATCTTCATTTTCATCTCCCCACAATCCTTCGGGAAAGTGTTATTGCCCCAATTTTGGAAATAATAAGGCCCAGAGAGACTAAGTAGGTACATAAATGTGATGTAGCTTTTACGAGGCAAAATCAGGACCTGCCCCTGGTGGTGACATTTCAGGCCAGGGTTTCTTTCCATGCTTCCAGCTGTGTCCTGAGAAGACCCAGCGACTGCAGCTGGCCTTGCACTGTCCTTGGTTCTGTGACTTGCAGCGCCGTGCAGGCCTGGTCTGGAACACCTTTGAGAACAGCGCAAGGAGACTGAGGAAGCATGCCTGCTCTATCCCCTTTGCATGCTGCCCCGTCAGCCTCATTTGCAGAGTGATCTCTCCAGCCACTGCTGCTTTGGCTTTAATTCATCAGCTCGGCTGCAGATGGTGTCATCTGCTGGGACCTTGCTGGTTATTAACTATAGGCAGCATTCTCACTGGGGGCCTGCTCCAGCTGACTTTGACTTTGGATCAATTACACACTGTGGACCCAGTCCCGCTTCCCTGAGCCAGATCCTTCCCAAGACCCCAGGGATGCAGCCCTTCCCTGTGTCCACTGTGAACCCCTGACCTGGGCTTTCAAACTCAGCCAGAAGCCCTGTGATATCTTCTGATCCAAAGACACTGCAGGGGGTTTTCACAGGAGAGCCCGCCTGCCTTGCACCCCCTCCCACCAGTCCCCTGCTGCGCCTCCCCCCAGGGAGCGGCGATGACATCAGCAGCCACAGAGCATCACAACTTTGCTGTCATTACAGGCCTGCAGTAACTGAAGAGAAACACCTGGGACAGGTAGCCTTGAGGGGCGGAGTCTACACCCATAAGCAGGGAGACCTTAGGAAGGGCCTGCCTGTCCTCACTTCCTGTCTCTTTCCCCGTCTTTCCGGTTGGGAATCTGGCTGGAGACCCAGACAGGGGCCGACCAGCCTCGCTATTTCTGGCCCCTCACAGCCAGCAGTTAGGACTGGTGTGAGTCAGCCCAGGAAAATGAAAATTGGGATTTTACATGGATCCTTTTTCTTTTTAACTCAACTCTACATGGGGAAAACAAAGATTAACCATAAGCATTCAAGCAAAGAAGATGATTTTGTAACAAAAGTCCCTGTGTAGTCACACCTTCTAAGTTCTACTTCTGCAGGAAGCTCCTGGTCCTCCCTGACCCTCCTCCATCTGTAGATGTGGGATTAACCAGCTGTAGACATGGGATTGTGACATCAGTGAAGAGACATACCTGAGCAGTCTGACCTGTTTTCCACGTGTATCCTGTGGGACTCAGAGAGGTCCAGAGCTAATTAGCAGTAACGGCGATAGTAGAAACCATGGCCCTCAGTCGAGGACTCTTGTCATTCATAGACACGTCTGTGTGTCTGGCAGCCTTCAAACATGAAACGCCCGAGTGAGTGACTCAGGCCTGAGACGCCAACTGTGTTCATTATGGCCACATGTCTAGTCCCACAACAAGACGATTGTCCTCGTCTGGGACACACCTCAGCTTTTCTCTCAGAATCACATAGTTGAATGTGCAGGACAAATGGTTGTCCGTCAGAGGCTAGAGCCTTACTCTCTAGCTCTACCCCAGGGAACGGAACACCCAGCTGGTGCCAAAAGACATCTTCAAGTGACAAGGCCATGCTACCTTGAGACCGAGGTCCCAGAAGACAGGACACGTATTTCATGGTGACATTTGGAGAAAGGAGACTATTCACAAATTAAATAATCCACAGGAAGTCCCAGAACCAAAGGCCCACATTGCTACCCCAAATAAACAGGAACAGTGACTATTCTGAGCACCCTCAAAGGCCCCACCAAGCTCCCTGGCTTTGGATATATGACACCCCCTCCAAATTCCCTCTTTAAACATTCCTGGAAGAATGATCTGACCCCAAATTTCTAACATACACACGCCCCTGACTTACGTGATACTCCATCAAGCCAATTGCATAGAAATACGACACAGGGAGATGAGGCAAGTGGTTTGTTACATGGAGGCCACCAGAGTCAGAAGTGGGGGTCACGACATTAGGTTTACAGAGACCTTCCTTTGCGCCACGTCCTGTGTGATCCTAAGTGTTGCACATGTAGAATTTCTGCAGTCAGCTCCGCGGCTCTCTGAGGCGGGAACCATTATCACCACGTATTTCAGATGAGGAACTAGACAAGGGGTCTGAGATGAGACTGACTCAGCTGCCAGCCACCTTGGTGGACACTCTCTCCACCTCTTTCCCACCCTGTTGTCCCTGGAGCGCCACCATCTTGCTGTATTTTACAGGGTTTTCCCCAGAGGAATTCTCCTATTCTCTCTCCCCAGCTGGACAGAAGCCCCCAAGAGCCGGGGTGTGATGTATGTCCATGCTCCTGGTATCTGGCCCCCTGCCCGGTGTGCGGGGCTCACAGTGGATGCTCAGTATACCCCTGGTTGAACAAAGGACCCCCCTCTTTGCAACCTGAGCAGAAAACAAACTCCAGCTCTGTGCTTACCCTTTTAGGTTTTTATAATTTAATATAGCACTTCTAATTAGTTCTAGAATGGTCTAATTGTCTCTATCACCCCCAAATGCTTTGTTAAGCATTACTGCCAAATAAGAAAGCACAATGGCCACCACCTGCTCATCTAGGGAAGCAAAGGGTTTCTTCAGCCTCCCCGGCTCCGCGTTAGGGGGACCTGGAGAAGCTGTGTGCCCTGAAGGGATTTAGGATGCGGTAGAGGAAGTCTCCCAGTAAGATGCCCTTCGCTGTGGTTCAGGGTCCAGTCCCTGTAAGAGCAGAGACCCTTTGTATATGGAGATGTCAGTCACTGGCATCCCCAGGCCTGCTGGGGAGAAGCGTCCTCCCAGAGCTTCTGCTGGACAGCAGACCGACACAGCCAAGCCTCCTGACCCTGCCCTCCGTCCACGGCTGGCTGGGCCAGGGCTCTGCCCCTGACCGATGGCCAAACTGCAGCGTCGCAACATGCAGAGGCAGCCTCTTGCAAATGTGAATAAGGAACACACAGCAAAGGGTGAGAGGGAGCTGACAGCTGGGGAACAGAGCTGAGCTGTTGGAAATGGACAGAGGCTGTGAAGGGCCCTGAGGGGCTGTGAGGGCCTGTGTGCAGGCGTTTACGGGGCTCCACCAGCAACAGTGCAGGTGCAGAGAGCCATCAGGGCACAGAGCAGTGGGACCTGACTCAGGGGAGTCCCCAGGCCTGCATGACCACTGGAAACCTGGAGAGGGTGGCCCCTAGGGACCATGGACGTCTGTCCTTACCTCAAGCCCCAGCCCATGCCTGTCGTTAAGGGCAGCCCCTTTGTCAATAGGTCAACAGAAATTGCTCCTCTGAGAAGCCCCCAGAAGGCAGGAGCCCCTTGTGATTAAGGGCAGGCAGCTTCTCCATGCTGTACAGGCCGGTTTCCTCACCCCCACCAGGCCTGGAGGGGAGCTTTGCAGCCCCACCCAACAAGGAGAGCAGTGCTCACAGCCGCACAGCGGCGACCCCAGAGCGGGAGGAGGCCTGGGTTTTCACTGGCCCCCTGGCATGACCAGGGTTTCCTCTGTTCAAGGCCCAGACTCGGGCCGGTTCTCTCTCTGCCCAGAGAGACCAACCAGGGCTGGCATCTGCTTTCAGCGACTAAGGCTGACAGGACTGCCAGCCATGTCATCAGGGCAGAGGCGGCCAGACAAGAGCAGGCCTGCCCTTCTTCTTCCCTCTGACAGCAGGTGGGCAGAGCAGGGCAGGGCTTCCGCCACCTTTTGCCAGGCAGGTGGAGCACGTTAGAGGTAAAGTGCTTCTCCCCAATTAAGCGGGGCTCAGAGTCAAGCGGAAACAATCACCTTGCTTCACAGCTACTCCCAGAGGCCTGAGGCCTTGAACGCATTGCTCATCCTTCCCAGGGAGAAGCCAGCATGGAGCCAGGAGTTTCAAACGTGTGTGTGTGTGTGTGTGTGTGTGTGTGTGTGTGTGTGTGTGTGTCTCCAGCAGGGAGGGCAGGCTGTGTGGACTGCGGGCTGGAAGCTGGACATGCAGCCAGGATGAAGAGAAGGAGGGGTGGAAAGGAGCAAGAAGAGATGGCGGGAACAGGGAAGAGGGGGAGAGGGAAGAGGTAGGGGAGAAGCAGGGGGAGGAAGGGGAAGGGAGGGAGTGGGGAGCGGGAGCAAGAAGAGGGGAGCAGGGCGGACAGGACTGGAGAAGGCAGCAGAGGAAAGGCATAGACGGAGAGAGCAGGGACATGACAGAAACCCGGACATCGGGGGCAGAGATGGCGGTGGTGGCGACACTTCTTGGATAGCAAATGTGGGACTGTCTGGCCTCTGTCTGATATCATCACTCCTTATCCTCTTTGTCACTTTTAACTCGGTTGGGAGAAAAAACACAAACTCTGAGGAGACAGGGTCACATAAACTCTCCAAGGAGAGGAGAACGATAAGCACCCCCAAGCCAGGTTTAGCTCCTGGGAGGGAACAGATCCTCTGTCCTGATTTCCGCCCCTCCCTGCTCAGCCCAAGCTCTGCTGAGAGTGCCTGTCAATTAGGGATTAGGTTTTAAAAGTGCATAGTTTTTCTTTCACCCTGGCCAACGAAGCGTGAGTGGAAATAAACCTAGCATGTCCCTCCTTTACTCCCCTCCCACTTCCCATCTTCACAAACCCAGGAGGACTGTATTCTTTTCCAGAAGGGCTTAGAGCCACCCCAACCCTGCACATGCAAATGTGGGAGGCTTCCTCTATCATTTGCATCTTAATGCTCCAAACCAACAATCATGAAGCCTTGTGTGAAAAAATAAAGAAGGATTTGGAGAAATTTTGGTTAATTCTAAGACTTGACGAATTATACCTAACTGTAGAAGCTTCATGATGAATCTCTAAAAAAATAAAAAATTAAAAAAAAAAATAACGGAAATCAATTTGCCGCTGAGAAAGGTGCCAGATGGGAATGGAACCAAATACTGACATTTTCTTTAGCCACAGTTTAGACATTACAGGAAAATTACAGGAAAAGCAACCCTGCCTCATACACGAGCCTGTGTTTCAGGTCAGGTTTCGGTTGGAATTTTAAACTTTTTCTGTGAATGTCATTGAGTCTTACATTCATTCACCCATCCACTCTCTGAGCACCCACTGTGTGCAGCACGCCCAGTTCTGCCAGGTGTCACCTATGCTCTCAAGGGCACCCACCAGTCACCCTGGGTCATCCCCACTGCTGGCACCAGGCTCTGCTGTCCCGCACGTGTGATAGGCGTTGTCCCCCTATCCCGGGAGCCACTGGGGGTGGAGTGCTTCTCAGTGCCCCTTCCCATCATTGGGCACCTTTGCTCCCGCCAGCCCCAGCTGGCCCTTAGAATGCAGCCCTGAGTGTCCTGAGCCCCCACGAGGCCAAAACTGGGTCCATGGTGATATTCAGAAGAACATGTTTCTACTTCGAGTTGCTCTCTGTGCAAAGCTTCCTGAGGGTGCTACTTGTGACCCGTGGGATTTTGGGGGGAGGAGGGTAGCATCTCCTGTTTATTCACACCTGTAACTATTAACTTCCCAGCTCTCGGACATTGGTCCAGTGATGACATCCAAGTGGCAAAGCCAGGTTATTCTTAGAACTGGCTCTCCTTTAGCCGTAAGGGTTACTGCTGGACCAAGCTCATCACACCTGGCTTCTTCTCCACCTAAAATGAGCCCCTTCCCCTGAGATAGACAATAGACAGTCCCTCTGCTCACCAGTTCAGGCAGCTTTGTTTGAAAGCACAGAGGGGTCTGCTGGTCTTAGAGGCTAGCCGAGAGTGAGGCATGATCAGTACCTTAGACTCACTGTGGGCCCACCCGCCCTCCAAAAGTGGGTGTCTCTGGCCTCACACCCCGTGTTGAACAGCTGATTCATTTTGAACTGCTTTGAAAACGAACCCAGACATGCCTATGCCATGGCCACCTGCCTTACCTGTTCCATTGCTCAGACCAGGGAACAGAAGCACAGCTGGGCTGAACAACGCGCACAGCCGCCAGGGGCCAGAGGTGACCCGAGCAGGGCAAGCCTCCCACTCACTGCAGGCGTCTTCTAAGCAGAGCTGCCCATAAAATTTGAATTTCAGATAAAACAACAAATTATTTTTGTAGAAATATGTCCCAAATACTGCCTGGGGCATACTTTACACTAACACTACAAAAACGATTTCTTGTTTATCTCCGACTGGAATTTAACTGGGCAGCCCGCATTTCACCTGGCCCCGTCCTGCCACCGACAGGCAAGTCTGATCCTGCCCTCTCAGAGCAAAAGCGCTGTCTTCCATTGAGTTCTATTTTGTATGTTATGAAACCAGTGAAAATTAGGGAACTAATATTGACCTGTAGAGCTGAAAGACAGAAAAGCCACACAGTTTTTGTACGGACGTGCTGAGTTTTTTCCATTTGACATTCATTGTTGAAGTGTAGGCCTGTCCCTCATCCCCATCCCTCCTGGTTTAGCAACAGAATCAGGGCCCCCTTGGGGACTAGAACCAGAACAGTGGGGACCTTGCTTCTTCCCCACCCAGAGGGATTAAAGAGATGAGACACTAGCATTATCAAGAACTAATCTTCACTCTCACAGTGAGACAAGCTCTGTCCACGGATTCGATGTATTATGTTGGTATAATCTGGCACATGAAGCTTTGGCTTAGGGGCAGACTAGACTGTTATTCCCTGGTCAAGCTTTTCTAGAGCCAGGTGTGCCCATGAGAGTCTGCCATTGGCTGGAACAAGTCTTCAGGGACTAGAGATGTGACAGAATTCGGAGACGCCACACCCGGCATAAGCTGTCAGTAACCGAGCACACACCCTGGATGAGAAGGCGCCCACACAAAGCTGGGCCAAGCACAGGTGCATCCCTTCAGCACGCCACTCACTGGTCCCTTGGGCGCCGGCTGTTTACCTGCAGACAGGACTTTCACAGCAAGGTACGGCCCCAGCGTTTGGTTATGACCAAGCCTCCTGAGCATGAGTGCTCCTGGCAGGCCCGGAACATAGAGGGCTCTCTCTGCAGTTTCTTGCCATCGAAGGAGTGGTGTTAGCAAGGCCACCAGATAACCTGGCCCCCTGAATCACTCCATCTGTCGTCCTCACCTGGGGTTCCTGAGAGAATGAAGCCCTGGTACCTGAGGTGTCCAGTGTGCTAAGTTCTCCTAGGTGTCCAGAGTAGGACCAGCTGAGGTGAGTTCTTGGGAAAACCAAGAAAATAGTGTCTTGACTAATTTCTGGTTCCCTGCCAGAACCCCTGCTACACGGAGAATGGCCAAGAGGCTCTCCCTCCCCATACGGATCCTGCCTGTTCCCACATGGCATCTGTGGTGGCCCTGAGGTCCCAGGAAAATGGCAGATGGTGGCATCTGACAAATTCCTCGATGCCAGGTAGAGGCAGTTAGCGCAAAGTAAGGACTTCACTTGGGCTGTTCTTCAACCTGTCCTGGGACTCAGACCATGGGCATCACTTCCTCTGTTAGCACCTACTAAGCACCTCAGTGCCATCTGGAATGACCTAGACCTTTGTCCCAAATGGCTACAGACAGACCCCTTTCAAATGCCACTGTGGGACCTGCAGGCCAGGTGACGCTGCAAAAGTTCGGTGCCATGATGCTGTTCAGGGCATTTATCCCAAGCCAGACAGTCTCAGGCCTAATAAGGTGGACAGGTTTATGTCTATTTGTGACCACGGGAGGACAAGGAGGTCGCACCTATCTGTGACAGACAGCTAATCTGTGTTCCATCCAGATTCACGTAGTCAGGAAACATCTTCTGCCTTTGATGGACTCAGCTGTCATTCACAAGCCAAAAAGTGAGCCTTAAACCTTATCCCATTTGGTATCTTATAATTTAAAACAACCCACCCATAAGCTCTGGATGTGTATCTGCAGACTTGAGTGCGATGAAGAGAAAGAAGGAGAGAGAACGCGCTGATGGTCACCCCATGTTCTGAGATTGAGGTTCAGGTCACCCCCAAAGTTATCTACAGGAGGTCTCCTTCCTGGTGATACTGGGGAGGGTGGTTGGAAGCCACTAACTGAACCGTCTTCTGCACATGGCTCCAGAGACACACCTTACCAATGAGGCCGCCAGCCTGGCCTGGTGGAGCTATAGGCAGAACAGGCAACTCCTGTCACTTACTGCCCAGGATGGTATCTCTCCGATGTGTCCTGTAACACAAGTTGCAACATGTTTCTTGGCTGCAGGAACATCAGCTCTAAGGCAGGGAGGGAACCTGGCTCAACGCCCCGGTGCACACTTCCATGGGTCACTGCACTTCTGCTGAGCCCCACAGGTGGACCCCCACATGGCAGGGTCCCAAGTGCCATCGGTCCTGACCCATTCAGAAAAACTGCCGAAACAATATGCAAAAACCCAGAGAGTGGGTGTGATTGAAGCAGCCGCTCACGAGCACTCTTATTTTTGTTTTCTGCAGTGTATGTATATTACTGAGCTTCTGGGAACTTTCACCCAGAAGCAGTAACTCTGGGCATTTTGCCTGGGGTGGGTCACAGCCAGTGTTAAAGCCAAATGCTCCGCACATGTTTGGGGAACAATACAGAGGGAGGAGGTGGGGGGTGAACACATTATCTGTGTTTTATTTTCATTCTTGATGGTAACTTTGTGCTTTTTATACTGTCAGAAAACCAAGCCCAAATGGAACTATGATTTACTGTTCACAATTTACAGAGCTGGGTTCAGGTACTTGGAGGAGTCCTGTCATCTTTCTAAGTTAGAAGTGCTCTCCCCTTGGAAATTTGGGAGGGCAGATGCCCCTCTCTCCCAGTGACATTTGCCTGGAGTCACTGGAAGCACAGTGTAACGGGGGAGAGGGCATCTCTCTCCAGAAACAAAACCCAGCTGGACTGATGGGTGGTTCGGGGCCTTCAGTGGCCTTTCAGACCTCACTGTTCCAGAGAGCTGGGAAGACCATCCCCCAACTATTTCTTGTATAATTTATTAAATGGATCCAGCCACCCTTCATTAATAATGCATTCCTATGTACTCACCATCACCCTGTGTGTGAAGGAGTCCTTCCTAACATGCAAATACTTCTGGGAGACAAAATACACTCATGCATTTGGAGTGAACAGTTCTGTCTGAATTCCCACCATCAGAGTCCTCTACCTTAGGGGCATCTGGAGAATAAAACTGGAAAAATGACAACTGCCACTGGAATTCTTTAGCCTCCAGACATGTGAGTTTGTCAGGTCATCCAACCTCGCTGCCCTGGCTTGCCCTCCCTCCTTTCTCTGTGCACACACTCACTTGCAAACACTGGCTCTAAAGAAGCGATTAAAGTGCGTGTTTGTTTTGCGAATAAATGTATCAGGTTAAAAGTAAAAAGATAGCAATCAGGCCAGACTCATCCATGTCCGTGTGATAGTGATTTCTGGGATAACTGCTGAGATGGGGTGAATTGTACCTCCCAAGGCCCTAACCCCAATGCCCCGTAATGTCACCTTATCCGGAAATAGGGTTCTTGTATATGCAATTAGTTAAGATGAGTTCAGACTGGATTAGGGTGGGCCTATAATCCGACCTGTTGCCCTTATAAGAAGGAGAATTTCCAACACAGAGACACAGAAAATGCCACGTGCACATGAAGAAGGCCACCAATAAGCCAAGGACTGAGGCTTCGACAGACCTGCCCTCAGGAGGAACCAACCCTGCTGGGCACCTTGGTTTTGGACTCTGGCCTCCAGAACTGTGAAAGCATAAATGTCTGCTGTTTCAGCCACCCAGTCTGCAGTACTTTGTTACAACTGCCCCAGCAGACAGACACAGCTCTAAGCCTTAACCGCTCCAGGGCGTCCACAGGACATGACTCTGTGAAAACTGAGTGCTGTTAAAATCCAGTTGATAATTTTCAGGTAGAACACTACTAAAACTGAAACAAAGAAATAAAGAATATGCAAGGGCATAGAAATAAATGATTGTCATGGAGCACAGACTCTCTGGAGCAGAGAGGTGGCCGGCCTCAGGCGGGAAGACATCGGTTCAAGGCTCAGCTCTGCCATGTGCTACTGAGGCAACTTTGTGAAAATCAGCGCCCCTAGCAAGATGGACTTTGGGAATGGGGACAAAGCAGGGCTGTGCTGTGCTGTCAGAGAGAACATGGCAGGTCCCCCCAGGATGGCCTGGAGGTCAGAAGCTGAGCTGCATGCTAGGGTTTAACAAGCACCCCGCTGGTCAACTCAGAGAAGCCAACTATAAGTAACAGTAGGATTTCCAGGAACCTAATACTCACCATGCGTTCCTCCTCAAATACGACTTTGTGAAAACCACAGAGTTTGTAAGCTTCGATTTTTTTTTAATTTTGTAAAATACAGCTAAAATATTCCAAAATCCGGACTTGTAAAACTTAAATGTTTTATCAGTTCTCAAGTACTGTGTGTAAATGTGATTCTTGTCATAACTGAAGGTTGGCATTTCACTTGACTGCTCAGAACTTCCATGTTTCTGTCTTGCGAATTGTTGAGGTAGATTCTGAATGAGTTACTGAGTCCCCTAATGTCAGGGAGCCTCACACCCTGAAATTGCTGGGTGTTCGGGGTTCTCAGTTCCTTCCCAAACTACCTGTTATCATTTTTGTTGCAGATGCTAGTCTGTCCCACTTAGCCCCAAGTGGCGTTCCACTGAGGTTCTCTACACTCTTGTCACCTGGGCCCTCTCAGCTCTTTCGCAGTCCTCAAATCCTTAAATGGGAAAGATCATTACCTAATTTGGCCCTAAGTTTAGTGACTTGCGCTTACAGTCACCAGTGGGTGTTAGGTTGAGCATGCCTCAGAATCCCCTGAAGGGCTTGCTAAAACTGCAGGAAGCTGGTCCATCTCGGAGTTTCTGATTCAGGATGTGTTGGATAAGGGCCAAGAATTTCCATTTCTAATAGGTTCCCAGAGGACACTAATGGTGCAGGTCTGGGGACCATGGGCTGAGAACCATTGTCTCATACTGACCTCACAGATATTTTACTTGCATTTGACGGGGGAACTCATGGTGAGTATTAGGTTCCTGGAAATCCTACTGTTACTTATAGTTGGCTTCTCTGAGCTGACCAGCGGGGCGCTTGTTAAACCCTCGCATGCAGCTCAGCTTCTGACCTCCAGGTCATCCTGGGGGGACCTGCCATGTTCTCTCTGACAGCACAGCACAGCCCTACTTTGTCCCCATTCCCAAAGTCCATCTTCCTAGGGGCGCTGGTGTTGAATTCTGGCTCCCAGGATGGCTCAACGTATTTTCAAGAAGAAGAAATTAATTAATCTCAGGCTCAGTAGACTTCCACTTATGAGGGACTCATCTTTCTCCAAATGTTATTTGTAAACTTACCTCAGAGGCATTGTTTTGAAAGTGTATAATTATTCAAGGTCACACTTCGAAGCTCGGCAAACAGAGAGTGGAATAAAGTGCACCTGATAAGGGGAGGGCTGTGGACAGAGTGGGGTGCGAACAGCTGTTTGTCTTTATCCCCCCAGTGATGGCTGTGGGTCCTCACACTCCAGGGGGCAGCCTTTCATGGGCAATTAGGAGGAGGAGGGACGGTGAATTTAATTTGTGTCAGAAAGGATCACCGCACTAGCTGTTTCACACACAAGAAGAGGTGTACCCAGTGGACCTAGGAATCCTCTCTGAGACACCGCTCACCTTTCTGGATTTCGTCTTATGTCACTCAAAATCCAGTCTAATGTGCCTCTGATGTCTGGTTAGCTCTGTCCCTGTGTCCTTTTCCCAGCAGAAAGAGTCCACTTGGCAAAGCGGCTGGATTCCAGGACACAGAACAGGAATACACACAGCCTCAGACATTGTCTCTGGCACCTCCAGGCATCGAGTTTTTGAATCTCTCGGCTTCCAGGGGCCTTAAAGATCGTCTCTTCTCTTAGGAGAGCAGTGCCTGCCATGCACACCTTCCGTCACACAGGGTTTCTTAGTCTGTCTTTAAAGACTCTGTGGGTGAGGGACTTATTGCTTTGTAGGTTTTATTCAATATTTAGGCTTCCGTTGGCTGTCAAAAAGTTTGTATTTATAGGCAAAAGGTATCTGTACCCAGTGTCGCCTTTAGAGCCCTAAGAATGAGAAAACTCCCAGCTCACTCTGAGGGCGTTTCGTGTATATTGGAAGGTGGCTTTTGTGTCCCCTCCAGTCGTCTATTCTCCAGGCCAAACTTCTGTGGTATTTTCCATCGTTCCTCCTTTTGTCGTCAGCATCACCGATATTTTTCACCATCCTGAGCACTGATTCCTGCACAAGGCACAAACATACAGTGTTTCTCACAACGCCAGAGTTGAGGGACAAAGCAGCCTGGAGTGGACCCCGCGTGGGCATTAGTGCAGACTGGGGTGTCCTTGGTTCACCCTTGGGAAGTGTCTTATCCCATTGGCTCATAAGGAGCTTCTAGTCCACTCTCACTCTTTTGTGTTCTTTCCTGAGATGACCACTCAGTTGCTGCTGGAAAAGGGGACACAGGACAGGTGCAGGAAAACAAAGTGTATTATACTTGCAGGCTCTAGAGAGAGAGTCACTGTGTGCCACGAGAAGAGAGCATGAGGACTCGTGGGCAAGTACCTTATTTGGCAGATCAGGGTGAAGAACACAGCAAAAGACCTGAGGGGATGTCACTGGTGAATTTCCGTGTCACTAGGTCACGGTCAGGGCAGGGCAAGAAGGGGAACTTGTGGCAGGGAGCAGCCTGGTCACCCTGGTGCTGCTGGTCACCTGAGGAGGACACTCACAGCCTTATTGTGGGGATACTGAGGCAGCAGGAACGTAGCAAGTTACCAGGTTTACCGAACACTAATCCGATGGTTACACCATGAGCTCCCGGGGACACCTCTTCCAGCTCTAAGTGCGTTGTGTCAGGATCTTCTAGACGAGACAGAGATTTTGGGGTGGGGTCCGGCTGCCCACTGACTGAAGGGTGACCTGGCTGGGATGCAAGCAAAAGCTTGGTTTTCCTGGGCCAGAGGCCTTTACAGAGAACCTGTCACCAAATTGCTCTGGAGCCCTTGGGTGTAGGATTGGTATGACGAGCCAGAAGCCATGCTACAGTAATAAGGAGAGTTCCTTCCTGTTCCTAAAGAAGAACATTCTGACAGCCATCCAGAGACAGGATTGGAAGAAACACCAGGTTCCCAAGGTAACTGAGGTTATGAAGATTCGGTGTGTGGAATTAATTTCCCTTTAAATGTCATGTGTCAAATGCTCGCTGTCAGCAGGTAGGCAGAATTAACTCCTTGCACTTTCCCACGTGCCTCTTTATCTCTGCTTCCTGCCCTTTCTCTATCTCTATTCAACCAAGATCTAAGGAAGTATTTTATTTTATGAAAGATAAGCTTGCTTATCTGGCTCCCTTGGGTGAAGGTGGAACTCAATAGCTAACTTCGACCAGTTGTATAACTAATTAATTAGTTCACTTTGTACCAGTCACTTCATTTTTGTGGGCCAGTTTGCTCACCTGTAATATAAAACATGCTGTTATTTCTTAGCTTCCTTATAGCTCTCATATCCTATGCCTCATGGTTTGAATTTCTGATGACCAAACTCTCAAAGATTTTGAAAGCCTTTTTTCCATGGTGCCTGTTTCAGTGAGTGGAGGGACCCTGAGCTCCCCTGTCACCAGCCAAAAGAGTTTTAACTGCAGGAGTTAATAACACAGTATGACCCTCACAGCCTCAGCACTGAGGTTGGGTCTGCTGGTCTCGTGGCCGCCTGGTGGCCATTAGTCATTCCTGAAGGGTGCTGGGGCTAGGACATGAAAATCTGCCTTCCATATTTCTCGCTCTTACGCCTTCGGTGGATACAGGCCTACCCTGCCAGGTAACCAGGGCAGAAGTGGGGACTTGTGTGTGCTTTCTCTTTGGACTGGCTCTGGCCAGGTTTTCACAGAGGTCAATGAGAGGTCCAACATGGCTTCTCTATCTTCATTCTCAGGTGCCAAAGGGTGACTAAATGCCAGCTCCCCTTTATTTACAGAGAAATAAGCAGGTAGTGACCCAACTAGATCAAATCCCAGCTTTCTCTGCTCTGAGCCCGCCTGGCCCGGCTCACTCACTATGTCTCCCACCTTCCACTTGCTTTAGGTCCACAAACAGTCTGCAAACAATCATTCTGTAATTCACCTGCCTGATTGCTCCAGTAGTTTCTGTGAGAGTCAAGGACTGTCTGCAAGGTAAGGGCAGGTGAAGGGGGAAAGTCTCTGGGACAGGTGTGGCTGAGTGGCCTGGCAAGCTGAGGTGTGAACCCTGCTGCTGGCACAGAAGCCGGGGCCGGGTCAGGCTTCCGCCTGCCTCTCGTGGGGAGTCCCATGTGAATGTCGCATATGGAACACGGGGTCCACAGGAAACCGTCACTCGGCATTTTGTACTGTGGAGACCCCAAAGATATTGACTTTTTATTTATTTGTTTGTTTGTTTTCCAGAAGAGGCATGAAGGAACAGAATGCTCCAATGGCTGACCTCAGAGCCATTTTAAAGTATGCTTCTATTAGGTTTTCTGCCACGGACCCACATTTAAAACATTATAATCCTGTGCAAACGGGTTTTCTGCAGATGGTCTAGTCACTGAAATGGTGTTCCTTAGACCACTGACACTGGAGTCTCCTGGGATGTTCACAAAAAAGCAGATTCTGTTCCCAACCTTAGACCTTTGGCATCAGGAGTTTTAAGGTCGGGGTGCAGCGAGCGGCATTGGAGAAGGTTTAGGTGAGTCTTATACCCAGTGGAGTTTGATAGTCATTAAAATAGATTTGTGACCCAATCTCCTGACCTTTCTGAATAATAGAAGGATTTAGTATGCCTCAAATGTAATGAGCTTATCAAATAAAAAGTGCTTTTAAACCAAAGAAAAACAAAAACTGTTCTTGAGGAATCCCCAGATGGAGACTAGCTGGCCTTGTGCAAACATTTAGTGTATGGATTTCTTCAAAACAAATGACTGGTCTAGAAAGACTTCATTAGTCCTTCTCTCTGGGCCCCCAAAGCCAGTCCCACTCACTCCCTAAGCTGAGGTATCCAGCAGCTTGGGGTCTTGGGGTGCAGGTGGGGGGATGGGGTCTGAGGTTGAAGAAAGGGGGTGTGCACACATTTGTGAGGAGGGCAGCCAGCAGCTAAAGTGTGGCCCAGATAGGGCTGTAAAGTGAGTTTCCAGATCTAGAAGCTGAATCTCCTGGCATCTCCCCTGGAAAGATGGAGACAGGAGGTCATGGTGGGAAAGGGGGACTGTCAGCTTGGGAAGTGGTGGCTTGTCCCAGCTATTGCTCATTAATTGTGCTGCCAAACCCAAGGGTCAATCCAGTTAGGAATCTGACAGGAACTTGATCTTTATGAGGTCAGAGATTATTTCTATCAGATGGCTCTCAGGGGAAATTAAAAAACAAAAAACAAAAACAAAACCCAGGAACAACTGCTTAATCTTGTATGTTGTTGGTTTGACCAGTCAATCACAATGGAATCTGAACTTTGTCTAAGGCCAAAGAGTCAGCGTTTTATCTTCTTACAGTTGATAGACAGCGCCTCTTGCCAAGGCCTCAGGCACATGAAGGTAATTCAAGAACCCATTAAATTTATTATGGGACTGGGAGGTGACAAAACTGCCCCTAGGGCCAAATCTACTAAAGAAGAACAGAGCTGTTTTAGGTCTGAAATCATCCACAGTGTCAGCTTGTTGACAGAGGCTGGGAGGCTAAGAGGTTGCTTTGAAATCCAGAACTAAGTAAATCAGCCTGTCGATACCTTTCTAAGCTCTTTCTCTCTTCTGAGCCAGGTTTCAAACAATTTACATCACTAGGTCAGGGTTGCCAAGGGATCTTAGCTGGGCTTTGTGTGTATGCACGTGTGTGCACGTGTGTGTTTGTGTATGTTTGTGTTCCTTCCAGCTGGTACTTTCAGTGGTCATTGTCTGGGTAAGAATAAAGTTGGGTATTATCCCTAGCTACGCCAAGAGAGGCCTTTAAACTAGCAGTGAGAAGTCAGAAAAGCTGGGAGAAAAATGTTGGGTTTAATCAGTTTAGGGACCAAGACCAGTCCCAACACCTCTTGGTGCCTAAGCCCTGTCCTCAGGGCTGAGCTGTGACCCCACCTGACTCCCCATCATTTTTTGGGAGCAGAGTAAGAGGAAGAGTGGACAGAGCCTTCCCTCTGTAGGACATGCCCTCCCTTTCAGGGGGAGCCTCAGTGAGAGGGCCAGCCATTAGTTTTGTTGCTGCCCATGGAGCAAGTGAAGAGCTTCCTTTTGGAGGGAGGTTAATTTCAGCTCTTTAACCTGGGAGGAAAAGCAGGAAGAAAGAGATGCATTTACTGCACAATCCAAGCTCTTTTCTTAAAGAGCAGCCTCAATTTCCACCTTCCTCTCCTCTCAGGATGTCACAACCGCACCAGGAGTCGGGCCTTCCCCACCTTGAACCGATGGAAGTGGCTGTGCCGGGTCCTGCTTCCTCCTGTGCCTCATGGATGTGCTCTGGGAGCAATTGGCCCTGGGCCAGATAGCCCCCAATCCCCCCCATTACCCACTGTCTGTCACTTGATACTGAGTGAGTCTGGCCACAGTGGATCCACACACGCTCCTGTGGGGACACACACCTGACCTTACGGGACAGAGCTTCCAGAAGGTGAAAGCATGTACAACAAAAAAGTTGGCTTCGTGCAAACCGCTGTTTGGAGAGTGTGACACTGCCACCTCAGCAGGGTGTGTCCACAGAGGGCCACGCTGAGAGAACTGCTTTCTGGATAAACAATGAAAGTGGCAGGATAGCTTGGTTCAATGTTAGGTCTGGAGGTGGGGACATGCGTGCCTCTTTCTTTGCAAAGGAATCCTGAATCCATTCCCTCAAGCCTTCTCCTTCCGGGAATCTAGAAAAGACCCCATGAAAGTGCTGCTGTTGGGCTGAAATGGCGATGGAATCGGGTCAGCATGTCATTGCCCTCACGCATCCACATGAGTCTGGTCCTTAATTTCTAGCAAATTGCCTTTATGAATAATTTACCAAACACAAATGAGAAATCTGTGTTGCCTGATTCATTTAAAATTCACAGCCAAAGACCCAGAATAGACTTTTCTGTTCCTTCCTCATCAGATCACAGAGCACGAAGCAACATGACGGCTGGATTTGGTGGTAATTTTTTCCTTTGCACGCAAATATTGAGTGCTTTGCCTGTGAGGAAGCAAAGCCCCACAAGGCCTTTGGGATTTGATTTATAAAATGTTCCTTTGCACTCCATCCATCTATATGCCGAGTGGCACGAACACCTACTTAGTAGTCATTATACTAACCATGGCCTCATACTCACTCAACTCACAATACAGACACCAGAATCCTTGGTCTCTTATACACCATTGACCTTTTTCCATTATTTTTCAGCTTTTGTTTAAACCTAGGTAAGAAATGATAAATTCATATTTGACCCTACAGACCATTGTAACTTTTCATTCAATATCTATCATTCTTTTAACACATTTCTCAAAGAGGTAGTTTTTTAATACTTTATTTATTTATTTATTTTTACATTCAATATTACCTAATATTAATTTCATGTATACAGCATAGTGGTGAAACATTGATATAATTTAAGAAGTGATCCCCCTGACTAGTCTAGTACCCACCTGGCACTATGCATAGTTATTACCATATCATTGACTACATTCCTTAGGCTTTACTTTACATCCTTGCAATTATTTTGTACCTACAAACTTGAACTTCTTAATCCCTTCATCTTTTTCACCCTCCCCCCATGCCCCTCTCATGTATCACCCCAGTAAAACTAGTACCCATATGACACCATATATAGTTATTACAATATTATTGACTATATTCCTTATGCTATACCCTACATCCCCATTGCTACTTTGTAATAACCAATTTGTACTTCTTAATCCTTTCCCCTTTCTCACTCACCCCCAACCATCAAAATGTTCTCTGTATCTATGAGTATGTTTCTGTTTTGTTCGTTTATTTTGTTCTTTATATTTCACATATAAGTGAAATCGCATTACATCTGTCTTCCTCTGTCTGACAGACTCCACTCAGCATAATACCCTCCAGGTCCATCCATGCCATCACAGATGGCAAGAACCCATTTCCTTCTCTGGCCAAGCAATAGCCCATTGTATATATGTACCACCTCCTCCTTATCCATTCATCCATTGATGGACGCCCAGGCTGCCTCCACATCTTGACCATTGTAAATAATGCTGCAATGAACATAGGGATGCACATGTCCCCTCAAAGTAGCATTTTGGGTTTCTTCAGATAAATACCCAGAAGTGGAACTACTGGGTCCTTCTTTGTCTCTTGTTATAGACTTTGTTTTAAAGTCTATTTTGTCTGGGGTAAGTATTGCTTCTCTGGGTTTTTGTTTGTTTGTCTTTTTTTTTTCTTTTCATTTCCATTTTTTATGAAATATCTTTTTCCATCCCTTTACTTTCAGTCTGTGTGTGCCTTTCAACCTGAAGTGAGTCTCTTGTTGGCAGCATATGTAAGGATCCTATTTTTTTTTTATCCATTCAGCCACCCTATCTTTTGCCTGGAGCATTTAATCCACTTATACTTAAAGTAATTCTTGATAGATATGCAGTTATTGCCATTTATTATTCATATTTTTTATCTTTATTTTCTCCTTCTTAAAGAAGTCCCTCTAACATTCCTTGTAATACTGGTTTGGTGGTGATGAACTCCTTTGTTCTCTTCCAGAGAAGTTGTTTTCTTCTCTGGAAGCTCTTTACCTGTCCCTTCAGTTTTAAATAATAGCTTTGCTGGGTAGAGTCATTTTGGTTGTAGGTCCTTGCTTTCCATCACTTCGAATATTTCCTGCCAATCTCCTCTGGCCTGTAAAATTTCTGTTGAAAAATCAGCTGACAGTCTTATGGGAGCTTTCTTTAGGTAACTAACTGCTTTTCTCTTGTTGCTTTTAAGATCCTCTCTTTCTCTTTAACATGTGGCATTTTACTCATGATATGCCTTGGTGTGGGCCTCTTTAGGTTCATCTTGTTTGAGATACTCTGTGTTTCCTGGGCTTGTACATCTATTTCCTCTGCCAGATTAGGGAAGTTTTCCATCATTATTTTTTCAAATAGGTTTTAATTCCCTGCTCTCTCTTTTCTCCTTCTAATACCCCTATAATGTGAACGTTGGTAAGTTTTATGTTGTCCCAGAGGCCCCTTAGACTCTCCTCAGATTTTTGGATTCTTTTTTCTGTTCAGATTGGTTGTTTTCTGCTACCTTATCTTCTACATCACTTGTTCAATCCTCTGCTTCATCTAATCTACTATTGAACTCCCTATAATGTATTTTTCATTTCAGTTATTGTATTTTTATTTCTGACTGGTTCTTTTTTTATGTCTTCTATCTCCATTTTTATGTTTCCTATCTCTTTGTTGAAATTCTCCCTGAGATCACCGAGTATCCTTATGAGCAGTGTTTGGAACTTTGCATCTGGTAGATTGCTTGTCTCCATTTTGTTTAGTTCTTTTTCTGTAGCTTTGTTCTGCTCTTTTATTTGGGACATATTTATTTGTCTCCCCATTTTGGCTGCCTCCTTGTGTTTGTTTCTATGTATTAGGTAGGGCTGCTATGTCTGTCAATCTTTCTAAAGTGGCCTTATATAGTAGGTGTCCTATGAGACCCAGTAGTGAAGTCTTCCTGGTCACCAGGGCTGGGTGCTCCAGGTGTGTCCTTGGTATGGGTTGTGTGTGCCCTCCTGTTGAAGTTGAGCCTTACTTGCTCTTTGCAAGTCAGTGGAAGGGATTGCCCCTCATGCTGATTTGTTGTGAGGACTGGCCATGACTACAGTGGAAGAACTGTAATTCAGGGGCTAACTCTTCAGAATAGTGTTCACTTTAGTGGGGCTCTGGTGTCTGCCCATTCTGTTCTTTGGGTGTATTGTTCTTGGAGCCTGCCAGGTGATACTCTGGCTTGGTCCAAAGCTGGCCACTAGTTGGGCCACCCATGGGACTTCCTGGGAGGGGACCTTCTGCAGTCCATGTTTGGCCACAGCCTATGCTCTGCCTGTGCCACCTGGTATGAGCCACAGAACAATCCATAGATGGCCTCTGCTGTACTGGGCTTAGAGGTGCCTTGTGAGGCCAATCCATGAACCGAGGCTGGCTGTTGCTAGTGCTGGGCTTAGGGCTGCTCAGCCAGAGGTATGGGGCATGCCAAAGACAGATGCTTCTTGTTTGGATTTTGTGAACCTTTGAGAGATTTTGTGAAAGTCCACAGCATGAGCTGAGACAGGTTGTTTGTACAGTAAAGCCACTGGAAGCAGCTTGGGTGTGTCCAAAAGTTGGGTGGAGGGGGGTCTCTGGGAATCACTAGGGCAGAGCAGATGAAAGGTGATAGCCAATTTGATGGAGATTCAGATATGGCGTCTGCCTGCATCTGCACGCAGGGATGGGGAGGGCTCAACAAAGAAACAATGGCTTCTGCTGTCTCCCCGAATCTGGGAGAAAGCTGCCCCTCCAGCCCTTGTTCTGAAGCCAGACAACTCAGTTCCTCCCCATGTGTCCTGGCACCTTCCAAGCCACTGCCCCAATGTTGTCCTCAGAGCAAGTGAGTCTGTCAGCAAGTATGTCTGTGCTTGGCCCCTTTAAGAGGAGCACCTGGGATTCCTGCCACCCTCTGGTTCACTCAGTCACAATCTCTACTGGTTTTTATAACCAGAAGTTATAGAGATGTCTCTCCCTGACACTGGAAACCTGGGCTGGGGATTTTGGTCTCAAGCTGGGATCCCTTGTTCTTCCAGGGGGTACCTCCACAGCTGAGATATCCCTCCTGACTTTTAGTAGTCACATGCAGGTATGGGACCAGCTCATTTTGTGTCTCTGACCCTCCTACTAGTCTCAAGGTGGCTTCTTCTGGATGTCCATAGTTATAGGGCTTTGGTTCAGCAAGGTTTCAGGTGATTCTCAATGATGGTTATTCTGTAGGTTAGTTGAAATTGGCACACTACTGTGGCACCCTTGATGGCCTGTGGGAGATGGAAACATGCCTACATATCCTCCCACCTCTGTTTAAATACCTCTCTGCAGTGTGACTTTGTCACTTCTCCCATCAAGAGGTGGAAATCTTTTCTTTCACTCTGAAATGTAAGCTTGGCAATGTGGCTTACTTGGCCAGTGGGACATAAGCAAATGTGACATGATGCAAACAGAAGCTTGGAAAGTGCTTGTGCATGGAGATTTTCCTTCTCTTTCTGCTGCAAACCTTCTTCTTTCATGTGAAGAATGCCAGAATAACCTGAGGAGTGGTGAGAGATGTGTAGCCCAGTCATCCTACTGGTCAGTGGACAGCCAGCACCAACTGCCAGATATTTGAGTAAATAACCTTAGAAAAAGAACACTCAGCCAACCCAATGGCTCACTATAGAACCTCTCAGAGAACCCACAGACTTGGGGGTAATAATTAAAAGTTAAGTCCTTATTTTGGGGTGGTTTGCTACACAGCAAAAACTAATCAATACATCCTCCAACAACTTAGCTGATACAATCTAAGGGCATTTATCAGTCCTCATTTACCTCAATGTCTGTCCCATTTAAGGATACCTGTTTTGCTGAAAGTCTTTAAAATGCATGCATGCAGGCTATTCAGGTATGGTCTTGCTTTAGACAAGTGTTACATTAAGTCTATCCTTGGAGATCATAAGTTACTTATGCATCTCTATTGATGTGGCAGTAAAGGAACAGTGTCTGTAACTCAAGAAAAACGGTCATAGGACAGGGTTTCTGTACCTCCTCTTCAGGTATCTGGCCAACCTTTGAAGCAACAGTGACCCTGTATGTACAATGAGCCCAGCCAATTCACAGTTAATGATTGTGAAGTAGACCCTACTTATTTGTATTAGTCAAGGTTCTGCAGAGAAACAGAACCAATAAGGGGTGTCTGTGTGTGTGTGTGTGTGTGTGTGTGTGTGTGTGTGTGTGTGTGTAAAGAGAGAGTGTGAGCTATTTATTTCTTTTAAGGGAATGGCTCACACGATTGTGGGGACTGGCATGTCCAAAAGGAGGGCAGGTGAAGACTCAGGGAGGGAGTGATGCTGCAGTTCAAGTCCAAAGGCCGACTGCTGGCAGAAATCTCTCTTCCTCAGGAGACCTTTTTCTACTAAGGCTTCAACTGATTAGATGAGGCCCACCCACATGATGGAGAGTAATCTGCTTTACTTAAAGTCTACTGATTTAAATGTTAATCTCATCTAAAAAAATATCTTTAAAGAATCATCTGCAGCTATGTTTGACCAAATATCTGGGTATCATGACCTGGCCAAGTGAACACATATAGTGAGCTGGCACACTATTCTGGTCGATTAGACCCCCAGACAAAGCCATTATTCCAAAGAAAGTCACCTGCTCCTGACCACATAGTTACTGTCTTGGACTACGGTCTAAATATAGCAGATTTCCAAATGATTGTGATCTGAGTAGGTGTGTATTGTTAGGGACCAATGGATCAAGCTAAACATTTTTTGCATGTGCTTCTATCTTTATTTCTTACTGATTAATCTTGGAAGTGTGGGGGTGGGGGTTGTGTCTATCTGAGAAATCATCTAAATCAATAGAAATTTAGGGAAATCGAAATATACTTCCATTTTCATAGAATAGCATTAGGAATTGCAGAGTTCAAGATTCCAGTTTCTTTTATTAAATATGGTTGATATTAGAGCGACATTACTGAGGAGGGGAAAATGTGTCAGAGGCACAAAATGTGTGATTTCACAATCCTTCGTTTAGAGGCTTTAAAAGTCTTTGTCAGTTATGCAAAAAGCTCCTAAAAGTGGAAGGATTAAAGACATGGGTAGAAAGACTGGAGCAAAACAAACAAACGTGGTTAATAACTGGTATATGGGTTCTCAAGGATATTAACATAAATAAAAATTCATCACGAGAAATAATTGCATTTCGCATTGTGGCCCACCCTCTAATTCTCTTGGGTGCTGAAAAATAATGGGAAGGTTAACACATTTCTCACATTTCTAAGCATGTTATTATTTCTTCCTTACACAAAAATTACATAAAAGCAATCATTTGGAATCTGGGAGTAGATGACATATACTAGATTAGGATAAAAGCTGAACCAAAATAGAAAAGCAATCTGGCATTGCTGACAATATTGTCACAAAAATACTACACTTTATGGAGGGGAATTCTCAGAATTCAATAACAACATGTCTAGCTGCTAAATTGAGTCATTTGCATACTGTGGCAAAGTAAAAATACAATAATCTTATTTTTGCTGTCTAATAAGATTTCCTAGGGCTGGAGTGGCTGAAAACACACTCGTCTCTGTGCTTTCTGCCCATGGTTCCCCTCCCTCTATGCTTGCTTTTTCTCCACCAGTCCTTTTTCTTTCTTTCTGCTCTACCTTTATTTTCATTATTCTTCCCCATTTCACACTCTTTGTTTCTCTCTTTTCTATCGGCTTCTTATTCACTAAGAGTGACTCCAACTGATTACCATTAATTCACTCATGGGCATTAGCGGAGAAAACGAATATCAGTTCTCGTCCTTTTCCTTATTGGACCTTCTTTTTCCTCCAAATCTGGTACTCTTATTAGTGGGACTGTTGTTGTATGTTCCTGGCTACCTCTTGCTAGCTCAGATAGAGAGAATTGGTGGACTGGGCCATTCACTAGGAGGTGCAGATAAGACCCCACCAAGTCCAGAAAAAGAGGACTTGCTTCCTGAAGCTGTGTGTGGGCACGTGCATGTGTTTTGATTATTTCCTCTCTTTTTTCAAATCAGTTTCAGGTGTACAAAACAATACAATAGTTACATTTTTCACCCCTCACAAACTGACGACTTCCGTCCCCCAATCCACCACCCCACTCTCCGACATCTTACATACCTATTACAATTCCATTGACTCCACTCTCCTCACTATACTCCATATCTGTGACAATATATATACTAAATTGACATACAATATTATTCAACATCAGCTTCAGGTGTACAGTGCAGTGACCAAACCATCCACAAAGAGGTTGATTATTTCCTCTTCTTCTGCCTAAATTATTCGGATAATCACTTTAAACCACAGGACCAGCATGGTACGGTGGTTAAGTGGGACAGCTCTGATGTTGAATTGCCTGGGTTCAAATTCAGGCTCTACCACTTACTTATTTGAGACACTCTAACTTAGTTGATTTTTTCCCCCTGTTCTTCAGTTACCTTATTTATGAAACAGAAATAAAAATAGATCTTAACTCATGGAGCTGCTGGGAAGATTAAATAAGCCAATGGAATGGGTCAAGTGTGAACCTCAGTCCACAGACGTAGGAGTTTAGAAATATCACATTTCTTTATCTGCTAATCAATTAGCCTCCTTTCCCTGGTATGTAACTCCACCTCACGTATTTGGGATTTTCCTTCTTGGTCTTTTTAAGGTTCTGGGGTCACAAGCTGAGCCAAAGCATTGTCATCTCCTCAGCCAACTTCCTGCTGGGGTGTCCATTGTCCCTCCCATCATGGGCTCTTGAGGTCAAGTGCCTCTTCGGACATGGCATTCCAGGAACGGTTCAGATCATGGTCACGGTGGGCTCATTTTCCGACTTTCTCCGGGGAGCTTGCCGTGCCCCTGAGGATGGCTGGGAGTGGTGCAGGACTCATCTCTGTGAGACACACGTCTCATTGCTCGTCCACCAGTCTCAGGAAGTCTCTCTTTCTTTACATCAAGTGCTTGTTTGCCTCCTGCTTCTACCAAGCACCTGTGTTTCTTTTGGCCAAACCTTTGTTCTCTTCTATAATCCTCTTTCCCTCTGAACTTAGCTCAGTGCAAACAAACCCAAGACACCTGCAGGCACAGTGTGTCACCAACATGCCACATAGCCCCCACTCAACACAAAAGTTCAGGGCCTTCTCTCCATTAGCATGGCTGGGGAAGGAAGTTTAGTGTCACAAAAGGGATTAAAAAGAGGAAATACAGGGGGAAATCCTATTAATTAATTTCAAAGTGTCATCCAGCTACATAAGTGTTAACCAAATATTAGTTTCCATTTTCTGCCTTGCTGAAATTGTCCTTGCCCTGAGCTTTCTTTAGAACCTTCTCTCAGCATCTTGTTATGTGCGTTCCTTCTTGAAACACAACCTTCTCACCTGCAGCTCGGCCATCTCCTGGTTTCCGCCTGCACTCTGGGTGCTGGTTATGTACATTTGTAGGCTCTCCTGCAATCTGGGTCGCATGTTCCCTGGGGCTGTGGGTTCTGCCCTGGGCTCCCTTTTCTTATCACTGCACCCATCTTTCTGGGTAACTGTAGCCACTCCTGTTGCTTCAGTTATCATCCATGAATTGACAACACCCATTTCTATTCTTCAGCTCTGTGGTAGATTGCAAAACCTGACCGGAAGTATTTATTGTTTCTTTCTTCAAGAGATGGAGTTGCTCTCCCTCCTCCCTGTGAAGCTGGCTGCCTTGGGACTTGCTTTGGAGAACAGAACGGGGGAGGGAGAGTGATGCTGTGGTGGTTCTGAGGTTGGATCTCAGGAGGTTTGGCACACATAGGCTCGTTCTCCTGGAACCACTCTCACTGCTGACTGGTGAACAAGGCCCGGCTAGCCTGCTGATGAAAGACACCCCCGTCAGCCTTGCTGACCACAAGCCACTGCCTAACATGTGAATGAGGCCCTATGAAAACAGCCAGTGCCCTGCAGATCCATCAGCTGACAGGTAGGGCTCAGCCCTGATTAGTGGGTGGTCCAGGTCAGCAGGACCACCCAGCTGACTTGAAGTTACGAGCAATGACAAATGGTCACTGAGTTAAGCTACTAGGCTTGGCGGTGGTTTGTTCCACAACAAATATTACTTGATACAAGCTCAAACATCTCTTATGAACTTTCTTCCACGAGTCCGGAGCCCACAGGGCATCTCCACTGGGATGTCCTAAAGTCAACATGTCCGAAACTGACCTAGCCTACATCCTCCTGCCCACTCACACCCACCTCTTGTCTTCTTTGTCTCAGCAAACAAACTGTCCCCGACTGAGACATCATCCTAACCCCCCAATTCCTTCCCCCCACCTCCGATGTATCACCAAGAACAGTCATCTCCACCTTTCAGATAACTCTCCTTCCCTCCACCTCTCTCCACCTCCACTAAGGTATTCCTGGTTTAGAATCTCACCTCTAGTCGGGTTTTACAAGCTTCTAAATTCATTCCCCATCAGTGCCTCTGCCTTGTCTTTAGTCTGTTTTCTATTTTAACAGGAGAATAACTTCAAAAACTAATTCTGAACATGTGACTCATCCAATTAAATTCTGTAATGGCTCCAAATCCTTCATAAAGACCAAAATCTTCAGCTGGACCTAGAACCCTGACTTTCATCATCATGTAATCGAGAGCCATTGAAGATGCCTGAACAGGAAGAGGACAGTACCAGGGCTCTGGTTTAGGAGAAGTGACCTGGCAGTCACATTTAGGAGAACTTGGATGGAAGGAGACAAATCAAGAAGCCTAGATCTGGTGAGAGGAAACAGGTCTTGAACTAGACTGCTGGCAACGGGAACCTCCAATGTCCACGAGTGCAATTTCACAGGTAGATAGTCCAGGCTTCAGGTCTGATTAGATGTCAAGGAAGGGAGAGAAAAAAATAAAAACGGCCTGTGACCTCAAACCTGGCTAATAGGTATTTGTGAAGCCGTGACTTGACTATCAAAATAAGGAGTAAAGAAGATTAATGGAGTAAATAAATGGTTAGAAGGAACAATGGCACATCATGCTAGGAAGGTAGTTGAGGCCTGTGTCCCATGGTGTCTGCTCCCAGCCTTGCCTCAGCCCCCCAAGCCCTCCCTACTGCTACTCGCTCAGCACTTCCCTCAGCTCATCACTTCTGCATCTCAGTACTTGCCACTTCTTCTACTCAGTTTCCTGTTCTATCTATCAAAATCATACTTATCTTTTAAGGCCTTCCTCACTTATCTCAGCCCATTTGGGATGCTATCACAGAATACTATAGACTGGGTGGCTTACAAACAATGGAAATTTATTTCTCACAGTTCTGCAGGTTGGGCAATCCAAGATCAAGGTGCCGACAGATCCAGTGTCTGGTGAGAGTCCACTTCCTGGTTCCTAGATGGCTAACTTCTTGCTGTGTCTTCACATGGCCAAGAACAGAGGGAAAGAGCAGGTCCGGTGTCATTTCTCATCAGGGCACTAATCCCATTCATGGGGGCCCCACGTTCATGACCTAACCCCCTCCTAAAGGCCCCCCACCCCTCCTAACAATATCACACTGGGCATTAGAATTTAACATGTGAATTTGAGAGAACACAAACTCTTGACCTATAGCATCACTTGTCTCTTTTGGTTACTTTTTATGTTACAAATGTTGATTGAGTGGTTACCATATGTCAGCACTGGGTCCACATGGTAACACGGCACTGTCCCCATGGTCCCCTAGATAGCTCCCTCTTTCAGCATCACTTATCCCAGACTGCCCTGCATTATTATCAATTCTGCAGCTAATAAATAGCAGATCAAAAGGACAAGGTCAGCAAGCTCTCCCAATGCACTAGATCTTAAGTTCATCTCCGTATTTCTCAGAGCACACAGTAGGTATATAATATTTGATGAGTTAGTAAATAATACTAATAATGCTATAAAACATCCAAATAGATTTGTAGTGATAACATTTTATTAAAATGAATACAAAAACGCCATTTTCACTGTTAAGACTTAGGGATGAAGTGGAACTCAAGGTCTCTGCAGTTAATTAGCAAGAGAAGTAGTCTGAATTTCATTAGAGGAAAGAGACAGCACAGACATGCCCTAATTTCCCCCTGAAAGCTCACTGACACTTTGTGGTAGAGATTTGTTTTCATAGAAGGTTTAACCCTTCTGTTCTACTAGTTATATGTGGTGAGGTTTAAGGGGGTCATCCTGATGTCCCTCAAAACCTTATCTACCCTCTGGCTGATGTTTGAAATGTCATTGTTAAAAAGACTTCATCTTCCCAGTTTAAGGCTTCGATCTGCACAAGGATGGGGACACAAGGTGAGAACGAGGGTTTGAGAAGGCTTTGGAGGGAAAAGCCTGAGTAGAGAACATTCAAGTTTATAGTAAATACTTGGGAATTTAAGTGAGTTTTTTTGTTTTGTTTTTTCCCTCTTGGGTGGCTGAGATGTTTGGAGGAGAGGTGGTTTGCAAAGAAGCCATTCTAACTGAATTTAACTGATTTTAAAATGCTTGTTTTTCAATTTGTATATGTGGATGTAATTCTAAAAAATGCAACGCTGTGCCCCAAATTGGAGTGCTTTCAAAGGTCACAGTTACCGGTTTCTGTTTTTACAATAGAATTTCAGTTTGGGTTTCCTTTTGGTAGCCTAACATGTTTAGCTTATTAAACTAAAGTTGTTCTGCATTTCCTCCAAAAGGGAGTCCCCTGCTGCAGGCTTCCTGGCATCCTTGGATTAGGACGCTTCCCGCGTTGCTGCTCCTTTGACATTTACAGGCAGGGCAGCAGTTAAGAGAAAATCGCTGGGCTTACTGTCCAGCTCCTCTTCCCGTGACTTGTTTGCTCCTATTTTCTGTCCCACTTATTATTGATAGAGTGCTTATTTCCAAAGCTGCTGTACATTTTATGAAATCAAATCAACAGCTCTGACTCCTGGAAGGGAGGAGGGTAGCACTGGCTATTAGACCAGTGGCCCCTCACACAGCCCTCATGCCCTTGGTGTCCCTGGGACTTGATCTGAGAAGAGACTGGGTACTGAGAGGGGAGGAATCAGAGGGACAGAAGGGCGACACTGGAGAAAGGAGAGCTGCCAGCCGAGCTGGGGCCTGGGGTGAGGGGCTGGCTCCTCCTGTCACCCAAGGTGAGCACACCAACCACGAGAGTGCTGCCATTTTCAAGGTCACGTCTCTCCCTGGTTAGCAGGAGGGTGGGGCATTGCATCACCTCTCCTGGGAACCTTGGGTTTGCAGCCTTTTTCATTTAGTAGGAGAGGGGTCTCGTGACCTGCCTTCCCTTGACATGGGAGAACTGGAAATAAGTTTCCTTTTTTCTCCAAGTGGGTCGCGAACAAAAAGAACAAAGCCATTAACTGTAAGCTGCCTAGACAGACTGAAACCCTCTATGTCTGTAGGTTTTCTGTATTGCCTACTGCCCAGTTGTGTTGCCATCTTCCAGACAGTGTGGTGTGACAGCCTGAAAGGCAAAAGACACCGAGGTGCCAAGCCAACCCCGGCCTTGTGCCTCCATGAAGCTGCGAAGTCAACTCGGGGCTCAGGACCCCTTCTTCATGGGCTGTAAATGTAAGTGAGTGCTGCTGGGTCTCGGCTGGAAGCCACAGCTGCCAGGATGCTTCCCACCTCTCGGCCAGGAAAAACACAGTCCCCACCCCACCCCCCAGCTGCCTCTTCCTTGTGACCCCAACTTCAACACAATTTGTCCTCACTGGGCAGCAAGCCGCCCCCAACTTTCTCACCAGTACCTGGAGACTTCCTTCCTCGGGCTGACCGCCAAATGGCCTGATGGAACTGCGCTGCCAAGTGGGAGCAAACGCAGGATGTTATTTTTGTTCTCAGAAGACCAGGTCTGCACACCACAGCCAAGAGGCGTGAAGGGAGGGAAAGGGCTTCCTCTCAGCATCAAATGTTGCCCCTGTGGGAGGAGTTTTTCTAATGGGAGGAGATGAGTGGGCTGGGGCCCTGGGGTCCTACTGAGTCCTTGAAGGAGAGAGTGCAGCCCTCGGAGGCCTGTCAGACTTCAGCTAAGTGTGTTTTGGGTCCACAGGGAAATGGCGATGGACCACAGCTCCACTGGCCTCAGGCCTGTCCCCCTCGGTTTGAGGCAGGCAGTACCCCAATGCCCCAAGGCTGGGACATTCCCAGCAGCATAAAAACACATTCCCATAGATGAAGTTCTCACACACAGTCAGCTCAGTAAGAAATAAAACTCACCTGGAAAGGATTTTTCAAGACAAATCCAAGAACAAATGTCAAAGGAAGCTGCTAAAGAAAAGGGCTGAGGGAAGAATTAGAGCTTAGTTAGCATCGGGTCCTGTGGAAGATTTTTATGCAATATGTCTGGGATTTATTTTTGACCCTGTTTGACTTCTGGAAGCAGGAAGCAATTTAGAAAGGTACTGGGCTTGGGGACAGGCCCTCCCCTGGCAGTGAGACCATGGGAACATCAGTCTCTTTTTTCATTCTATAAGTAAACTGTGTACTGGGCTTGCAGGAGGAATAACCAGGTGAACAGGTGCAGGACCCCGTGGGGCTTACATGCTGGGGGTGCGGGACAATAAATAGATACACAAATACACAAGATACTTTTAGAGAGCAAGGAGTGTCATGAAGAGCTTAAGGAGACATGGGACAGAGCCAACCTCAGGAGGTGGCTTTGGAGTACACACCCAGATACTGAGAAGCAGCCACACAGAGATCTGAGACAGGAACATTCAGGAAAAAGAGTAACAGGTTCAGAAGCCAAGTTGGGAACTAAGGGTTCAACCGTTCAAGCGTCCCTCTCCTTGTCTACACAGTGGTTTCAGTGAGGACCAAGTAAAGAGTGATGCGGACTGTGAGCTCTCATGGCCATGTCCACCAGCATGGCAGAGGGCACAGCTCCCACGTGGGGCTGTATTCTGGTGACCCTTGGTTTCCATGCCATGGACCCCCCATTGCAGCCCAGTTCTCCAGGAAAGTCACCTCTAGGCAAGCCTTCCTGCTCCCTCTTCCTATCACCTCACTAGCTTTGGAGACCCCCCCCAAGTGCCTGACCACAGCTGGGGTGCCCAACACTGTTTTCCCAAAGCCCCCTTGACTACAAAGAGTGAAGGGAAGGAGGGTGTGAGTGTGTGTGTGTGTGTGTGCGCGCGCGCATGCGTGCGTGCACACCTTGAAAACTTCTCATAACTAAATGATTTAAAGCAACACTTAGCCATTTGCTATTTAGAAGGACCCCCTACTTCCACCCAGATCCTATATACTGACCAACTTTTGATATGGAAGAAAGTGTCCATACTAGAAATTTTAATATTAGGGGGAAAAAAAAAAACTCCAGGATAAGGATAAAGCTACCATTAAGAAGGATCTCTTTAGGGCCAAGATCTTTATCTACAGCCTCTCCTGTAAAACCCACAAGGTCCCTACAATGATGACATTGCTGTCCTCATTTTAAAGACAAGGGAGCCAAAGTTCCTGTTGGTTAAATCATTGGCCAAGTTTGAAGGCCTGTCGTGCCAACTCTGACTCCAAAACTTTAACCCATATTGACTCTGAAGGTCACTTCAGATGGACATGTGTGGCCCAAGTCCCATTTTCATCATCATAGACCAAATGTCACATACCCAGGCGATGAAGACTTGCTAATCATGCATTGGCCTTTGAGTCACACACAAAGGAAGAACTTATCAGGAATTGACAGCGCGAGCCACCAATAAAGGGAATGAGAGTAACCACATTTCTCAACCTCTGCCTCCCCCCTTGAAAGTGTAAATATGAGATATGTATTGAAACAGGAAATGGCATTTTCCCCAGGTATGAAGCTCTGAGAGAAGCCCACTAGCCCTGGGGGCCCAATATCTGACCTGAGCCCTGGTTTTGATCCTGACTGACTGCGTGAACAGGAAAGAGTAAGCCGTGTCCCTTTCACGGAGCTCTGATTTCCTCTTAGATAAAATTGATGTAATAATAATATTACACCATACGATTATACATGTCACATTATTGCATAATGATCATATATAATGATACTTGCCCTGACTACAGATTAGTATGAAGACTGGGTGAAGTTTTCATACTAAATGTAAGCTCTAAACAAATGTAAGAGGTATGATTATGAGGATGGTGATGGCTACGTTTGAAGACTTGTTACAGCCATGCCTCACCACTGTCATTCCCAGCATACCACCCTGGGAGTCTGTGACGCGGAGGCAGCTTTGCCTGGAAGCCTGGCAGGGGCAGGAGGAGCGGCCCGGACAGCAGCTCTCTGACAGGGCTGGGCTCTAACAGGCCCTGTGGATTGCAGGGCATGGAGCAATTCTGTATCAGAGCCCTTTGAAGTGCCGTGCTTCTGCGTGTCGGAAATACAGTGCGTGGGCATTCTGGATGGTTTCTAATCTCCCCTCAGTCAAAATCAAATGCTGATAAAATGATTTATCTGCTTGTGGTTTGGCCTTCCTTGTGTTTTCATAGTCCCTCCTTCTTACCTCCCCCACACTTTCCTTCCACATGTTGGTCCATCTGTTCTAGGTGGGATGTGCCTGGTAGTCAGAGAGCTTGTTTATTTCAGCTCCTGGCACACACACCTGAAGCCATGAGAGAGTGTGGAAACAGCCCGGCCCCGAGTATATAATGAGGATCATGAAGTGACACTGAAGCCCATGAACTTCCCTATTGTGTGTGATGGTGTGCTTTGCAGGGGGCACAGGGGGCTCAGGTGGAGGACTGTACTGTGTACTCCTGCTGCAGACAGTGTTGGCAGTCCTTGAGGCCAGGGAGACCCCAGATGCAGCCCTGACTACCCCGAGTGGTTTGACTCCCTTCTCTCTGGGCTCTTCCCACAAGCAAAGAGCCGAGTGGGGGACCAAACGCAAAGTGCCTCGTGGCACTTGGTTCTCTGTGGATACATCCCTCCTCTACATCCATTCAATGACATTAAATGACCCTGCCCTTGGACAAATGCATCTTGACAGATATAGCGCCTGTTTTCCTCTTCTGAGGAGATGAGTCAGGGATTGTCTCCATTCCGGCTCTCAACACACTTGCCCCTGTGAGAGCCTCTGCAGAGACTTGCACGGCAGGTGCTGGTTTTGAGGGAGATCTGAAGTGGTTCTTTCACTGTCCCACAAGCTTCATCTGTGACTCATGTGAACTGACACACCTTGTAGCCAGGGCTCAGCAGGCGTGGACGGACGGCTTTCAGAGGTGTGCGAGTCTCGCTGGGAACCGGAGCGGTAGAGTGTGACCAGTCGTGTGGTGTGTGGCAGTAAAGCAGCAGTGTGCTGCCACCACATCAGCACGGGAGGAGGGGCAGGTCGCCAGTCTCCTGCTTCACCTGCCACCCAGGGCTCTGCAGAACGGAGGAGTCAGATTTCCACTGTCACCATTATTTTTCATTTAAACTGTGCTTCATGGGTTATAACACAAGGATGCTGGGATGGCGGTTTTGGTTTTCATGTTTTATTTTATGTTTTTAAAAAAGAGAACTTTTGCTTGAATCCCTATTAGCACCCCAGGGAGTGATTTAATTCCAAGCACTGTCATCTGCCCACGCCGGGTGGGGCATCGTCCCTGTCTGACCCTTGAGTAGGGCCTGCCTGGCACAGCTGCACTTGACTTTTCTTCCTCGGTTCCTTCCCAGCACCAGGAATCCTGTCCACCCCGGTTTTCTCTGGCCACGATGTGCCCCTTGGGAACCTTCGTCCTCGGGAAAGCACAAAGTGAGGAAATGGATGGTGTTGAGAGGACTCGCTTTGTCTCGCCTTCTCAATCACCAGTGTTTTCTTACAACTCAGCCACAGCCAAGCTGAGTGAAATATAGACAGTTCTATTTTTTTTTTTTTTGAGGGCAGTGTCACTGGCCCTCATAAGTGGGACCCGAACTGGGGCCATTGGCTTCCCAAGCCAGCGGTTAACCTCTGTGCCACTCGGCCGGCCCTATAGACAGTTCTAGAAGCTGCTGGACTTCTCTGCATGATTTCTGAGGTCTCTGCAACCAGCTACACAGAAAGAACCGGTTCTGTCCCGGGGGCTGAAGAGAAACACTCTGATGAAAGGACGATGGTCACTCAATCTTTTGCTCTAATGTGGTCATATTTCCCCATTACTGCGACAGCCAAGTGATCCTCTTGGCTAAATGAAACAAAGTGTCAATGTGCTTCCTGGACTCTGATGTAGACCTACTTAAGGGACTAGTCTGAGGAAAAAGCAACCAATATTTTGTAATCTCTAAATGTCAGTGAAAACCACAGAATTAAATTATTTAAAGTTTGCTTGTCTAAGTGTTTTAAAAATAATTATTTTTAAACTTCAAGGAGGAGGGAAAGCTCCTTTAGGGAACCTAATTTTTAGGGCATTAGAACATAGTGGCTAAAAATGCAGAACTTAGAGCCATGTTCTTTGGTGAGATGCCTTTTTCTGTTACTCCTGGGGCAAGCTGCTCAACCTCACTAGGCCTCAGTTTCCTGAGTAAAATGGGAAAATACCAGTACCTACTTCACAGGGTTATTGTGAAGACCAAGTGCCTTCAAGTGTGCCTTGCACACAGTATGTGCTCTTGGGGGTTTGCTATTATTGTGATTATTATTTTTATGGAAGATAATAGGAGAGAAAAGACCAGTAACAATTTCTCTGAAATGGCATCCGGAAAGACCTTTATAACATACCACTAAAAAAGAGTCATGAGATACTTGGCTTTTGCTTCCCCAAAAGTTGCAGATTAAGGAAAAGACAAGAGGAAAGGAGCAGGCTGTGTGCTGCCATGTTGTTTGGGATCTTTCCAGTTCCTCAGAAGATGAGGGCGGCCAGGAGGCCAGGGCAGCCAGGGCCAGAGCTGCTCCATGACCAATGACACTGGCCAGGGTTATGATTTTAGACAGGACCTTAAAACCAACCCATGGATTAACTACAGGCATTAAATACAGACAGTAAAAGCAGAGGCTCTTCACTGACAAAGCCAACAAACAGGGAATACAGGCTTCATCCCTGCAAAACTCAACAGCAGTTTCCCCACCCAGTTGTATGAGTCTCCCTTTGTCCAAATCTTCCAAATCATTGCTTACTTTCTGTTTACTTATTAAATCAATTATGGGGGAAGGGGGTGTTTAAATTTCCAACTATAATTTTGAATTTGTCTGTTTATCTTTGTAATTCTCTGAGTTCTTAATTTACTTATTATGTAAGTATATTTTGAACCTGTTTTATTAGGTGCATACAAATATTTAAGATTGTTATATATTTTGGTGAATTTCTCCCTTTATCTTATGAAATGACCTCTTTATCTCTGGGATTATTATTTACTCTGAAATCTACTTTGTCTGATATTACTAGAAAATTTCTTTTAGTTAGTGAGAGCATGGTATGTATTTTTCCATCCTTTTACTTTTAATGTATTTGTGCCTTTATATGCATTTATTGAGGATTTGCTCTACCTACAGCACTATTTTGGGGACTGAGGTCATGATAGTAAAGTGGGAAGGATATGGCCAAACTTTCACTTAGAATCATCATTCTGACAGCATAACAGAGAGTAGAATGGAAAGGGACAAAACTAGGGATATCAAGACCCATTGGAGACTGCTGCAATAATTAGAGTGAGAAATCATGGAGGCCTGTACTCCCAGGGAGGGAAGAGAGAAATGTGTGGATTGGAGGTATATCTAGGAGGGGTCATCATCATAATTCTGTGGCTGAAAGGAATTGGGAGGAGAAGGAGCATGGAGGAACCAATGTGTTGAAATTAAGGATAATGATGCCTTCTCTGAGATATGAACTATTTGGAGGGAACACCTCCGTTGGGGATCTGCTTAGAGATGGCTACGAGACACCTAAAGTAAAGACGTGAAGCACACAGCTGATGACTATTTGAAAGCACTGGAGAAATTTGGGCTAGAGTTTTGGGAGACCTTCCCTCATGGATAGTAAGTGAGCAGGTGGCAGTAGTTAAAACCATCCAGACAGAATGTGCAATCTATGAGCTAGGAGGAGAGGAGGAGACGAGGAGAGGAAAATGAAGAAGGAGAAGACTTAGGCCAGAAATAGAAGTCGTAAGTGAAGGAAAAGATGGAAATAAATTCATAATTTAGCTTAGTAATACTTCATGCCAAGGAGAAGTTTGGTAAATAAACATCCTTTCTCTAAGACCAGGTTCATGATTATCTCTTTTATTCATACACTGGTATCGCTCATTAGAGTTTTGTTTATTTTGTGTGGATATTTTAATAGGGTAACACTTGAGAAACCACATGTTGCTAGGTGAGTCAATGGTTTAAGCCACAGGTAGGCTCTCTCTAAGCCTTGTCTGACTCTACTGGCCTGTAAGCTGTGGCAGCCACAAGTACCCCAGGAAGAGTCTAGCTGGGCTTAGGAAACATGCCTTGAAAAACCTCCCTTGTCTCAATGGGTCCTCATCTTCTCTGCCTTTCTCTGCTTTCGCTTTAACATTCCTGACTCTCTGGGTCTTTAAATGATGGATGTCCGTGGACGGCCGCTAACACACACAGCTGCTTTGAGAGCTTGCAGGTGATCATGTTTCCCCAGGGCACAGGGTGTAAGTGGGAAAGTAACTAAGTGATAATGGAAAGAATAGCTGGAGCTGGGATCTAAAGGGTTGCAAACAAAGTGTTTTAAGTGTGAGAGAGATGTGACTTACATTTGGGCTCTCTCAGGTGAACGATGAATTGGTGGAAAGTGAGATGGAAGGAGGGAGTAAGATTTTTATTATAACAACGCAGTATGAGATAATAATAGCCCATATTAAAGCAGGGGCAGTGGTAGTGGATATGGGAATATAGATCCCAGACATTCTTAGGAGGCAGACTGACAGAACTGGTACTTGATCAACTTGGGTGATAACGGTAACAGAATAGTTGAAGATACGCCATCATTTCCTGTTCAGGCCACTGACTGAATATTAATGTCCTTACCTGAAACGTGATGGAATAATAACTAATTTCTAATATCCTTATAGCAGGTGAGACTTCTCTGTAAGGGCTGTAAAAATGACCTACATCTTGGACTCACCCAAGTAAGAGAGGAAGAAAGAGGAGCTTACTTGTCTGGCTTCTTCCCATTTCCCTCTTCTCACTGGTCAAGGTTCATCTCACAGGAATTAACATCCTGCATTCCTGAGTTGCAGCATCTGGCTCCTCAGAGGCCAACCAGGAACCAAACCCTATGCCTTATAACGTGGTGATTTATCAAAATTCAGTAAAGAGGACAGCCCAGCATGAATAGAGTGCCAGGTGAGAGAGAGGAAGATGGAAGTGAGATGGTGAGAAAGTACAGTAAGTTCTTGTCCAATGCTGGAGCTGATATAAATCTTCTTGTCCAATGCTGGAGCTGATATAAATCTTCTTCCCAAAACACCGAGAGTACAGATACTACACATTAGGATTAGGGTAAACCAACATTTTCCCACATCTGTCCACCCACCTTCCAAAGACTGAAATTCTTTGGCATCCTTTGGCATCCTTGGACATGAGCTCAGCAGGGTTCAAAAAAAAGAGTCCCCAAGAAGTTGTAGCTATAAGCAGTCTTTCTCATATGTTTGCAGCCCCAAATCACATTATATGTGTTATCTCCAAACCCTCAAGCTATACATTTAAAGTGTCATTAGGCTAATAAAGACTCTTGGCATCTGGCAAAGCAAGTGCAAACTTCTCTGAAGAAAGTATCTTCTTTCTGACTGTCCAAAAATTTCAAACATAATTTTCCATAAAACTGAGCAGCTTCCAATAATGAATAACTATGCACCATGAATGATAACCAGCAGAAGACTTCGTGTATTAGAATTACACGCAAACTATATAAACTCTAAAACAACCACATTTAATACAATGAAAGAGGAGCTTTAAAAATATGTGTAGGGAACAGGGAAAAAATTTTAAAAGACTTAGTTGGCCTGAAAAGATAGAACTTCTAAAAAATTTTCAATAAGTGAAAGTTAAAATGTAATGGATGTGTAGAGCATCTTAAACTGAGGTAAAGAGATAACTGGTAAACAGAGAGACAATGGGGCAAAAAGCAATATTTATGAAAATAGTGTCTGAGGATTTTCCAGAACTGATTAAAGATATCATCAACCACAGATTTAAGGAGCCTACTTAATTACTGGCATGATAAATAAAAAGAAAGCTAATCTCATTCATATTTCCATGATAGTTCAGAATTCCAAAATATAGAAGATCTTAAAAGCAGCCAGGAAAAGAAAAAGGAAAAGCACTGTCTTCAAAGGAGTGACAGACTAATCTCAGATTTATTAATGACTTCTCAACAGTTACAGTGAAAGCCAGAAAACAATGGAATTAAATCTTCACTGTGCTGAAACAAAATAACAACCACCTTATAGTTCTATACAGTAACTAATATTGTTCAAAACCAAGGACAAAATGAAGACAGGTAAGCAGAAACTGACAGGTTGCCACCTGTAGACACCAAAGAAAATTCTAAAAGATGTATCCCAGACAGAAGGTTTGAAATATACGAAAGAATGATGACCAAATAAAGTGGTAAATATGTGGGTAACCAAAAAAGACTGAGGAGGGGAAGAGAGGAAGGAAAATAGTCCTTGGAGATCCACCGGTGGTTCTGAGACTAGGAAGATGGTGGCATCTCTTAGTTGGTTACAGGTCATGAAGGAGGTGATTTACAGGTGACTATTGGTAAACTGACCTAAGCAAACCTCAAAGAAGATAACCAAGGATAACCAATCAAGTGAAAAGAGAAAGTTACTTTTCAAGTGAAGACTTAAAAAAATATTTTTTTTAGGTAGACCCCTTGTTTTTGTTTGGTGTGCAAATAATCCTGTCACACTTCATAGACTTTCTTTAGCCATTCTGCTTGGGAAAAGATGGGTCAAAGCACTTAAGTGTGGAATGTGGGAGGAGAAATTGGCTGAAATGTCAACAGAACTGGCTTAGTTTCCTGCTGCCTTTTACGAGTAAAAATAGTGTTCTTTCAGGTGCCACAGCCCACAGCTGGAGGCCTGCTGACAAAGGACTGAAGGCAGCTCATGACCAGTCTTGCACAGCTCGCAAGGAGGCAGGAGGAAACTTTCAGGTCACACTAGACTTTGTGTTGCAATGGTTGTTGGCAACCACCCAGCACCATTCCCACATTTTACTTGTTTCAGCTCATACTTGGGAGGTCAGTGAAGGACAGAAGGAAGGGAAAGAATTTGCATCTACTGAACAAACCTTCAGCTTGTCCTTGGATCAGCTTCCAGCTACTTCTCTGCTGCTGAAGAGGAATTATCAGAAAGCATTTAGTTGTTACCTGGTGGGTCCTCAGGGGACCAGCACCAGCACGAACAGAGCGTAGCTCCGACCTAGATTTTGGTGGAGCTTTGGTTTTGAATGATACAATCTGTACCTGATGAAGCTCTTACTTCTGATAGAGAAAGTGGCTCCTTGTAAATGTTTGTGTTTGTTTGTTTGTTTGTTTGTTTTTTCAAGTGACAAGATAATGATCCAAAGAAGCAAGGGAGAGAGATGGGGAGTAAACAGACGAAAACTACAGGAGCACAGAGGTGACACAGCCTTCCAGAAAAACTTAGATTAAATTAACTGGAAAAGCTGGAAGGGAACAGTTTGAGAGTGGAGTGGGTAACTGTTTGGTAAGGTAGAAGTAAAAAGGTCAACAGCTTAATGAAGTCAAAGAGATAGTTGTTCCTATTCGGGGTATTTGCCAATAGCATTAAGTCTACAGCCAGAGAGGGGCTACTTAGGTGGGAGGGGAGTGGCAAAATGGGTGAAGGGGGTCAAAATGTAGACTTCCAGTTATAAAATAAGTCCTGGAATGTAATGCACATCATGGTGACTACAGTTAATAATACTGCAGTGTATGTTTGAAAGTTGCTAAGAGAGTAGATTTTAAAAGTTCTCATCACAAGAAAAAAAATTGTAACTGTGTGTGGTGATGGATGTCAACTACACTTATTGTAGTGGTCATTTCACAATCTATACAAATACTGAATCACTATGTTGTACACCTGAAACTAATATACTATTATATGCCAACTATACTTCAATGTTAAAAAGAAAAGAAAGGGAAAAAAAGAAGGTAGTTCTTTTTCAAATTAATATAAAGGGGCAAAATTAATCAATATAGTTTTGTCTGTAAGCATGTGCCCACCAAAGAGATTATCTCTTAACACACACACACACACACACACACACACACACACACACACACACAGAATGGTAAGCATTTGTGTTATGTATTCTATATACAAGGCTACAATGTTCATTTTATTTATAAACTGACATGATGCTCTGCTTTTTTTTTTTTTAGAGAAAAGTATTCTCAAAGTGAACAAAGAAAGTACAGTAGTGATTCAGTACAATTTCATGAAGCATACCATTTAATTAACTGATTGGTTTTAGGTGACTCAACAAAGATGCAAATGAAAACTAAAATTATTTGTGTACATAAACTGCATCTGTAATCAAAGTTTTGAAATAAATTAAAAGACATAGAAAAAAAAGAGGCAACTTCTCACTTTACCTTAGAAGGGAAGGGTTCACTGCCTAGTGGCAGCTGCACTTAAAAGTTCATTTAATTTCTGTCTCCTCTTACCAGATGCCTGGCTGCATATATTGCAGCTGCCATAAATCTTCCAGAAGCTCTTAAAGTGCTGTACACTTGTTTGTGGAACATATTCATTTAAATTTCTTTGAAGAACACTTCTTAAAGCCTCCTGAAAGTGCCTTATGTAAGATGTGCCTCATCTTATGCAATGAGATGGATTGACATATTTATTTTAACCTTTTTTAATTGTTGAAGAGGATATATTTGTTTTAGAAGCAAAAACATTTGCATCCGTTGAAGAAAAATGGTGGGTGGGCATTTCTGTGGATGCCCCATGGATGGTGTTTGAATTAAAAATTTACCATGGAATCACACTTCTCTGAATTGTGAAGGCTACCTATGAGGTTGACTATTAGGACCATAATGTAAGGTGAAAGAAAATGGGCCCTTATTTCTTTGGCTTTCCTATGGTAAAACTACAATCAATTTGAAGGAAAAGACTGTAAAATGGAAAGGGGATGCTGAGTTTGCAGGACACTGAGGTACAGATCAGGATATAATAAACCTTGAGGTTAAGACACAAAGAAGGTAGAAGAACAATGGGCTGCATTTTAATCTGAGAGTAAATCATTCTGTAATCTGGGTTTCTTGGATGAAAGGTGGATATTGTTATGCCTGCATACCTTGTGGTTAGGTCAAATGAGTTCTAAAAGCAGTGACAAGGATGGGCGTCATGTTTCAATTTCCTAGAGATATTTCTTGAATCAATTTTTTCTTTTCATTTTATTGAGATATAACTGACATATATAAGCTTAAGGTGTGCAGCATGACTTGTTCTACATATATTGCAAAACAATTACAATAGGCTTAGTTAAAATCCACCAACATTATTTTTTTTATCAACTGCCCTTTATTTTATTTATTTTTTTTTTCATTTTTTTAAAATTAGTTTCAGGTGTACAACACAATGCAATAGTTATACGTTTTACCCCCCAAAGTGACAACCCCCCTCCCCCAGTTCGCCACCCCACTCCCCCCCCATATCATACATATGTATTACAATTCCTTTGACTCCCTTCCACAGTATACTCCAATTCCTGTAACTATCTATATATTCAGTTACAGTTGGCATACAATATTATACAACATCACCTTCAGGTGCACAGTGCAGTGATAAAGCCTCTACTCCATCCATGAAGTGGTCTCCCTAACAAGACATGTGACTATCTGACATGCCACAAAATTTTTACAACATTATTATATTCCCCGAACTGTGTTTCATATCCCTGTGGCAATATTGCAGTTGTCTATTTATGCTGTCTAATCCCTTCCCCTTCCCCTTATCCCCACCCCCCTCCCAACTAGCAACCCTCAGTTTTTCTTCTATATCTATGAGTCTGTTTACTTTGATCGTTCATTCAGTTTTTCAGATTCCACATATAAGTGAGATCATATGGTACGTGTCTTTCTTCGACTGACTTATTTCACTTAACATAGTCTCTGCACAACATTACCAATTACATTCCCAGAACTGCCCCCATATCCCTGTGGCAACATTGTAGTCACCCACCTACACTGTCCAAAACATTCCCCCTCTCCCTCATCCCCACTCCCTCCCAGCCAGCAACCATCAGTTTTTCCTTTATATCTGCTTGATATGACTTCAATCTTCTTAAATTTACTGAGACTTGTTTTGTGGCCTAACATGTGGTCTATCTTGGAAAATGTCCCATGTGTACTTGAGAAGAATGTGTATTCTGTTTTTTCAGAGTGAAATGCTCTAAAAATATCAACGAAGTCCAGCTAGTCTAAAGTGTCATTTAAGGCCCCTCTTTCTGTGTTGATTTTCTGTCTAAAGGGTCTGTCCATTGGTGACAATGGGGAGTTGAAGTCCCCTACTATGATAGTGTTACTGTTGATCTCTGTCTTTATGACTATCAATCTGTTATATGTAATTAGGAGTTCCTATGTTGGGTGCATAGATGTTTATTAGGGTTATAGTGTCCTTCTTTGTCTTTTATTGTAGTCTTCATTTTAAAGTCTATTTTGTCCAAAATAAGTATTGGTGCTCCAGCTTTTTTTTTTTCTCATTTCCATTTGCATGAAATATCTTATTCCATCTGCAAACAGCATATACATGTCTCCTATTTTCTTATCCACTCAGCCACTCTCTGTCTTTTGATTGGAGCATTTAGCCCATTCACATTTAAAATGATTATTGATATGTGCATATGTATTGCCATTTTGTTATTTGTATTCCTGGTCTTCCTGGGTTAGCTTGTTTACCCCTTTCTTTTGTTTAAAAAAGCCCTTTTAACATTTCTTGCAATGCTGGCTTGGTGGTAATGAATTCCTTAAGCTTATTCTTTTCTGAGAAGCTCTTTATTTGTCCTTCAATTTTAAGTGATAGCCATGCTGGGTAGAGCAATCTTGGTTGTAGGCCTTTATTTTGTGTCACTTTGAGTATCTCCTGCCACTCCCTTCTGGCCTGCAGAGTTTCTGTAGACAAGTCAGCTGTTAGTCTAACAGGAATTCCTTTGTATGTAACCTGCTGTCTTTCTCTTGCTGCTTTCACGATTCTGTCTCTGTCTTTAACCTTTGCCATTTTAACTATGATGTGTCTTGGTGTGGACCTGTTTGGGTTCAGCTTGTTTGGAACCCTCTGCACTTCCTGGGCATGTATGTTGATTTCCTTCACCAGGGTAGGGAAGTTTTCAGTCATTATTTCTTCAAATACATTCTTGACCCCTTGCTTCTTCTCTTCTCCTTCTGGTATTCCTATGAGTCAAAGGTGGTTGCATTTCACCTTGTCCCATAGGGCTCTTAAACTATTTTCATTGCTTTTTATTCTTTGGTCTTTTTGTTGTGCCAACTGGGTGATTTCTGCTATTTTGTCTTCCAAATTGCTGATCCACTTCTCTGCTTCATCTACTCTACTGGGGATTCCTTCGAGTGTGTGCTTTATTTCAGTTATTGTATTCTTTAGTTGTAACTGGTTGTTTTTTATGATTTCTCTATCCTTCCTTATGTCCTCACTAAGTTGTTAAATATTCTTATCATCAGTGTTCTAAACTCTGTCTCCGAAAGGTTGGATCCCTCTGTTTTATTTAGTTCCATTTCTAGAGGATTCTTCTGATCTTTTACTTGTGACGTGTTTCTTTGTTTCCCCATTCTGGCTGTCGCTCTGGGATTGCTTTGATGTATTAGATAGATCACCAGGAGAGCCCTGGCTGGATCACGCAGGCACCAGCTCACGGCCCAACACTCCCAGGAAAACTCCCAGTCTCAGCCTGTCCCAATCAGCCGCTCGCAGATCAGGCTGAGCAGCCCAACAACCAATCACCAGCCTGGCAACTCAGCAAGTGCAGTGTGGAGAGCTAGAACCCAAGGCGGCTTGAGCACTCCCACGTCTCAGTGAGAAGCCTGTTGGAGCTGGAGCACACCCACGAGGCGTTTCCCTGGCAATGCAGCACAAGCTGGGCAGAGGGTGGGGATCCGAGGCGGCTCACGCACTCCCAGGTCTCAGTGAGCAGCCTGTTGGAGCCGGAGCATGCCCACCAGGCGTTCCCCTTGCAACGCAGTATAAGCCGGGTGGAGGGTGGGGATCCAAGGCCACATGCGTACGCACGCAAACACGCATTTCTGCGCCAATTCCACCAGACCAATGAGGTCTGGGACCTGATCCTCCGTGGGAGGGCCCAAACCTGACAAAATGGCGCCCTCCTTACACCACTCACGTGCAGGCTCCACACCAGGGGAACGATAGTCCAAAAACCTCCAGCCTTTGCACCAAAGGTGCTCAGTTCAGTCGGTCCCCGCAGGCTCCCGGCTCACACAGCCACTCCTTCCACCAGGAACCAGGTAAGTGCTCACCGGCAAGCGAGCCCATGCGCCGGCCCCACTGATTCTCCAGCTGCTCTCAGCCTCACCGAGCTGAGCAAAGAGAGTCCTCACTAATTTACTGCCAGCTATCTTGGAACTTCTCTTCCCAGCAAAGAAACTCTGGGCTGGTGAGCTCGGTGTGAGACCAGAGGGTTTCTCCCCCAACCGGAGAAGCCTCCCCAAAGCCGGAGCTTCCCTCACGGGGTTCGCCCTCTCTCGTCTCCGCCCCTCCTACCAGACCCGACGTGGCCTCCTCTTTAAGTTCTTCGCTTAGTGGTTCTGTTCCTCTACTGTTCTAGGTATCTCCAGCGTTGAGTGCTGTATAATTTGTTTGTAATTTTGGTGTGATCCTGGGAGGCAGTTAGCACAGCGTCTGTCTATTCTGCCATTTTACCAGAAGTCCCCAATCCACCAACATTTTAATGTTTTCAACTGCCATAATTTCCTCTTGCTAACACAGTTGAAGGACATGCCCATTGGTCTACGAATGTTGCACTGGGCAGCACTTTCAAGTGTTTGCACTTTGCCCAGGTGGCACACTCAATGCCAATATGCCCACCCCAGACAGGAAGCATGGCATGGCCTCCCTGTGAGCACAGTCACTGCCTGGTCTAGCTCAGGTCACCCCTCTATTGACTTTTCACTTATGCTGGTAACTGCTCTGCTCTTCTCTTGTCGCTTGGTCAATTATAAACACCCCACGAGCAACCCCACCTCAGTGCATCCTCAGGATGTCAGATATTGCACAACATCATAAAAAAAAAAAGGATGTCACTTCTGACCAATGCAGATGGCAGCCTGGGGTTACAGCAAAAGCAGTGAGTTGGGCATCAAAGACCATGGCCTGAAATCTACCAGACACTATCTGAGTGCCTTAGAGTCTCAAATGGGTGGTCTGCTGGCTCCCGGGCTCTAATAGCCTATGAATCTATCCCAAATGTATGTGTTAACATCAACTCAATTTCCCTTTATCTTTGTAAAGGGGCAGGGATCCCAGGAAAGAGACTGAAAATGCTAGTCCATGGAGCAAGAAGAGAACCAACAGGAAACTGATGGGGAAACTGAGCTCCAAAACATAAACAGCTATAGAAATATCAGGAATCGCTCATTCCAGCATTAGCTAGGTGCCCTTTCCTCCCAGCTTTTCACAGGTTTCAGTGGGAACCATGTGACACGGCAGCAGCAGCCCCCTTCTCTCTTCCATGTGGCCAGAGCACCCTCCTATATTTCAAAATAAAACTCAGGCTGGTGCTCTCGCTCTGTGAAACTCTCACTTATACAACTGGCAGGCGTTTGGTAAGAATGAATTAGGTATCTTCAGATCTCAATTTCTCAGAAGAAATAACCTTCAAGGCATCCAAACACTTTATGAAGATAATGTTTTTAATTCATGTCTTCCACTTTCTGTTGGAGAGAAGCCTGGAGAATATCATTCTGATTCCATTTTACAGAGCGGGAAACTGAGGCCAGGAGACCCGAGGTGACTTTTCCAGCTGGCCTGAAAAGCCAAATGCAGGGCCCCTGGGCCTCAGGCTTCCGATGTTCCTTCCTAGTGCTCAGATCACTGGAAACAAAATTTTTCAAATAAGGTATGCATTGCAAGCTGCTGTCTGTTATTGCCCAATGGAAGATGGACAGACTAAACCAGAACGGAGAATGTGTGTTAAATTTTGAACAACTTAAAAAAAAAAGAAGAAGAAAAGAAAGGAAGGAAGAATTCATCCAAACTAATAAACTTTTCAAGCAACTCTCCTTAGGATGACATTCTGATGTTGACTTAAATTGCTGGGCTGACTAGAGAATGCAAAGTGATGAAAAAGAGAACAGTCTGCACTTGGTGAGAGTCCCAAAGAGCCTCAAATCCAATTTTAACTCAGAAAACAGTTATATAATCGTCTTATTCAGCATCTCCATGGTATGAGAATGATTGAGCTAGAGAATGTCCTCAGTGCAACAGCTTTTCAATTGTAAGATGCAACCTTTCGACGTCTCTGACATCCCGTTGGCATAGTGCTGGCCAACAGAGTGAGAAACGCACATAAGTGGGGCCCATGAGCAATGCCCCATCTGTTGGGAAAACAAGCCTGCTTCCAAAGGAGGTCAAAGGGATGCACAGACAGTTGCCCCCCACAAGCTCTGGGCAGGCCAGTGGCCAACCTTTACACTCATGTGTGTGGCCTCTGGCCAGTTGTCTACTTGAGAAACACTGTCACATGGGGGATGCCACTTGAGCAAAGTGCAAACGCTTGTGAGTGTTGCCCAGTGCAACATTCGTTGACCAGTGGATGTGTCCTTCAACTGTGTTAGTGAGTAGAAACTATGGCAAAGTTGAAGATAAATGGAACACACTCTCACATCCTTCACACACACTGGGAGATGCTTCCCCTCTTAGCTTTCACTTCCATTTAATAAACCACACGCATACTTCAGACTCAGCCAACCCCATCCCCTTTACATAACTCCACCCAGTGAACCTGGCTCTATTATTTGCCCTCCCCCTCTGCATTTGGATTTGTACCTTCTGTATCTTTTTCCTATTTTGGATACTTCTATTATATATATTCCCATTATAGAGTTTGTCCCTTTGAACTTGCATGGCAGCTTTTATAGACGTGTCTCCCTTCTGCCCTGGACTGTGAGCTTGTTGAAAGCAGACACACTAAAAAATACAGGTTTGAGGTCAGCTTGCCTCTGGGCTCTGCCTTTCTCCCTGAGTGAGATTAGACAAGTCATTTCCTCTCTGATCCAGTTTCCTTATGGATAGAGCGTGGACAATAATACCTACAGCAAAGGATGTTGTGAGGATTGAGATGACTCATGTAAGGAGTTTGGCACGTTCCAGGCACAAACTAAGCTGGGAGCTCTTGTCACTCATTTCCCTACAGCACCATCCCAGGGGCCCTAACACACAGTAGGTGCTCAACAAGTGCTGTTTAATTGAGTGGCGGTCTCATTGGAACTGCATCTGTGCCCCACAGTGTCTTGGGGAATGTAAGACCACTGAGCACAGAATAGCAAGGCAGGGGTGTCTCCTGACCATGAACTATGAGTTCCTGGAGCTGCTTATGTGACACCAATCTAGGGGACCAGTTCCCACTTGTCAGTCATAGAGCCAAACTTCTTTCCTAACAATCGCAGGACAGGAGGTTGCACTGTGACAAAGCAATGACACCCACTAACAATAGGACTGTTCTCTGGGATCTCCAGGGAGAGCGAGGCCTGTAAAAGACGTGGTGGCCCTTTTGGCCCAAGACAAAGGGTGGTGATTGTATCCAGCAGTGACTGCAGGCAAAGACCCAAACAAAGCTTGTGACCAAATGTCATGTCCCAGTGTACAAACCAGCCCAAAACTGCCAGCTCAGCAATAAGGCCAGACTGAGACACGCCAGGTGGTCTAGTAATTCAGGACCCCTCAGATCAATCGTTTGAAATCCGAATCCAGATTCAGACATATGCGCAGCGTCTTGATCTTTCTCATCATGCTTTGCTCAGTCTAATGAGAACGGAACTTCACTTCCCGCTTCGGCTGAGCAGTGGTGGCCAGTTGTGTTTGGGATAAAGCTCTACAATTAAAAAACCCTAAAGAGAAAACCTGAAAAGTGGGGGATTTATATAAGAATCAATGACGTGATCAGCTTATGTCCTGAATATAGATTCTGTCAAATTCTTGGGGAAAGTGAAAGTGGTCTAAGCTACATTTAAGCCAGATATATGTCTCATAACGCACATAAACTTCCTAGAGGTTTGCAAGTGATCCCTTGACGTTTGGGCCAATGTGTGGCTCTCAGTGTTTACACAGTGTGACAGTGATAAAGTCAGGGTGCCCATAAGCCCAGCATTCCCATGAAGCCAAGTGTGTGACCAGGGGTCATGCCAGCAGCTGGCAGGATGCACAGATCCCACAGCTGGCAGCAGGAGTGGCCCAGGACTGTTGGACATTCAGTGCCCTGAGAGGACACTGAAGCAGTGCTGATCTGCAGAAGCCGTGACAAGGACATGCGGCCAGAAAGGAAGCCATGTGCAACTATGAAGAAGCTTTATAACCTCTAGTGGGCACTGAGGTCTTTGAGTCCAGTCCTAGGCACAAGTGTGTCCTAGAAAGTCACAAATGCCTTGCTGAGAGCTCAGACTAATCACATTGAGACAATCTTATGAAGGGAAGCAGGCGGAAATCCAGGAGGCAAATAAAATGACTCCATGAAATTTTACTTGAATCCTGATCAGAATCTCTTTGGGATGCTTTCTTGTCCAGGCGCATGCCCTGTGAACACCCCCTGGGGTGCCGAAGGGGCGCCCATGAGCCACAGGGGGGCCTTCAGCACCGTCCAGGTGGGGACCCAGAAGTCAAACTTGCCCCTTTCTGTCCACTCGGATGGAATTTTAGGTCGCTGCCACAGTGTTTTACTAATCCTAGGGCGGGCTCCTGTCAGTGTCCATCATTTCCCATTGCGTGGGGTGCACCATGCGCCTCCACAGGTAGTGCGGTTTGTTAGTGCATGCGCGTGCTCATCGCGTGCACGCAGACACCTGCCCCGCCCCAGAAATTCGCCAGTGTGATGACAAGGGTTTATTTGTGACATAATGTTGGCGGTGTCTTCAGTACAACGCAGGGATTAGTAACCAGAACCACTGGGCTCTGGTTAGGAAGAAGTTTTCATGGGGAAACCAGGACCTTTATTCTGTTCAACCCCAAGTAACTGCTCCTTCTGGTGGTGATCTGTCCTCTCCTTTCCAGCCTGAGAACTGGGGAAGCATATCTACAAAAGCCTTTGTGGATCTTTCTTCCGATAAGTGGGTTTTGTGCTAAATTTTTCCCTTTCGCTTCCATTTAACAAACATGGAGATGGAAAGAGAAGCTGGGGAGGGAAGATGTAAAAGGAAAAATGAACACGAAAAATCCTGCAGAGGTACCTACATTCTTGGTCTGAGTGACATAGAACATTAGAACTCTAGGATTTTCGTCTGTTTCCCTCCCTGTTCAATCTCCAGTATCTAGAATGTTGACGGGGGCGGGGGGGGGGGAGGCTCATGGGGATGTCCAGAGAGGACTCAACCCAGAGCAGGGGCAACGGGGTTCTTGTCTCCATGCAAGACAGAATTCAAGCGCAAGATAGATGCAGGAAAATGGATTTACCAAAAATCAAAGTACACACTTGAGAGGAAAAGTGCGGGCCAACTCAGACAGCGAGTCATGCCGAAGGAGGGAGGTTTTATCCCCCTTATGCTGAGAATTGGTGACATCCCATTGACGTGGTTCATCTGTCTCTTACGCTGGGCCGGACCCTCCCTTTCCTACTTTTTCATCCTTATTTGGTTCCTCCGAAACTGTCGTGGCATCAGATGCATTATGGGAGTTGTAGTAACCACAATGCAAATGAGATTATTATGACATTATAATTAGCTAAAAGTCAGGTCCAGGTCATAGAGATCAGCCTAGCTGGAAGAAACTGGTTCTTGTTTTTCTCTAGCTGCAGGTACTGTACGCATTCTCTTTGTTACTTGTGTAACCAGTGAAGCACCTTAAGTTGTACCCTGGAGGGGGTCATCAATTTCGTAGGCTTTATGTCCTGCCTCACTCCAAGTAAGCCATCCACAGAATGAACAAATGATGACTCGCTTATTACAGATTCAGACCAACCAACGCAGCACAGATTAAGTCATGCTGCCAAGATGGCTCACCCAGTGGTTAAAATGTCTGGTGAACCACCAGCATTCCCCACGAGCTCTAGAAAATTTCAGATTTGCCGTCATACGCCCACCAACTGTACCAGAATCCAGGTTGGCGCCTAGGAGTCTGCATTTATAAAGCCCCACCCAGGATTCTTAGGCCAGCAGGACATGACTGGCCCTGGGAACCACCACTGTAAGTTCTGGCAACATTTGCCAATAGCTCCTGGGTTCTTCCTTTTCTCCACTGTGAAGGACACGGGCCCACAGTGAAGAATTCAAGGCCAAGGGACCCACACATAACTGTGTACACATAGTTGTGCACTGTAATAGGCGCATCACAGTGTGGTCTGGTGGACAAATCCAGACTTGCTTGTGACCAGGCTCACGGAGACAACTCTGACTTGGTGCTTGGAGAAGAAATTGTATCTGCAGCTAATCATTGTCAAGAGCATGTCATGTTAAACTGAAGGATTGAGGCGAAGGCGATCTGTGTGAAAGGTTCCTCCAACCAACATCTTCATCTGAAGGTGGAGAATAAAGCCCAGGATCTGATGGCCAGGCGGTCACCCATGTGGCAGACTAGGCCACCCACTGAAACAACACCAGGGGCTGGGGTGCTTGGCAAGGAGGTGACACCAGTCAGGAAAAAGGATGCCTTCCCTCCCAAAGCAGGCCCAGAGTGCAGCTGTGAACTCATCACAGAAGTGATTCAGGGAGAACAGTGAAAATCGTAGAGACCAGCGGACATGCCTGGTGGTTTAGCCTAGAGAAGTTAGGGGCACGTGGCCATCTGGTTGCCATTCTGACTAGAATCACAACAGGACGCTTGGGTAATTGTGAGACTTGGGAAGTGTCCTGTGGACCTTGAATTCTTGACATGTCTCCGTATCTCATCCGTGAGCATTTCTGAGACTCACCACACATGCCACACTGGAAATTGAAAGTACCCAGATCGTAGTACCACTTCTGCCCCCAAACAAAAATTAAAGCCTGGTTCTTAATCATTTTTCTCTTTCAGGAAAAAAATTTCATTTTCAAAAACATTTCCTTTTATTTATTATTTCTGTCAACTGGACAAATAACTTTCCAGGTAGTCTGCCAAAAGGAGGGTTTGTTCGGGAAAAGAAAAGAAACAAAACCACCTCAAGAATGCACACCTCCGGCTGGCCACTCATGCAAAAATGTGACTCTCCTCCCAAGATGGCCCCCTATATGAACCCCTCCCCCAGGAAGTTAGAACCATAGAGTTTTAACAAGAAGTCAGGACGAGAGAGTAACAAGAAGCCCAGCTCCATCCATACACCTCCCAGTTCTTGGGTTAGTTTTCTTAAAATGCCAGTTCACTTTAATCATTTCTCATTATCTTCTTAGAACAAAGGAGTGGTGTTCAGGCCAACAGAGAATGAATTTATGTTGCTTTCCCCCACTTTCCATGGTGGTACTCCACTCACTCCAGGGCCTTTGGTCATGCAGTCACCCCTCAACCTGCAGGCCTTGCTTCATTTTCTATTTTCTTAGAAGGACCTCCCCCAAGGGGATTCATTTCATTTCTTTCCTCAGATGGGAATCAGGGAAATCCTTAGAGGGCCACTGGGGTGCAGAGGCACCCCCCATACACACTTCCCCGCTGGGCATCTGTCATCTCCCTCCAGGTCCTGGTCCTGCGGGAGGCACTTCCTGTAAACCAAGCATGAATAATGGATGAGGACAGAAGCTGCCTTTGGCCTCATTAGCATACACCTTGTTAGAAACCGCCTTTCCAGGCCTCCTGGCTCCCTTCCCCAGGTGCCCTGTGGCCCCTTTGGTGTGCCTTTGCATTCTTCCTCTCTACCTCTACCTCTTGTCCCCTTGTTATCTGCCATTGTTGCTGCCTGCTGGGGTTTCCTCATTCTGGTGTCATTCCATCTGGGGAGGCTTTCTTTTTGTCTGGATGTTTTCTTTTTTTATCTCTTCTCATTATTATCTTTCAAGGTATTTTAATTTGCCCTGGTGTTGCAGGACTCTTTTTTTTTTCCCTTCAGAACATATTGAGTGATGCAAATCCCAAAGACTTTATTCTGCCATGTTTTTTGTTGGGTTGTTTCATTTGTTTCTAATACTTCTTTTTTTCTTTTCAAACTCTCCCACTGGGGTTCTGGAGGCACATCGAGCCATCTTCCTGTTCACAGTGGTCTTCTTCAGCCACATAAATTTTAATCAATAGATCCCCTTCTGCCATAAAACATATGCCTTACACAGATCTCGAAAGGCATGCCCTAATCTGAGCATATGTACAATCTTGCTATTTAGTCGACTAAGATGTTTCACAGGCTGCCATCATTTACCCTCCATATTTAGAAGAACTGGGTTCTCTCACACCAGCTACACTTCTAATTAGCTTTGTCACCAGGTGAAAATAAATCTAACTTTCCAGTCCTCAGTTTTCTATCTGCGAAATGACAAAGGCTGGAAAAAATAATTGTTAAGCTCCCTTACTATGTAAAACTGCTGAAATTCTAAGTTTCATTCTTGCTGTAAAAATATCAGATAACCCTTTCTCTGGTGTTTGATGCATGATTTCATTTTCGTTTCAGGCAGTTCAATAACTCAGCCTGCGGCTAGACCCCTTTATGGGGTTCCAGCCCTGCCTTTATCTTTGTTAGATTACCAGCTCTGTCTTTCTTCTAACACACACAACACACTGTGTTTACGCTGACTCTGACTTGGACAGCGGAAGAACAAACATGGGCAGAGCCCATTGAAATTCACTTTATGAGGCATGCCGGCTTTGAGGCACTGCTCAGATGGCTTCCACAGTGAGGAGAGGCCACAAACCTTCTGCCATGGAGGCATTTGTTTGTTTGACTCTGCTCAAATCAAAGAGGAAAATACTTACAGCTCTCAGCTCTCCTTCAAAAGGTTGATAGTCCCAAAGAGCATCTTAAGGCAATTAACCAAATTAACCACTCAAGCCATCGGTCTGATGGGTGATGCCTGTATTAATTTCACAATTATAGACACTTGAAGTTCAACAAGCATGTTCCCATGTTTCCTCAGATTTAGTCATCATGGTAAGCGTGTGGGGGAACTTTGGCAAGTTTCCTCATCCCCATTTTACAGAGGAAAAAACTAGAGCTAAGAGGTTAGGGACCTGCACAGCAGTCCCTCTGTAAGAGACAAGGAGGATTTAGGTCTCCTGGCTAACACTGAGCTGCAGCTGAACAAATCAGCCATTATTTCCCCTAACATGCACAGGCCCAGTCTCTCCTAGTAAAACATAAACATACATGTCACTGTCTGGGTGAGAGGGCAGGAAAACCACCCCCTCCTCCCTTCTCTCAAAGCCTACAGAGAGCACTGGTATAGCTTCCTCCTGCCACCAAGCTCTGGGGAGAGGCCAACGTGCTAGGAAAAGCAGGTCCCACCAACTCCCAACCTCTACTACTCCTAACCACGAAAGGTCTGCCCAGGGCTGGGGCCACAGTGACCCTAACTCAGCCACCTCCTTACATGTTGCTCCCTAGGAGGCTGAGCAAAAGAAGCCAGAACGATGAGCACGTGTTAGGCGACTTCTTTTGCCTGCATTCTTTTTACAGAGGTTCAGTTGAACTAAAAGGACCCGTGGTGACCGATATCAGAGCTATGGTAGTGGGCAGACTGGTGGGAGAGAGGAATGGGGAGGGCCTTCCCAGGGGTGATGGGAAGGTCTTAATTTTCATTTGAGGTGGTGGTCACATGGCTATATGCAACTGTCAAACCTCACCAATCTACACAGTTCAGATCTGTGTGTAAATTGTATTTATTGCATATACGAGTAAATCATCCTTCGATTTGAAATACTGATAGTCTTTTGAAAGAATGTGGTCAAGCTATTGCACAAATGTCAGAAAGATCTCTTCAGTTAGGCCTCCTGTCACCCTGAGCTGAGGTAATATCCCTTTCTCTAGGATCCCATTTGAGTCATTGCTGTCACTGCATTTGCATGTGGCATTGGAATGTGGTCTCCCCGTAAATCTAGGCTCTTTGTGAGTGTGGGTCTGAGCTGGGCACAGTGTCTGGCCCTGGCAGATGTCTGTCAGATCCAAAGAGCCCAGGAATTCTTCTTCGCCATTTGGGCACTTGGGAAAATGGCCACCATGGGCTCAGGAGAAACCACTTTCCATGTAGCTGACAAGGCAGGTAAGACTGTGGGTGCAATGCTTCCCCAAAGGTCCCAGGGGCATTCTCCACACTAGGGTACATTTAAAGGGACTGAGGACAATATCAGGGTTCTGCTGGCCCTGCAGAGGATGAAATCAGAGCAGGTAGCCCCAGGAGGGGTGGAGGGAGAAGAGATATGAGGAGAACAGCACTACTTAGTTCTGGAAAGTGAGGAAGAACACCTGATAACAATCTCCCGCTCTCAAGAAAAAGGAAAAGGGACAGAACAAGAAGAATTTCCAAGAATGTTGAGGCTGCAGGCATTTGCTTCTGTGCTACACTGGTCTAAGTGAATTGCTTTGCATCCCTGGTAAATCAGCGCATGAGTGGTGTCTACTTATTACTCAATGGGAAGACACCAGACAAGGTTCTGGGTGGGAGGCCAAGCATCAGGTTGGCTCCAGCACAGCAGGACGTGGTGCCACAAGTCCAGTGTTGCTGAGGACAAGCAGGGCCAGAGACCGTGGAGGAAGCACAAAGGGCCGGCAGCCTGCTCAGGGACCCAGAGTTTCTAAGCTGGAGGGGAAAACAAATCAAGAGGAAACAGTCAACCAGATACAAAGAAAGAGGCTCAGGTAGGGCTTGGGCAGCTGGCGCCCAGGTGACTTTCCTTGGCCGGCGTGGGCACAGCTAGTTCCGGCTCGCTTGCCTGGGCATCTGCCCTGGCCTCCACTGGGCAGGGTGGCACCAGGCTGGGGTGGAAAGAGGGTGGATTGCTAAGAAGAGATTTATAATCTGGCTGTAAGGACAAGACCAATGAGATGAGAATTAAATCAGTTCAAGAGAGGACTAGGAGAGGTGTCATAAAGGAATTTGGGATTAATGGCTAAGTGATGGATGTAGAATATGAGGGTGAGAATCATGTCAATCCAGCCAAAATCATGAGCTGGAATGTCTGCAGGGCAAGGTGGGGGCGGGGGGGGGAGGAACAGGGACATAACAAGGGGTTCAAGCCAGTTGCCTTCTTTCATCAGAAGCAGTGGGTTCACGGACCAAGCCCCCAGAAGGACTCAGCACTTCCTCAAAGAAATATGCCTTCTTCCATTTCACCTCAAACTCCAGCTTGTTAGTCTATTTTATTTTGATGGAGATATGGAGCGTGAGAAGTATCTTCCATAACAAGGGAACAGCAGTGCAGGGGAGTAGGAGGAGGTGGTGATAAAAGGCAACTGGGCTCATCCTTGGTGGCCGGGAGACAGCAGGGAAGCAGCCTGCAGGGTGCATGTCCAACAGAAAGAGCAGCCCCCAGGAAACACCAGCTGATTTGGGTAGTGTTGTCCTATCTTATCTTTCAAGAGATGCCTGAAATTGAAATTCTACAGGAAATCTCTGAATTTTTAAATTTTTGTTTGTACACAAATAGAATATGTTGACCACCAGTCTGATCTCTTTGAGAGACCGTCATTCTAATTTGAGGTAAGAGATAAAAGCTACATTCCAACTGCAGTGTTGCCTTAGGAAGATGGAACATACGGGTAACAGTACCGGCCAGGCTGCCCTGCTCCTTGGAGCCTATGTGCACAAACGCAAACGCTACAGTTCTATATCCGGTGGAGCCACACTTCCCTGAGATGTCTGCCCGTTCCGGGAGGAGATGTCTTTTCCACGTGCTCAATAAATGTTAGATAAATGAATGAACACATTACTCCAGCGGGAAATCTAGTCAGCACAACGGCAGCAAAAGAGTCACCTACGCCAGGGATTCATACTTTCACAAGAGTTCCTAGAACACTTTGAGGGACTATGAAGAGCATGCATATTCGTGCCGTCACCTCAGCCGAGCTTGCTCTCCCCAGCCCCGCTGTCTTTAGCTCCTGGGGACTGTAAGATCTTCACCATCTTTCACGCAGAACAAGCCCATCTCCTGTCAGCAGCCTCAGTACCAATCAACACGCAGGCCCCAAAGGAACATGGGAAGCCTTTCTGGGAAATGCTCTCAGGTAAAGACAGTTCCCTTCCCGAAAGGAATTCTGGGGTCAGCTATTTCATAGTAAAAATGTTGCCAACTCATTACCCAACAGGAATAGCAAACATTTTTTACAGCCCTTATTGTTCTTCCCCACTGCCATCCTCTCCCCAGTGAAGTACGGAGATCAAACAAATGGGAAGATAAGCTCCAGATGGAAGACATAAGTAACCCAACAGCTTATGTGAAGTTGTGCACCTTGTAAGTTGATAGCTGAGTTGTGAAGGCAGGTCTTCTGATTCCAACTCCCATGTGTATCATAGTTGGAGCAAGACCAGCAAAACAATTGCTGCAAATTATTTCCCTGGCCTCGTCTGATTTTCTCTAAGTCAGTGACTGTACATCCCTAGTTGGTAGGATTTCCACCTTAGGCAGTGCTCATGAGCGAGGTCTGTCATCATGGGCTGACCTGGACCCCACAAGTCAGTGATGGGGTGACCACAATATGAGTTGCCCCAGGGTCATCAGATAGGGGTCCCCAAGAAGCAAGAGAGCCTGACAGTGCCCCTTTGCTGATGTGATGCTTTGGATGTTACTGGCGGATGTTGTGCTGTTACAGGAGCTCTGTAATTATTCTTCCCCCCATGGGCGTATTATTTTCTAGGGCCGCCATAACAAAATGCCACAAACTGGGAGTTCAAAACACCGGAAAATTTATTCTCTCATCATTCTAGAGGCTTGAAGCCTGAAGTCAAGGTGTCGGCAGGGCCATGCTCCCTCTGAAGGCTCTAGGAAGGAGCCTTCCTTGTCCTTTCCTCTAGTGGTTGAGGAAGCTCCTAGTGGTTGCCAGCAATCCTTGGTGTCCCTTGGCACCAGTAACCACTGTTTCCATTGTCTCCTGGCCTTCTTCCTTTGTCTCCTCTGTGTCTCCAAATCACCCTGTCTATGTAAGGACACCAACCACTGAATTTAAGGGCTACCACAATCCAGTGTGACCTCATCTTAACTAATGACATCTGCAAAGACCCTGTTCCTGAACAAGGTCATCTTCTGAAGTTCCATGTGTATCCGCACTTGAGAGACACTATCCAGCCTGGCAGAGTGGGTCTTCGTCTACTTAGATATATCTGCTCACAATAGCAAAGGCAAGTTCAGAAGTCTTTAGAAGCCGCATTTTCATGAGAAACTCCTGCCTTAGAAGTGGTTTTTCTAGAAAGCATTCAAGAGCCCAAGTCTACTGACTGTGGGCATTCAATCAGATGTATCTTCTTAGGGCCTGACTTTGGCTTGAATTATTAGCTCCAAACACTTACATTTGGGTGAGGGAAGAAAGATTTCTTACTCAGTGACACTGAAACAAGGTTATTAATTTCAATATCAGATTCAGATTTTGCCAGGGATCCCAAAGGGGTTCTGGAAGGCTAGAAGACAGCCTCCACCCACCTTTCTCTTAACGAAAACCCACAACGATTTGCTTATGTTTAGTTTTTATTATAAAGACAGAAACAATGAAAAAATATATGCTAGCTGCATGCTACTAACCACACAGTCAATAAAATGATTTTATCCTGTGAGACTTAGGTTCCAGGGACATATGTTGTGACATAAAATGATCATGAGAAAAATGTTTACAAATAAGTACTAGCCGAACTTCCTTCCTCAGGATAAACCAACATTACTTAAGTATCAAGATGGAGACGTTCACTTTAGCACCTTTCGTCCTCAGTGGCTCCCCACCCACGGCCTCTTCCTGGCCCTCCATAGGTGGCTGCCCTTCATTGTCCCTCTCTTTCCTTTTCCACTATGTCCCCATTCCATCCCTAATTTTGTGAGAGTTTAAAGAGATAGAGGACAGCTGGTCTGTCACTGCACCTGATTGCCTGTGCATCTCCTGGGAATTCCTAATTAGATATCAGGTGCCAGGTGTTGGATTGAGCACAGGCTGTAACTTCCCTTTTCCCCCAAGATGGATGAAAAATATTTAAAAATGTGTGGAGAAGCACATAGCCATGCCCCAAAACAGGAAAAGAAAATCTCTGTAGACAAGAAATGGAGCAGTCCCCCTGGAAAACAGAGACAGAAGGAAGCCCACCAGTAAGTGCAGACTGCCCCACATTCCTGCCGGGGACTAGGTCCAGAGCCAGGCCACACGCAGGACAGGACAGGCCTCGGTCACAGGTGGGATCAGGAGGCCAAGGGTCAGAACTAAGCTGCCCACCCAGGGCTGTGGCTTGGCAGCAAACTGCCCGCATGTAGCTGGGGTTGGAGCGGTGTTTCCACACGTTGTGGGAGCCCAGAGTTCTGTGCCTGCTGGGACCCAGGCTGAAGCCAGGATGAGCTCATCTCAGCCAAAATCCTCACATCCCACATAACTAAGGGGGTGCCTTCCCTCGCCTCAAAAAAACACACAAAACAAAACAGCAACAGGAAGGACAGGCAACCAGCACCAATGGTCCACAGAGAAGTATTTCATATTCTCAAGGAAGTGAAGGAGGAAACAGCTGCAAGCACAAGTGGATGGTTGTAGAAAAAAGAAATTAGAAAGCTTGGCTATGAGGAACAGAATTATTAAAATAAAAACTCAGTAGATGAGTTGAATCTCAGTACAGACTAAGAGTGAATTCATGAAGTGGAAGTTCAAACAGGAGCAATATTCCAGAGTAGATTGCAAAGGAGCAAAGAAAAAGAAAACATGAAAGAAAAGATAAGGGACATGGGGGATTAATCCACAAGTTCCAATCCTCATCCAGTAAGTTCTAGAGAAGGAAAGTGGAAAGGATCCTTGAGAAACATGTTTGAAAAGTAATGCCTAAGAATTTTCCAGAAGAAAAAAGAGAGGCCTGAGGCATTAGCAAAAATATCTCACAAAGGGCCAAGCAGAAAAAAGATGTGTTTAAAAATGCATGTTTGGGAGACATTTTTGTAAAAGTTTGAAACATAAAAGGGGAAAGGGAAGGATTCTAAAATCCATGAGAGCAAGAGAGAAATAAGGACACACACACACACACACACACCCCTGTACATTTAAAAGTAAACAATCCCTTTGTCTCCAAGTTGGATCTTTGAGGGAAAGGTTTGCAGTGTGAACTTCCCTCTCTCAGTTTCTGGGCCTCAGTGGGAGCAAGGGGCCAATTACCAGTCCTGCCACACCTTCCCTTCTCTGGGAACTACCCACTTGCTGGAAAACTCCTGCCTCTTTTTTCTCAACCACCTCAGGAGATGTCACCTTTGCTTTCCTCAGGGTCTCGGTACTAAATGACACTTTGAAAACTGGGCAAATAAATATTTCTTGAAGGCTCCTTTATTAAGAACAGCATTTTCCCCTCAAATATCCCAAAGAACCATTCTCTTTCCTTTTCTACCTTACGGAGACCCTTGAATATAATTCTGAAGAAAACTTTCCAGCAAATAATACTTTTAGTAAGTTTTTCTCTTATCTTCTTTTGCTGCTTTCTCTGTATCATGGAGGGTGGTATGGTTTCTATAAACAACTCAAGTAAATTTAAAATTGAGTAAATTGAAGTAAGTATTTCAAATGTCACTTTTCTTTTTTGATTCTACGACCCTTTGTTCTAATTATTGTATCTAAAATGGTATATCATAAGTGAAAGAAAGTCTTCGAATATTTTAACTACAACACTGAGAGGCATAAAGAAACATTCAAGGAAACAAGTTTTGTTATGGGACCCCTGGTATGTTATTTGTTTCATCTCGTAATGATGGAGGAAACAAAAGAAAGTTTCAGGCATGCAATTAGTGAGTCAGCGAAAGCAAGGACTTCATAAGTTGAACTGTCTAGAATCCCCTCCTTGGCTATACGACTGCTCTTGGGATCTACTGGATGACATATGGAAGAGTGACGGTGACCTTGGGGAAGTCACTCTGGGAGGAACCAGGATCCAGCACCCACAGATATCTTCCCCAGTCACCGCCCAACCTCCATGGTTCCTCGTAGCTGAAGCCCAGCTGGTGCTGGTTGCATTCACCTCAGCTTGTAGGCACGTCCGGCAGACTTCCTGGGCAGTCCGGCAGAGCATGTGCATGATAGCTGAAGTATCTCATTCATACCCTGAGAGGAGTCCTTCAGTGGGAAGACAGCATCCAAGACACAAACTTGACAAGGTGACAGTTCTAAGTTGTTAGAACAAATAGATGGTTTTAGGTGTAGCCCCATGCCTGCCCTACATTAGGTGCCTGACAAATGTTTGTGGAATTAGTTATTTAATGAGTGAATGTGGGCAAGTCCAGGGAGTGGGGAGCTCCAAGTCAAACTGAAGAGCATATTTGTGCAATGGTTTCTGAGAGTCATTGGAGGTATACAAAAGGTGTGGCAAGGTGACACTAGAGTGGGGAAGAGATTCTGCCCAGCCTACCTGAGATTGCCACTGCTCTGCCGTGTCGAGGGGCTGGAGGATAGGCAGCCCAGCGGAACAGTCCCAGCTGGGCATACCATTGGCAGTGGACTTTAGGTGGCCTTCAGCTTCCTCCAGCAGGTGGAAACAGCAAGGGGTCTTCATGGGCATTGAGGTCCTAGCAGGAGGGGCCATTACACAGCCCTGGGGCAGAAGAAAGTTTGGCAACTATGTCAGCTGTCACCTGAGAGGTGGGATGGCTGTGACTCTAAGCAGATGTGCCATACCACCATATGGGTGGGGACTCCCATAACTGGTGGGCACTAGGGAGAGGGGGCGTGTATTAGTCAGAAAATTTCCTAGCTATTTTCAACAAAAAGAACATTCAATGGCAGAAATTAGGAGTTTGCAGAATCCTTGGGTTATCTGGAACAGCAAGATGAACCCTAAAACAATACCAGATTGGCCCACTGGAGAGAGTTTCTACCTCTGCTCAGGAAGTGGGGACCCAGAGGCAGGGGCAGAGTGTGGAGTTCAAGATCACATCGCCAGGCTGCTGTCCAGTGGTCGTGAAACCACAGTTGCTTCTCGACGTCACTGAAACTGGGGCTGGAGCCTTGATGCTGAGCCAGGCAACCAGCACTGCCAGCAGCTGAGCTGAGGCCACAGGCAGGCAGCCCCCCGTGGGCCTCCACCTTCCAAGTCCTGGGAAGTCATCATAATGATTGATCCAGAACTCTAGCTGCAAGGGATTCCACAAGATGTATTTTCTATCTTTCCAGTCCGTCATTCAGGAATACACGAAAAAAGTAAGGAGGAATGGAACATGGATGCCAAACCCCCATAACCACTGTGCAGCTGGGGTACTGGGTGTGCAAGCTGATTTTAAGTCAAGCAGTAAGTCCTAAGATAATAGATGGGACCAGGAAAATCTTACGTGTTATTAGTAATGCGATTGCTTTATTTATTGCTTTATTTATTTATTTATTTATTTATTTATTTATTTGTTTATTTATTTATTTTTTTAACCTCTAGATTGCGTGAACTAAGGAAAAATTGAGATGGTACCTACTTTACAAGATTATTTTGAAGATTTATTAAGGTAAATTTATTAAGATAAAATAAGTGAAAAGTACAGCTGTTATGCAATAATAGTCATTTCAGGTGAAAAAAATGAAACTCTTTCCTCTAATGAGTCAGAAGTAAATCCTGTTGGACAAATTCTAAACTGGAGCCTCTTAGAGAAAGTTTAAGTCAGTAGCAGTTTGTCCTTGGTGTTTATAATGGTAAACATATCTGTGTTTACTCACAGTAAAATGTGACTCCATGCCTCCAATTGCCACCATCCCATGGAGATTTAATTAACCTTTAGTATCTCCAACCCAATCTGCTCTTTCATCTGAGAGCTGGCATCATCGCCTGCCATAACTCGGAGAAAGGTATCATGTGTCCGTCCATCACACCCAGCGGAGAGGTGTGGCCTGACAGCTGTCCCATGGGGCCTGACAGCTGTCCCTCCTCTAAATCCATCCCCATGCTAAAAGCTCCCACTTCCAAGGGTTCCACTGCATAGTGCTATCCCTCCTGCTTGTACCCTCAGCCAAGACCAGTTTCTAGGTGTTGAAGCAGCTCCACAATTTCTATAATGAATTGTTATACCGGTGCTAGGAAAGCTATTAGAACAGACCTAAAGCTGACCTCAGAGTCAATCTCTAACAGTACTGTTACATCTTTAAAAGAACTGTTAGCCAATATGGTTAAAGAAAGAAAGAAAGGGAGGGAGGGAGGGAGGGAGGGAGGGAGCGAGGGAGGGAGGGAGGGAGAAAGGGAAAAGAGCTCCATGCAAATCTTGTGCTTTTCATTGTAAGAAATGTCAGCCCAGAGAGGCGAAACAAGGGCAGGCCTGTTCGGGCAGATTAAGCCTAGAGTACCCAGGGAACTCTAAGTGACACAGCTTGACTCAAAGCTGGGTTCAGATGCAAGTGCCAACTACGAAGCCCATCTTTCTGGGCAAGACCTCGGGAGATAGTGTCCCTTCTCTGAACCCCAGTTCCCTCATCTTTAAACTGGAAAAGATAGGAACACTGTCACGAAGGGTTTTAAAGAAGTGGGATAATGTTCAGGAAATATCTTAAACAGTAAAGCTACATCAATAGTTATTAATATTAAACTGGTGCAGAGAAAAGAGTGAAGGGCACCCAAATAGACATTTCAGTGACTGAAAATCCAAATAAACTCATTAAAGTTTCTCTTTGATGACACCACAGAGCTTCAAAGAACAGCAAAGATAACATCATGGCATTAAATGAGTATGTTACAGATTGAAACCATAGGTACTCCCCCACTTCTCTGTTTCACTCAGTAAATCCTCTTAGCAGGTTCCTGTTCTATGAAATCATTTATAAGGCAGCACCTTGGGTTGCATATTTTAAAAAGGGCAACACTAGATGTCATTTAAGAAGCTCTGCACCCTCGTCTCTTGGCTCCTCTTTTTCTTGACACCTCAGCCCCCGCGTTCAGTTGCCTTGGTGTTGTTCCTTCCTTGCACTGACTGGTGAGACCAGTTGCTTCCAGGTGAGGTTGTCATGTTGATGGTCACATGTCCTGGGATCAATTCGACCCTAGTCATCTTGACAAGAGCATCCAAGATCTCTTCCTTTGCAGGCTCCAAACTCAATGCCTTGTTTCACAGATGCTTCAGTCACCTTCCTGACCCTCATTCTTTGGAGATTCCTCCTCTCCTGTCCTTTGCAGTTTCTCTCCAAGCAGAGCAAAGCAGTGTCGGGGGAGAAGCAGGGAAGTGATGATGGATGCTGATGGAAACCAGTGCTCACATGCAGCAGTCCTGAAAGCTGTGAGTATTATCCAGAGAACAGGGGTCACTGCGGAGCCAGGCTAGCAGATAGGGTTCTTAAGATGAGCATTTCTCGCCTCAGCTCTGCTGGAGACTTTTCTGCTTTCTTTTCTTTTCTTCTGGAGATAAATAAAACAGAAAATGAAACTCAAATACTCACAAGGTGTTCAGGCAAATAAAGAATCCAATTTACACATCCCTGATGTAAATTCTTTCTCTGATTCATAGTCAGATCAAACGTCAGGGACCAATGTTATTTCCGTTAGACGACTCTGCCTCCCTGTCATCCTGGGCTGTGTTCAGGCTGGAATGGATCCTGTTCCAGGAGCCGGTGCATTTCACCCACAGGTACTAGTTGGATATGTGCCATACCTCCACATCTCAGACATCACAGATGGAGAAAGTAGGTTCCATGAAGTAAGACTGCTTTCCCTAAAGAGCATCCAGCTTGACTGACAGCTCTGGAGACAATAGAAAATTTGTATGATTTGTATCAAATCTGGCTCTAAAAAGTAGAGGGTCTTATAACTTTCAGAAGATTATCAATCAAAATGTACAACCTTCACTACTTATGAAAGCTGCTCTATTTGAACTCCTGCAGCGGTGGTCAAGAAGACAACATGGGGTCCTTCAAAGAGTTGCTGTCTAGTTAAAGAGTCAGCAGGATCACTTTCATCAAGTTCTCTCAATGTCCTCTTGTATTCCTCAGAGTGGCAAGAATGGTAGATTAAGCAGAAAAGGAACTTATGAGCAGATATGAGGGAATTCAGGGTCCCCAGAGGTGTGTGCTTGGAGTTTCCCAGCCCGGAAGGACACACGTGCACATTTCCCAGCAGATCACTCCAGCAGGGTTCCTGTGCAGCCTGCTCTGGACACAGATGATGGTCACATTGTGGACCATCAGGACTTCTTTCTTTCTGAAAGCATGGAGTCACTCTGCTACATTCTACCCCCTTGCCAGAAAATGACATCTTCTTCATTTTTAAATGGATGTATGTCACAGGACTGGACTTCGGGTGCCAAGGAGATGGGGAATGATTTCACTTTCACTCAGCTTCCAGCATCTATCAAGGGAAGGCAGCATTCATTCCCATGTTCTCCAGATCAGGGAATCCGTGAAAGATGCTGGCATCCACAAGGTGACAAACGTTCCCAGTCCACTACCATCATGCCAGCTGATGTCCTGGTGGTGTCATGTCCAATTTAGTGGGCATGACAATTCTAACTGTTCTATCCCCCTTCCTAACTCTTCTTCCCTATTCTGTGCTCTACACAATTTCTAGATTCATGTTCTAAAATGTAGCTTTAGTCCCTTCGATGATTCCCTACTAAAGTGCCAATATTGTCGGCAGGGGAGAAGCATTAAATACTTAACACAGTTCAGTCTTTGTGACTAATCCAGAGAGTAGACACACCCACCACTCCAGGAGAATGGAAAATAGCACCAGCAAATTTTTCAAGGAATGGAAAAGGATCCAAGGCGGGGGGACTTCCTGAATCCAGGAGAGCGGGGGCGGGGGGGGGGTGGCAATGGAGAGCGTGGAGGGAGGAGATAGCACTACGTAAACAATCTGTCATTGCACATGTCCCTGGCACTGAGATCGGCTCTGGGATCACAGGTGAATGAGACACAGCCTAACGAAAGAACGGGGCCCTGTAGGGGTCAATCCGAGTGCACGGACAGCCTCAACCACTAAACAATTGCTCCTGAAACTTAGCTATGAGCTTGTGCCTCTGCTCCTGGGCCCCCACACCAAATCCCTGCCTAGATTGATCTGGGCCATTCCAAGCATAGCATAGCCCAGGTAGAAGGAATCCATTTATACCACCCAGAAGAGGGTCTGGATGTAAAGGGAGGAACCTCATCTGGAGGGGAGGCCACACACTGTTACCTATTCGGTCCAATTTCCAGCTATGTAAAGAGGGAGGGAAATGGCCACAGATGAAGAGCACGGGTCATCACAGAGCCCTTCTTTAATGACCATTGCAGGTTTGGGGATAATGTGAATGACACTTCAGTTGATTCATTCATCCTTTAGTCCAGCATCTTCCAGGATAGAAGCCGTAGCTTATGTCACCGCTCAGCCTTTGCCTGGTTCCTGGTATCTGACATTGACAGCAGAGGATGTGTTTGCTTTCCATTCAGAGTATGTGTTCGTGGGCCCTCACATTCTGCCCTCTGATCACAGGTTTTCTCAGGCATACCAGATTACGTATGCTGTGTTACTCCCCACAGGAAGGACCAGGAAGAGCCAACTCTGTGATCCGGACACACACAGAGAAGCAGAGCTGGACAGGTGTCCGGGCTTCAGCCTCCTGGCACTTCCCAGCCTTGGTGGCCGGCACAGCTGAGGCTGCAAAGGACAAACAAAAAGGTGCTGCTTCCGCCCAGGCTGGTCAGCCATTCCCGGCTTGGTTGCTCTTTAGAAGGGACAGATAGGATAAGAAACATTTTCCAGAAGCTCAGCTTGTCGTCTTAGTTTGGGTAGCCATTCATTCATTCATTCAACAAACTCATCTCTACTGAACACTCCTATCTACCAGGTACTACAATAAATAAGGGAGATGCAAAAATGCTTAAGCTCATGGAAGGGGGAGAGGAGATATTGGTGGTGATTAAATGGCAAAGTATCCAGGTTAAAAAAAAAAAAAGAACCCAAATGGAAACCTCTTTCCTTCCCCCAAACAATTCTGACCATTCTCCTTCCAAATGCCCAGCCCTTTGGGCTCAGGATTTGATAGGGGCAAGAATGGGGGAAGGGAAAGGAAGAAGAAGAGAAGAGAGGACAAGAGAGGAGAAGTGGGGAGAGGGGAACGGAAAATAGAAGAGGGAGAGAGGCCTTCGTCAGCATAGTGTCAGACTCAGAGTCAAGGAGGAGGGGAGACACCAGTGTATGCGCCTTCTTGCTTCCCGTTCTCACACTCAGGATTTGCTCCCATCCAAACAGAACCACTGATGTCCTGCCTTCGCCTTTTTCTGCTAGAGTCTCTGTCACATCCCCCACCCAAGGCTGCTGGCAGGTCAGTTTGCCTGGATCTTCTCTTTCTGTTCTATAGCTGAAGCTTCCTTAACTATGTGATTGAAACACTGATTGGCACAGAAGAGACTCATATGTTTGGTGTGCTCTCCTTGCCTCTTCAGACACCCTCCGTTGGGATCATGTTAACACAATCTGAGATATGCTAGAAGAACACGCCAGGAGAAAATATGGACAGGAAATTCTTTAGTCACCCAGGAAAGCTTTCTAGCGTTCCTCAAAATTGTCCTCAGTTCAGAGAATATAAAGTCAGGGCTCTCAACTGAGGTTTCTCAAGGTCTGGCCCAAATACTGGAACCCGCCCTGATGCTCCTAAGAGAAACAGCAGACTTTTCAGCTGCTGCCTGTCTGATTCTCGTGTATGTTTACCTGCCCCTGAGGGAGAAATGAAGCTTGGGAACATCTAATTTGTACGAAATGTCCCCCTTTCCTGAGTCTAGACCTTGCCCTCCCTTGGCTCCTTTCCTGTCAAGAAACTAGCCTCTTTCTTGTCTCATCCTGGGTGCTAGGCACCTTCTGGAAGCATAATCTGTTGGATCCCTCCTCTCAGACAGTCTCTGTGCAGGTGAAGCTGATGTGCACTCTCACTCTCAGTGTCAGCCCAAAGGCCCTCTGGCGCTGGACATCCTGTGGTAGACAAGAAGCACAATTATTTGGGGTAGACAGGAAGTGCATGTTATTTGGGGTAGACAGGAAGTGCATGTTATTTGGGGTAGACAGGAAGTGCATGTTATTTGGGGTAAACAGAAAGTACAGTTATTCGGGATAAGCAAAAAGTACAGGTTATTTGAGGTTGACAGGAAATACAGTTATTTGGGGTAAGCAAAAAGTAGGTATAGGTTATTTGGAGTTGACAGGAAGTGGTTATTTGGGGTAAGCAAAAAGTACAGGTTATTTGGGGTAGAAGGAAGTACAGTTATTTGGGGTAGATGGGAAATACAGTTACTTGGGGTACACAAGTAGTACAACTATTTGGGGTAGGCAGGAAGCACTGGTTATTTGGGGAACTGACAGGGATAGGGAAGGAAGAAGTGCTGCTATAGGAAGCACCTTTTGTTTGTAGAAGAGGTTACTGGTCCCATCCAAGAAAAAAAACCCAACAACCCTAGCTTATGTTCCAGGGTGAAATTGCAACAAATGAACTGTGACTCTGTGCTCAGTTCTCCTTTTCTCCTTCACACCTCCGCTGGACACAGTTTATCTGCGATTTCCAATTTGTGGTTTTGAGAATTTAAAGAGACTTATTTTCCATACAAGTCACATACCCTAATTATACATAGCTTTCATCTCATATTTTCCTTTCAAGACTTGAAGTAAACATTCATAGCATTAATTTCTATATTATGTAGAAAAAAATCTGCCCCAGAAAAGCAATATCAGGCTATCAGTTAAAAAATAAACATATATCTCACTCCTTCACTCCAAAATCAATACACATTTTTTTAAGCACTTAAATGTTTGAGATACTTTCAGCCCTTCTTTATTGTCTTAAACATCTGTTTGGCTGTCTCCCTGCAGACATCCGCTAAATAATATGGTTTATTTTGGGTAACTGATTATAGGAAACCTTCTCATACATCCACCAAATGACATTTTAAATCACATCTTCTTTTCAACTTTAAAGAACTAAATGATTTCCTTATCTTGACATGATTTATCATTTGAGCATGAGCCAGCGACCTATGAGGATATTATCTATGGCGGCTTCACATGAAGGGTTCTTATCAAGCAAGCAAAGTTTACAATCCCAGCAGGAGAATAGAAGGAAAACAAATGGTATGGTCAATGATTCTCCACATAAGATTTTTTTCAAACGATCTTATCGAGTAAACCTTTTTCCAAAAAGCTCACAAATGATATGACTTTCCATTAACTGCAGAGATATGGTAAGTGATGTGGGTAGCATTGTGAATGTTCTCTCTTTTCGCTGGCTATCAGCTAAGTCTCCTATTTTGTTTCTTTTTGGATATTAGTTGGATTATTTTGTCGTTGCTGATGTTCCATCAAAGCCTTTGTTGCTAAATATGTTCTTTCATTGCTGATTGTTTTGATCAGAAACTAAAAACTATAATGAAAACTCACCTCTCCACATTCATTCCTGCTATCCTGGAGCTCGGTGACTGGTGTGGCTCAGCTGGAGGTGCAGCCCAGGGCCCCGGGCTCACTTCACTCCCAAAGCCCCAGCACCTCTTCCCCAGTCTAATTTTCAGTTGACTTTGCTTCTTACTTCATTTCACTTCATTTTGGGGACAAACTGTCCTTATTTGCCCAGGAATTAGGGTTTCCTAGGACGTAAGACTTTCACTGCCGGGAAAGTCCAAGGTAAAGCAAGAGGGTGAGCCACTCAAAAATTCCATTCTTTCTCAACCTTTCAAGGACATCATTCCAGCAAAACTCTTCCCTCTATCCTAAACCATTGATCTTCCCCTTTGTAGCACATCTTCATTTCTAGTGTCCAGCTCATATGTCTCACATTCAAGACTGGTGCTAAACAACAGTCAGGTCTCTGCTCAGCTGCACCCCATTCCCCTGCTCCCCTTCACAGCAGGACACCTGGACAGAGTGGTCTGTTCTCACTGTCTCCAGCTCCTCCAGCTGTTGGCCCTTAAACGCACGCCAATCAGCCCTCTCCCCCACCATGTCACCAAATTGCTCTTGAGGCCACCAAAACCATATGCAGCTAAATCCAATGTTTTCAGCCTTCCTCCTACTTGGCCATTGGCAGTTTGCATTGGGCTGACCACACCCTCCTTGATACACTTTCCTCAGTTGACTTTCAAGACACCACACTATTATTCTTTATCCTCCTTGGCCATGTCTTCTCATCTCCTTGATGTGTAATATTGGAGGGCCTCAGGGCTCCTCCTTGCTTCTTCACCAACATTACCAACACCCTGGCCCAAGCCACCATCTTATCTGAATTACTGTAATGAGGATCCTGCTTGGTCTCCCTGCTATCACCCTTTCTCTTGCCTGTGAGTATACAGTTGGCACTCGATTCAGATCATGTTTCTCAGTGGCTCAGTGTAGTCCAGGTAAGATACTAGTGAACTGAAACAGTCACAAACTGATGTAAATGAGCATACAGTTTAGATGAGAGATGCTCGATGTTTTTATGAAAAGAGTAAATAACAGTTCAAGGCAAAATATGATTAAATGCCAAGACGTGTGGTAAGAACAATTTGTGCTATATTAAGATAAATTCTCCACAGCTTATACCTGTGTCACATATGGATTTTCTACTTGACTGTGTACAAGTCTCTCTAAAATGATAAAGGATCACTCATGGAAAAGCCAAGGCTGAATTACAGAATATTTTCAAAGGAATGTCATTGTATTATTTTCAACATATAAATTATGACACTGTGGAAAGCTAAGCAGTGGGTTCCATGCAGAAACATGCCCTATCTGCAACAGACAGAAGTCATTCGAAGTCAATTGAAGCGGGTACGTTCAACTCAGTCAAAGCGGAAGTGGGCTGGAAGTAGGCGACTGTGACATATGTGTGACTTCTCAGGCTGCAAGGAAAAGAAAAAGGGAAGCCTTCTCTCCTGCTGTTTCCTGAGCTGCTTCTCATAGTGTGTGTTTTATAACAAGAGAAATGTGTAAGAATCCGTGTTCACACTGGTGATATTTCCCTAGTTTGAGCTGTTTCCCCACAATGATGTCGGAGCCCAGATCTACCCTTGTTAAGTACTTTAAATGAGTTTTCTTTTTTCTTCAATTCATTTACTCGTTCAACAAATGTTTGCTGAGTACCTTTATTTGGTTTAGAAATTAGTCTGGGTACTAAGTACACAGTGATGACCCAAGCAGACACAATAATTTTCCCATGGGACTGACATGGGACATTACATGAAGACTCTATTAAAGGAGAAATAGCATGACCCAAGAGCAAAGCTAGCAAGGCATGGTCCACCGAGGGAAGCTGGATTTTCCTTTGTGTTGGAAAGTACATTTGACAGAATTCAATGCCTTCTATTTCTGGCTTCACTGTCAAGAAACTCAGGAAGAGATTTAAATTTAGTTGCATTCTAAGAGTTCAAAATTTTCATTAACTTTTTAATTGAAGTACAACATATATTTAGAAAAGTAAAAAAAAAAAAATTATAAATCTACACCCATGTAACAACTTCCCAATTCAATAAATTGAATGTTATTAACCCATTTAGCCCCTTGCTCCCCTTCCCAAAATTACCCTACACCCTTCCCACTATCCTGACCTCTAACACTATAGACTGTTTTTAAACTTTATTTAAATGGAATTGTATGCTATTCATTTTCTTGTGTCACTCGCTTTCACTCGCCATGTTTGCAATTTTTATACAAACTATTACATGAAACAGTTCAATCATTTTAATTGCCATATAGTCTTCCATTCTATTAACACACCCAAGTTTATCCATTCTACTCTTGATAAATGTTTGGGTTGTTTGCAGTTTTGGGTAATTCTGAATAGTGCTGCTATAAATATCTTGTACATATTTTTATTGTACTTGTGCATATACTTCCTACAGGTATGTATTTAGGAATAAAATTAACAGAATACAGGATATGTTTATAGCGAAATGTAATATATAATGTCAAAGTTTACTAAATGGTTGTACCAATGTACACCATTCTGTGCAAATGTACTCCTGGTTTATATGAGAGAACACATCCTTGCCAATTCTTAACATTTTCAGACTTTTACATTTTGGCCCTTCTAGTGAGTGTGATGGTTACACATCATGGTTTAAATTTCCCTGATTCCTAAAAGGTTGAGCACCTTTCAATATGTTTAGTGGTCATTTGGGTATCATTCTTGAAAGTGCCTATTCAAATGTCTTGCCCATTTTACGATTAGGTCTCTGATTTTTTCTTACTGATTTATGTGTTCTTTACAAACTATTTTCAGGTGTGTATTTTATATATACCTTTCTTGCTTATGGCTTGATTTTTTTTAATTGTGTTAATGGTATCATTTGATAAACAGTTTTAAATTTTCATCTAGTCTAATTTATCAGACAAATAGCAATTAAAGCAAACATCATTAGTAGAGACAGGAATATTTCTATCTATTCTATAGGAATAGTGAAAAAATGTTTAAAAAAATGAGACATATCATTTCTTATTTTGTTGCAACTAATAATATAGTTTCAAAATATAAAAAGCAAAAATGTACAGAATTAAGGGAAGCTATAGAAAAATCTATAATCTTTTACTAGTAACTGACTGGATTAAAACACAAAAACTCACTCTGCACTGCCTGTGAGAGACACAATTTAAATATATTGAAAGTTTAAAAATAAAAGAATGAGAAAAGGTATATGCTTCCAATACTAATCCCAAAAAAGCTGGGTTTTGAATGTTGAACCAACCTGGTAATCCAAGGCTAATGTACAATTCATCGTGATGCAACTTTTTACAATTTGTTGTATTCAATTTGCTAAAGATTTATGTTTATGAAGGATATTTGTCTCTAGTTTGCTTTTCTTGTAATTATTTTATAAGGTTTTTGTATTAGGAAAACATTGATTTTGTAAAATGAGATAAGAAGTGTTTTTTTTCTCTTTAAGTTTCTAGAAGGGTTAGTGCTAAATTGGTATTAGGTCTTCTGTAAATGTTTGGTGGAATTCCCCAGTGATGCCATTTGAGCCTGGAGGGTTTTTTTGTGGGAGGTTTGTAACCAATAATTTAATTTATTTAATAGATAAAGAGCTATTCAGGTTATCTATTTCTCTGCAAATGAGCTTTGGTATTGTGTCTATTACAAAATTTACCTATTTTATCTAAATCATTAATTTCATTAACACAAAATTTTTAATATTTGTTTGTTATAATTTTAACATCTGTAGGGTCTGCCATGATATTGTCTCTTTTCTTTCTAAAGTTGGCAATTTGTGTCTTCTCTCTTCCTATCAGTCGTTCTAGAAATTTATTAATTTTATTTCTCTTTTCGAAGAACCAGGTTTTGTGTTCATTGATTTTTTTCTCTATTATTTTCTGCTTATTTTGTTGACTTCTGCTTTTGTTCAATATATGATTAGAATTCAAGAATTCTGCTCTTTTGCTATTTGTTCAGTATAGGAAACTTAAGTCTTTTGATTTTTTAAAGGTCATGGGAGATATGACGCTTAATGCAGAATCTGATTGGGAAATGAAAGTTTCACCCAATGAAGGAACTGAGTAACACTTCACCATAATTTATAATATCTTACTCACTTGATCTGGGCTTGTGACACTTTAAAAATTTAATGATATTAGGTCCAGTTGATTTAACACACATATATCACTTCTTAAACTTCCAAATAACCTTAGAAATTAATGTCATTTTTCCATTCCATGGATAAGAAAGAAAAAAATCAGAGAAATGTTTCTCACGTGGCTGCAATCAATCACCCATTAGAAAGTAGCGGATTGACACGCCAGCAGCTCTCTTAAACCCTGTAATTTACCACTAAACTCACTTGGGTCTTGGTAACCCTGACAACCAACGGAGGGACTTCTTTTCAAGTTGTGGCCCAGTAAGGATGCAACTACTTTCTTTTTCTTTGATTACCTAGCATCTCTAATTCCTATTTTGACTTATTGCTATTTTGCCCTCACAGTCCATTGGCATTCTTTACATGACATTTAGAAATTATAGCCTATAATCTTTCATTTTTTGTTTTCTTTTCAGTTTATGGCTGCTCTCTGCAGAAATGCAGAAACATCTAACTGAGCACCTACCAAATGCCATAGTGTCTTTGCTTTAATAGAGCTGGGCTCTGAATCCAGGCCTCTGCATAATCAGCATTTTCGTTTGCATAAGTCATTTCACTGCTCTGAGCCCACTCTCTTCATCTGTGAGAGGGTACAGGGCAGTCCAGCAGAGCTCCTTGAGGTTGAAATAAGAGCCTCTGTGAATCTACCTGGTGATACTCTATAAATATTTGTCCTTTTTCCAAGAATAGCTGTTCTTATTACAAAGTAATATAGTAATCAAAACAGTATGGTTTGGCATAAACATAATATATAGATCAATGGAACAGAATAGAAAGTCAAGAAATAAATCTATGCATACTGGTGAATTAATAAGAGTCAAGAATATACAATAGGGAAAGGACAGTTCAATAAATGATGTTGGGAAAACTAAACAGTAATATGCAAAAAAATGAAAGTAGGCTACTATCTTACACCATATACAAAAATTAACTCAAAATGGATTAAAGACTTGTACGTAAGACCTGAAACTGTAAAACTCCTAGAAGGAAACACAGACCATGAGCTCCTTGACATCAGTCTGGAAGATGATTTTCTAGATTTGACATCAAAAGCAAAGACAACATGGGCCGGCCGAGTGACGTGGTGGTTAAGTGCTTGCTTGGGAAGCCAGTGGCCCTGGTTTGGGTCCCACATATGAGGGCCAGTGACACTGCACTCAAAAAAAAAAAAAAAAAGGCAAAGACAAAGACAACAAAAGCAAAAATAAAAAAGTGGGACTACATTAAACTAAAAGACTTCTGCATAACAAAGGAAACCATCAACAAAGTGAAAAGACAACCTACCAAATGAGAGAACATATTTCCAAATCATATATCTGATAAGGGATTAATACCAAAAAAATATAAAGAACTCATACAACTCAATAGCAAAAAAAAAAAAAAAATTTTTTTAAAACACCAAACAATCCAGTTTAAAAAGTGAGCAGAGGATCTAAACAGACTTTTTTTCCAAAGAGGATATACAGGTGGCCAGTGGATGCATGAAAAGGTGCTCAGCATCATTAACCATCCGGGAAACGCAAGTCAAAGCACAGTGAGATGTCACCTCACACCTGTCAAAATAGTTATTATCAAAAAGACAAGAAATAACAAGTGTCGGTGGGGATGTGGAGAAAAGGGAACCCTCGTGCACTGTTGGTGGGAATGTAAGTTGGTACAGCCACCATGGAAAACAGTATGGAGGTTCCTCAAAAAATTAAAAATAGAACTCCCAGATGATCCAGCAATTCAGCTTTTGGGAATTTATCTGAATGAAACAAAAACACTAACTTGAAAAGATATCTGCACTCCCATGTTCATTGCAGAATATTCACAATAGCCACCTAAGTGTCCTACATGAGTGTCCACCTATGGATGTATTAATAAAGAAAATGTGGAACATATATACAATGGAGTATTATTTAGCTATAAAAAAGAAAGCTCACCATTTGTCACAACATGGATGGATTTTGAAGGCATTATGCTTGTTGAAATAAGTCAGACAAAGACAAACACCATATGATCTCACTTATATGTAAAATCTAAAAAGCAGACATGCTAAATTATGAATGCATAGATACAGAGAACAGATTATTGGCTTCAGGGGTCAGGGAGTGAGGGTGGGTATAATGGGTGAAGGGGGTCAGAAGGCACAAACTTCCAGTTAAAAAACAAATAAGTCCTGGAATGTAATATACAGCATGGTAACTATAGTTAATAATAATGTGTTGTATATTTGAAAGTTGCTCAGAATAAATCTTAAAAGTTCTCATCACAAGGAAAAAGTTGTAACTTTGTGATGATGGATGTTAATTAGATTTATTGAGGTGATAACTTCTCAGTTTATACAAATATTGAATCAATATATTGTACATCTGAAGCTAATATATTATGTTAATTATATCTGAATAAAAAATGCCTGTTCTTTTCTCTTCTATAAACACGTCAGTCTTTTCCCTTCTGTCAGATAAATCACTATTTTTCCTTTTTTATTACCAACCTGGTAGCCACCTAAGTTATTTCTACATAAAATACCTTGGCACATCTTCTTTTTCAAACTGTGTAAAAATAATACTCTATTCAATTTTAATAAATTTTTGAACACCCTTTGGTCCAGTTAAAACATTACTTATTGACAAATTTCTCTGTATACTTTTGAATTTTAAATGGCATTGAACTGGATTATGATATAAATAAATCTACTAATATAATATTACATTTCCTATTCTCCAACTTTCTCCATGAGCTGTAATATATATATATATATATATATATATGTATATATATATATATATATATATATATATATATAAAATCAGTTTGGGATACATATTTTTGGTCACTAAGAAAACTGCTGCAAGCTTTCATTTGTTTGTCTTTCAATCTCCATGTATTAGCGGTTCCAGGGCAGAAGATTATTAATTGATTGTTGTCACGTCCTGCGTGGCAAGGGTGAGTGGGACACGAGAGGGGCGATGCAGATTAAGGAAAAACAAGAGACAGAAGAAAGATAAGAGCGAGACCAAGGGACTCAGCCAAAGACGACTGAGCCCAAGGGACTCAGCCAAGGAAGACTGAGCCTCGAATCGGGTCAGCGCATAGCTTTTATTGAGAATTTTCAAGGAAGCAAACTGTAACAAATCATTAACGGTGGTTTGTAGTTCTCAGGATTTACACAGTCCTCTACTCCCCTGAAAGTGCTCTTTCCAGGGTGTACTGTGACTTACTCTTCCGTTATAGGATTACCTTGTCTTTATTATGATAATTGCTATGAAACCCAGACTCGGTTTCTGTAAATCACCTAAAGAATGTTTACTAAAGCTATCTTGACTATCTAGAAATCATCCTAAATTCTAGCAGTTAAACACAATCATAAAACTCACAGTATACTTGAGCTATACCAAAAGACTAGGAGTGGCTGTGTTTAAGGTAAAAGCATCTAAAATCTATTCATTTGTAAATAACAATACCTAGCAACCAAAAGGGTTTCACACCTCTCTTATCCTACAGAGGGCTGCATCCGTTTCTCAGTCAAAGCTTCAGTATCTGTTGCTGCAACAAGGCACTGGGCAAAGGAATTCACACAAGGCTGATTAACAATTCCATGGTCAGCGGATGTCTTAGAGCTGCCTCTTACCCGGAACTCTCATGGCCTGAAGACTTAATCTTTCAGGAGACTATTCACAGTAGGGCCCTTAGGCAAATGCATCAGCTTCTCACAGGCCTGAGTTTTCTGGCCTGAGTTTGTCAGAGGTCTGTGCCTCAGTTTCCAAGGGGCTTGAGTCCTCAATATCTCAGTTCAGGGGTTCCCCATGGAACTACCGCCTGGCTTGGGTTGTCTCCCCACTTTTAGGAGATCTTACCCGTCCTTGGCTGCGTAGTTAGCTCATTGGGGCACCACAGGAACATATCACAAGTGTAGTAAATATATTGTCTCCTATAGAAGAAAAGGCACATGGGTTCACAGAGGCAGGAGATATTACATGACCAACCATAAGGCAGCACCCCTAATATCCAGTGCTGAGCAGGGCAATGTGGCCCTGTCAGACACTGGGTTGCTATCAGCTTCCCACAGATTGTAGTAACTATCTATTGTTTGTTGTCTTATATATTCTTTATACCTGATGAATATGCAGCCTGAAAATCTTTAAACGAAACATGATAATCTGATTTCTATACATTTGGAGGATTTAAAATTTTCTATACCATGAACATTTCCCTTGATTATTTTTCTTTGTTGATAATATTTAAGCTGGATGGCCTTTCCCTATGTCAGGGCTCACCTGACATAGGGGAATGGAACTTGGTAGTGGGGAGGAAGTCATCCCAGGAATGTGGGAGCAGCCTGAAATCCAGAGATCCACCCTCTTAAGCTACTAAATATAGTCCCAGTTCCTAAGGGAGGTGGCCATGAGCCCTTCAGCTGCACAGCCGAAGTTGCCTTGCTCTGGGCTCCAGTCTACTGTGACCCCTGTCACCACCACCCAACCCCCATAGACAGTTCCCTGACCAGCCCTGGGCCATCCGTGCAAGGAGGACCCGCCCTCAGCCTCTGAGGCTGGCTGGCCAAAATGGAAGAAACCACAGAAACCTGGTCCCTCCTCCAGGGAAGATGTTTCTGTTATGTCAGGCGCATTACCTCCCACAAGCCCTTGGGATTAGGTCAAGCCATTGTGTAACAGCAGCTGTGATGCTGACCTCAGGACATGCCATGGGTACAATCACATTGGACATAGTACAGCTGCAGGAACACTTGGTCTGGCAGCTTTAAAAGGGGACTTTCCTGATTAAAGCGCTCCTTCTCAGGGCAGCATCTGCAGTGCCACCTCCCTACAGCGCCTGAGGGGTCCCAGAGGGTCAGTGTTCTCTCCTTTTCCTTTCCTTCATCAACTCTGTGAAGAAAGAGCTAATTTGAGTGAGTTAGATGTTAAGATGAATTATCACATGTATCAGAGTGTGTTCACATCTAAGAATAAATGAAAGAAAAATTAACCTGTTGTTTTGCTATGCAAGTTATATTATTAATCTGTTCCCTACAATGTGTTTTAGCTAAAAAGTAATAACTCATCATTAGGGCGCTGCCTGGGGATATTAAGCTACCATGGAAACAGCCTGTAATAAGAAACAATCTTTCATTTTCTCTCTGAGGTACCATCTCATCAGATGCCTTAATAGAACATTCAGCATTTGGAATACACACACACACACACACACACACACACACACACACACACACACACACGGCCAAAAAAATGTATATACATTTTAAGAAGAAAAAATTTTATTAAAATTGTAATGTTCAATATATACCAATAAAAGATGAATATAAGTCACGTTTGACTTCTGCAATTATAAAAGGTGCTCAAAGTAGTTACCATCAGAGTAATTTTAATAGTTTATTTCCTTTCTTAAAATATGTATACATTTTTTTGGCATAAATAAATATATATATATATATATATATTTGCAAGCATAATTTGTTCCAGAAACAAACTACTCGTATTGCAAGACATTGATTATTTTTTTTCCCTATTTATTTACTTTTTTTTCTTTTTTCTTTTTTTATTAGTTTCAGGTGTACAACACAAGGCAATAGTTATACTCTTTACCCCCCCAAGTGACAACTCCCCTCCCCCAGTTCGCCACCCCACTCCCCCACATATCATACATATCTATCACAACTCCCCTGACTCCCCTCCACAGTATACTCCACATCCCGTGACTATCCACATATTCAGTTACAGTTGGCATACAATACTATACAACATCAGCTTCAGGTGTACAGAGCAGTGATCAAGCCTCTGCTCCATCCATGAAGTGATCTCCCTAACAAGGCATGTGACTATCTGATACGCCACAAAATTTTTACAACATTATTGTATTCCCTGAACTATATTTCATATCTCTGTGGCAATATTGTAGTTGTCTATTTATGCTGTCTAATCCCTTCCCCTTCCCCCCAACCCCACTCCCCTCCCAACTAGCAACCCTCAGTTTTTCCTCTACAAGTCTGTTTACTTTGATCGTTCACTCAGCTCTTCAGACTCCAAACACAAGTGGTACCTGTCCTTCTCCAACTGACTTATTTTGCACAACATAATATTCTCTTCACAACATTATCAATTACATTCCCAGAACTGCCCCCATCTCCCTGCAGCAACATTGTAGTCCCACCTACACTGTCCAAAACCTTCCCCCTCTTCCTCTTCCGCACTCCCTCCCAGCCAGCAACCATCAGTTTTTCCTTTATGTCAACTCTTTCTGTGTTGATTTTCTGTCTAAAGGGTCTGTCCATTGGTGACAATGGTGTTGAAGTCCCCTACTATCATAGTGTTACTGTTGATCTCTGTCTTTATGTTGGTCAAAATCTGTTATATGTAATTAGGAGTTCCTATGTTGGGTGCATAGATGTTTATTAGGGTTATAGTGCCCTTCTTTGTCTTTTATTGTAGTCTTCATTTTAAAGTCTATTTTGTCCAAAATAAGTATTGGTACTCCAGCTTTTTTTTCCCTCATTTCCATATGCATGAAATATCTTATTCCATCTGTAAACAGCATATACATGTGTCCTATTTTCTTATCCACTCAGCCACTCTCTGTCTTTTGATTGGAGCATTTAGCCCATTCACATTTAAAATGATTATTGATAGGTGCATATGTATTGCCATTTTGTTTTTTGTATTCCTGGTCTTCCTGGGTTAGCTTGTTTACCCCTTTCTTTTGTTTAAAAAAGCCCTTTTAACATTTCTTGCAATGCTGGCTTGGTGGTAATGAATTCCTTAAGCTTATTCTTTTCTGAGAAGCTCTTTATTTCTCCTTCAAGTTTAAGTGATAGCCATGCTGGGTAGATCAGTCTTGGTTGTAGACCTTTATTTTTTGTCACTTTGAATATCTCCTGCCACTCCCTTCTGGCCTGCAGAGTTTCTGTAGACAAGTCAGCTGTTAGTCTAATAGGAGTTCCTTTGTATGTAACCTGCTGTCTTTCTCTTGCAGCCTCTAGGATTCTGTCTCTGTCTTTAACCTTTGCCATTTTAACTATGATGTGTCTTGGTGTGGACCTGTTTGGGTTCAGCTTGTTTGGAACCCTCTGCACTTCCTGGGCATGTATGTTGATTTCCTTCACCAGGGTAGGGAAGTTTTCAGTCATTATTTCTTCAAATACATTCTCGACCCCTTGCTTCTTCTCTTCTCCTTCTGGTATTTCTATGATTCGTATGTTGCTGTGTTTCACCTTGTCCCATAGGGCTCTTAAACTATTTGCATTGTTTTTTATTCTTTGGTCTTTTTGCTATGCCAACTGGGTGATTTCTGCTATTTTATCTTCCAAATTGCTGATCCGCTCCTCTGCTTCATCTACTCTACTGGTGATTCCTTCGAGTGTGTTCTTCATTTCAGTTATTGTATTCTTTAGTTCTAACAGGTTGTTTTTTATGGTTTCCCTATCCTTCTTTATGTCCTCGCTAAGTTCCTTAAACATTCTTATCATCAGTGTTCTAAACTGTGTCTCTGAAAGGTTGGATCCCTCTGTTTTATTTAGTTCCATTTCTAGAGGATTCTTCTGATCTTTTACTTGTGACATGTTTCTTTGTTTCCCCATTCTGGCTGTCGCTCTGGGATTGCTTTGATGTATTAGATAGATCACCAGGAGAGCCCCAGCTGGATCATGCAGGTGCACAGGTCATGGCCCAACACTCCCAGGAAAACTCCCAGTCTCAGCCTGTCCAATCAGCCGCTCGCAGATCAGGCCAAACAGCCCAACAACCAATCACCAGCCTGGCAACTCTGCAAGCGCAGTGCGGAGAGCCCGACCCAAGGCGGCTTGAGCACTCCCACGTCTCAGTGAGCAGCCTGTTGGAGCCGGAGCACACCCACGAGGCGTTTCCCTGGCAACGCAGTATAAGCCGGGCGGAGGGTGGGGATCCAAGGCCGTATGCGCGCGCGCACACACACACGCCGCACTTCTGCGCCAATTCCACTGACGAATGAGGTCTCAGACCTGATCCTCTGTGGGAGGGCCAAAGCCCGACAAAATGGTGTCCTCCCTATACCACTCGCGTGCAGGCTCCACACCACGGGATCCACAGTCCAAAAACCTCCAGCCTTTGCACCAAAGGTGTTCAGTTCAGTCCGTCCCCACAGGCTCCCGGGTCCAGTTCACACAGCCACTCCCTCCGCCAGGAACCAGGTAAGTGCTGACCGGCGAGCAAGCCCGGGCGCCGGCCCCACTGATTCTCCAGCTGCTCTCAGCCTCACCGAGCTGAGCAAAGAGAGTCCTCACTAATTTACTGCCGGCTATATTAGAACTCCACTTCCCGGCAAAGGAACTCTAGGCTGGTGAGCTTGGAGTTCGGCTGGAGGGTCTCTCCCCCAACCAGAGAAGCCTCCCCACAGCTGGGACCTTCCTCAGGGGGCTCACCCTCTCTCATCTCCGCCCGTCCTACCAGACCTGAGACGGCCTCCTCTTAAAGTTCTTCATTAGTGGTTCTGTTCCTCTACTGTTCCAGGGACCTCCAGGGTTGAATGCTGTATAATTTGTTTGTAATTTTGGTGTGATCCTGGGAGGCGGTTAACACAGACTCTATCTATTGCGCCATTTTACTGGAAGTCCCAAAGTGCCCTGGACATTGATTGTTTACCACGTTAAAATGTATTAGAAATGTTTGCTCATCTTGCGGAACACTTGCAAACCAAGTTACTTGAAATCCAAGCTTTTACTGTATCCTCGCATCTATACTTCCATGTATGGGTGTAAATATAGGTGGAATAATTAACAACCTGTCCCTAATAAAGCCACCACCCTCAGATATTGTTCGCCAGGGAAAGTCCTGTGGCTCTTATGTCCCAACATCTTGTATCTTCCAACATCTCACCAAACACTCCGGTGACATGACTAAAACTGACTCCAGGCTCTACAGCCAGGAAGTCACCAGTTGGAGATTCTCTCTGACTTAAAATGGAAGAGAATTCAGCAGACATGTGCCCCTCACAGCCTCTGACCCTCCGGCATTCAGCAGTGGGGACCACAGGGGAGAACAGCTGCCACCAAGGTGGGAGAAAGGCCGTCCCCCACTCAGAGCCAGAAAAAGGATAGCTGGGAGGAGGGCAGAGATCAGGGAAACCCCACAATTCCACACAGGACTTGCTTGCATGAATCAGGGCTCTACTTCGAAGTGTTACCTTCTTGGTCCTTTCCTGATCAAGACAGCAAAATCAAATATACTAACTTATTTTGCAAAAGCCAACACTAAGAAGTTGTAGGCATTATAATAAGAAAACCAAAATGGTCAGACTTCCAGTAGTTAGCTGACATAGTCAGAAAAAGGTCACTCTTCTCTCTAATGGCGCTTTCATCTATCAAATCTTGATCTTGAAAACAAATTTAAAATCATCAATCAAAGCAGGAATACCAGGTTGACCTTACCTCTCAGGTTCTGTGTGTGATGAGGTCCTGCGGGGCAGGAGGCTATCTGGTCAACCTTATTTTAGCAGCACAGGTGACTACAAGTGTCAGGCACGGACCTTAGAATCAAGTATGAAGATTTTATTCCAACCCAATCAATAGTCTCCAAAAGAGGGAGAGATGAATGTTCATATCTCAGTATTTTAGGTTAAATGTAGTTTAATTGAGGTCTTCTTTTTTTTTTTTTTTTAAAGATTTTATTGGGGAATTGGCGGAGGGAAACAGCGTTGGGAAATCGGGGAAGGGGAACAGACAAGTTGCTGTCTTTTTGTTCTTCAGTTTAGTTGCGGAGGATGTTGCTTCACTGTTGGTATCGTCATTGCGCTCTTCCCGGATGAGGCAGATGGGTCGCTGGCCTCTGGATGTCGCTCACCGCGGCTATTGGCAGCTCACTCTTGGCTGCCAGCCGCTCACGCTGGCTGCAGGCCACTCACTGTAGCCTATGGCAGCCCACTGCAGCAGGGGCTACAGCCCACACCATCACCGGGGCTTGCACAGCCCAGCTCCAGGTGGAGCTGTTGTTAGCTGTAGAGGGCAGTGTCACTGGCCCTCATGTGGGATCCGAACCAGGGCCGCTGGCATCCCAAAACCAGCGCTTAACCAATGCGCCACTCGGCCGGCCCCTTGAGGTCTTCTTTTAAGCCCCCAAGTCCAAAGCAATCTCTCTCTTTCTTTGTGGCCCATGGTGTTTCTGTTCACCAGCATCCATTTGGCATTTATCAGATGCACTACCATTTCCTGGTTTTCCTTCCTCAACAGAAAATTCGTTCAGGGCAGGCATAATAGATAATACAGTGCCTACTATGTGCCAGGTGCTGTTCCTACATGTTCTAAGTGTTTATGTACATTTATTTACTTACTCTTTACAACACCCTAAGGAGCTGGTGCACTATTATTTGCCTTCATCTTATAGATGAGAAAACTAAATAAGAGAGAGGGGAAGGAACATGCCCTGAGTCACACAGCTCATAAGCAGAGGAGCCATGGGTCAACCCTAGGCCACCTGGACCAGGATGTTCTGGCCCTTGGGGTCTCAGAGCACCTAAAGTTGTTACTTAAAGCTGAAACTCAGTCGCTGACCATTGATCCAAAGGAGAAATGGGATGGAGGAAACTGGTAAAAATAAACGCAGATTAATGACCACTCAAAGCAGATGCTACACTGACGGTGAGTAGCAGCTACATTTCAATGTCTGAATACCATATATTATTTCTATTATTTTCAGGCATTTTAAGAACCATTCCTAAAATATTTTCTCAGAGAACCTCAAAGGGAATTCTATTATTATCTAAAATGTCAACTTCTGCTGGGATCTGTGATATGCACATTGCACCAGGATACAGTTAGCCAGGTGGGTGGACCTGGTGAAGACCTGTCCAAGCTCGGGCTTGGACAAAGGCACTTAATAGGACCAGCACACTGTTCGGTGGCATCAGAAGGGGAAGGTTAGTTTAATCCCATGCTACTTACGAATGTGCCAGTAAATTGGACAAATATCTCTTGAGCACATGTCATGTGTAGGTTCTGTTCCTGGTTCTGGGCCTTCAAGGTAAGCAAAACAGATGAAGTCCTTGCCCTCCACCAGCTAATATTTCAGCTTGGAGAAGCGTGTATTGAATACATCAATGACAGTTAAAGGATATCATTTCTGAGGGTGTTACGTGTGATGAAGGGGATGATGGAGGTAAACAGGGTGACGTGCTAAGTGCTGGCATTGGAAAGGGGCAAAGAGAAAGATCGGTGGTCAGAGAAAATATCTCTAAAGAGATGACTTTTGAGCACAGCCTGAAGGAAGAGAAAGAGCCCAAAACACAAAAATATATATCTGAGGAAGATGTTTTTGGCAGAGGGAAAAAAAGGACAAAGGTTCTGAGGTGGAATCACCTCTGCTACCCAGGTAGCAAAGGTAGCCAACAAGGCTAGAACAGGGTGAGGAGGGAAAGAGAAGAAAACAGTGGAGTCTGCTTGGGCCGGGCCTGAGTTTAATGGCCAAAGGCTTCGATTTGTTCTAAATGCAATGGGAAGCTACTGGAGATTATCAAGTAAGGGCAAGGCTAGTCTTATTTACTTTTCTAAGACCACATTCACTTCTGATATAACCTGTGTTCAGGATTCAGTTTGTATCATCCACTCTTGGTGTCCTTACAGGCTTGTTCTACCCGCTAAGTGGTCAGCATGTCCTACAGACAGAAGCCAAGGTCAACTTTAGCATCCAAAAGGATCCCTTAGGGCCAGCCGAGTGGTGCAGTCGTTAAGCGCTGGTTTGGGAAGCCAGCGGCCCTGGTTCGGGTCCCACTTATGAGGGCCAGTGACACTGACCTCAAAAAAACAAACAAACAAAAAAACAAACAAAAAAAACCCCAAAAGGGTCCCTTATATCCAGGGATTTTCATGTTGCCAAAACAATGAAGCAGTGAGGCATAAAGATGATATCTTACAAAAGACTTCCACCTCAGCCTTTCTTTTTAATTTTTTTTCACTTTAAGAAACATGTTACAATTATTTGTGCTTTAAAAAAAATTATTGTGCACTTTTTAATTAAGAAAGTATATCAAACATAAAAAGGGATTGGGTCAAAGAATGCCAAGCTGTCTAAACTCACTGGGAATGGAAACAATTTTAATTGATGCAATTTCTAGCCATTTAAATATTTCATATTTGGTTATTAACACTGCAGGGAGAGAGCAGGCACTTCATGCTGACAGCCCAGCGGAATGGGAACTGCTGGTTTTGTATTTTCCCTTGCTCAGGTCTCATTTGGCTCGAAGTTCACTGAAAGCTGTGCAGGTTGATGAACACTGCATCTCAGAGGACAAAAGACACAAAAGTGATATTTCATATTTAAACCCAGCTGCTAGCTGGGAAGGAGGTGTAGCTATGTCAGAGTAAAGGCGGTTTCTCCTTTAATAACCGTGAAAAATCTTTCAAAGATTTTAGCACTTAGATTTCATAATGCCCACCGTACGAGATGTGGATGACCGCATGCACTTAGCTGTTTAATTCAACAGCCCTGGCTAACACAGAGAATGCCAGTGTCACTAAGCACTTTCTGATTTCATTTTCCTGTCCCCAGATAGCAGTGGAGTCTGTGGTGCTTTCTGATTTTCATCTGTCTGAATTCTGTCTTTGGGGAATGGGAAAGAAAGGTAGGCAAGGATGTGGAGAAAAGGGAGCCCTCATGTATTATTGGTGGGATTGCAAATTGGTGCAACCTATGGGAAACAGTATGGAGGTTCCTCAAAAAATTAAAAATAGATCTACCTTATGACACAGCAATTCCACTTCTTGGTATTTATTCAAAGAAATCCAAAACATTAATTTGAAAAGACGCACGCATCCCTATGTTTACTGCAGTGCTATTTACAATAGCCAGGATATGGAAGCAACCTAAATGTTCATCAGTAGATGACTGGATAAAAAAGATGTGGTTCATATACATGGTGAAATATTACTTGGCATAAAAAAAGAATGAAATCTCACCATTGGTAACAACATGGATGGACTTAGAGGGTGTTATGCCAAACAAAATAAGTCAGACAGATAAAGACAGTACCACATGATATCACTTATATGTGGAATCTAAAAAATAAAATAAATGAACAAACAAAAAAAGAAACAGACTCATAGATACAGAGAACAAACTGATGGTAGCCAGAAGGGAGGGGATTTGAGGATAGGTGGAAAAGGTGAAGGGATTAAAAAGTACAAATTGGTCGTTAACATAATTGTTACAGGGATGTAAAGTTATGGGGAGTATAGTCAATAATACTGTAATAACTGTATGGTGCCAGGTGAGTACTAGAATGATCTGTGGGATTGCTTCATAAATTATATAAATGTCTAACTACTATGCCATACACTTGAAACTAATATTAAATAATATTAAATGTCAACTATAATTGACTAATTAAAAAGAAGAAGAAATTAGGGGACCAGTCACTGAGGAAAAAAAAAGGAAAGGTATAGAAATTCATTGTTTTCTTACCTGAGAAAACATTTCACTATGGATGAAATTTTTTTTTTTTGAGGGCAGTGTCACTGACCCTCATATGTGGGATCTGAACTGGGGCTGCTGGCTTCCCAAGCCAGCGCTTAACCACCATGCCACTTGGCTGTCCCCATGGATGAAACTTTTTAATACCTTAGACAAGAATAGGAGAGATTCGACAGACTTCCAATAAGATGGTGGAATAGACAGACGTTGTGCCAACTGCCTCCCAGGATCACACCAAAATTACAAATAATTTATACAACATTCAACCCCGGAAGTCCCAGGAACACTAGATGAACAGAACCACTAGACGAAGGACCTAAAGAGGAGGCCACATCGGGTCTGGTAGGACGGGCACAGACAAGAGAGGGCGAGCCCCGTGAGGGACACCTCAGCTGTGGGAGGCTTCTCCGGTTGGAGAGAGACCCTCCAGCCCCAAACCAAGCTCATCAGCCCAGAGTTAGTTTGCCAGGAAGAGGAGATCTAAGATAGCCGGCAGTAAATTGGTGAGGACTCTCTTTGCTCAGCTCGGTGAGTGCGGCTAGAGAACCAGGGAAGCCAGCATATAGACTCGCTCACAGGTGAGCACTAACCTGGTTCCTGGTGGAGGGAGTAGCTGTGTGAGAAGGGCCCCAGAGCCTGTGAGGACGGACTGAACTGAGCACCTTTGGCACAGGAGCTGGAGGTTTTGGGACTGTTGTTCCTCTGGTGTGGAGCCTGCACGCGAGTGGTGTAGGGAGGGCGCCATTTTGTCGGGGTTGGGCCCTCCCATGGAGGATCAGGTCTGAGACCTCATTGGTCTGGTGGAATTGGCGCAGGAGTGCGTGTGTGCATGCGCATGCGGTCTTGGATCCCCACCCTCCACCCGGCTTATACTGTGTTGCCAGGGAAACGCTGGGCGGGTGCCCTCCGGCTCCAACAAGCTGCTCACTGAGACCCGGGAGTGCGCGAGCCACCTCAGATCCCCACCCTCCACACGGCTTGTGCTGCGTTGCCAGGGAAATGCCTGGTGGGCATGCTCCGGGTCCAACAGGCTGCTCACTGAGACCCGGGAGTGTGCAAGCCGCCTCAGATCCCCATCCTCCACACGGCTTGTGCTGCGTTGCCAGGGAAACGCCTGGTGGGCGTGCTCCGGGTCCAACAGGCTGCTCACTGAGACGCGGAAGTGCACAAGCCGCCTCGGGTCCCCGCTCTCCACACTGCGCTTGCAGAGTTGCCAGGCTGGTGATTGGTTGTCAGGCTGCTCAGCCTGATCTGCAAGTGGCTGATTGGGACAGGCTGAGACTGGGAGTTTTCCTGGGAGTGTTGGGCCGTGACCTGTGCACTTGCATGATCCAGCCGGGGCTCTCCTGGTGATCTACCTAATACATCAAAGCAATCCCAGAGCGACAGCCAGAATGAGGAAACAAAGAAACACATCACAAGTAAAAGATCAGAAGAAACCTCTAGAAATGGAGCCAAATGAAACAGAGGGATCCAACCTTTCAGAGACAGAGTTTAGAACACTGATGATAAGAATATTTAACAAACTTAGTGAGGACATAAGAAAGGATAGAGAAATCATAAAAAAACAACCTGTTAGAACTAAAGAATACAATAACTGAAATGAAGAACACATTCGAAGGAATCACCAGTAGAGTAGATGAAGCAGAGGAGCAGATCAGCGATTTGGAAGACAAAACAGCAGAAATCACCCAGTTGGAACAACAAAAACACCAAAGAATAAAAAACAGTGAAAATAGTTTAAGAGCCCTATGGGACAAGATGAATCACAACAACAAATACACCATAGGAATACCAGAAGGAGAAGAGAAGAAGCAAGGGGTCAAGAATGTACTTGAAAATATAATGACTGAAAACTTCCCTATCCTGGTGAAGGAAATCAACATACATGCCCAGGAAGTGCAGAGGGTTCCAAACAAGCTGAACCCAAACAGGTCCACACCAAGACACATCATAGTTAAAATGGCAAAGGTTAAAGACAGAGATAGAATCCTAAAAGCAGCAAGAGAAAGACAGCAGGTTATATACAAAGGAACGAACTCCTATTAGACTAACAGCTGACTTGTCTACAGAAACTCTGCAGGCCAGAAGGGAGTGGCAGGAGATATTCAAAGTGACAAAACATAAAGGTCTACAACCAAGACTGCTCTACCCAGCATGGCTATCACTTAAAATTGAAGGAGAAATAAAGAGCTTCTCAGAAAAGAATAAGCTTAAGGAATTCATTACCACCAAGCCAGCATTGCAAGAAATGTTAAAAGGGCTTTTTTAAACAAAAGAAAGGGGTAAACAAGCTAACCCAGGAAGACCAGGAATACAAATAACAAAATGACAATACATATGCACCTATCAATATCATTTTAAATGTGAATGGGCTAAATGCTTTAATCCAAAGACAGAGAGTGGCTGAATGGATAAGAAAATAGAACCCATGTATATGCTGTTTACAGATGAAATAAGATATTTCATGCAAATGGAAATGAGAAAAAAAGCTGGAGTAGCAGTATACTTATTTTGGACAAAACAGACTTTAAAATGAAGACTACGATAAAAGACAAAGAAGGGCACTATAATCCTAATAAACATCTGTGCACCCAACCTAGGACCTCCTAATTATATAAAACAGATTTTGACAGACATAAGGACAGAGATCAACAGTAACACTATCATAGTAGGGGACTTCAACACCCTGTTGCCCGCAATGGACAGATCCTCTAGACAGAAAATCAACACGGAAAGAGTGGCCTAAAGGACACTTTAGACCAGCTGGACTTCGTGGGTATTTTTAGAGCATTTCACCCCAAAACAATAGAATATACATTCTTCTCAAGTGCACACGGGACCACATGTTAGGCCACAAAACAAGTCTCAGTAAATTTAAGAAGATTGAAATCATATCAAGCAGATATAAAGGAAAAACTGATGATTGCTGGCTGGGGGCGGTGGGAATGAGGGAGAGGAGGAAGGTTTTGGACAGCGTAGGTGGATGACTACAATGTTGCCACAGAGATATGGGGGGCAGTTCTGGGAATGTAATTGATAATGTTGTGAATGCTTTGTGGGGTGTCAGATGGTCACGTATCTTGTTGAGGAGACCGCTTCAGGGTAGGGGTAGAGGCTTGATCACTGCACTGTACACCTGAAACTGATGTTGTATAATATTGAATGTTAACTGTGTTTGAATATATACATATAGTCACGGGATGAGGAGTACAGTGTGGGAGAGGGAGTTTTAGTAGATATTATGATATGGGGGGGAGGGGGGCGGTGGATTGGGGGAGGGAGGTTGGCTCTTTGAGGGGTAAAAAGTATAACTATTGCACTGTTGTAAAAAAATAAATTTAAAAAAAATTAAAAAAAAGTTTTATTGGAAAAAAAAAGAATAGGAGAGATTCTGGTTCGATATTGGGAAGGACTTCCTGAGAGCTAAGGTTACCTGTCTGTCACAAACAGTGTCACAGTGACAATGAGTTCTCCTAGACACCTAGACAACCTTGACAGTGCCTGCTCCCCTCTCTCTGCACAGAAAAATTAAAGAAGAGGAAAATCGACAAGCAGATAGTACAGGCTCCTGCTAAAGGAATTTCCCAAAGACCACCGTGTAGGAAAAGTTCTGTCAGACTTGCATGGTTGCTTGGGCCCCATGCCTGTTATCTCTCTTTTCAAACAGCCCCTTTCTCACTAGGAGGAGGAAATATGAGCAGTCGCTGGGAGCCAAAGCAGACAGAAGCTTCCTTATAAACACAGATCTCATCCAAGCACAAATGCAATGGGGCAGAGGCAGGATGCTGCATTTTTCATTACACCCTGGGCATGGAAGTGCTTTGATTTCACAGTTGTCCTAGTCATTGGATCCTCCAAGCGCTAGTTAATTCTAATCCCATCTGGTCAGGGCAGAGAGAAATTCCCAGCACCATGAGGCCGCTGCTCACTAGATTCCCAGTGGACTTGAATGTTGCCCCTGTCCAGTGTGTCTGGCAGAAATTATATTCTCAGGGCTTTTCTTCCAAGTGCAATGGCGGAAGTCTTCAGGGAAGAAATCAGGAGACATGCCCTGGGGTTTCACCACTTCCTAGTAGAAGACAGTTATATCTGGAACACATATGAAAGGGGTGCTCCATGGCGATAAGTTCCTCAAACTGCCCCCGGGGTTCCCTGGGGAACAAGCAAGCACTCCCGTATCAGATATGAATGCTTTCAAATAACCGGAGGGCACGCTTGCGCCCAGCTCTGGCCCCTCCACCGGTGTCCGCCCAGTTAAGTAACAGTTAGGACTTGGGGAGACAGACCATGTGCACAGACACGATATGGTGCCAGCTCTGAGCACAGAAAGTTTTTTGGAATCTGCGGCTGGGGAAGGTTCATCCAAATCTATTGCTACATCTGGATTTCTTTTGATGAATACTCGAAGTCTGCAGTTTTCTGATGTTTTTGGCTTGATATCTTATTTAATTAAAGCCCAAAGAACTCTATTTTTGCTTTTTAGTAATAGGCGCTTTTCTACTTGTTTCACACGTGGAATTTCCCACATGTTATTTTCCCATCTCTATGTAGGGAATATTTGAGACATTTTTCATAAAGTAAAATGTGCTGATCTGGGGTCATGTTTCTGAACTACCTAGAAGCACTCCAAAAATCGTTGGATGCTCTCAGAGAGGAATTGTCCAGATGTGTCAAGTGTGACTTTTAGGGAACATCTGGTCTTGTGAGACCATCTCTCTCTCTCTCTCTCTCTCTCTCTCTCTCTCTCTCTCTCTCTCTCTCTCTCTCTCTCTCTCTCTCTCTCCCTCCCTCTCTCCAGGAACTAATTCTTACCACACATAACCTTAAACGTGCTCCATTGCACTGTGCAGAATCAAACTCTGGCCTTTGGTCTCAGTAACTTTGTAGGATTACTTCAGGGTATCTGTCCATGTGGATCTGTCTTGGAACTCGGCCATCTCAACATGTATCTCCCCCACTGCTCTGGAGGGAAAGAGAAGAGCATAGAAACTCACTCACCCTCAACTGCCTCCACCTGGAAGCAACTTGCTCACTCCTGCTAAGAGTCCACTGGCCTGACTAATCACATGGTCCCAACATAACCATAAGGAGTGATGGAAAGTCTTCCCATGTGCCCAGGAAGGAGAAGCGATGTGCTGAGCACAGCAAGGCCGCTCCATTCCTGCCCGGAATGACCTGGGGGCTAGGAGACACTAGAGGTGGCTTCCCTTTTCTGGGTCAATGATATCCTCAGTTACTATTGGCAAAAAGTACACTTGTCCTTGGTGTCTTATGTCAAGTGGATACCAACTTAGTGAAATTGAAAATTGACTTAATAATCTAAATCTAAACAATAAAAACCAAGAATTTTATATTTTCACTGAAACAGTCAAAGAATTTAGGCAAAGCAGGCAATGTTTTGGTTCCCTGGATTACTCCTCAAATTCTACATGTCTCTTACTAGCATAGACTGGCTTTTCCATCTGCCAAATGATCTCTTCACTCAACCCTTCTGGACCACCTGCTACTGTGCTAAATGCTGGGATACAAAAGTGAATCAGATACAGATTCTGTGCTCAAGGTCCCTGCTGTCTAGTAGAGAAGATACAGTTATTCACAAGGAAGACGGAGGTCAGATTAGTAAAGGATGAGTGGTCCAGACAACCTAGCCTAGGCTGTGTGCTCACAGCTGATTGGACCAGAAGTGGGGGTTTGACCTGGAGACGGCAAGAGTCGTGACCTACAGCCCCTGCAAAAGAGAGCAGAGCCAACGTGAACGTGCTCTTGGCAGTTGGGAGCTGGGAAACACAGAGACAGAACTAACGGAAGGACCTGTCAAGCCGGAACTGGAGTTGCCACTGTGGTCTTGGGGCTGCCAGGGAGCCAGGGAGTAAAGAGAAGCAGACGCCACAGAGACTGTGCCTCCCTACACTATTCAGCAAATGCCCCTGGCTTTTGTTCCCATGGAACCAGCTGTCCTGCAGTTTGTGTTCATGGAAGAGCATGTTGTCCAAGTGACAAGCACAGGCTCTGGGGTTAGATAAACCCAAGTTCATAGTTTACCATGGCACAACAGTAGCTGTGAGAATGTGCAGATGCTTCACCTGTCTAAGCCTCCAGCTCCTCATCTACAAAGTGGAGGAAAGACGTCACAGGTTTGTGGTGAAGATTAAACAAAGTAACGTATGGCGCAGAGAAAGCGATACGATGCTATTATTAGTATGACCATTATTTCCATGACCTTTTCTCCTTAACAACCCATATGTATCTTTGTAATTACCTGCCCTCCTCCAAATTTTCCATCCCAAGGGAAGTGAACAAGTCTTTGCTCTTCATGGACCCAAGGATCCTAAATAAAGCCATGATTTGGGTTGAAATTGTTTCTATGGAGGCGGGTTTGGGGCAAGTCTGGGTTTAACATTCTGGTTGTTGCTCTTACGGGTTGTGGGAATTTTTGTAAATTCCTTAAATTTTTCACAAGTCAGAATACTGGATGAATAGATGATCTGAAGAGTTCTTCCAAGGTCTAGTACTCTATGATGCTAAATACTTCTTACCAGGGACAATTTGAAGACCCAGCCATGTAAGAAGTGACAAGACCTTGGCAGAACACTTGATCATTTACAGTTATCTTGTCATATACATTTTACTGCATGAAACCTCACAACCACTGTCCAAAGTAAGCAAGGAAAATATTATTCTCACCCTCACTCTTCAGATGAGAAAATAAGGATTCACACAATATCTGTGACTTTTTAAGTCACAGTTAAAAAGTGACAAGCCATCAGGTCAAAACTCCATTTTCTGATTCCCATCCATAGCCACGCCCTTTCTGCTGGGCCCTGCTCCTGCTTCCTTGTCCCCAAACCCAGAGTGTGGCCTGAGGCTCTGGAATGGCAGAAAGAGAGGGCTGTGGACCTGGGAATGACAATTTGGACACTATTAATGGGGATTTTATGAACAGTTACTTGCAAAACAGCACCTTTTCTTGGCTCCCCTTCAACCACACCCAAAAGCCCATTCCAATGGTTCCAAGAAAGATGGTCCAGAGAATGGCAGTGAATGGAAGGGGGTTGTGGGGTGGGCAGAAGTGGTAATCATGATAAGCAACTGTGGTAGCAGGAAAAACAAAAACAAAATAAAACAAAACAAAACAGGATCCAACCATGGTGGCTGGTAAATATTTAATAACTGCCCTTCCAAAAAAAAACCCAAAACAGAATTAAAAAACAACACACACACACCCTGATATTTAGCATTTGCCAACTTCTGTGGCTTAAGCATTCCCACCATGGACAATCCCGAGTCACCATTCTGAACGTCACTGCCTTGGAGTAAGGGAGAGAGACCATTCCACCGTAGAGATACAACAAATGTGTGGAGCACAAATAATAGTGAAATTAGGAAGGGAAGATTTTTGCGCATTTATTAACTTTGCTTTTAAAATATATTTTATTAATTATAAGTTTGTATGATTCAATGTTTAATCATGGCTGTGTTTAACAACAGGCTCACCACATTCCTGAAAATCTGATGATAAACTCTCGCAGGCTGGTTAAAGCAGCCTCCAGCATGCCCGCGGGATGAAGACTCCAGTTGTGTGCCTTCATCCCTGTGGTGACAGGCACCTAGAGTTAGTCCACACCCCTCTTCCGATGCAGCCTGTGGGGGTGAGATCAGCGAAGTGGCAATTACAGTGACTGACCTTCGTCCTCCTCCCCACCCGCCCACCCCCTCCACACTCCTGAGTCTTACTGAAAGGGAAGGGCCTTTCTCAGTTGATCTTTTCCTTCACCAGTGGCGTCTCCGAGCCGCGGCACTGAGTGCAGTGTCTAGAAACACTGAGACTGTGTTTATTGTGACACCTGGCACAGCAAGGAGGCAGCTTCCATTAGGCGCTGGGTGCTGGGGATAAGCTTCTGGTCGTGCCTGGTTAGAGCCCACGTGGACCTCACGAATAGGCTTCTAAATTTTACAACACCCATAAAATATTGCTCTTGGAGTAGGAACGTTACCGAGATGGTTAAAGCACGCCTCTGATCCCCTGGAGCACTGTTTTTGTAGCTATTAATCTCAGTATCAGGCACAATTTTCAGCCATAATAGCTATCTCTCTGCGGGCATATTTATCCATAAACAAAACCAGGATAAAAGAGAAGGTCTTTAGACACAAAGCAACGGATCCCTATGTATTCTTATAATGCAGTACATAGATGACTCACTTCTCTCAAAAATCATTATCTTTTGTGTGATTTTTACTTTACTAAATTTTGCAGTGTTTTGAAAGCTGAAGTCACAAATTCCCGGAAGCCAAAAGTAACTGAATCCAAAACGAAGGGAGAGCATTACCCAGAAGGGCTGAGATGAATCTCTGAGGCTCTCTTTACATGCTGGAAGCCAGAGCCCGCTAGTATCTATCTGTGGGGCCTGGGGGACTTCCTGCACTGCAGCTAAATAAAACATAAAATGTTATAGTGTATGTTTTCTAGTATCTACACTGTTTCCCCCATGTAAACGTTTATTGATACCTTCCGGGACTCAGATAAATGTTGCAAATTCCACTGCCTGTGCAGGAAATTGGCTTCCTTTGAAAGTTCCTAACTTTGGCAACACTGTTTATTGGGTCATAGATTCTCCTATTTCTGTTTGGGGACATATGAATAGTTTTACAAGCTTATATATGAGTCAGATTATATGAAAATCATATTTTAAAAAATAAGATGTTGCAGTGCCTAACACTGGTCTTGCAAATAGTGACTTCCCAGTAAGTGTTTGCTGGAGGGAGGGATGGAAGAGGGAGATGGACCCACAGCAGTCCGAGAGAAGGCTGGTTAATTGGGGTTCTTGGTTTTCCGTCTGGTCATCACTCAGAGTCAGGGCTTTGAGAGCTTTTCCCATCCATTTTGATTTCAAACGTGACCGTGCACAGACTCATTCCAGAACCATATGTCACTCCCAGAAGAAAACCATCTTTGATGGGGAGCCACGCTTGAGCTGTTGTTTTATTTTGATTTGGAAGCAATGGGCTAAGCAGGAAAAATCCTACTTTTGGTCCATCTGTTTGCCCCATGGCCGCACAAACAAGATGGGAGGTGTTTAGCTATTAGATGCTCCAGCCTCCCGTGTCCACCTCTCTCTTTCCTCCTGTCTTTCAGGACAACATACGTCACACCTCTTACTCATCTCCCAGATTGCCTCCGTGCTGAAACCTTGCGACGCTCTCTGACTAGCACACCTAATGTAGTGACTGATCTCATAAAGCTGTGTGATTTTGAGCTAGTTTCTTCACCTCTCTGAGCCTTGTTTTTCACTATAAGAGGGGACTGAGAAACCACCTTTGAGAGCTTTTGTGATGAGGATTACATGAGGCAATATGTGTAAAAGGCTTAACATATGGTAGCCTTTTGATAAAGCTCAGTTGGTATGATGACTGCTATGGTTTTTCAAAAATGTAAATATACTCACAGAAACGTTATCTTACCTGTGAAATCAGCAGGCACATTAAGAAATATATTGCCAACACTCCAGGAGGCCCCATCCTCCCAGTCACCAACTCTCCACCACCCTAACCTTTCCACAGCGTGGATTAGCTCCTGGACCTTGTGAAGTGCAATCAGACCGTGAATTCTCTTTCCCTACTCAGCACTGTTGGTGAGATCCACCCACGTGTCGCACGCAGTTGTAATGTGCTCATTCTCAACGCCTTATACTAGTTTGTGGCATATGATATACAGCAATTTATTTGTCCTTTCTACTTATGGCTATTAGGACTGCTTTCTGCTCTGGGGTATTACTTTGTTCTGCCATTAATATTCTTGTGCAAGCATTTTAGTGAACATGTGTCGAGCATGCACTGGATCTTTGGGCAGATTCCTCCTCAGTAAATGTGCTGTTAATATTTGCAGGAAGAAACCATGCCCCACTTGTCATGCATTTCACACCCCCAGCAATGATTTTGAACAATTATTTACAAACTGATCCAGAAACTAAGGACAGGAGCATTTTTAAATGGTTTGACTGGAAAGTAAATCTTGTTGTTAATAATAAAATGCTTGCTTTGCTCCTGAACCATTTTAGATGATGAAGTAGAATAGGGATTGGCAAACGAACACCTGTGGGCCCAATGTGGTGTGCTGGCTCTTATTGTAAATAAAGTTTTATTGGCACACAGCCACACCCACTCATTTATGTAGTGTCAGTGTCTGATGTTTTGCTGTAATGGACAGCGCTGAGTAGTTGTCAGAGACCATGTGACCCACAGAACCTAAATTATTTACTATCTGGCTCTTTGAAGAAAATGTTTTCTGAATCCTGGCTTAAAGAATATTTGGAGATTGGAGGAAGGTGGCTTTGTGTGCTCCGGGTGCCTGGGGCAACTTTATTTCTCCCTACAAGGCAAGTGCTGTTTGTGCCATTGCCCAGAGATTCTCTCTAGGTGGCAGGGAGACTTCACTTTGTCCAAAGGCTTCACAACGGTCATGTGTGTCTCTTTTCATGTTTTTATTTTATTTTTTTCCCAGTTTTCTTGAGATACAATTGACATACATCAATATATAAGTTTAAGGTGTCCAGAACAATGGTTTACATATGCAGTTGACTTTGGAAACAATAGGGGCAACCCCTGAACAGTGGAAAACCTGCGTATAATGTCTGACTCCTCCATAATTTAGTTGTCCCTCAGTATCCACGCAGGATTGAACCCCACAGATACCAAAATTTGTGGATGTTCAAGTCCCTGGTTTAGAACGGGATACATCAATGCTCACAGTCAGCACTTTGCATCTGTGGACTCCCAACCACAAATCGAAACATTACAGGCATTTATTGAAAAAGAAAATCTGCATATGAGTGGATCTGCATGGTTCAAACCAGTGTTGTTCAAAGGTCAACTGTATTGTGAAATGATTCCCACAATAAGTTGAGGTAGCATCCATCATCTCAGAGATACACTAAAAAGAGAAAGCAAAGATAATATTTTTCCTTGTGATGAGAACTCTTATGGCTTACTCTCTTAACAGCTTCCAAAAATCATATATGTCTTCGATAGAAAAAAAGTTAAACAGGACCAAAATACTATTATAGGAAAAACATATAAAATATGACAGTCAGATAAAAGGGAGTTGGCCAGTGAAGGAAGTCCAGGACAATGAGACTGAGAGGTCCCTGCTGGGGATGGGGCAGGCTGGTCCAGGATCACAGGTGGCCCCTCTGCAGGTGGCATGCCCATGGGGGAGCTGGGCAGGGCAGGTGGTCACAGATCAGTGACTTTGTATTTCAACTCATCCAAATGTCCTGCTCCTCACGGTCGCTCACAGTGAAAATTCTGATTTTAATTTGGTTTCTCTTGTAAACTTGCCTAGAGGGATAGAATAAACTGAACAGAAAACATGAGTTTCCAATCTGCTTAATGGTTTTATTTCCCATTATGAATGAATCAACAGATGCACTGGTTTCCACAAATTCATCGGCTATTCTAAATGAGAACTTTGGTTCTTGATTGACATTCCATGAGACTAGGGCCACTATAGCACATACAAAACACATATGTCCTTTTTCTGGCCTGAATGTCCTCGTGTGTGTGTGTGTGTGTGTGTGTGTGTGTGTGTGTGTGTGTGTGTTTGCTGAGAACTGAGCTGTGGGTATCATAGCTTTATATAATGAAACCACCTTCCACTTCCACCCCATCCTGCTCCTTTTCCCCTGTGTCTATTGAATCTAAATTGTAAACGATCACCTTATGAAACATGTAACTTTCTAAATGGAAACAAAGCCAAAATATATACTCACCCCAACTGGCCATTGCCATTTGTACTGACTGACTTGGCAGGAGTGACAACCTCTGTGTGGCAGCCAGGTTTGTATTCCAAATCTAGGCCGTGATGATATTGCATAACCCCTTTTACCTTGGGAATATCTGGGCTATACATTATGTATAGAAAGTCACAAACCAAAGTTTATTGTTTCTCCAAGTTTCTTAGTGGAAATTCCTTCTATACTTTTCTGAGGAGGGTCATGTGAGTCCAGATGCTGGCGGGTGACATCTCGTGCAAATAATTCAGGCCTTTGAGATGGTATCTTAGGCCAAGGTCGCTAGAAGCAGAGCCTGACACAGAGATTCAGGTACCTGTGCTGTGTGGAGGGCGTGCTGTTGGGAAGGGCTGGGAAAAGAAGGACGGGCAGAGAAAAGAGCACAGCAAGCTGGACTCGCTCAGCAGCCTGATCCCATGGGGACCTCTAGAGCAGAGCTGGACCGTGAAATCAGCCCCACCTTGAACAAGGTGGTCTTCTGTGCCCTGCTCCTCCATCATCCACCATTACCTGTGGGATGAGGGGAGAGGCAGGGGTCGAGGGTCTCATCTCCTTGGCTGGAGGTTCCCAGGTGTCCAGGGGCCACCCTTTGGAGATATGAGCAGGCAATGCTCCCAGCAGCTGAGATACGAGCGCATAGACAATCAAGGGATGTGTACAGAGGGGGGCAGCTTCCCCTACAGAGGGGGGACCCCTGTTTATCGGAGGGAATGTGGGTCAGTCTCTCTGATACTTTGGGGTCATGCCTTTACACATAGTAATATACTACAAAATAAGGAACAATGGCAGAAGTACATTCTCTCTGAGAGGCTGTGTTTTTAGAAAAACTGAGAGTTAATTGTCCACAAGCTGCATTATATGTTTAGAGTGGAAGGAAGAGTCTTTCCAGAAAGCAAAATCTCTGTCTGCACACATGCATATTTACGTGTGCATGCACAAAAAGCAAAATCAAAAACAAAAGAAAAATCTTTCCTCTGCCACTTTTAAATTTACTAAAATAAAATGTGTCCTTGTTTTTCCAATAAAATGTGCCTCTTGTAGACATGCAAATTGAAGACACAAAAAAATTAAAATTGTGTCCCCAATCTGTGGTGGTGATGACACATAGTACTTCATTAGAACAACCAACTCTCAATCCATAGTACACGTACCCACAAGGGGTTAAAGCATTTCCCAGGAATTTCATTAGTGTGCTTAAGGAAAAGATCAACATTGATATTATGCTTCCAGGAAAGTTTTCTCTTTTACCACGTGTCTGTAAGCCCTGTAATTATAAATATGTCGACTTGCGCTGCCTATCGTGGTAGTCACACCACATGTGGTTATTTACATTGAAATTAAAATGAAAGAACACTAAGAATTGAGATTCTTAGTCACACAAACCACATTCCCAGTGCTTATGAGTCACACGTGGCCCATGACTGCCAGATGAGGTTAGCACAGAGATAGAAAACCTACACCATCACAGACAAATGCTATTCGGTGGTGCTGACACTGATACTCAGAAACCTTTAATGGACAAAGTTCTCAAAAGTATAATATATATGAGGTCTGACAATTAAGTTCACAAACTTGTTGCAATTATGTGGTTAACCTTTTTTTGATATCAGAGGGATTATTCATATGAATTTGTACCAACTGGACAAACAGTTCACCAAGTTGACTATTTGGAAGTGCTCAAAAGGCTGCATGAAAAAGTTAGATGACCTGAACTTTTCGCCAACAATTCATGGCTCTTGCATCACAACAATGCACCAGCTCACACAGCACTGTTTGCGAGGGTGTGTTTAGCCAGTAAACAAATAACTGTATTGGAACACCCTCCCTACTCACCTGATCTGTCCCCCAGTGACTTCTTTCTTTACCCAAAGATCAAGGGAATATTGAAAGGAAGACAGTTTGATGACATTCAGGACATCAAGGGTAATAGGAAGACAGCCCTGATGGCCATTCCAGGAAAAGAGTTCCAAAATTGCTTTGAAGGGTAGACTAGGTGCTGGCATTAGTGCATAGCTCCTCAAGGGAAGTACTTCGAAGGTGACTGTAGTGATATTCAGCAATGAGGTATATAGCACTTTTTCTAGGATGAATTTGTGAACTTAGTTGTCTGGTGTCCTGTGTAAAGAATTGTGAAGCCAGAGTTCTTGTCCTAAACATTTGTGAGGTACTGCAATTGTTGCTGCTGCTATTGAATTTGGTTAAAAAGATGGATAGGTAAGTGGAAAGGAAGTGGATTTTGGAGGTGGACAACCCTGAGTTCAAACTGACTTACCACCTATTGACTGGCCTCATTAGTTGTCATCTCTGAATCTGTTTCTGCATCTGGAAAGTCAGGTGAAGAACATTTGTTTTGAAAGGGCTCTATGAGGATTCAGCGAGCTAGTGTCTCTAAAACAGCCAGCCCGCAATGTGGGCATCAGAGGGACCCTGTGATAATTACTCTTGGTTTTGTAATAAAAGTTTGCTCCCTCCAGGCAAGTTTTCATAAAATTTCAAGGTGGCAACATGAGAAAGTCCTCATTCATTTTGATAAATATTTTAATTATCCTATTTGCACATGTCTGAAGTTATTTTTAAGTGAACTATTTTGACGGAGGCAAAGGAGTTGATTTCCATCTTTATTCTCCTCTTGGTTCAGCCTCTAAGATACTTTACTGAAAAGGAGTTAGAGGAAATTAAATTAAACCTAGATTTTAGCATTCAGTGTTGGGAGGCATTCTGAGAGACCTGCAATAAACTGGGACCAGAGCCCACCCCTAATTTATCTCTGTGAGGGTCCTTGAGAATCACTTCTAGAAGAGGCTTTTGAGATGCTTTTTAAAAATCAGAAGAAAACTCGTCTAGCAATGAGTTCCCTCAGAAGTGTCAATCAGCCCCGTGTTTATCTCCCTCTGCTTACAGGAGCCTGGGCCTGAAGAGGGACACAGCAGGCCTTGGGTACCACAGCCCCTCTCCTCTCAGGGTGGGGGGGCACCGACACATGGGAAGGCCAGGTCCCTTGGCTGAGAACTCATTAAGGGCCATTTTGAAACCGAGGGTCCCTATGACTTTGATTAAGTTTCGTTTTAAATCCTAGCTCTAGAAATCACATCCCTCTCTATATATAGCCCTCAGAGACACAGGCTTTCCCTGGATAATCAGCAACCCCTGACGCTGCAGAAGACAGCAACCAGGACCTGACTGATGGTCACACTAGGAGGAGTTGGGATGGGCGGGGGGTGGGGTGGTGGGAAGGGAACAGGGTGGGGGGCAGACCTCTGGCAGCTAAAGGTAACATCTTGACCTAAGTTCTAGGCCCTGGGCTGGAATGGCCCCCTGGCTACTTTCCCATGAGACCTGACAGAAGGACAGGGAGCAGACCTCAGATTGTCCTCAAGACAGTTCTGAAGAAATGATTTATTATCCTTGTTTCGCCTCCAACCAATCGGCTCCAAGCACACTGCTGAACCCCTAACCCATAACATGATTTTGTCCTATGTAATCTGTAACCTACACACCACTGGGGAGTCGGGTCTTTATAGCACAAGCTCCCTGCCTCTAGATTGGACAATTCAATATTAAACCATTTTTCTTTCTACACTGCAAACTCCTGCTTGTGCATTCCTCAGAGCTAGTGCACACAGGCAGGCATACTCAAAAACACTGGGGTCCTGGTAACAATTTCTTTAACTCTTACAGATCCTGTGGGCATCAACTCCATATGGAGGAGAAAAGAAAGCGGGTTCCACAAGGTAGCCTTTTGGGGATTAGGCCAGGAATTTAAAGAACCAAACAAAATTCCCTTGTGACACCAAGAAATCTTAGAAAGTACTCTGACCTAGCTCTCCATGAGCAAAACAGCAAACGCAGAACAGACTGCCAGTAAGGCAATTCCAGCCATCTTCTTGTTTTTATTCTTCTTACTGTATTAATCTGGGTTTGCCTGGACAGCTGCCTCGGCCCCCAGTTTTGAATTATGAAATTTACCCGTGGAGTTTTCCATCCCATAACTACCCTGCCTCTCCCCACCCAGTACCTCAAAGATGAAAGACATTTATGGTCATCAAAATCTGATCTTTTATCTTAAGAATTTATGATGGAGGGTAAGATGATGACAAATTTAAATAAAGTTCTGACAATTAAGTTCATGAACTTGTTGCAACCATGTTGCTAGCTTTTTTGATATCAGAGGGATTATTCATTATGAATTTGTACTAACTGGACAAATAGTTAATCAAGTTTACTATTCGGAAGTGCTGAAAAGGCTGCGTGAAAAAGATAGACAACCTGAACTTTTTGCCAACAATTCATGGCTCTTACATCACGATAATGTACCAGCTCACATGGCACTGGCTGTGAGGGAGTTTTAACTGTGTTAGAACACCCTCCCTATTCACCTGATCTGACCCGCAATGAGTTCTTTCTTTACTGGAAAATAAAGGAAATAATGAAAGGAAGACATTTTGATGACATTCAGGACATCAAGGTTAATACAATGACAGCTCTAATGGCCATTCCAGGAAAAGAGTTCCAAAATTCCTTTGAAGGGTGGACTAGGCGCTGGAGTCTGTGCAGAGCTTCCCAAGGGGAGTACTTCAAAGCGGACCTTAGTGATATTCAGCAATGAGGTGTGTAGCACTTTTTCTAGGATGAGTTTGTGAACTTAATTGTCTGAGCTTGTAGTCAATAATATTGTAATAACTATGTATTGTGTCATATTGATACTAGATTTGTTGGGGTGATAGATGGGAGGAGGTTGGGGGACAGGGTGAAAAAGGTGAAGAGATTAAGAAATATAAACTAGTAGTTACACAATAGTCAGGGCTATGTAAAACCCAGACAAAATAAACTTTACCATAAAGGCTATAACAAGAGATAAAAAGGGACCCCTTTCCTTTCCTGCCCTCCCCGTCCCTTCCCTTCTCTTCTCTTCCCTCCGTTCTCCTCCTTTCCCTTTCTTTCCCTTCCCATCCCTCCCCTTTTCTCCTCTTCTCTCCCTCCCCTCCAGTGTGAGGGAGCAGGGGGTGGGAGGGCAGGCTCAGGGAGGACAAAGGGGATTTTGGCTATAACAGGACACTGGCCTTCACACGGGCTGAGAGGGGCATCATGGAAGGTTTGGGAACAGGACGTGACTCAGTTTGCCAGGGGCTCCCTGGCTGCTTACTTGAGGATGGGCTGAGCCAAGCAGGACTGGACCCAGGAAGACTGGTTAGGAGGCTATTGCAGACATTCAAGCAAGGATGCCCCAAGCAAGCTTCTTCTCTAATCACCTCCCACTGCAGCCAGTCCATGCTCTGTAATGCCTAATGTGATCGGTGGCTTCTTGGATTAAAGAGAGCCCTGCAGTGGCCCCACATCACCCGCAGGACGCTCCCTGCACGGGTGATGGCTGACCCCAACCAGGCCTCTGTCTCCCTGTTCAGCTTCAGAGCCTGGCACCTCACCTTACCAGCTCAATTCTGGCACCACTTTCCCCAAATTCTACTGCAAAGTTCTCAAAGGGATGGTCTAAAGGCCACCTGTGTGCTTGGTGTCTCTGGTGACAGGTCAGGGGCAGCAGATGTAGCACCTGGGGCCAGAATGGATGCTCTTCAGGAAATACTGTGATACAGAAATACAGGGCTGGGAGGAGAGAGGGGAGGATGTAAAAGGAGGGGGAAATTCAGGCTGAGATGGGGAGAGCTGGCCAACATGAGAGCAGCTGGGGGCCGAGGGGCTATGGGCTGGCACCATAGCAGCACCACGCTTGGCCTGAACAGTCTTCTATTTTTTTTAATTGCTTATCAGCAATTGAAAATAAAAAAAATCTGTAGAAAACCTGAATTACTGACATCTTCTGAAGGATCAGACTTGAGGTCACTCTGGGCTGCTCTCCCGTGTGGTGACAATCTGCCAGAGCTAGGGTTGGCTGTCCCCTGCACATGGGCTTACTTGGAGTTTTCCCAGGACCTGTCTGTCCTGTTTTACAGTTGCCCAGCCCAGGCCTGGCCCACACAGAGCCCAGCATCACCCGATCGTGTGTGTCTCATGTCCTGTGTCACTGTTAACCCATCCAAGCCTCCTTGGCCTGTGTCTGCTGCTTCCTCACCGAATGCTGTGGTCTGACTGTGTGCACCCCCACCCCCACATTCATATGTTGAAATCCTAATGCTGATGTGATGGTATTAGGAGGTGGGTCTTTGAGAGGTACTGAGGTTACGAGGGTGGGACCCTCGTGATGGCATTGGTGTCCTTATAAAAGAGACCCTACAGAGCTCCCTCCATGTGAGGCCAGGGAGAAGGCACTGCATATGAGCCAGGAATAGCCCCTCACCTGATCATGCTGGCACCTTGACCTTGGACTTCCAGCTTCCAGAGCGATGAAGAATAAATTCCTATTGTTTAGAAGCCACCCAGTCTGTGGTATTTCATTATAGCCATCAGAGCAGACTAAGACACCTGGCAAAATATACATCCTTTAAGACCCAACTCAAAGTCCCCCCACTCTGTGGAGCCCTCTAGGACCCCCAGGGGACTCACCCCTAACTCTAAAGCCTTCTGCTGTGGCTGTGCACCCCCCCAACTCCACCCCCCCGGGGGGAGGGCTGCATCCTATTCCCATCTGTGTACCTAGCTCCAAGCACCACATCTGTCATACCGAGAACCATACTATTTGTTAGAGGAAATGGACTTGAGTTAGATGAATAAACACCTTACAGGGTGACAAAATCTAGAGGTGCTCATTGGAAAGAGACTCCAACTGCTAGAAACTTTCAAGGTTTAGCAATAACAGAGGGGACCTTGGTGCTTCTTCTGCTCCTGGTTTTCCTCAGAGCGGTGTGGCCGTGTGCCCCCGTCACACAGCTGGTGCCAAACCAAACGTGGCACACACAGAGTCTCGAAAACATTCTCCAGGCAAGCCGCCCAGTTTCGATCAACACATACATTTATTTTCGCTACAACTCAGTGCACATGCTGCTTCAATACCGTCTGTCAGGGGGCATGTGAGTGAACCAGCATCCAGTGGAGGAACATGGAGTGGACGGAGGTGAGCTTGTTGTGAGGGACACAGCCAGATGGCATTTCTACTCTCACAAGCGATTGCGTGGCCTGGAGACTGTAGGAGAGCGTGGCCAGGGCAGCGGCGAGTGGCCACCTCCTAGAGGGACTGGAGGAGAGTAGCCAAGCAAACAGCAAGATAGCTTTTTCAAAGACCAGGACACATGGCTAACTGCGTGCAGGCTGACCCATGGTCACCACTGACTCCCAGAGCTGTGTCCGCCTCTGATCCCTTTGAGGGGCTCCATGTTTCTCCTATTCAAAGGTGGCCTGCACACCTAGACCCTCACAGCAAAACTGTAGATGTATATTCATAGTTTACTGTTTGCAAACCCTCTCTATGCATGAACTTAATCTGTCACCACAACAGCCCCCTGCTTAGAGCAGGAAGGGAGATGTCATTTGATCAAGGTCACATGGCTGGGATGTCACTGGTTTTGAACTCATATCTATGATCCCTGGACCAGTGTTGTTTGTGCAGTGCCCCCCCAGACTGCCCAGGACAGGCTGAGGCAGCAGAGGAGCTGGGGTGGGCACCATGCTTCCTGCCTGCCTCTGTGCTCCTTGGCCAAGGCTAGCAGTTGGCACATGGCTGGTGCCGGCTGGTGGCCCTTTGTCCAGCTCTGCCATCTGGCATTCTGCCCTTCCTGTTCACCAATCCCTCTTCTGCCTGGGTGGCTGTCCCCGCTGCTCCTGTCTGGCAAGACCTGAGTGGCAGAGGGCTGGCTGTGAGGTCCTGGGCATTGGCTTCCGGTGAGGCTGAGATGGCTCCGTTCTCCTGGAAATCGGTCCTCCTCTGCCTTTGTCCCCACCTCTCAGTCCGCTGTCCAGGAGCCCCATTACCGTTAATGAAATGAACTCCTGCTGCCCTGAGGGGAAGTGCTGGGCCTGCAGTTCCCTCTTTGTCACCACTCTGTCCTGGAAACCCGGCTCAGCCTACACTTTGTGTGATTCTGGGGTTCATTCTGGAGAGCCAGGCTGTGTTAGCAGACAGAGAAGAAGCAGGAAGCACAAGGCACATACAGAGGCCCCAACACAGTGGTGCTAGGAACAAAAAGAAGCCTGGGACAGAGAGGTATGGGCCGATGTGGCAGCCAAGGCAGGTCGTGGCCAGGTTATATTGAAACTTGAAACCATGTAAAAGAATTTTGGGAAGCCATAGGGTGATGTGTTAGTTATCTATTGTTGTGTAACAGATTACCCCCAAATTTAGAACTTAAACACCGGACACTCGCTATCTCACCCAGTTTCTGAGGTTCAGGAATCCAGAGACATTTTAGCTGGGTGGTGCTGTCTCAGAGCCCCACCTGAGGTTGCCATCATGTGTCTTCTGGAGCTTCAATCAGCTGAGGCTCAACTGGAGCTGAGGACCAACTTCCAGGATGGTCTCAGAGGCCTTTGTGGGCCTCTCCATGGGGCTGCTCTGCAAAGAGCAGCTGTAACCCCCAGAGCATGAAAGAGGGAGTCTCAGAGAGTCTAAGTTAGAAGCCATGGTGTCTTTTATAACCTTATCTTGGAAGTGACATTCCATCACTTCTGCCAAAACCTACTGGTCACACAGACCGACTCTGATATGCTGTGGGATGGGCTAACCAAAATGCTCAAAAAGAAAATCTGGGAATGAGGTGTCCATAGAGGTTTGAAAGAACTCAGAACTTATTCCTGAGAATCTCGAAGCCCATGTGCATGTGTTGGGCTATGTGAGGTCCCCTGAAGACTTGACGACCTCTGAATGACCTTGAGCTCTGCATAAGCAGAAGTGAAGGCTAAGGCAGAGTTTGAAGCTGTCTGGGTGCATAAGGAATGCTCCAACATACACACAGAGCACTCAGCAGAAACCAGGACATGCTGATTTCATGCTCTTAAGTTAATCTCTGTCCAGTTATTAGCTGACCACTAAGCTAACTGAGTAGGGACTTCAGGGGCTGAAAAGGGGGAGTAACTGCTAATGAGTACAAGCTTTCTTTGGGGTGATTAAAATGTTCTGGAATTCGATAGTGGTGATGGTTATACAACCTTGTTATTCTTTTAAGAACTACTGAATTGTGTATATTAAAAAGGGGAACATTATGATATGTGAATTATATCTTAATAAAAAATTGAAACTACTAAAAAGAATATATATATATATATATATATATATATATATATATATATACACACAATCTTAGCTCTATTGTCATTTTCTCCATCTTCTTCCAGCTCTTTAGATTAAGTTTAGTGATCCTTTTCTGTGATTCCACAATTTCTTATAAATGTTTTGATAATTATGCACATCAGTTTTTTCAGTCTTATTCTCCTTTATTAGACTATGAGCTCTTTGAGGGCAAGACACAGTTCTTATTTACTTGTAATTGCCAAAAGTTAACATAGTATCTGGAACATTAGAAGCGTTCAATCAGTAGTGGATGAACGAATAAAGAGAATGAATTATTGAAGAGAAAACGACCATGTCCTGAGGGATGCTTGCTTGTTTTACTTGGGTTCCTTGCAAAGCCAGATTCTGAATGGGGACTTTTAATAAAGGAAGTTTGGTGGGGGGAGAGGTGTGTCCTGAGTTTGGATGGATGTGGGGGAGTGAAGGCAGGAGACTCATGGAGAGGTAGTTTTCCCTCATGCAATCACAACAAAGGCCTCAGCCAGTCCTTGGGGAACTAGATGACTGTCCTGCCTTGGGGGCCACAGGTCCAGTTGCTGGCCCCTCCTGATCAGGCAGTCCCTTGGGAGAAGGCATGACCTCAGGCCAAGCAGCTCTGGCTGTCAGCCTCCCACAGTGCAGCAGCTCAGGGAATGAACACATGCCTCTGTCCTAAAGAGAGATACAAGCACCATAGCACTTATCACATGGCTCCGTTCTGACATAGTTTGGCTGTTTGTGCTGAATCAGTAAGGAACCCCCTGAAGGAGGAGGGATAATAGGCAAAGCATGAGTGACACAGAGATCAGACCATTTGATTTCGCCTTGAGTCTTCTTCCTGCTAACTGTGCTGCTTGGCTCAGAGTTTATCTTCTTCAGCCCTGTTTCTCCTTCCATGGAGGGGGCTATTCATACACAAACACTGAACAACTCACCGGTATGCTGGGATAACTGTGGGAATGGGGTCAGTTGAATGCTCTATGGCCAGGAAGGAAAGCCGGTACCTATGAGGCCTGGGGGGCCAGCCACACTCTGCTCCCTCCACCAAACGCACCCAGGATCTCCCACATGTCTGCTGGAAATTACAAAAGAGGTCTAGCTGCCTCTCCATGCTACTGAGAAACTGGTCAACTGTGTTTTGAGTTAGCTGGACCCTGATAAGGATTTTGCATCAGGTGGACATTTTTGTTCTTTTTTCTGACAGCGGTCAACGAGGAATCAGTGGAAGAAAAGTATGTCATTTCTCACCCTGCATCAAATGGGTTAGTGACTTGTCAGGAAGGGGAAAAAACATGAGTCAACGGTCTGTAGTAAATCACCGAGCACTATGAAGAAATCTGGAACTCAGATATGGGCAGAGCCCTGAGTGATGATTGCAACCCCTGCATTCAAGCAGATGGCTCCTCAAAGGGACAGGCTGGACGAGGAAACTTACCATGCTCACAGCAGGGAGGGGATGTTCATGTAGTTTGCAAAAGCATATCATGCTTTCTCCCCACAGGAAGGATTTGTACAAAATTCTTGTTTGTTGCAAATATGCATAAAATGGTATGACAGAGAGTTTTAGGGAACAAAGCTTTAAAAAAACATTTGGGAAGTGGCTTTGTGAACAAATGGCTGTGTGATGTTCAGGTTACTCAGCAGAAGTTTTTATTTCTATCAGCTGCATTTGGCATTAATTTACACAGTGGTCCCTAAGAACACTTTCAGCTAAGAAATGCTGTGCCCTACTGCTCTGAATGAGAGTTCCAAAACCACCAGTAAAGAGACTCAGCCTGAGATGGCAAGATGATAACAGGCTCCGAAGAATGTCTGAGGTTTGCTCTGAAGTTAAAATCACCTGGATTTTTTTGACACCTGTTGTTGGACATGGACACATCACCGGAGGTGATGACAAGAATATTTGTCATCTCTGAGACTCCAGTGATGCCCAAACTTTCCTTTAAAGTCTAGAATAAGGAATTAAATAAACAGCTGCTTTCACAGGACACGTTCCCCTGGGGTAGGCAAGGAGACAGCGTCTTTCCTAAGACGTTATCTGATGTTTCTGTGACTCAATTACAGGCTCACCCTGAACAGCGGGTGCTGTGACTGACAGCCCCAAACCCTCCAGCACTCACATCCCACGCTGCCACTGAAGGGACTCTGAAGATGAAAGCAAATTTACTCACATCTCTGGCAGCAGCATTCCTCAAGGTTTGTCAGCTTAGAATATGAATACACACTATGTCCTTGGTGGCAGCAGTGGTTAGGAGTACGGATTTCAGGAGCAATTAATAGTCCACAGGTTAGCACTTTACTTACGGACAAGGAACCTGAAAGTAATTTCCATTGTTGTCTATTTATTCAGTGTGTGTGTGTGGTTCATATATGATGTATTTATGAAATGTGTCTTTTGCCCATTGGCTCTTCCTGGTGAATGATCTCCCACTCTTCGTGTGTACTTGAACTCTTAGAAAATGATTGCTCTCACGGGGTCTCCCCTCTTTAGCCTCAGCAGTCCAAAGGTTTTAGCTGCTTCTTTCCTTTCAGTTTAGTCTTGTGTGACTTGTGGATTCAGTTCTGCCATCTCTAACAGCTCCTTATACCTCTCACCTTTAGGTCTCTGAGACAGCATGACGTGTGTGGGTGCTAATAGCATACGCTCCAGTGGGAGATGGCGTGGTTTCAAATCCTAGCTTTACCATTTATCACCTGTCTTACCTCAGGCAAGTGACTTAGCCCTGTTAGAAAACAAGACAACAGGCCCAAAATGGAGTTGCTTATGCCAAGCCCCATGTCACCCAACCAAGACTTAACCGAGACAGAAATGGAATCTTAAATCAGTCGACCGGGAACCACCTGATGCACACTAGATACGTAATCTGCCTGAGAGACCCTTGCCATCCCCTAAAGGAAGGTCACCTTACAATATCCAACCCACTTTTTTGTCTAGTTTGACTTCTTTGTTCCTGCTCCCACAGCAGTAACAGCCTTTCATTTTGTATAGCTTCTTGGCTTTCCTTTCTATCTTTTATGTTGGATGCTACCCAACTCAAATCAAGTTTTACTCAAGTAAACAAAAATTTTAATATGCCTCAGTTTCTTTTACCATACCTCTGACCTCATCCAAAAATGGGGGATATGAATAGTATATACCTTATAGGACTGCTCTGAGGATTAAATGAATAGACTATGTGCAAAGTCCTTAGAACAGGTCGTGGACCATAGTACGTACTATATTATCATCATCACGTTCTCAAATCTAGCTGGTTTCTCATCACCTTCTTTACTACCCAGTCTGGTGTGCATACATTCTCAGGCTTCACATAACCTCTTGCACCTCTGCTCTTATCACCACAATACCATCTTTCAATTTCAGCTCGATTCTGGCTGAACCTCCTCTAAGAAGGAATCCCATACATGAGCAATGGGAGATAGTCGTTCTTGCTAGGAGCCTGAATCATATTTTCTGTTTATCCCAGATGTTGGTCAGACTTCTACTGTCCTACCTGCCAGATTCGGAGGCAAAGGTCCTGGCCAGGTGGTCTAAGCCTCTCAGGCCCTGCCCTGCAATGGCACTGATGCCCCGTGATGGCACACCCTCACAAGCACTGCTCGCCTTCACGGCACACTCCACTAGTCCTGTCTGTGCCAGCACACACGGCCCAGCCACCAGGAGGAACGTGTCCACAGGGGATTCCTCGGCTGTGTGATGGCCATGACGGATGTAACTGTGAAACAAAAGAGAGACGGCGTGTATAGTGAAAAAATCCCATTAGAAGAATCTAGTATTCCAAGTAAATAAACCCATCTCAAGCTGGTTAGTAGGGTCCAAAATTCCAGACCCTTTGCCAGAACGTTTTAAGGATCAAAGCAAAGCAGGGAAATGTAATAAAGCTGCAGCCTCAGGTGTGGCTGTTCTCCGAGTGCAGCATTCACATCACTGCACCAGAATTTCCCTTCAGGCTACAGGGTTTCAGTAATTTGGGTCTTTAGTTGGGGAGATGATATTTGTTGGCAGGCTACAGGTCTTTTTTTTTTTTTTTTAGGTATATATTTTCTGCAGCCAACGCCAAACCAAGAATGTTAACAGGCCATCAATTTAACTCTGATTTCATAAAGTGTGAGTAAAGTGGTGGCAGGCCGTGGCCCTTTTGCTGGGGGCAGCAATTAAGCAGACTGAGAAGAGACTGGAGGAAGGCAGGGACTCACTCTGAAATGAAATTATGGGAATTTGCTCCGTCGGAACTGTGATTCATGTGGAGATGCGAGAAGCAAGCCTAAAGACCAATAAAACTACCTCCCTTTAAACTCCTAGCTAAGTAGCTAACAAGCCCTCTTCGCCTTATTGGTGAGGTCAGAATTCATCTGACTCTCATCGCAGGTGTCCGTGATAATGGCATCTAGAATACTCCATGTTAATGGAGAACCTTCATTTTCCACTTGTCCCCACATTGATTGCACATGCAAGTGTCCCTTAGGGACTTTTAATGGCAGAGAATTGCAAGGGCTTCCTGAGGCCTTCCCTTGGAGGAATTGCCACAAGGACAGCTGTACCTTGACTGAGGGGCCCATAGGGGAGTCCAGGCAGGTTGGGGGGATCACCAAGTTCCAAGATGTGTCTCCATTCAGAAGTTACAGAATAGTGGTCAAAGGGCCCAACACGTGGCTATCAAAAGACCAATTTATTGACTTATATTGGGAGGCCAGCCTAGGAACTGATGCTGGTCATTTACCTGAGGCATCGTTGCCTTTCCAGGTAGCGGGCGTCTAAGAGGCACATAAATTATGGATCAAAAGTTGAAGTGTGTGCAAAAGAGTACAAATACTTGGAAACTGCTGAATGGATGTTTGTTCCTCCCAATGTCCGAGACACACTGTATACAATTATCCATTATGTCTCTGTCTTTTCCGTTGTCCTATTATATCCTAAGACCTGGGTCTCGCTTGGCTTTGGCCCCTTGTGCCCAAAACAGAATAATCACTCAGCAAAGAGCCATTCCCTGCCCTGGGACAGGGCACAAGCTGTGTGGGTCAGTAGCCCAGGCCACCTAGTCCTGGATGGCTCTCCCACTTGATGTTTGTTTTCACTTTAGAAAATGCCAATGTATTTAAACTTGACCCGGAATCACTTAAAAAATCTTATAAAGTGTCTTCCTCGGAATGCAGCCAGCATTTGGCTGGCCATGCTCCATTCCAGTATGCATAAACCTTTAGAGGGCACAGGGGTAGGTAGGTGCGGGCAGTGGTGAGGGTTCCTGGGAATGTCATCAGTTATAAATGAGGCCTCCAGACCCAGGGTCCAGGAGGTCACTCCTCCCTATACTGCCTGCGCCCAAAGGTCTGTTATTCTCTTTCCTTTTTCATGAAACCATCAAGAAAATTTAGTGATTTCAAAAGGTCAAAGGAGAGAGCTCACGGGGAAAGAAACGTCCGACCATTCAGATATATCCTCAGACTGCCTGAGACACAGCAGAAATAAATGGTGTTATTCTTGGAGTCAATCCTAATATCACCAATAAAGGAGTTTTAAAGGCACAAAAGAGCTGTGGGGCAGCTGAGGAGCTGTAGCTGAAAGTAAACATCGCAGCTATGTTTTGAGTCAGCAGTACCACTGAATGGGCCCTGGAAGGAGGCTTCCTCAGCATCCCAGGGCGGTGTGGGAGGAGGCAGAGGGAGGGACCATGTCAAGAGCAAAATGACCATCAGCAAGGCTGTTGTCAGTTCTGCAAACGTTCCCACCACTCCATCCACTTAGGAAAAAGACTTTACCCACGAACGTGCACCTCCTCTCAGGTCAGAAGGCGGGGAGAGTAAGGATGGGGGAGGTGACAGAGCCAGGGAGCCCTCCATGTGAGCATGGGTTTGCACAGCTGGGTCCTGGGCTGCCTCTGCCATCTTCCATGCTCTGCCAGGACCACGTGTCCGTGAAAGAGGCACAGACCCCAGAAGATGAGAACCTCACCATCGTCTCTGTCCTCATACCTCACCCCCCTGGACACAGAGGAGTTAATGTCTCTCACCCGGAAACCCTGGTGCAGAAAGGTCTTCTTTTTCAAGTGTCAGGAATGTTAGGAATATTCATTTAAGGAAAAGCCAACATTTCAGGACTCCAGGGGCCCAGCAGGGGCGTTGAACTGTAAGGGGGAGGAGGCCATTTCAAACAAATATGTGTGGGCGTCAGGAGGACGCGGACGTGAGTGGGGAGCAAATGAGCCTCTTGTTAAGATTTAGATGAGAGCAGCTCAAAGCCCCCTGCACGCCGCTCGCCTGGAGAACGTGTGGCCTTCCTTAGATGTCTGCGGCTTCCCAGGGATGTGGCCTCTCAGACTCCGCTGGCCCTGGCAGCCGATCTCCGCTGAAAACTTGGCACCCATTTTCTGTCATTAGTCTCCTTCCTTCTCCCCTGGTGTCAACAAAACTATGGGGGCTCTCCTGGACTCTTCTGCTGAGTCCCTCATCCCAAACCTTGTGCAGAAAGTGAACCTACCCGGAGGGGTTTCAGTAGCAGCAACGTAAGTGGCTTCCATTGCAACGTTAGGTCTCGGGACTCTTCGCCAGCTTTGTCAGCCCCATCTGTCAGCTCCGGTCCCCTCATGTCCCTGCTCAGGGCCCAGCGCACACAGGCGCTGCCCCTCACTCAGCTCTCGTCCCCTCCTCCCCCTGCAGGCCACGACTAACAAGCTGGAGAAGTAATTTCTTTTCCAACAACATAAAGTAGATAAAACTGTTTCTGTCTTGAAAAGCCTTGAAATCCACTTGGAAAATCATTTAACGATGAACAGAGCAGCGTGGAAACAGCACAGGTCAGTCAGAAGGTGCATCCGGCCTCCCAACTCCACCCTGACAGGCCGGGGCCCTTGAAAAAGCCACTGGGCCACTAAGCCCCTCGCCTATAGAAGATGGGTCACATCATGCAACACGAGAGTCGTTAGGAGCTATAAGGATGTAAAGCTCCAAGTTTAAAATCACTGACACAGTGCTCACCTTGTGGCAGGCAGTAATAAATGCTCGGGGTTGAAATGTCTGGCACGGACAGCAGGGTTCAATGCCCATGAGATATGTCCCCAAGAGAGGGATCCTCAGCTCCCGGAGAGGAGTTCCAGGAAGACAGGAAGGTCAAAATCCCAACTTTGGGGAAACTGAGGGATGAGCAGATCATCAAGAAGGAAACCCAAGTTCTGGAAACCAAGTGCAAACCACGCACCAGAGCCCCGGGCTGAGGTGGGGACTGGTCAGGCCCCCGTTGGCTGAGCCAAAACTGTGATCAGAATAGGCCCAGAAGCAGAATGCGAGGGCGAGGGGGACTGAATCACCCCAGTAGCCGAACCACTGTGCACGTGCCCCCAGCCGCAGCTGAAAAAGTGCTGTAGAGGCAGGACCCAGGCAAGCAGATGCAAATGGCAGCCCAGACACACCCAGCATGTTGCAGGGCCCCTGTCCAGGAATGTAGCTGAAGCAGACCCAAACCCAGAAACATCTGCAACTACCTGTCACCTCTAGACCTGAGAGCAGGCTGAGAAGCAAAGTCTTCTCCCACTGGGGACAAGCCCAGAGGTTATAGGTGTGGCCTCCCTTGTGGCCACAGTTAGAGAGGGCGTGGGTCATTTCCACCCAGCTGCTTCTCCTGTGGTCTGAGAATTAGAGGGATCGTCAACCTGAGCTTTGAGCAAACAAACTGAAGGTTTGCACTGGTGCCTCTTTTTAACCTAATGCTTAAGGACAGGGAGACACAGAGAGACTGTTTCTCAAAGCGTGTCCATGGGGCACACCACGAGAACCACTTAGAGGGGGAAAGCTCAGCAAGTTGGACTGAATTGGAAGCGCTGGGCTGGCGTCTTGGGAGCGATGTTTGAAACTACAATCCGGGGGATCCTAGCGCGTGCAGGACTGAGCAAGTGTGCTGAGGGAGCAGGCAAGCCTCGGCCACCACCCAGGTGTGGCTGTGCATCTTCCATCCCTCAATCCAGGCCAGGGCAGTGCAGGGCTGCCCGGGCGGGCGAGAGCCCCGGGCCTGGCTGGGCAGCACTGGGTTCTGCTCTGCCTGCGGAGTGTGAATGAGCCAGGAGCCTGTAAGTTCTCTTCCTTCTTCACCTCTGCGTTGAGGAGGCAAAGGGAGGCAGATTATCCGCCCAGCTCGCAGCAAGTGCAACATGCACAGACGCCCCCAGGGCCGCCTGTCCCAGAAAGAAGCATGTCAGTAAGCGCTCTTCTTGCCACTCTGCCCACTTCCCAGCTCATATCCCTTTCAGGGACGCGGCTGTCGCAGATACTGGAGATGCTACAATGCCACTGAAGCATGAACACCGATGTCAACTGGCCAAAGGGATGTGCTTCTGCTACTTCCTCATTCTTCAGGAACTTAAATGGGCATCGAAGGGAAGCAAGCGGGGACACGTGTGTCACTCCTGTGTCGCAGCACCTGGCCCAGCGTGTGGCACATGATGAGGACCCCATAAGCATGTGCTGAATGAAAGTAGGAGGAATGCTGGGCCCGGAATCCCACAGCCACAGCAGCAAGATGCAGGTTTCAAAGGGTGACCTTCCATCTCAGTCCAGGATTACTGGGCGTGAAACATACTCCTACTAGCTCAGGTCACAGGGATACTGTGGGCTACATGGCAGCTCATAGAACCCAAGAACAGGGCACACAAGGGGCTGGGTCCAGGGGCTGGGGAATCAGGAACAGGGTTTTCTCAGCCCACTGTCTCCAGGCTGCTAAGCTCTCCCCTGCACACCTCCACACCTCAGTCTCTCTCTCTGCAAACCGAGTGCCCTCGTTGTTCTCTGTGCAGATCAGACACAGCTGCCCCAGCCTTGGCAGTGTCACTTCATATTTTAAGACCCCGGAGAGAATTATGAGACTGCCTTGGTCTTAATTCTGAATTCTAAGAAAGAGGGGGCATTAGGCCCAGCCTAGGGTGGGTGGCGGAAGGGCAGCATCTGACCAACCATGGCCTGAGACAGAGTCCCCTTTCCCTCTGTCCATCCAGCTGGGGTGCAAAGGACTCACTGAAAAATGGCTGAGGCAGATTCTGTAAGAAAGAGACCAGCAGTCAGAGGGGACACCTGCCTGAGAAAGCAGTGTCTCAGACACACATATAGGAGTGAGCTTCAGCAGAGCCTCCAGTCCTAACTGCCACTGGCACCACTCTATAGAGGAGAGGCAGCTGGAGTCTACACTGCACGTGTCGCTTCATAGAATCGAATGCCATACCATACCCCTCCTTCCCCTGTAAGGCCCCTCTGTTAACCTGAAGTCCTGGGCACGGCCAAAAGTCAGATCTGCACCCAGTTTATGCCCGATACTTTTTCAGAGTTCATAGCTAAAGACAAAGGTTTGCCTGCCATTCTTTCCTGTGCTGAGACCCCGTTTATCTTACAAGACCCCTGACCAGTGAGTGCTTGCTTCTGCTGATTTCAGAGCCACTGGGCCAGCTCGCCTGGCTTAAGGCCACATAAGCTAGACCCCAGGAGGTGGGCAGTCTGAGCTGGATTAGAGTCAGGAATGAATGGAGGTTGGTTCCAGCTCACACTTTCCTCCATATAACCTGACATGACCATGTGGTTGGTGTGCGCTCTGCACCCTGCGAGTCCCTCCATTTTATGAATGACACCTTCCAAGCTTTGCTGGCCCATGCGGGCACTGCCTGCCTCACTGACACCCCGATGGGCTCTCAGGAAGGGGCCACACACTGAGAAGGTCCAGATGGCACTGGCCGTCCTCCACTAGCACCAGCTACTTGCCAAGCTAGACAAATGCCGGTTTTTGACGTCATGGAAGTAAGATGATCAGAGCATTTAATATCCCTGTGGCACATTCACCTGGCCTTCCACTTGATCAATGTCATGCTCTGCTGAGTGGGTGGCTCACGATTACTGCTGGCTCCTATGCTTCCTGGTTTGCAGACCCTTATCTACCCCTCCACCCCTCAGCCCTGCCTGGATATCTCAGTAGGAAAAGCATGCCTTCTAGCAGTCGTCTGAATCCACAGGCCTTGGAGACCAGAGCTTTGGAACTGCACAGTCCCTCATGAGGAAGCCGACACCATGGACAAAATGCATGATCGGAGCTCCCCCCCCCGCCTCCCAAACGCCCTGAGTCCCTCTGGGACAGAGCTGCCTATTGGACAATAGGGACCTGTCCCGGAAGCACGTGTGCCCAGCTTTTGGAGGCAGCCTAGAGCGGGGTTCAGGGCACGTCTCTGGAGACAGTATGCCTGTCCAGGGGGCACACAAAATAATCCATGGAGGGGAGGGAGAAATATAGGCCCTTACTCACTTTTTCTATCTTAATATATAAAAAAATATGCCTTACTAGTGGCCACAGTACATGTGTAAAATGTATTTGTAAGTGTGCTCGTGCTTTATTTTTTTTACTTTTATTTTTTCCTGAAGGAGTGCATAGTCCAAAGCATCTAAAAAAAAATTTAAAAAAAATAAATTAAAAAAACAAAACAAAACAGAGCTCATTATAAAGGGCTGGCCAAGTGGCTCAGTTGGTTAAGAGCTCACTCAAGGGTGCTAGCTGAGCTCTGAGCAACAGCAGTTCGATGCCCAGCCCGAATTGGGCTGCCGCAGAGTGGCAGGATGGCTCAGCTAAACAAAACAAACAAACAAACAAACAAAAAACAAAGCATCTGGGCAGGTCTGGCTCAGACAGAGCTTTCCCTGAGTCCTGGCTCTGTGGCTGTCTCCTTGTGCGACCCTCGGCGGGGGCCGAGCCTCTCCATACCCCTGTTTCCTCATTTACAGAATCAACTTGACAGGAGACCCTCACCCCTAAGACTGTTGTGAGGATGAAATGAGACAGCACAACACGAGCCCGGGGCCTGGAACACGGGGACCCAGGGATAAGCAGCAGCTGTCGCTATCACTGCCACTGTCCCGTCAATCCACGTCAAACGGCAAAAGCAGAAACCCTGCAGGTGGCCCCCAAGCTCAGCTGGAGTGTCTCATCCTGCAGCTATTCATATTTCTGATGCCAAAGGGGACCCCTTAGACTTAAGAGCTATCTTGCGTCCATTCCGTGGTTTGGCCACATCTGCTCTGTGGTGAATAGCACTCGACATAGAGACACATAGCGCCTGTATGGGCAGAGGAAGGAGGAGCCGCAAATGAGAGATGCGTGGAAAGGTCTTCCTGTGGAGTCAGGCAGGTCTGAGTTTATCGCCATTTTCCCACTCATTGGATGAGTGACCTTGGCTAAGTTACGCCACTGCCCTGTTGTTCCAGGAGGGATGATGCCAGCTGCTGTGACACCTAAACGTCTAAATCTCAGGAATTCAGCATAATAGACGTTTACTTTTCCATTTCCATTCCACTGCTATGCTCCTAGTCGGAATACAGCTTCCCTCCACACCCTGATTTGGGGACCCAGTCGCCTTCCATCCTGTGCTCCCATAGTCCCCTAGGGCCTCAGAGGCCTCAGCATCCAGCGAACAGGTGCAGCGACTGAGGGGAAGGCATATTTCGATGTGAGGAGGGTTGGGAAACCCAGTCCAGCCACTGCCCAGCAACAACTGACAACCCTTCTATAGGAAGAGCACGTTTGGACAGCTGTCACCTCCCTGCCAAACTCCTGGGCCATGGTTTCTTCACCAGTAAGCTGGGGATGGTGGTAATAACTCCTGCACACATGCTTGGAGTGAAGATTAAACGGCAACCACGCAATAACTATTAGCTGCTATTGTTAACATTAGGAGCTCGACCTTGCTATCATTTACCAGAGTTGAAAGGCTACACCTTGAAAACAAGTCCAGACATCTGTGGAGCTGTGTATCTGCTGCTCTGGTATTCGCAACCCACCCAGTCTTACCTCCAATTTCGCCTGGACGGAGCTCTGCCCTGAGGGGACAGACCCTGTATCACATGGGTAGCCAGTTTCTTGAACCGTCTTGAATTCAATATGTATTTAAGTGTGAAAAGTTCTTTTGTTCCTAATCACTCCCTTCCTACTCTCTTTCCCATTATTAATGACGTCTGGGGCATATTTCGTAACATTTCAGTCACTTTCAGTAACCAAAACAGTCCCGTCGTCAATTTCATATCCGGTTTAATGATGGTTTTCCCCTCCCTTCCTGCCCCCAACCACACTCCAGCTGGGGGCTGGTCTGGGGAGGGAAGGGGTCAGCGCCCCCTTCCTCCTCCCCACTGTCTTCTGGGCCTCTCACCTTCAGAATTTGTTCAGGAAGGAAGGATTTGAACAAAGGCTGGTGTCCCTTATGTGTCTGTTAGGTGCTACCTCTCTGGCTGGGACAGCTTATCCACGGGATGTGAAGGGAAAAGTGCTGGCTTTTCTGAGGAGCCTGCACAGTAGACCAAACCTGCAGCCTTTTGCAGCAGCCAGGTGGCCTGAGTGTGCTCACACTCCGCCATGCCCACAGTGGGCACAGGAGACCCACTCATGCCCCCTCTCTCTGCCCACGGTGGGAGCACAGGCGGCCCACTCATGCCTCCTCTCCCTGCCCTGCCTTTCGGCCCAGCTCCTGGCCACCTCCTCACCTCCAAGTCTGCTGCCTACTCCATGCTCAGCTGGCTAAGGACAGGCTGGCCACCTCCTGTGCCATTCCAGTCTCTGTGAGGGGTTCCTTGGGGGCCCTTCACTTGTGGGAAGGAGGCAGAGCACTGTGGGACACTCAGCTTCACAAAGGGCACTGCTAGATGAGCCCCCCAGGGCAGGGCTATCTGCGAACAGCCCGAGCTGTCCTGGAAAAGTGACAGAAGGCAGTGAAGCCCCATCTTGGCATCCAGACTCTCTTAGAACAGGCTTGGCTGTTGCCCAGGCCCCGACCTGGCCCTCGCTGACCTTTCCTGACCTTCCCTCTGTCCTCCCAGCCAGATTTGCGGGGCTGGCTCCAATTCTTATCTGAAACCAGGGCCAGACAGGCATGTGGCCATCCCAGGCAGCCTCGTAACTTGGCATGCCTTCACCATAACACACTTTAAATATTTGTTCAATAAAAATGTGTAGGGCCAAGGAGAAACCAATTTTCTATTCATGATTATAGAAAAACAGATTCCCTTTATCATGTTTCCACTGCCCAAAGAATTGATGTTCTAAAGAATAAAAAGCCAAATAGCTGGTAAAACATGTCTCATTGTTTCTGTCAATTCTCCTCTTTGATGCCTTTCTTGTGGTTTCTGCAGGAGGTAACTTCTTAGGAGTCATAAACGGAGTTTAAAATTTGAATAACAAAACAAAACTCTCTTAATACATAGCACCACACTATGCTTTATTCGTTTACAAAATTTCAACAGACTGCATCTGTCAGCTTTCAGGAGACAATGAAGGCATGGGCAGAAGACAAAAGTTGGCCTGGGTGACAGATGTGTTTACTTCCTTCTTTCTCTTTTACCTTGTATCTTTTTTGTTGTTGTTGTTGTTTTGTTTGCTTGTTTATTTTTAAATGTCCTTCCCATTTGAACCCACTTAAGTCAGAGTGAGAGCCATTTATATCCATGCAGTTAAGTGAGGTAGGGTTTGGGGGAGCTGGGTAAGCTGGGTTTATTCTGGAGATGGCCCCTGCTCCAGCTGCTTTACGGGGACCCCCAGCGCCGCTTTCCTCCAGTTCCTGGGTGGCTGTGCACAGCCCAGCCACATTTCCTACGAAGAGTTCCTGAACCAAATCTTGCCGCTTTAATAGCTAAAGTAGGAAAAAAACAAGCAAACTGTTGTTCACCCGGATTCAGTTGCCTAGCCCAAATCCAGGTGCAGCCCCTCACTAGCTGTGTGGCCTTGGCAAGGAATTTAGCCTCCCTGAACCTGACTCCGTCCGCTGTACTGCGGTGATGGCCTAGGCCTGCCCAGTTATCCAGAGGTCCAGTTAGCACATGCACAGTCCGGCGTTGGGCGGCTCTCACACAGTGGGTCACTGGCCCCGTGGCTGTCTTACTGGGGAGTGACATCAAAGTCACCCACCTTGCATGTAAAGCTCTCAGGCTGGTCACTATGTCTACAATTAGAAGGTCACCAAGATGTCAGTTCTAATTCTCCCTTCCCATATCTTGATCCCTTTAGGTAGAATTGTTGATGGGGACCCCGTCTTGTGCATACCAGCCAGACCCCGTCTCCTGCCCAGGATGATAGCACACCAAAACACAACAAGGGACAGAGGCCATAGGAATGCCTCTCAAACTTTGGATTCCTGAGTCTTGGCACTGGCTGGGCCTCTTACCAGCTGACTGATCTCGGGCCATCTTCATCACCAGTTCTGTGATGGATCTAGGAAGCTCTGCATGTGTCCAATGGGAAGGTCCCCATGGAGCCAGAGTGTCTCTGACACTCTGAGGAAAACCACACTGCTCCCAGGATTCTGTACCCGGAGAAACAGGAAGCCTTCCTGGGGACCACGCGGTGGGCAGGCAGAGGCTCTAGGTTCTGCCACTGTAGTGTCTTTACGTTTTTGCCACAGGCGTTTTTGCTGCACAACTAATTGGCCATAAGAAAGGTAAAATAGCTGGTTGACAGTTTGGTTTTTGTTGGGTTGGTTTTTTTCTCAATCAACAAAGTGGTGGAGAACAGAGTTAAGTAGTGGTGGTGTTAAAGCAATTAACATTTCTTCCAGGTGACAATGATGTTTTTGCCCCAGCAGTTAGTTAATTTCTTATTTTGAAACAACTACATTGGGAGGAGAAAGAGGAATGCCGAGGGGCCCCTTTAGGGGCACAGAGGTGAACCCACATTTCCCATAGAACGAAGTCAAGGGCTTAGGTACAATCCACAAAATAAAACCAGTTATTTGCACCTTATGGCCATGAATCTACTACACATATAAATATATTGGAATACTTTCTATTTCGAAATAGGCTTTGTAGTTTTGTTATTCATTTTTAATGCCCTTCTTTTATTTGTCATGATTTTGTCGTTTTTTTACTACAAAATTGCCTTATGGCCAACTATAATAGTTATGCAGCAGAAATGTTGATGGCAAAGATTTCTATGGCAAATAACAAACAAGGAAGACTAGAGGTGGGGTTGGCCCTTCCATACCCCTAAGAGGGCTGCAGGCTTGTGCTGAAGAAGGGACCCCAGCCCTGCTGAAAGCCCCTCCCTCACGCTGAGGCACAAAGCTGAGGACCCTGGGGTCAGCTCTGTCAACCTACAATGCAAGAAACATTCTCCCTACAGCATCACCCACCTCAGTGCTCTTTTTGTCTCTCCCTACTCCCCGTTTCCTCTTTTGTAATCACTACAGGGTAAGAATTCTCTCACTTCTTTTTTTGCCATAGCCTCCCCCAACTCTGGCCTGCTTGCTGGTGCTTCATTTGTTTCTTTGAACTTATTTTGTTAAGTAAATTAGGAGTCCACTATCTGTCTAAGTTATTCCTGGGGGGCGGGGGAGAAGGGGTGGCAAGGACACCGTTTTCCCTCTAAGATTAAACATCTGAGGAAGCTCGGAGCCGTTAGGCAGCATCTCCGTGGGCTTGTCAGCCTCTTCAGAGAGGCAGCTAAGCTCAACTCCCCATGCCACCTCCAAATAGCGAGACAGTCCCTGAGGGTACATGTTCCTGGAAGGGCAGACGTGGGCATGATGCGCATGTGGAAAGTTGTGAGTCTGAGGGACCAGAACGAGAGGAGTTGATTTCTCTCAGTTTTGTCTTACGGATACCCAAAGTGAAATTGGATCCTTGTAACCAGCCGTGGGTCAGAGAACAGACTGGACAGGGCTTGTTTATTCCAGAGTTTAGAAGGAAGGGTCTCTACAATGACCGTTTTAGGTCGTTGCCGCCCCACTATTCCAACACTGGCAGGGCTGACTTCCCAAGCCTGCCGCACGTTCAGAAACAGGCCAGAAGCAGGACTATGTATGGAGCAGGTTTCAAGCAAGCAAAGAAAGCATCCAGCACCTGTGAGAAAAGACCAAACTGTCTGTTGGAACAATTAAGTGTCAGAAAAGTCACAGCACTACCAAGGAGAGAAAACATGAAGAACCTTGAAATACCTGCTGTGATGGAGGATGGTTCTGTAGAGATTTCCTGGCACAGGAAATCCATGCTGAGAATTAGAGGGACAGGAAAGACCCCTGAACAGAATAATATCATGTGTAACTTGCAAGGAAGTTGTAAAGATGATGCTAGTGAAAAGGTGCAAAGGAGCAAGAGGGCATTTTACTTATGCATCAGGGGAAAAAAGATGCTGAAGTGAAAACAGGTCCACTAGTACTTTAGGCTGGGCATGAAATTAATGAGGGGTCTGAAATGGCCAAGATATTGAACTCATTCTTCAAAACCATCTTTAGTGACAGAAATGCAAAGGAAAATACAGACAATGGACGGGGAGGGTAATAGAAACCTCTTGAAAAGAATGACTGGCAGAAGCAGACACAGGACCCTTGGGACAGCTAAGCACCGTGCTGCACACGTGTAGACAGGCTCCTGGGGATTATGGGGGATTGGGTAGTATCTGCCGGATTGCTTTAAACAGTGCCTGAAAATGGTTTTGTTATCATTGTGTTAGTTTAAATAAATAAAGTTAGAGGAGGTTCTGAAAGATGTCTAACATATTTGGTGGAAACATTAAAAGAAGAGGAAAGGAGGGGGTCAGAGGAAACTGATACTGCCGTGTTGAGTCTGATGTCAATTACTGGGGAAATCATGACACGCATATCGAGTTTTAGCTAAATGCTCAAGACATGGGATGAAGAAATACAAATCAGCAGTTACAAAATAGTCATGGGGATATAAAGTATAGGGAATATGGTCAGTAATATTTAATAACTGTGTATAGTGCCAGATGGGGACTAATCGGAGGGAATCACTTTGTAAATCATGTCAATGTCTAACCATTATGCTGTACCCCTAAAACTAAAATAATATTGACTGTCAACTGTAATTGAAAGAGAAAAATAATTTAAAAATAAATGCTCACAAGGCTAAACACCATTACCTTAATTTGAATCAAGTTGTGTCTCACAAAGTGGTTTCATGCCCCACTCCGCCACCCCAAGTGCCCACCGGAGAAGTGATGTGCTGCCAGCTGTGTGGACTTGTGTTTTCAGTGTCCCTGAGCTGCACCATTCACAGACCACAGCTGCAGAAGATGCCAGAACAGGCCACACACGCCCACCTGAAACCCAAGAGGTGAAAGGCACCCTGGGTCTGGGACCTGGTCAGCGTCAGGATGTGTGCAGTTCCTGGTCAGCCACCTCTTCTCTGCTATATGCAGCCATGCCCGTTCCTCTCAGCCACGCCCCCACCCAGGTCCCCACACCGTTTCCTTCTTCAGGTCTGTGTTCACATCCTGGCAAAGAGACTGGGCTGGGCCTTTCTCCAATCTTATCCTCCTGGGGCCAATCTTGTTACAGGGTGACAAACTGAATTGTGTGACATAGTGGGTGGGTTAATGTGCCAGTGTTAGCAAGGACCTTTAAGTGAAAAAGTCTTAATCCAGAGAAACATTCATGGTGCTAATTCAGGCTCTGTGGCAAGTTACCAGAGATGGCATGGGACCAGTGAGCCCGTTGGGAGCCTCTGGAGTCACGTTAGAGAGAGTCGCCTGACAGGAAGGTTGGTCCTGCTCAGATAACAGGCATTACTATGGCTGGATCCAGGGCAAGTATTGTTGCGTTTTAGTTAGCGGCCACGTGTACATTTATTAAGGACACAAAGAGGAAGCCTCCTCAGTATCTTATTAAGTCCTACTTAATATCTCAATTATCTAACTACTGATCTTTCAAAGGGAGAGGTGCATTGACATAACCTCACTGGTGTGAATCCCTACGTAATATCACCCAAAATTACCATGTTAGGTATTACACTGATTTGCCTATAAATATGGAATTAATTATGCTAAGACATAATTAGGTGTGTGTGCAAAATCTATCCACACATTGGAGCTTATGTACTCATGAAAATTATTATATGTACTCTTTAAAAGTCATATATAGGGCTGGCCGAGTGGTGCGGTGGTTAAGCGCTGGCTTGGGAAGCCAGCGGTCCCGGTTCAGTCAGGTCCCTCACATATGAGGGCCAGTGACACTACTCTCTTAAAAAAAAAAAAAAAGTCATATATAAACATAAATGTGTACATTTTTAAATGCACTAAGGGACCCTGCTATTTAAAGAACACCTACAATGATGGCTATTTAAATATAAGAGTCCCTCATAAAATGATTAACCACCCCTAAATTTAAAATCCTAGGCTGCTATTTATAGTACAGTTTACTGTAACGCTTTTACGATTGTACCATAACTGTAGATATGTGTGCGCATGCATATGTATGCATATGTGTATGTAATGTGTGGTAACTACCTATACATAACCCACTAGTAAATTCCCCCCTTGAATCTTGTGTTGTTGTTTTTTTGTTTTTTTTATTTTTATTCCTGCAGCTTTGAACAATGCAGGCCCTACTGAAGGCCAGGAAGTTGATCCTTGAACCTTCCACAGGAAACCTGCTCCCTAGGTCATCCAAATGTATCAATATTGCTCCCAATGGCAGGAAAGGATAAAGAAATAGGAACTTCTCGAAACTGGTAGCATTTCCTTCCCTGACAATTGTTTTTCTGATTTTGCCCCTGATTTTGCCTGGGATCAGACAGACCTGAGCAGCCCATTTCCCATGGAAATATTGCTGTTCAGTAACCTCATAAATTTGACTGCAATTTCCTGCCCAGCTTCTGAAACCAGGGCTTTCAGCTCCCTTTCACTCAGTTATTTATTTTCTGGGCTTATTGTATTTGTAGGTCACTGTCCGTTTCTTTATTCTATTACTGTTTTTATGAGCAAGTCCTCAAAAACTTCTAATCTTAAAAATGTGAAACAATTACATCTGTAACTCCTGCGTTGGCTGAAACTGCCATCTAAGAATGTTTTAGGAACATTCTTAACATGGAATGAAGAGATTTAATTTATAGAAAATACTATGTAATAGTCATAGAGTCAGTAGAGGAAGGGAGAGAAATGGCTAGTTCCTTTCTTAGATTTTCATTTCTTTTCCTTTTGATTTAATGCTAGTATCTTGGCAACGCTCTGTCTTTTCTCTGGACAGGGAGTCTCTGAGACTTTGAAAGATAACTCCTTCCCACTAAATCAGGTTACTTCCCCTGCATGTTATCTCTTGTTGGTCACCACAAAATGCCACCCATGGCGATGTCTACCATTGCCCCAAACTCCTTCTTGCTCTTTCTCCTCCACCTACACATGCCCTCCATATTGGTCATTACCACTTCTACCGGCACACTTCCTAGTAGCTGCCAAAGATAGGACACCCAGGACACTCTTATATGCCTTGATTCAAGATTTGGAAAAGGATCTCAGGTTTACAATGGAAGCAGGAGAGGCAGAGGCATGAGGGATGAGCTATGTAGCTCTGTAGTAACCTACGGTGACATCATGTGGCTCTGCCCCAGAGCATGATCACCAAGAACCACCTCCAGCCAACCCCTTAAATCAGCCCTGGGACCCCACAGCCCTCGGGGCAAGCAGGAAACTGCTTCACCCTCCCCTTGCACATCCAGAAAGATTTCCCAAGGGATAATTTTCTGAATATGAAGGTAGAAAAGCTAATCAGATTTTTGTTTACAGTTGTTGAGTTGGTGCATTTTTTTTTTGTATGATAGAGTTAAAATGTTAATGATATTCAAGGTGGATGGCACGTGATGAATTTATAAATCATCTCATTCATATTTCATGGGCATTGAGTTTTGGTCCTTTCTTCCCAACTGTCTTTCCTTGACCTGAAAAATCTAAAATTGTAATATCAGTGGAGAATCCTTGCCCTGCCTCTGTAGTTTGCTTTTTAGATATATTTATTGATTATTCACCAGTGCACATTGCCTCCTTTTAACCACGGGTAATTCTAACGGAGTAGGAGCACTGGGCCTAGCATCTCCTGCTGGATTAACTAGGTTCCTGTACCAAAAATACAGGTCAGGATATAGGATATGACAGAGACTTAGAAAGAAAACTGAGTTAAGAGGCAAGACTTCCACAGTTGTCCTAGCCCTACCGTTAACTAGCTCTGTGATTCTGGACAAAATCAGCTCAGTTTCTTCCTCTGGCTAATGAAAAGACAGGATGCTACAGTCTCTAAGACCCTTACTGAGCTACCAGTCTATGTCCCTATGACATGGAATTTCTAATAGTAGCACAAAGAAATAAATAAAGTGGCAAATGTCACTCGTTTCCTTCTGTGGGATCCGGGATAGCTGAGAAAGAGAGCCATCTGGTCACACTGGGAACATCTTGGGGACAAGCAAGATCAGGAAGACTCACAAATAGGGGAAACTAAAATCATTTTCATGGGAAGACAAGGTTTTGATGAGAAAACCGGCACTAAGTAACAAACAAAAACTGGCAAGGAGGGCACACCTGGGCTATGGGTCAGCAGCTGGGAGACTGAGCGGATGGTTTCTGTCTTGAGATGACTCCAGGAGCCCGGATCAGAACCTTGGATATATGAGGCCAGGCCCCATTCTAAGCAGTTCCAGGTTGGTTATCTTAGCATGAGCATCACTTTTTATTTTAATTTTTTTTTTAACTTTTCAATTAGAGCTGACATACAATATGATATTAGTTTCAGGTGTGCAACATAGTGATTAGACATTTCTATAACTTACGAAGTGGTCACCCCGATAAGTCTAGTACCCACCTGACACCACATAGTGTTAGTATAATATTATGGTCTATATTCCATGTTATATTCCCCTGACTGCAATCCTTCTAATTAGGATTGCAGGTGCTGTGCAGTCATATCTAGTTTTTTGAAACCCAACATGGCAGTGCCAAGCTGGGCTTTCAGGACCTATCTTCACAGTGTTTCAGCCTCAATGGCTGACTGAATCAATTTATTCATCTCACCCTGTTCTCCTTGATGAACGGCACACATGTAGCAATTAGCCTTTTGAGGGAAAGATGGATTATTCAATAAATGATGTTAAGATTTGGAAAATAAGAAGCATTTGGGAAAAGATTAGATTTCCTACTTCATATCACATGCCAAAATAAATTCCAAAAGAATTAAATATTTAAGTGAAAAACATGGCAAACTGACAAAAAATTTTTTTTAGTTATTTCTGGAGACCAAGAACAGAAACAGGCATCCCATACATGAAAACATGAAACTGACCAGTGAACAGATGAAAAGGAAAAACAAAAACACAACATTTAACCTCATAAAGAAATCAGAGAAAATGCAAATTGAAACATTTGAAATATGACTTTTTTCCCAGCCATTTTTACTTTAAATGGCAGCCAGCATTGGTAAAGATGTGAGGGACGTATGAGCCCCTGCATGCATTGCTCTGGGGGGCTGGGGTCAGAGCCCCTGGAGTGCAAGCCATGGAACATACTAGTCCCCTGGAATGGAGACTAGCCAGCTGCTTGCCAAACCCTTTTCCTTTCTTCCGAGCTTACAGCTAGGCTATATTTCCCAGCCTCCACTGAAGAGAGGTGTGGCCATACTACTCAATCTTGGTCCGAGGAATATGGGCTGAAGTGAGGTCCACCACGTCTAGGCCTGTTCATATGTGCTAGTCACATGACTCTCTCTGGTCCCTTTCTCTTGTCTGCTGACCAGGAGCAGGGAACCCAGAAGAGGACCTCAAGGCCGTAGGAAGCCACCAGGTAGAAAAAGCCTGAGTAGAACAAGCTCCCTCTCACCTCCCCAGCACCTGCCATTTTGTTCTGATGGACAAGGAATAAAATTCTTCTGTGTCAAACCACTGACAATGGAAGTTTATTGTTATAAGACCTTTATATTTGTTGTTCTTTCTGCTCGGAAAACCTGACTACAGAAATTTCTCAATAAATAATTATTGAAGGTATTAATTAATTGAAAAAGACAAATTGTAGAACAACACATACTATATAATTCTATTTTCTAAATACGTACATAGTAGAAAGACTTGAGTGTTCATACCAAAATATTATAATAACTATGTTTGGTTGATAAGATTGTGGGTGATTTTCACTTTTTCTTTTTGCTTATCTATATTTTTGAAATTTCCTATAATAACAATGTATTTTTATTTAACACGCAATTTATTTTTAAATGGGAGTCTGTGTATGAAGGATCAAAGGGAGTTCACTTTCAAAGTAAAAATAATAACAATAATACAGCCCCAGAACAATAACATGAGCTAATTTTATCAAACACTGAACATATGCCAGCCAGTGTGCTACCGGCATTGTTCCTCTTCAGTGTCACCACAATCTGCTGTGATGGGATTGACAGCAACCATGTCCAGTGGTGTCTGATGGTGGCCATTCTGAGATTACTATGCTTGTAATAACATTCTCCCCAGAACTGCACTGATTTGATCTTAGTCCACAGCCTAGAATGTTTTTTGACTTTTTTTTTATTATGGTAAAATATGCATAACAAAATCTACCATTTTAACCATTTTGAAACATGCAGTTCAGTGACATTAAGTCCACTCACATTGTTGTGCGACCATCACCACCATCATCTCCAGAACTTTTTTCATCTTCTCAAACTGACAATCTGTCCCATTAAACAATAACTCCCCATTCTTTCCTCCCCATAGCAGCCACCGTTCTACTGTCTGTATACATTTAACCCCTCTAGGTACTTTTTAAAGGAGAATTATACCATAGTTGCCTTTCATGTCTGTTTTATTTAACTTAGTGTGGTGTCTTAAGGTTCATTCACGTGTGAGAATTTCCCTCCTTTTTAAGTTTGAATAATATTGCATCACATGGACGTACCGCTTCTGTCGATGGACACTTAGGTTGCTTCCACCTCTTGACTATGTGAATAAATTTGGTGTGAACATGGGTGTGAAAATATTTCTTCAAGTCCCTGCTCTCTATACTTCTGAGTATGTACTGAGAACTGGAATTGCTGGGTCCTATGTTAATTCTATGTTTAACTTTTTGAGGAACCGCCATACTGTTTTCCACAGTGTCTACACCAAAGCCCCAGGACTCAGAGGAAGCCAGACTGGTGCCACTTGCCCCAATGTCCCTTTTTCCTTCTTGGCCTCTCAGCACTCCTTGTCCTAAATCTTTAGAGCCCCATTGCTTTCTGTCACCCTTGGAGAGGGCCACAGAGGAACAATGGTGTTAAGTAGTTGCAGGAGCTTAATGCCCAATTTAAGGGAAGATGCTTTTGTGATTCCTTTCTTCCTGCATAAAGAGGCTAAAACCCTGTGGGTCCCTGAGTTGCATGAAAATGGTAATCCAGTTGGGATTCTAGCCCCAACTCCACAGATCACTAACTAGGAAAAGTCAGAAACTCAGTTATTTTCTCTGTAAAATGTCTTTTCTTTCTGGTTCTCTGTACTAGGCTCTGGGATGATTACTGTAGATATAAGCATGCTTAGACAATAATTAAATGGTTTGTGAAAATACTTAGGTTTTGGTGGAACACTATTCTAAGCAAGGAATACCCTCTCGCTGTTGAGATAACACTCCGGAGCACAGACCATTCATCAGGGGGCAACTCAGGTGGTAATGACACACCCAAGGCCCCTTCCCTCCTACCACCACTCGCTACCAGGATCTAGTGTGTCACAAATGCTTTCTCTCCCTCCTGCAGGAGCCTCATCTCTCTCTATTCCACATCATCAGATTTTTTATGCTTAAAAGATTAAACCTCAGGTGACAATAGCAAAGTAGCTGAATCAGAAAAACAACAACAAAGGAATTAGGAACCAAAGGAAAAACTGTCTCCTTTATATCTAATAGGAGGCAGCTTTCTTTTATGGTCCATGTCACGTATGTGTCTCTTCTCCTGTCTTCGATCCTCCTAAGAGATGAGGTTACCCTCCACCACCCCGGGACTGACCATCCCTGTCACGTGAGTGCGTCCAGGACTCCTTTCTCCATTGTAGAGATTGATGAATTTGCATGAGGTTAGGGGAGGAGCATCCCCAATGACCTCGAAAGATGAACCCGGAAGATTTCTCACGGGCTGCCCTAGCCCCGGACCTGAAGGGACATAGCTTGCTTTGTGATTTCTCTTACAGATGTTTGTTTTTCAGATTTACTCAAATGGATCTGCAGAAAGTGCAGCTGCCTGAACTGAACTGCGAGCACCTTCAAAGCTGATGTAAACCAGACAGGCTGCCTAATCCATCACCTCAGATCTATACTAACAAAGATGCAGGCTGAGCCCTAGCTGCAGCCCACAGCCCTACAGCCTTTTGTGTCATTGTTATGATTTTAGGCCTTTGCAGTAAATTACATGCCTGCTCTTGCCTCTCCCTACTCAGCCTTGTTTCTGCTCCAGGACCCGAGAAAGAAAAGTCTACAGTAGATGGACATGAACAACCTGTAAACCTGGGATTTCCAGTTACCTGCCTTTAAAACTTCACTCCATTGTTGAAAAGATTTGACTTCAGGTTTCTGTGGATGATAATGTCCTGCATCTGAGCCTGCACTTGAGGCACTGTTACATTTTGGTCTTAACTGACATGTTAGCCATGCCTCCCCACCCCTCTCCCCCGACACACACACCTCCTCCTTTCCTATGTGATTTGACGATGAGGGCCTCCAATGGAGGGTGCTTCTGCCTTACTCATCTTTGTAGCATACTCATATAACAGATGCCAAACAAATGGTTGTTGGGAAAAGAAATGAACCCCTCATGAGTCCACAGTGGTTTTCGGAGAGCATCTGGAAGAAGACTGATAATGATAAGCAGGGACTGAAAAAATTGGGGGACCACCTTGCTGAACCAGACTCCCCTCTTAGTCATATGTGGAATAGAGTCATGTGTCCTCTCAGTCAGTGATGCTTTCATATTAGCCAAGGAGAAGAGAGGGTCGGCTTATGCAAAGTTCAGAAGTCCTTGCCCATCTTATTAAATTCGGCCATAAGCTTCACAATAATGAAAGCGCCCAGTTTCACAGGTAGTCTTGCTGTAGGCGCAGACGAGGCTGTGCATTGAAATACCATTTCATTTTCTCTACTTCCTTTCTGAGCTCAAGAAACTGAACACTAATGTCATTGTTATTTATGTTTTATAATGCTAATGCCACGGGATGTCATACGTTGTAAAACAAACACATTTACCTGTAATAATGCATTTGCTTAATTTGGATGCTAAATACAAAATGGGTAATATGATCAACGTGCTGGTGAATGATTAAGAAGAGCCCTTAATTTCTTGCAATTGTTCAAGAAGGAAATTACAGGAGAATATTAATGCTTTTTATAATGATTACTTCACTTGGGGTAAGCAGAAAGCAGCTATTTCCTCTTAGGATATCATTCGTCCCAATTCAATATAATAAATTCAATTGTGCCATTTAAAAAACCATTCTTCTACCCAGTTTTAGTAAATGACAATGATTTTAAGTAGAATCTTAGAATTTTAGAACTAGAAATAACCATTGAAGTCATGTAGCCCAATAGCTATTACAGACAAGAAAACAGGGGCCCCAGCTTTAACTAACTTGCCGTTACATAAAATTACCCAAAGGTAACTAGGGACAGAGCAATGTTATGGCATCTTTTAGGAAAAAATATTTGGAGAATAGATTTCCTGCACTGATGCACATGTCATGAAATGTCTTGGCGACTATAAAAGAACATGTCTTCTCTGGGTCAATTAATCATTAGCCAAATGATGTCTTTTCTGTGACACCACACACAGCCCTTCTCTCTTACCTGCTCTCCCAGACTAATTTCTCCATGTGAAGTCACCAGAGCTCTCTTGGACCCCCTCAAAGAGTCAAGAGCTAAGTTCAGAGTTGCAGACACTATGGAAAGGGTTCCTGATGGGGAGGAAAAAGAGCAGGTACCTGCAGGAATGCGTCCCAGAGCCTGTCCCATCATCTGCCACGTAGACTGCTTTCTATGACACACAGGTAGGGGACGAGGCTGCGTCTGGCTGGGAGCTGCTGATTTGGGGGTCCCACTGCCCCAGGGTCTACATGGCAACCCCAAAGGCTCAAGGAGCAATACCTCAGCACACCTGTACCTGGCTCTGAAATACCATTATCTGAGGTATGGCCAAGAAAAGTACTTCAACAAGGGCCCAGGTCTGAGGGGTCACCTGAGACCCAGCTCCTTGAGTGGTAAGAACTTATTTCCTGTTCCCTCTGTGTTCACCTGTAGTGACCACGAGTTGAATTAGGGTCGATGTATGATCTTTTCTTAACTTGAACTGAGCAGCTGAATGCCCTCTAAAGTCACATACAGAATAGCATTCTGTGGTTAAGCAGATTTCAATATTTTATGATTCACAGTGACATTGGTTATGTCAGAATGACAGCCAGGTGAGAACACAAAAAACTTAACCTGTAGGGGAAGAGTTAGACAAGGCACTTCTATGAAAACACTTATTTCATCGCTCTCCTCGTTCCTTTGCTAGGCTGTGTCTGTAAGCATTTTCAAAGAGGAATCTAGCCAAAGGGGGCCAGTGAGGTACTGGGGATTTCATCTGACCTAAGAGACACAGCATATGTGAAAGCACCCAGCATGACACGTAGCCCCTAACAGTCCCTCTATAAATGTAACAACTTTCCTGCCTTTCTTTCTGTCTGACTCTTTATATAGTTTTTGTTTTTTTTCAGAAAAACACATCTCTTGTCTTAGCATCCTCGGTGACCTGAGGAAGTATGTAGCAGTGAAATAGGTCAGCCAACCAGGAAAAACAGTACATAAAAACGTTAGAGCTTATCAAGGGCTTAATATATGTATGCTGGGTAGCAGCACGTTGCAGATACCTTAAAAGGTATACTCAGTATCCATTCAACTTCACTCTGTGCTGTAGAGCCTGGAAGATGAACTCTATGTTTGCCAAACTTCCTTGCAGGTACGGTGCTGCGTGCGACCTGGGCTCTAATTCATAGAAATGCCAGGTGAGTCTTGGACATGGCTGTGAACAATGGGAGCAAGAAACGTGTGGTGTCTGGGGAGCAAGCAGACCTTTCCAGGTGGAACAGCATGAGTCCTGCTATGTGCTCTGCAAGCTCAGCTCTGCTGGGTAATGGGAGCCGATGGAAGCTCTTTCTATTGGGTCTGCCCTGGACCACCTGGGGCATTGTCCCAGCCAAGCCTGGTTCTCCCACACTTCCAGAGATCCTTAAAGCTAATAACAAACTCTAATTTCCCATTTGCTCTGACAGTTAAAGTTTACTCTTTTGTCTTCAGTTAAAAACCCTAACTAGTACTACAATTAGAATCAGAAGTGGTGGTAATAGATCCCTGAGACAATGGGGATGCAGGGTTGGCTGTGTAAGGATCCAAGTGACATTAGAAGGTGGGGCCGTGACAGTGCACGGGGTGCAATGTTGGCATGTTTGCTTAAACAACTGTCTATGTTCATCTCAGATGAAGAGCCACTGAAAGCAAGCCTCCTGCTATGGACCAATAGGAAGGACGTAAAGAGCATCAGAACGGTGAGACAAGCTAGCTAGTCCTCTTATTGTCCCCTGTGCTATGTTACCCCACGAATCGAGCACACCAGACATAGAGGGAGAAGAATTGTGAAGGTAGGAGAAACAGGTGGAAAAACAGATATCCTGAGAGTTTAAAATAATTATCCATAGCCAAAATGTAGATACTAGGTTCAAACATAAATTTATGGATTCAAATCCTATGTTCTTTTTTTTGTTGTTGGTTTTTTTTAAATTGTGGAATTGGGGAAGGGGAACAGCGTTGGGGAACCGGGGAAGGGGAAGACACAAGTTGTTGTCCTTTTTTGTTCTTCAGTCTAGTTGTGGAGGACATTGCTTCACTGGCCTATGTTGGTATCATCATTGCGCTCTTCTCGAGTGAGGCAGATCGGTCGCTGGCCTCTGGACGGCCGCTCACAGCAGCTCTTGGCAGCTCACGCTGGCTGCCGGCCACTCACAGCAGCCTATGGCAGCCCACTGCAGCAGGGGCTGCAGCTATGCCATCCCTGGGGACTCACAGCAGCCCAGCTCCAGGTGGAGCTGCTGTTCACCATCTTAGCTGTAGAGGGCAGTGTCACTGGCCATCATATATGGGATCTGAACCAGGGCTGCTGGCCTCCCAAGCCAGCCCTTTTTTTTTCTTAAGATTTTATTGGGGAATTGGGGGAGGGGAACAGCGTTGAGGAATTGGGGAAGGGGAACAGAAAAGTTGCTGTCTTTTTGTTCTTTAGTCTAGTTGCGGAGGATGTTGCTTCACTGGCCCATGTTGCTATTGTCATTGCGCTCTTCCCGGATGAGGCAGATCAGTCGCTGGCCTCTGGATGGTCGCTCACCGTGGCTATTGGCAGCTCGTGCTGGCTCCCGGCCATTCACACTGGCTGCTGGCCACTCACTGTAGCCTATGGCAGCCCACTGCAGCCTACACCATCCCCAGGGCTTGCACAGCCCAGCTACAGGTGGAGCTGTTGTTAGTTGTAGAGGACAGTGTCACTGGCCCTCATATACGGGATCTGAACCAGGGTCGTTGGCTTCCCAAACCAGCTCTTAACCAATGCACCACTTGGCCGGCCCAAATCCTATGTTCTTTCCATCACACACATTTAATGTCTTAGCTGTGTTCATCTGAACTGAATAGCTTATTGAAGGAAAGGCTGTGACTACATCAGGGTGAGACCCTGAGTAATCTTAGCTGTGTCGGATCGTCAGGCTACCTCTGACTGTGCTGGAAAGCTAAAGAAAGAAACAAAATCAAGGTTTTAAGTTCTTAGTTCAAAACCTGGTTTGAGAACCAGAGAGTCAAGAGTGTTCTTCCTTCATCTAGGCACCAATTTGGTAATTAATTTGTTGAAAGTATGATTAATCTACCTTTAGGAAGGTTAGATGCAATTAACTTTAGGTATATTTCTTACATGCATTACATAAGTTAAATGCTAAGGGAACTATTATAATTAAGATTTGTCTAAATATTTAAAGTACTTAACACAGTTCGATTGGGCATACCACTCGAAGTATGTAATGTAAATGTGAAATTTGTTTCAACTAAAAATTCAGAAGATGAGGAGTCTCATTTTCTGGCTCAGCTCCCTCCAGCACATTTAAGTCCATAGCACACCTGCTGTAATATAGTCAGTAATTCCTCTAAGGTTCTGGTCCACTATTGGGTCTTCTTATGTTTTATAGCATTGTTATGTACATTCTGTCTTTTATGAAGGCAAGATGGATGAGCTCAATCTGCAGTCTTATACCAGAAGCATTATAAGTAGCGTTTTGCTCATAATATCAAGAAGTCAAGCTCCCTCATAATGCAAACATTTTATCATTAGCATTGAAATTACTGAAATTTTGAATCTGTGAGATAAGTCATTTAAAAGTATACCCAATTTTTTTTATATCCATTTGGACTATTGTTATAGGTAATAATCCATTGTTATTTTTTATTTTTCTCTAATTGACCCATATTTATTCATTGAGAGTGCCTTCAGGTTGAGTCTACATACTTTTGATATGTCCCCATCATTTTTTTAGATCTTCCTCACTTTCTTGTCACCTCAGGTGGTTCCAGGCTTCTCTGGTACTTTTCCTGCCCCAGGACTGAAGCCAGAATGGGATAGAAGTTTGGGGCAGTTGGTGTGCTCACTGGTACTGGGGTGCAAGTGCTTCCAGGTCCTCTCAGTGAATGGAACCAGGAATACACCCACAATTCCATACCTATATTAATGTGTAATTGAATAAGAAATCAATGGAGAAGGGAAAAGCACTTTGTTCAGTTGATTTCAACTAATAAATGTGGAATAAATGAAGAAATGGAAAAACACCACTTAGCAAACACTACTGAGATGATTATTTCAAGTGAGAATCATCAACGGGGCTAAAATTAATGGGCAAGAATATGATGAGTGTTGAGGGCCAACAGCACCCTAGTGTCTGACAAGGCCACATTGAAATAAAGATCCACGCTCAGCACTGAATGTCTGGGGTACTGCCTTATGGTTGGTCATGTAATATCTCCTGTCTCTATGAACCCATGTGCCTTTCCTCCACATCAGATCCTATAGGAGACAGTACTTTCACTGCATTTATGGCAAGTCCCAATAGGAGCTGGCTGTGTAAGTTAATGATGGGCACAATCTCCTAAGTGAAGAGACAACCCAAGCCAGGCTACAGCCCCCTTTTGGGACCCCAGGACTGAGAAATAGGGGACTCAAGCCCCTTGGAAACTGAGGCTCAGGACTCTGGTCACATAGGCCAAAAGCCTGTCTGTGGGAAACCGACAGTGTCTGTGAGAAACTGGTGATATCATCCGTCCTTGCGCTTACTTGCCTATGCAGCTGTGAAAAATCTCCTTGGAGACCAGGAGACCGAGGTCTCTCGGCCATGAGAGTTCTGATAAGAGACAACTTACTGACCATGAAGTACGTTAATTAACAGCCTTGTTTTAACTCTTTGCTTTGTACATTGCTGTAGCAACAGATACTGAAGCTTTGACTGAGAAACAGATGTTACCCTCTATTGCAATAATATGTAGCCCTTCGTAGGATAGGAAAAGTTTGAGAATCCTTTTGCTACTAAGTATTATAATCACATAGAAATAGACTTTAGATGGTTTTTGCCCTAAACTCAGCCACTGCTAGTCTCTTGGCAATAGCTCAAGCATGCACCCTGTAAGGTCGTCATGATAACCACTCTTTAGACGATAAGTAAAATCCTTGACATAGAATAGGCCACAGTGTACACTGGAAAGATACAATTACAAGAAAGTAAAGACTGTAAAAGTCCTGAGTAAGAGAAAATATCCTGATCATGTGAAACATAACTTGTGATTGAGGTAATGGTCAGAAGCCCCTATAAAAGGGGACAGGCTGTAACAATAAAACGTGACACTCCTGTTAACCTCTTTCCGGTGTCTCCATCTTTCTTTCTTTTTCCTCGCCAACGCCGTCCCACCCAAGGGAATCCCTGGTCCTCGCGGGTGCTGGCTCCCCGAAGTTGAGGAACAGGATGCTTACATAGTCTCCAGGTCTCTCCCCACAAGACTCTTATTACTGAGAAAGAGAAAAATACTTGGGCCGGCCGAGTGGCGCGATGGTTAAGAGCTGGCTTGGGACGCCAGTGGCCCCAGTTCGGATCCCACATGTGAGGGCCAGTGACACTGCCCTCTCAAAAATAATAATAATAATAATAGTAATAATAATAATAATAAAAGGAAGAGAAAATACTCTACTTACTGTGAAATTGGCAGACACACAATTTAACCAAATGATCAAGCTGTCATCACCAGGAGTGGCACAGGTAAACTGACATGCGATGCACTGAGTATACACATGACTTCCTTTGTGTGCCTGCCGAGAGTCCATGAATATTATCCAAAATAACTGGCCCATATTCTTGAAGAGTGCCAAGATCCTGACAAAGACTGAAGGACTACTGCAGAGTAAAGTCAATTAAGGAAATACAGCAAATGCTCATGATCCTGACTCAGACCTTGGACTCAAAAAATTTCACTAATGGGTGAAATTTGAATAAGGCCTGTAGATTAGATAACCGTATCGAGCCAGGGAAAATATTAACATGTGTGGAATCTAAGTGAAGGCTATACCAAAAATTCTTTCAACTATTTTGGTGACTTCTTTTCTAAATGTGAAATCATTTTCAATGAAAAATAAAAATATTAAAAATATTTTTAAAAATCATATCCAGAAAAATCTATACAAGAGGAACCAAATGTCTGGTAATGAAGCATTGCTGGCTGTGTAGTTGATGGCTGTTTTCACAGAGGTCGGGAGACCCACCTCTGAGCTCCTGACTAGTCTTCACCAGGACTCGTACCTGCAGGGTAACTTATCTCAGCCGGGAGAGACCAAGCCAAGCCCTGATTCTCATAGCAGCATCCGAGTCTAGACCTTCCAGAAGACCAGGTAGGGGAAGATTCTTACAGAATCAGAGGATACACAGGATATTTACATTAGAAAAGACAGGACATTTTTGGTTTGAAATGTATTTTTCAAAGTTTTATGCTAAGAGAATTTGAATACCATCTCCAGCTCCCAGAAAACTGCTCATGACATTATATATTTTGAGGCCATATTGAAATACACATTAAGGCAGCTATTTTGATGAGCTCGGCTGCTCATTCTTGTTTTCTGCAGCTTGGCTGCTATGGTCTGACTACTCAGTGATAGCTGAAGTAAGGGATATTCAGAAACTTGGCTTAGGTGAGATTTACATTACGAAGAATACACATTTTTTTCAGCATGAGAAGGTTTTCTGAGTTCAAGCACTTGTAATAAAATGCAAAATTAGTGACATGGTGATGTCTTTCTCAGACCCCTGGGGACAGCAGGCTCTCACATAGATTTAAATGACTAATATTTGTTTGCCCTCAAAGTTCATTTGTTTTGGAATATTTACCAATACCTTGACTTTTTTGTTGTTGCTGTTTTGGTTTTACATCTGCCTTGCTTTGTGTTGCCTCTTTTGGAATAAATATCTAATATATCATCAGTAAGACAGTCTTCAATATTTACTTATTTTTAAACCTAGGAGTCCAACAGTCTTATTTTTCACTTTTGATAGTTTTCAGTTGCTGTGACCTCCAGGGAGGGTCCCATGGGGCAGCCTTGCTTCTTTGGCCTCTCCTTGAACTCTCCTGGATGGGGCCAGGGTTCCAGACATTCCCTCTTTCTCCAGTATGTCTAAACATACTCACGCTATCATTTTTTACCTTGTAAAAGGGGCCCTCTGCAACACTGAGTAGACTTAAGAAGGTCTGCAGGCCAACTGTTAGTCTGTGGGATATACACAGGATGTTTAAGACATGCTTGTATGTTATAAACCATATAGCCGATTTACCACATGCATTTACTCGAGCATAGGTACACCAAGTATGCAATTCTGGGTTTATATGCATACAACGAGGAATACAGTGGCTGAAGCTTGCATGGCTGAAGTGGACACTTTGCTGAAATCATAACGTCTTAGCTAATAATAGGGGTAGTAAAATTCCCTGACACTCCAAAAGCTCCAGTGAGAATAAATGTGTGCAATACTTTTAGGTGACTGGCAAATTTTAAACGTTGGAGGCTGGTGCTGTGGAGTAGAGGAATACCAGACATGGATGTAAAATATACAATTCTTGACCCCAGCTCTACCACTTTTTAAAGAGTCATCCAAGTTTTCTGAGTCTCGGTTTTCTTTATTTATAAAATGGAGTAAATGCACCTATCTTCCAAGTTTGAGTGGTTTCAATCAGAAATGAATGTAGCCACTTTTTCTAAATATTAGATTTCTTTGATCAGGAAGTCCTCAAGTTTATATTGAGCATCTCTGCATTCAATGCTGGGGACACAGCTGTGACTATATCTGAAATTGTCCTGCCCTGATGAGCTTCCACCTTCTGGTGGAAGATGTTGAACAACAAGCCTCTACCGAAAGGACCTAACCTGGCCTGGTCCGGGAGGCAGAGGCAGCACACACCAAGCTGAGCAGGGATTCAGGGCGCACATGGGAGGGGAGAGGAAAGTGGTGCATGCCAAGGGAGCAGCAGCCCCAGGGCCCAGGGCCTGCCCTCCATGGGGACGACAAGCATAGCACATTTACCTCAAAGGCAACGGAAAGCCATTGTGGGTTGTGGTTGTTGTTTTAAGAGACTTTATTTTTTAGAGCAGTTTCAGGTAAACAGCAAATTTGACCAGAAAGTATGGAGAGTTTCATATACCCCTCACAAAATATACTCACAGCCTCCCCTCCTACCACCATTGCCACTAGGGTGGAACATTCGTTACAATCAATGAACCCATATTGACATGTCATTGTCACCCAGGGTCCACCATTTACATTAGGGGCCACTCTTGCTCTTGTACATTCTATGGGCTTTGACAAAGGTATAACATGTATCCATCATTAGAGTACCATGCAGAGTAATTTCAATGTCCTAAGAATGGCTTTAGTAAGAGTAGACACATGATCAAAACTGCATTTTAACATGTTTTTCCTGGTGGCAGTGTGGAGAATGGATTGAAGGTGGCCTAGAGTCAGTGCAGGAAGTCGATCTGAAGTAGAGAAACTGTAGGTGATAACTTTGGGGGTCAGTGGAGATGAGATGAAATCAAAGCAAATGAGAAGAAGACAGGAACAGACAGCACAGAATGACAGGAAGTGGGATGCAGCTGGCAGGCGGGGCTGGGCCTCACTCCACCAGAAATTTCATGACGTTCAAACCAAGCTCACAGCTCACGTAACTTCTTTTGGTGCGTAGCATGTATGTCCCTGCACTGCAATGGTCATGAGTCCATCGTGCCTGTCACGGCTTGTTTAATAATATCACTATTTCTCATAAACATGTTCTCATGTGTTTACTTTTTGAGACAGATAAAACATTTGCAAAGCTCCTCAGCCTTTTTCAGGCTTGACTTTTCCACTTCACTCCCCAGACTAAGAAAACCAGCCTTAGGAGTGTTTTAATTCCTTACACTTTAGCTTTCATAGAAAGCAAGGGTGAGTGAAGTCTGACATGAAGGAAGGAGGAGGTCACAGTTAACTGAGGACAGAGAGGGTACGACCCCAAGGCTGGCATCACTTTCATCTCAGATTTCAGATTTCATGAGAAAATCCCTGAGGTCGGCAGATGACAACAAATGAAGGTTTAGAATAACTGAGAGAATTACCAAAATTATACACCCTCTGAAGGTGTCTATTCATCTCCAATAACAAGCCCCTTTCAAAGGGGCTTGTTTGTTTAACATGTATTTACTGAGTGCCTACAAATGTGAACTGGACACACTCTTTCTTCAACCTGCTCCTCATTAACTTTACAAAAACCTTTAACAAATGCTCAAAACCCTTCCTTCCTCCCCTCCCTTCCTCCCTTCCTCTCTCCCTCCCTCCCTTCCTCATTCTCTGTCCTCTCCCTTGTTTCATCTTTCTCTCTTCTTATGTTTTTACAAGCATTTGGTGTTTTAATATTTTTTTCCTTTTTGAAAATTTTCAACTTCTATTTTCTTATCCAAAAATTTTTTAAATGGCCTACAGTAGGTTATGCAGAGGACAAGAGGTGAGTTATATAAACCTTAAGGGAGTTCTTTGGATGAATAAGATTTCTCAGTTTCCCTGACTAGTTTTCTCTCTCCATTGACCCTCTTCATCACTAAAAGATCTCTAACCGCTACATTTTCTTCTTCAGCTGAAGAAATGGAGAGGGAGGTGAGGGATATTTTGAAATAGAGGAGATAAAAAGGAAAGAAAATATTTTTAAAGGTTTCCTCTAACAGTAAAATGTATAGGACACTGCTTGGTTTAAATCCTGCCTCCTCCAATATCAACTGTGAGATCTCAGAGACATCATTTAATTTCTCTGTGCCTCAGTTTACTCAAGATGCTTAAAACAGGTGTTTCTGCCTCATCTAGTTATTGTGAGGATGGTGGCAGTGCTGGTTGGGTGCTTAGGGCAGTGCCAGGCTAATGACAGATGGGACATCATGGTCACTGTTGACCACCTGAGTGAGCTGGCCATGACAGCAAAGGGCAGAATCCAATCGAGGAGCCGTGTCTTCTCTCCAAAGCCTGTGCTCCCCGCTGCTTCTGCATGAGTGGGGCCTGCACATATGTGCAGCTTGCCTAGACACAGACACACGTCTCCTTCTCTCCCGGGACCACTTTTTCTTATCATGTTTTACTTCGTTGTATTCAAAATTGAAATGTGTTTTCTACCAAATTTCCTCTAAATTAAAAATATCACACAGCACATTTCCCTGGCAGGTAAGGAGAAAATAACCGAATTCATAGAGTCAGAGAAATGTGTGGTTAAAATCTTTTAATGGCTTTGTAACAGGAGAGAGCGTCTTCTTGTTAGATAAGCACACAAAGCATTTGTAACTCCTTCTTAATAACTCATTCATTAACCACAGGTTCCAGCAATCTAGAAGAAATATTTTCTCATTCTTATCTTAGAACACTCCTGAAGGAACAGAAGAAACCATGTCTGTGTGCCAATGACTATAAACACAATGTGATGCCAGGCCACCCCAATGCAGTGACCCAGGTACAGGACAAGATGCTCCAGCAGCTCTCAGAGAAACAATTGGGACAATCAATTTAACCTGACATTTATCTTGTCTTGACCATTATTGAGGCATTAATCTTCCCAGTGTCAAGGCATTGTCATCACTGGCCCCAACGCAATGAGTATCCATGGCAATAAAGATGTGAACAAACATTGACACAGCTCCTAACAGCTCGAGGCCACATCCCTGGGATGACCCTACCCCCCACTTAGAGTGCCTGCTGAGAAAGCTCAAGGCTGCCCCAGAGTTTACTGTTTGTTCCAGGCAACACCTGAAGACAGAATCCCTGCCTTCCAGCCTCTGTAGGAGGGTAGGAGCCTAACTTGATCAATGCCAGTTAGCAAACCCCGATGGTTTCTTATGGACCAACCCCCATCCTGGTTTTTGAAATTTCTCCCTTCCCTGACTCTGCCTGGCCCCATCCTGGTCGTCATCCCTGTTCCCTCACTTTCCCTTTAAAATGAAAATTTTATTTTTTATTTTTTTTATTTTATTAGTTTCAGGTGTACAACACAAGGCAATAGTTATACTCTTTACCCCCCAAAGTAACAACCTCCTTCCCCCAGTTCACCACCCCACTCCCCACCATATCATACATATTTATTACAACTCCCCTGAGTCCCCTCCACAGTATACTTCACATCCCTTGAACATCCACATATTCAGTTACAGTTGGCATACAATACTATACAACATCAGCTTCAGGTGTACAGTGCAGTGATCAAGCCTCTTGATCACTTTCCCTTTAGAATGCCAGTCAGCTCCGTGCAAATCTAAGTGGACTTCAGGTCCCTGTTACAATAGTGTATTACTGATTAAAATCTGTTCTTACTACTTTAATTTGTGTCCAGCTTTGCTTATTTTTGATGCTATGTAAGCCAAAAATAGGTTAACTGCAGTAGATCACAACATAGAAAAGATAAATGACATGGGAGGGTGCCAGCATCAATCGTAAGGCCAGGTGGAACTCCCAGGGATAGGTAATGAATTGCCTGACACAGACTGCATCAAGATGCCAATGTCCATCTACATATTAAATATCAGTAAAGCTTAATTTCCTCCTTATTTTCATTAGGCCAAAAAAATCAGAGCAGATTGACCTTCCAGTTCTAGCATTTTCCTTCTGCGCTCCAGTGTGTCTCGCCCAGTGCACACACCATCTTTTCAGGACCACTGATCTGAAGAGCAAATTTCCGTGCAGAGAAGCTGAATTAAAATTCATGCCCCACGGTCCACACTGTGTAGGCTATGGGTTCCATACAGGGTGATTCAGACTTTACCCCAGTTAGCCTCTGCCCAGAAATGCCAGGCTCTGTCGTGGGCATGGCATCGTCGGTACAGACGGTATTCTCATCTGACAAGCAGGGCTTTCTTGGGCCTGCTGGCGCTATGCCCATTAGATGAAAAACACACGAAGGACAGATTCAAGCCACTCTTGTCTTCTTAAAATAAGCAATTCATTTTTTAGGGACTGAGAGCTATTTTTCACAGCATTAGTTACTTGGCAGCTGTTTCTAAAATGGCTTCCGCAATTCTAAGAAGCTGTGATTCATCCTTTGGCCCAGCAAGGTCCTGAGTGCATGGAAATTCCAGCGGGAGTTATAAATGTCACTTTTCATGCTCAGAGCTCACACAGCCTTCTGTAGAGCCAGCAGGAAAGTCAGCAAATTCCGTGACAATGGAAAACAAGAGGCAGCATTCAACTGGTTGTTGGTCAAACCCGCTTGTGTTACCCAGTGTCCACCCGGAATCACAGACATTCATGATGGGAAACCCCAGAAACCCCTGAGTCTGTTCCCTGTAGTCTGGGCAAACTCATGTCCTCACGGTTGTTTTATGGCAGATACTTGTTTTCACATTTTCCTGAATTACTTTTTTCTTTCTTTAATTTTATTACATATATATGTTTTAGAAAACATATATATGTTTTAGATACAGTATGGTTATTTTTTTTTAATTTTTGAAATGTATTAATCATTTTTATTTGCTTTTTATATTTACTACAAAAAATTTAAAATAATACAAAAGCATGGAAGTGGGAAGTAAAGGTCTCCCAACCAAAACACCTTCACCACTCACATTTCTCAGAGTTATCACAGCTATGGTTTGTCTTATTTCACATTTTTTATGAGTGTAGGATACCATATGTAGGACAAATAGGGTAAATACTATGACCATTTTGTTAGCTATGCTTCCAGAAATTTTCCAAGTACATACAAGCATAAACATATATTTACATGCTTATTTATGTTTTTCTGTTTTTAATGGGATCATACTATATATGCTAATCTGCATTTTCTATTTTGCACATTTAACTTTGCATTTCTTTTCATGGTGGTACAATTGCCCTTATAATGGTTGCACAGCATTTGTTTTATGGAAGCCCCATAATTGATTTAATTGCCTCATTTTAATGGCAATTCCAGTCGCTCCAGGTTTTCACTGTGACAATGTGCTGCAGTAAACAGCCTCAGATTCAGCAGCCTACTGCCACTTGGTAAATGTCTAGCCATGTAGTCCTTAATATGTGAATTGTAAATTGACTAAATGTCACCCAAATGCACTTGGAGAAAATTTTACCTTAAAAGTCTCACAGACAATCCTCTCATTGAGAATTATGTTTAATGTACTTTTAATTTTTAAAATTGTGGTTAATTGCACAGAACGTAAAATTTACCATCTTAACCATTTTTAAATGTAGAGAGGTCTGTGGCATTTAAGTACATTCACATTGTTGGGCTACTGTCACCTCCCTCCAGTCACAGAAGTTTTTCCATCTTGCAATACTGACACTCTGTCCTCATACCCACCAACTCCCATTACCCCCGCCCCCAGCCCCAGGCCCCCACCTTCTACTCTCTGTCTCGATGAATGTGACTCCTCTAGGGACCTCAGATGAGGGAAATCACACAGTATTTGTCCTTTTCTCACAGGCTTATTTCACTTAGCATCATGTCTTCAGGGTTCATCCATATTATAGCCTGTGTCACAATTTGTGTTTTTTTTTTAAGGTTGAATAATGTTCCATTGTATAGATACACAATATTTCGTGCATCTATTCTTTTATTCATCGACACTTGTTTAATACATTTTAATGCTTAGTTTCAAATTTTCTGATACTTCAACAATAGTCTGATTTAAAATGGAGAAATTTGAGATAAATATATGACCTACTCACAGGTCTATAGGCCCTGCTTTCCCTCACAGGTGAGGAGGCCCCTCAGCTCTGCCCTTTCCCCACATGAGGACATTTGGAGAATGCTTTCATGTGGGGGATGCTGTCACCACTGTCCTCACTGAACCAGAGTGCCCGGCTTTGTCCCAGGTCCTGGTGGGCACAGCCCTTGTCCTCCAGTCAGAGGAGTGCATCAGGGCACTGCTAATACTCAAGAAGATGTCATCAAACAGTGGGATTATTCTGGTGTTATATTTTTGTGCATTAACATTTTAATTTTTACCAAACTTTACAAACAACTTTAATTTTTACAGAGAAATCCAAGAAATGTAGTTCAAATATCTTCAGTTAAATTCCGAGCCCCTCGCCTGTTTTCAGAGAGATGTTGTGGACTTAGGCTACTGCATGACTTTAGCAGGTTCGATTTGGGGAACTCATTTTGTCAAAATTCCTGTGAAGTTTTGTCTGAATAACTTAAATTGTTTAAAATAAGACTTGCCCTCCCACTTAGTTATAGAACACAGACTCGCGATTCCTTCCTGCTTACTATCCCCAAACTCCTAATGCTACCTCAAGGCCAGGCTAATAAGTGGCATAAAATAAGATGGAAAACAAATGACAAATGTGTTCTGGCTAGCTACTGTGTCATGGAAACCAAGAAACCTAATTTTTAAATAAAACAAATAAAATCCTTTTTAGATATAAATGGATGGAAATAGAGTACTATTTATAAGGTCCGTTAGGCTGATGGGTCAACAGAGGCTCTGTGCAGGCAGGCATGGGACGATGATTTGCTGAAGAAAAGAATAAAATGCATAGCAAGTCGTGTTACAAACCTAGAAAGTTATTTATTCTGCCCCTCTGTGTGAATCTCCGCATTTAAAGCCACAAGCTTTCGTACACATACATTTTGCCAAAACAGAACACGTCGAAGCAGTTACACTATTGAAACCAATTTATAGCGGATGTTTATAGAAAAGAGCCTCCCAGCACATTAAAGATATTACTTCATGTAGTTTACATACAGTTTTTTTCAGAAAAATATCTAGTGCCAAAAAAGACACAATTAGATCACATTTCCTCACAGACGGTTTCTTGTTCTTTTTGGTGTTTTTTCTAGTTACCATTTTCATCCCTTGTTATAAAGCTTTCTTAGAAAAAATGATGGCCCTTCTTTCAAAGACTTGAAAAAAGTAAAACTTTTTTTTAAAGGAAATGAAGAATTTCCTGGATGAAATTTTTTCCCGGAACCCTGAATGAAGTATTTATTTAGATACAAGAATAGAAAAGAGCTCTAGAAACTATAAAGAAAATGGTTTTTAAGATCCACAAGTGTTCTGAGGTTGGCCAACTTGAATTAGACAGAAAGCAGACACGATTAAATGGGAGTCTGCCAAATGCCATGAATAAGACGGGCATCAAGAGACACCGTCTCCTCTGTCAGCTGGGTCTGCATGCCCATGTTCCCTCTATGACTTCCACACTGGGGACACTTTACAAAGTCATCCCAAAGACAGTGGCCCCTGCCACACGCAATGGAGCCAAGAGCAGAGCAAAGCAGGACGCAGGCATCAGGGCTTCTGTGAGTCCAGCGCCAAAACCAAGAACTCAGAGGATGGCCCACTTGTAGACAGCCTGGCCAGCTGGCTTTTGATGACATCTGACTGGACTAGTTACCACAGCAAGGAGATGAAAGAGAAACAGAAAAGGCACTGCCAGCTTCTATACCCACCTCACTTTGTGTCCATTTTAGAGCAATTAACATTTTCCCGAATAAACAGTTAGAGGCAATTATGAAGAACTGACTCATAAGCTTATATTTTTTTTGTATACATCGGATGGATCAAGGCATTATTTAAGACACAAAAAAGAAATTAAATGAAATTAAACAGACAGGTCTTTTTATATCCCCACAGTGACACTTTTTGGGGAACCATGACCCACAAAGAAAACGTGTAATATCTTCCTGAGAGGTCGGGCAGAAGGGCTGGGAGTGGGCAGTGATGATCACGGCAGGAATCAAACGTGCATGTGAACACTCTGGTCTCATTTATGGGTCCTTCACTGTCATAGTTTTAACTTTAGAAGCGCTCTCCAATTCTCCCAACATGCAGACTCCAGCTACATCTCAGCGAGGAGGAAGCGTCTGTTTTCTTACACCCTCCAGCGACCTGTCCTATGCTTGTTGTGCTTGGATGTGGGCTTCACCTCCCTCTTTTCATCTCATACTTTGTTTAGGGTTTACGCTCACCAGGGACAGAGGCACAACAGAACTAAAAAAAGACCCTCTCCTTCCTAGGCCAGCACAAGGGAAAATAAACATGGTGGTGCTTCTGTGCAGCTAGTGACCAAATCACAACGATCAGACACAGCTCTCAGTGGCAATAGCTGAAAATAGCCACTTTGAGAAAAAAGAGCCCACACGAGAGGGAGAGAGGTGAGCCTGGCAGCGCAGCACACACCCCTGTGACAGTAATGGCAGTAAGTTCCTGGGAGTGACTACTCTAGGTCTCTGGCACAGTGTCATCTGCCTGCCTCCCACCTTCTCCTGTCTTCCAGAATAATGGAAAGTCATTCTATTCAGTGCTGGCCTCCCCACTCAGCAGGCTCAGCCCGGGGCCTCCTGCATTCCTTGCAGACACTTGCCAGCCAGCGGGGCTTAGCTTTGGCTGAGAAGGAAGAACAAAGGCTCTGCCATGATGGGCCTGTCAGAATTTGACCTCCCAGGAGCTGGCCACCCATGGCAGGCAGGTGTCCATGCCCTCCTTCAGTGACTGACCTGGTGGGGCAATGTGATTTCCCAGCCCCCATCCTGGAAACTCACTCCATGTGGATGCTCAGATGCCCAGGGGGGATATCAGACATCTTCTTAATGGTGGTTATTTTTTTTCTTGGATTTTTTTTTCAGGGTTTTGTTTGCACCTCAGAATAATATTGTATTATCTTCTGTTGTTTGATGCTTCGACACCGGGGGCTTGGCTGACTCTGGTGGGGCTGTCCCTCTCAGGGTTGACCAATTCCCAGACATAGCAAACAACGGGCCTGGAGCAAGCTTTTCAGACACAAAGCATGGATCCACAGCCACACTCATAACACCTCCTTCACTGGGCGGTCACACCCGGGCCACTGTTCCCTCACTCCAATCACTCCAGGGCCAGGGACCAGAGAACCAGGGACGCCCCTATACCCAGAGTCTACACCAGCCAGTCGTCAGCCCCCTTGCCCTGCCTCACCTGTTCTTCCCCATGGAAACCACAATAAAGGCTGGTACCCACGCTCTCCCCTGACTGGCTCTGCCTCCTGTCGGACCTTGGTGCCTCCCCACGTGGCCCCATATGGCAGACCGTGTCCTCTCTTCTTGGGACCTGTGAGTAACCAACTATCTTTTCAATGGCAGTCGTCTCCTGATCTGTTGGTGTTACTGTCACTCAAATTTTCCTAATACACTATATTTCAGAATAAACTTAAGCCTGAGTCCTTGGGGACCCCTGCAATGCTCCCACAGCACGGAGTCTAGCCTCAGTGAGTTAGGGTTAAAACCTGGCTTTCAGTCGGCTCACACTGGGCTAAGGAAACCAGGTCACTATAGGGCCCTGCACCCAGAAGGCCCAGGGCCAGCTCGTCTGCATGTCAGTTTCCAGCCCTGTGAGGTGTTCTGTCTGCTACAGGGCCATTTTTTTTTTTTTTTCTGAGGGCAGTGTCACTGGCCCTCATATGTGGGACCAAACTGGGGCCGCTGGCTTCCCAAGCCAGCACTTAACCACCACGCCACTCGGCCAGCCCTACAGGGCCATTTTTTAATATTGGGACTCAACCTGTTCTTGATGGTCCTGGGCTCCCAAGCAAAATATTCCAACAAGCTTTTATTATTATTTTCTTTTTAAATTATTTATTTACTTTTTGTGGTTATAGTTGACATTCAATACTATTCTATATTAATTTCAGGTATATGGCATGGTGGTTATATTTATATAATTTATATAATTTATGAAGTGATCCCTCCAATTAGTCTAGTACCCATCTGGCACCATACACAGTTATTACAATATTATTGACTATATTCTCTATGCTTTATTTCACATCCTGTGATTTTTTTGTAACTACCAATTTGTACTTCTTTTTTTTTTTAATTTTATTTTATTTTATTAGTTTCAGGTGTACAACACAATGCAATAGTTATACTCTTTACCCCCCAAAGTGAAAACCCCCCTCCCCCAGTTTGCCACCCTACTCCCCCCCCCACATATCATACATATCCATCACAACTCCCCTGACTCCCCTCCACAGTATACTCCACAGCCCGTGACCATCCACATATTCAGTTACAGTTGGCATACCATACTATACAACATCAGCTTCAGGTGTACAGTGCAGTGATCAAGCCTCTACTCCATCCATGAAGTGGTCTCCCTAACAAGACATGTGACTATCTGACACGCCACAAAATTTTTACAACATTATTATATTCCCCGCACTGTGTTTCATATCCCTGTGGCAATATTGTAGTTGTCTATTTATGCCATGTAATCCCTTCCCCTTCCCCCCATCCCCACCCACTTCCCAACTAGCAACCCTCAGTTTTTCCTCTACATCTACCAGTCTGTTTACTTTGATCGTTCACTCAGCTCTTCAGACTCCACACACAAGTGAGATCACATGGTACCTGTCCTTCTCCGACTGACTTATTTCTCGCAACATCATAGTCTCTTCACAACATTATCAATTACATTCCCAGAACTGCCCCCATATCCCTGCGGCAACATTGTAGTCCCACATACACTGTCTAAAACCTTCCCCCTCTCCCTCTTCCCCACTCCCTCCCGGCCAGCAACCATGAGTTTTTCCTTTATATATGCTTGATATGACTTCAATCTACTTAAATTGTCTCTCTGGGTTAGCTTGTTTGCCCCTTTCTTTTGTTTAAAAAAGCCCTTTTAACATTTCTTGCAATGCTGGCTTGGTGGTAATGAATTCCTTAAGCTTATTCTTTTCTGAGAAGCTCTTTATTTCTCCTTCAATTTTAAGTGATAGCCATGCTCGGTAGAGCAGTCTTGGTTGTAGGCCTTTATTTTGTGTCACTTTGAATATCTCCTGCCACTCCCTTCTGGCCTGCAGAGTTTCTGTAGACAAGTCAGCTGTTAGTCTAACAGGAGTTCCTTTGTATGTAACCTGCTGTCTTTCTCTTGCAGCCTCTAGGATTCTGTCTCTGTCTTTAACCTTTGCCATTTTAACTATGATGTGTCTTGGTGTGGACCTGTTTGGATTCAGCTTGTTTGGAACCCTCTGCACTTCCTGGGCATGTATGTTGATTTCCTTCACCAGGGTAGGGAAGTTTTCAGTCATTATTTTTTCAAATACATTCGCGACCCCTTGCTTCTTCTCTTCTCCTTCTGGTATCCCTATGATTCGAAGGTGGTTGTGCTTCACCTTGTCCCATAGGGCTCTTAAACTATTTTCATTGTTTTTTATTTTTTGGTCTTTTTGCTGTGCCAACTGAGTGAGTTCTGCTATTTTATCTTCCAAATCGCTGATCCGCTCCTCTGCTTCATCTACTCTACTGGTGATTCCTTCGAGTGTGTTCTTCATTTCAGTTATTGTATTCTTTAGTTCTAACAGGTTGTTTTTTATGGTTTCCCTATCCTTCTTTATGTCCTCGCTAAGTTCCTTAAACATTCTTATCATCAGTGTTCTAAATTGTGTCTCTGAAAGGTTGGATCCCTCTGTTTCATTTGGTTCCATTTCTGGAGGTTTCTTCTGATCTTTTACTTGTGACATGTTTCTTTGTTTCCCCATTCTGGCTGTCGCTCTGGGATTGCTTTGATGTATTAGATAGATCACCAGGAGAGCCCTGGCTGGATCACGCAGGCACACAGCTCACAGCCCAACACTCCCAGGAAAACTCCCAGTCTCAGCCTGTCCCAATCAGCCGCTCACAGATCAGGCTGAGCAGCCCGACAACCAATCACCAGCCTGGCAACTCTGCAAGCGGAGTGCGGAGAGTGGGACCCAAGGCGGCTTGCACGCTCCCGCATCTCAGTGAGCAGCCTGTTGGAGCTGGATCACGCCCACTAGGCGTTTCCCTGGCAACGCAGCACAAGCCGAGCAGAGGGTGGGGATTCGAGGTGGCTTGCGTACTCCCAGGTCTCAGTGAGCAGCCTGTTGGAGCCGGAAGGCACCTCGCCCTGCGTTTCCCTGGCAACGCAGTATAAGCCGGGCAGAGGGTGGGGATCCAAGGCCGCAGGCGCACGCGCACGCACACAGGCTCTTCTGTGCCAATTCCACCAGACCAATTAGGTCTCGGACCTGATCCTTCGTGGGAGGGCCCAAGCCCGACAAAATGGCGTCCTCCGCACACCACTCGCGTGCAAGCTCCGTACCACGGAAACAATAGTCCAAAAACCTCCAGCCTTTGCACCAAAGGTGCTCAGTTCAGTCCGTCCCCGCGAGCTCCCAGCTCACACAGCCACTCCCTCCACCAGGAACCAGGTAAGTGCTCACGGGCGAGCAAGCCCGGGCGCCGGCCCCACTGATTCTCCAGCTGCTCTTAGCCTCACCGAGCTGAGCAAAGAAGAGTCCTCACTAATTTACTGCCAGCTGTCTTAGAATTTCTCTTCCGGGCAAAGGAGCTCTGGGCTGGTGAGCTTGGGGTGCGACCGGAGGGTCTCTTCCCCAACCGGAGAAGCCTCTCCACAGCTGGGACCTCCCTCACGGGGCTCGCCCTCTCTCGTCTCCACCCGTCCTACCAGACCCGATGCGGCCTCCTCTTTAAGTTCTTCGTTTAGTGGTTCTGTTCCTCCAGTGTTCCAGGGACCTCCAGGATTGAATGCTGTATAATTTTCTTGTAACTTTGGTGTGATCCTGGGAGGCAGTTAGCACAGCATCTGTCTAATGCGCCATTTTACCGGAAGTCTCCCAATTTGTACTTCTTAATCCCGTCACCTTTTCACCCAGCCCCCTCCCATCTGGTGACCATCAGTTTGTTCTCTGTATTTATGAGTCTGTTTCTGTTTTGTTTGTTTATTTTGTTCTTTAAACTCCACATATAAGTGAAATCATATGCTATTTGTCTTTCTCAGTCTGACTTATTCCACTCAGCATAATACTGTCTAGGTTCATCCACTTTGTTTCAAATGGCAAGATTTAATTCTTTTTATGACTGAGTAATATTACATTGTATATATATATACCACCTCCTCTTCATCCATTCATCCACTGATGGACATCCAGGCTGCCTCCACTCTTGGCCATTGTAAATAATACTGCAATAAACATATGGATGCGTATGTCCTTTCAAATTAATGTTTTGGGTTTCTTCAGATAAATAACCAGAGTGGAATTATTGGGTCCTTCTTTGTCTCTTGCTATATATTTTATTTTAAAGTCTATTTTGTCTGGTATAACTATTGCTACCCCAGCTTTTTTTGGTTTCTGTTCTCATGAAATATCTTTTCCCATTTCTTTACTTTCAGTCTATGTGTGTGTTTCAATCTGAAATGAGTCTCTTGTAGGCAGCATATGTAAGGGTTTTGTTTTCTTATCCATTCAGCCCTCCTATGTCTTTTGATTGGCACATTTAATGCATTTACAAATTGACCTGTGGGGGAGGGCTCAGCAGAGGGAAGGTGGCACCCATCTGTTGGTTGCACAGGAGAAGGACACCATGCAAGGAAAATGGCAACTGTCCCTCCAGTCCTTGCCCTATAGCCACATACCTCAGTCTCTCCCTGTATGTCTCTGACTCCTCCCAGATCCCCATCCCTCTGCCGGAGCCCTAGGTGAGTGCCTGCAAGTGACTGGTCTGTATATGGCCCTTTCAGAGGACACCTGAGTTTCCCACCACCTTTCATCTCACTTGGACAGTTGGAATCATCACTGTTTTACACAGCCAGATGTTGGGGCGGGGGCTCCTCTTCCTAGCACCAGTACTTCAGGCTGGGGAACCTGATGTGGGATTGGAGCCCCTCGCTCCTCTGGGGGAGAACCTCTACAGCCAAGATATCCTTCTGGCTTCTCAACCATAGGTGTGGCACCAGCCCCTCCTACCAGTCTCAACATGGTCTCTTCTTTATATCCTTAGTTTTAAAACTTTTGTTGAGCTGTACTTCAGATGGTTCTCCAGGTTGATTGTTCTGTAATTTAGATATAATTTTAATGTGGTCATGGAAGGAGGTAAGCAAAGAGTTTATCTACTCTGTCATCTTGGACCTCTCCTTTTATTATTATTTTCAAATTTATTTATGTGAATTTGTGTTTGGCTTATTATTTTGCTTCATATGTTTTTAAGTACCCTTGGGCAGCCCAAGATGTTTGCCATGGTTTCCTTAGTTTGATCTTCAGATTTATAAAATCTGATCTTTAAAGGTTGTCTTCTTTCCTTCTTCTATCCTTTACTTTTTGTTTACTTTCTTTCCAACTTTTTTAACTTTAAAAAACTTTAAAAATTTGAGTAAAGTATAAAAAACCCTAAAATAGATATATACCATGGGTGCCAAAAATAAAAAATGTATGCACAATTTAATAGATGTTATCTATGCTCAAGCAGTAATTCACCATAATCAGAAGTGTCTGGACACTGATGGTAACCACTCTGAGCACCTCTTATAATTGCAGAAATAAAATGTGACTTGTATTCATCTTTTGTTATTGGTATATATTGAGTATTACAATGAATAGTTTTTTTCCTTTCTTACAATGTGTATACATTTTTTTGGCACCTTCTGTATGTACCTGCTTCCCAAATTAGCAATTATTCATCATGTTTGTTTTGTCTTTTTTAAAAAGTAAAAGCCATGAAACATTTACAAGTAAAACTGCAGATTCCTTTGTCTCCTATTCCAGACTTAGACTCTGTTATCAATTTGATATATTTTTCTAGCTCACTTCTCATACCGTATGTTGCATACACATGAATCCCTGAACAAGATAAATATTGTGCTTTAGCCTTTTCCATAAATGATTTCTTGCTCTAAGCAGCATTCTGCAGCCTGTTTAGTTTTTAAACATCTATTCATCCGTATCACCTCTTCCAGAGTTTTTTAATGATTATTGAGTTGTTGGAAAAGTCATGACATAGAAAAAAATACATCATGACTTTTCTGACAACCCAATATATTTTATTCCTTCATATGAATTGCCACATTATTTAGACAATCCTCTACTGACTCAGCAAGAAAATTCTTCTATGTGTCTCTCAAGCAGACATGCCAGGGTTTCTCTTGATATATTCATAGAACTAGAGTTCACTGGGTCTGAAATTATGCATAATTTAAATTTACATAGGTACTGTCAAATTTCTCTCCAAAGAGATTGTGCTGACCATTTCATTCTCCATGAAACTTGCTGCAAGTAAATGTCTGTTTGAAGCAGGCTGTTAGGCCTCCAAAGTTTTTTTTAAAAAGTAAAACAGAAAAGCAGAAGAGAGGCCAGCCCAGTGGCACAGAGGTTAAGTGCTGGCTTGGGAAGCCAGAGGCCCCAGTTGGGTCCCACATGTGAGGGCCAGTGACACTGCCCTCAAAAAAAAGAAAAGAAAAAAAAAGAAAAGCAGAAGAGTTTGTTAATCTCCGAAGTTTTCTTAAATAGTGACACAAAGCATTAAGTTATTGTTAGTACCTTTTCTTTAATCTTTTTTTTTTTTGAGGGCAGTGTCACTGGCCCTCATATATGGGACCGAACCGGGGCCACTGGCTTCCCAAGCCAGCGCTTAACCACCACGCCACTCGGCCAGCCTTGTTACTTACTACCTTTTATAAGGTAAACTTGAGTCAAGAGACAATGCCTTGTAAGGTTTGAAGTGGGACAAATGCTTGGTGCCCACTCCACTGCCTCCAAATCTTTATCTATAACCACCACTAAAGTGTGGTTTTCCATCTTCTCTGTTTTAAGAGGAAAATGCTTACTTTTCTAATCTCTATGTCACATTTAGCTTTTGTAGGACTTATGTCTTGCAACTATATGCAGCTCTGTAGACATTCACTTCTGGAGGCGTCTGTTAACTCCTCTTTCTACAGCTTTACCCATTCCAGCCCCTTAGGGTTTTGAAAAACTGTATCTTCACGTGCTCTCACTGACCACATAAATTGATTCGCTCTTCATCCTTGCCCTTAAATTTTCCCATGAGATTTTCGTATTTTATTCTTATCCCCATGGTTAAGGAACATTTGAAGTAAAGAAAAACATCTTTAGTTTTATTATTATTATTATTATTATTATTATTCCCTCTAATACTCTCTTTGCATCAGAAAAAAAAAGTTTAATGTGCTTCTTGCCTGTTGATCACTCACCACTCACTGAAAAAAAAGATAAGGATATTAGAAAATAGTAACTACTCATATACATGGCTTGCTTTTTGGTTTAAACATTTTCAGATTTTAACTGCTCTCTTATATAATTTTTCTTGCTCTTAAATTTTTTTTTTTTCCCATTAGTGGAAGGTTTCAAAATTCATTTGAATTTAAAAAGTATACACATTTAAAAGATAATTTGAATGTTTGGGTTTTTTTTTTTAATTTTGTTAACGGATTATAATTTATCTAAATTTTAAATTTAATTTGTACTTTTTGGTCATTAAATGATGAGTGAGGCTCTTGGGAAAAACAAACCCAAGAAAAAATTAATAGGTTAGAAATTCTTCAAGTGCCTACAACTTATTATTTAGGAAATCCACTAAATATTCTAACATGTTTACTTTGCACAGCCGGTTTAAACATGTGTTGAAAAACAGTGAAGGCATAGTATACCATGGCCAAGAAAGGACAACCCTCAAACAATAGTATCGGTTATTTTAGCTCCTGGTCAGTCAAGGAAATAGGTATAGTATTTGGAGTAAATCAGACACTGACTTTTGAGTATATATGTCTACATCAATTAAATGCAACTTGAGAGCTTTTATTAAAAAGCAGATCCTCATAAGAAAGGATAGGGCTGGCCGAGTGGCGTGGTGGTTAAGCGCTGGCTTGGGAAGCCAGCGGCCCCGATTCAGGTCCCACATATGAGGGCCAGTGACACTGCTCTCAAAAAAGAAAAGATAGAAGGCTTTGAGCTATAGATATTTTCTTTTAAATAGTTTGTTCTTGTTTTATTTTGTTTTTTGTTTTTGTTTTTCAATATCTTTGCAAGTATGATGACCAACTTTCCTCGTTTGCCTGAAATCGGAGCGGTTCTGAAGACACAGGATTTCTAGTGTTAAAACGGTGTAAGTTACAGGCAAACACAGATGAATTAGTTATTCTATTTATATAATTATAAACACAATTAGAAAGTTTGTTGCCAAGATCAGAGAAAACTCACCCAGGAGATGATGGAAGCGAGTCCCTGGTTATGGGGGTCTCATGGAGACACTCAGCTTGTGCGTGAGGTCAGCAGTCTGGTTGTAAAGTCTAAAACAAGATCAGAAATATTGGGGCATGATTATTCAGATGAAGAAGGAATGAGTCAAAATCAGATGTGAGCCAGATGTGCCTAAGATGTTGGCAAGAGTCCAAGCAGTCAATGACAGCATCAAACATTTCTGCATCAAGACTTCTCTTTTGCTTTTCCTTCTTTCTTTCTCTCCTTTCCTATGGACATGCTCTCGACTAGCTTGAAAGGTTAATCTAAGTGGGCTGACATAGCAAAGGAAGGTAGCTAGATAATTATGTACTAGAATTAGATTGATATGGTACATTATACTGATTCGTTCTTGGAATTTGAAAGTGTTTCCCTTGATTCCTATGAGACTTTGTCTAGGTTTTCAAGATCTCAGACTTATAGTAGTTAGGATAGTGAAGAACAATTGATAATCTTACATTTGCCTAACACTTCGAACTTCTCAAGGCACTTCTATTTTCTCCTATTATTTGCTCTACAGTTCCAAGAATTATACACAGAATCATTATTCGCTCCTTTTTTCTATGTGAAGAAATTAAAGACAGAGATAATGATAAACATTATTAAAATTTCAGGGATGTAAACAGAAGGGCCAGCCTAGAACCTGTGTTTTATAATTTCCACTCTTACTAAATGAAGCTATGCACTTAATAGAAGTACAGGAAAGACTTTTTTCATCCATAAAAACCTAGTGACTATTCAATGGTTTCAAACATTTAAAGCAAAATTAATTGCAAAATCATATTGTCAAATAAAATTTCACACGGAACTCAAATATATAAAACATTTAAGAATAGACCATTTCAGCTTGGCATAAGGTGTCTGGAAATTAACCCAACTACCTCTTTCTCCCCATGAACTCCTTCCAACCCTTTGGAACTCGATTTGAAAGCCACTGATGAGATCCATCCCATTCATTTGTCAGACAAGGAAACTCCCAGAGAGAAGTCACTGGGGTGTGCCTCAGGTGACCCAGTTGGTTAAAAAATGAACTGGAATAATACCCTATTCCTCTGGATTCTAAATTCATTACTAACTACCCATTATTGCTTGAGTTTTTCATATTTTTCTAAGCAACTGTCATGAGCTCGGTTCTTGTTTAATTTTTTTTTTACTCTCCTGTTTTCATTTGTGATTGTTTATTTTTTTGTAGAGCAAAGGCCAGAATTTCTGACCTTGCAGAAATAAAAAGGATTTAAGTGAATACTCTGACAAATTATATGCCAATGAATTAGATAACCTAGATGACAAATTCCTAGAAACACATAAATGATCAAAACTGGCTCAATAAGGAATAAGAAATCTAAATAGACCAATAACAAAGAGATTCAATAATAATAATAATAATAATAATAATAATAATAATAATAATAATAAATTTACCAACAAAGACAAGTTCAGGATCAGATGGCTTTACTGGTGAATTCTACCAAATATTTAAAGAATTAACACCAATCCTTTTCAAACTCTTCCTAAAACTATAAGAGGAGGAAAATCTTCCTGACTCATTCTATGAGGCCATAATAGATCTGATACCAAAGCCAGATAAATATACCACACAAAAAAAGAGAAAATTACAGGCTAGTGTCTTTTATGAATATAGATGCAAACATTTTCAACAAAATACTAGCAAATGGAACCCAAGAGCATACTAAAAGGATTATTAACTATGACAAAGTAGGGTTTATCTCAGGAATGCAAGGGTGGCTCAACATAAGAAAACCAATCAGGGAGGGCTGAGTGGTGTGTTGGTGGGGAGCTGGCGTGGGACGCCAGCCAGCTCTGAGCAGCAGGGCCCCCATTCAGATCTCACCTATGAGGGCCAGTGACACTGCCCTTAGCTAAAATGGTGAACAATGGCTCCACCTGGAGCTGGGCTGCTGTGAGTCTCCAGTGAAGGCATAGCTGCAGCCCCTACTGCAGTGGGCTGCCGGCAGCCAGCGTGAGCTGCCAAGAGCTGCGGTGAGCAGCCATCCAGAAGCCGGCGACCGATCTGCCTCACTCAGGAAGAACGCAATGACGATTCCAACATGGGCCAGTGAAGCAATGTCCTCCACAGCTAGACTGAAGAACAAAAGGACAGAACTTGTCTGTTCCCCTTTCCTGATTCCCCAATGCTGTTCCCCTCCCCCAATTCCCCAAAAAAATCTTAAGGAAAAAAAAAAAGAAAACCAATCAATATGATATATTACATTAGTAAAATGAAGGGAGGAGTAGCACATGATCATCTCAACTGAAGCAGAAAAAAGCATTTGACAAATTTAACACCCTTTCATCATAAAGCACTCAGAAAACCAGGAATAGAAGGGAATTTTCTCCACATGATAACGGACATTTATGAAAATCTTACCAGTAACATCATACTCAATGGTTAAAGACTGAAAACTTTCCCCCTTGGATCAGGAACAAAACAAGTTCTAGCCAGCACAGTTAGGCAAGAAAAAAAATAATAAACACAAGGCATCAAAATTAGGAAGAAAAAAAATAAAACTTCTCTATTTACAAATGACATAATCCTTTATTAGAAATACCCAAAGAATCCACACAAAAAAACTACTGGAACTAATAAATGAATTCTGCAAAGTTTCAGAGTAAAACATCAAACCACAAAAATCAGCTGTGTGTCTGTATACCTGCAATGAACAATATAAATGGGAAATTTTAAAAAAAATCTGTTTTCAACCACATCGACAAGAGTAAGATACTGCGGAATAAATTTAACCAGGGGGGTAAAAGACATACACTGAACACTATAAAATATTGTTGTAACTTAAGATCTAAATAAATTGAAAGATATCCTGTGTTCAAGGAAGACAATATTATTAACATGTTGATATTAACCAAAGCAATCTACAGAGTCAATGTAATACTATCAAAATTTCAGCTGCATTTTTTTTTCCACAGAAATGGAAAAGATGATCCCCAAATTCATATAGACTTGCAAGGGGCTTGGATAGTCAAAACAATTTTGCAAAAGAAGAGCCAAGTTGGAGGACTTACATTTCCTCGTTTCAAACTTCCTATGAAGCCACGGTAATCAAAACAGTGTAGTAATGGAATAAAGATAGACATATAGACCAAAGAAATGTAATTGAGAATCCAGAAATGAACTCATGCATCTATGAGCATTTGATTTTCAGCAAGAGTGCCAAAACAATTCAATAGAGGAAAGAATAGACTCTTTAACAAATGGTGTTTGAACAACTGGTTATCCACATGCAAGAGAGAGTGAATTTGAACTTCTGCCTCAGACTATATGAAAGCATTAACTCAAAATGGATCAATGACCTAAACATAAGAGCCAATACCATAAAACTATTAGAAGAAAACATAAGGTTAAATCTTCATAACATTGGATTTGGCAGTAGATTCTTAATTATGACACTCAAAGCACAAACTACAACTGAAAAATTAGGTAAATTGGACTTGATTAAAATAAAAGAACTTTTGTAACATCAAAAAGTGGAAAGACAGACTTCCGGTAAAATGGCGCAATAGACAGACGCTATGCTAACTGCCTCCCAGGATCACACCAAATTACAAACAAATTATACAGCATTCAACCCTGGAGGTCCCCGGAACACTAGATGAACAGAACCACTAAACGAAGAACTTAAAGAGGAGGCCACGTCGGGTCTGGTAGGACGGGCGGAGACGAGAGAGGGCAAACCCCATGAGGGAAGCCCCAGCTGTGGGAAGCTTGTCTGGTTGGGGAAGAGACCCTCCGGCCACACTCCAAGCTCACCAGCCTAGAGTTCCTTTGCCGGGAAGAGGAGTTCTAATATAGCCGGCAGTAAATTAGTGAGGATTCTCTTTGCTTAGCTCAGTGAAGCTAAGAGCGGCTGGAGAATCAGTGGGGCCGGTGCCCGGGCTTGCTCGCCGGTGAGCTCTTACCTGATTCCTGGTGGAGGGAGTGGCTGTGTGAGCCGGACCTGGGAGCCTGCGGGGACGGACTAAACTGAGCACCTTTGGTGCAAAGGCTGGAGGTTTTTGCACTGTTATTCCCATGGTGTGGAGCCTGCACACAAGTGGTGTAGGGAGGACACCATTTTGTCGGGCTTGGGCTCACCCACGAAGGAGCAGGTCCCAGACCTCATTGGTCTGGTGGAATTGGCACAGAAGTGCGCGTGCGCGTGCGCCTGTGGCCTTGGATCCCCACCCTCTGCCCGGCTTATACTGCGTTGACAGGGAAACGCTGGGCGGGTGCCCTCCGGCTCCAACAGGCTGCTCACTGAAACCCGGGAGTGCGCGCACCACCTCAGATCCCCACCCTCCGCACAATTTGTGCTGCGTTGCCAGGGAAACGCCTGCTGGGCATGCTCCGGCTCCAACAGGCTACTCACTGAGACGCGGAAGTGCACAAGCCGCCTCGGGTCCTGCTCTCTGCACTCCGCTTGCAGAGTTTCCAGGCTGGTGATTTGTTGTTGGGCTGCTCGACCTGATCTGCGAGCGGCTGATTGGGACAGGCTAAGACTGGGAGTTTTCCTGGGAGTGTTGGGCCGTGAGCTGTGTGCCTGCGTGATCCAGCCAGGGCTCTCCTGGTGATCTATCTAATACATCAAAGCAATCCCAGAACAACAGCCAGAATGGGGAAACAAAGAAACATGTCACAAGTAAAAGATCAGAAGAATCCTCTAGAAATGGAACTAAATAAAACAGAGGGATCCAACCTTTCAGAGACACAGTTTAGAACACTGATGATAAGAATATTTAAGGAACTTAGCGAGGACATAAAAAAGGATAGGGAAACCATAAAAAAACAACCTGTTAGAACTAAAGAATACAATAACTGAAATGAAGAACACACTCGAAGGAATCACCAGTAGAGTAGATGAAGCAGAGGAGCGGATCAGCAATTTGGAAGATAAAATAGCAGAAATCACCCAGTTGGCATAGCAAAAAGACCAAAGAATAAAAAACAATGAAAATAGTTTAAGAGCCCTATGGGACAAGGTGAAATGCAACCACCTTCGACTCATAGGAATACCAGAAGGAGAAGAGAAGAAGCAAGGGGTCGAGAATGTATTTGAAGAAATAATGACTGAAAACTTCCCTACCCTGGTGAAGGAAATCAACATACATGCCCAGGAAGTGCAGAGGGTTCCAAACAAGCTGAACCCAAACAGGTCCACACCAAGACACATCTTAGTTAAAATGGCAAAGGTTAAAGACAGAGACAGAATCCTAGAGGCTGCAAGAGAAAGACAGCAGGTTACATACAAAGGAACTCCTGTTAGACTAACAGCTGACTTGTCTACAGAAACTCTGCAGGCCAGAAGGGAGTGGCAGGAGATATTCAAAGTGACACAAAATAAAGGTCTACAACCAAGACTGCTCTACCCAGCATGGCTATCACTTAAAATTGAAGGAGAAATAAAGAGCTTCTCAGAAAAGAACAAGCTTAAGGAATTAATTACCACCAAATGTTAAAAGGGCCTTTTTAAACAGAGGAAAGGGGTAAAAAAGCTAACCTAGGAAGACCAGGAATACAAACAACAAAATGCCAATACATATGCACCTATCAATAATCATTTTAAATGTGAATGGGCTAAATGCTGCAGTCAAAAGACAGAGTGTGGCTGAGTGGATAAGAAAATAGGACACATGTATATGCTGTTTACAGATGGAATAAGATATTTCATGCAAATGGAAATGAGAAAAACAAAGCTGGAGTAGCAGTACTTATTTTGGACAAAATAGACTTTAAAATGAAGACTACAGTAAAAGACAAAGAAGGGCACTATAACCCTAATAAACATCTATGCACCCAACATAGGAACTCCTAATTACATATAACAGATTTTCAGACATAAAGACAGAGATCAACAGTAACACTATCATAGTAGGGGACTTCAACACCATTGTTACCAATGGACAGACCCTTTAGACAGAAAATCAACACAGAAAGAGTTGACATAAAGGAAAAACTGATGGTTGTTGGCTGGGAGGGAGTGGGGAAGAGGAAGAGGGGGAAGGTTTTGGACAGTGTAGATGGGACTACAATGTTGCCGCAGGGAGATGGGGGCAGTTCTGGGAATGTAATTGATAATGTTGTGAAGAGACTATTATGTTGCGTGAAATAAGTCAGTCGGAGAAGGACAGGTACCATGTGATCTCACTTGTGTGTGGAGTCTGAAGAGCTGAGTGAACGATCAAAGTAAACAGACTTGTAGATATAGAGGAAAAACTGAGGGTGGCTAGTTGGGAGGGGGGTGGGGATGGGGGGAAGGGGAAGGGATTAGACAGCATAAATAGACAACTACAATATTGCCACAGGGATATGAAACACAGTTTGGGGAATATAATAATGTAAAAATTTTGTGGCATGTCAGATAGTCACATGTCTTGTTAGGGGGACCACCTCATGAATGGAGAAGAGGCTTGATCACTGCACTGTACACCTGAAACTGATGTTGTATAGTATTGTATGCCAACTGTAACTGAATATGTGGATGGTCATGGGATGTGGAATATACTGTGGAGGGGAGTCAAGGGAGTTGTGATAGGTATGTATGAAATGGGGTGGGGAGTGGGGTCGCAAACTGGGGGAGAGGGGCTGTCACTTTGGGGGGGTAACGAGTATAACTATGGCATTGAGTTGTACACCTGAAACTAATAAAAATAAATTAAAAAAAAAAAGTGGAAAGACAACCTACAAAATGGAAGTAAATATTTGCAAATCGCATATCAGATAAGGGTTTAATATCCAGAATATCTAAAAAAACTCTTACTATCCAACAGCTAAAAGACAACCCAATTGAAAAACAGGCAATGGACTCAAGTAGAAATTTCCCCAAAGAAGATTCACAAATGGCCAACAAGTATACAAAAAATGCTCAATAGTGTTAGTTGAATATGCTCAAAACCACAATAAAGTTGCACTTCATACCAACTGGGATGGCTATGATAGATAGATGATAGACAGATTAGATAGATAATAGATAGATAGATAGATAGATAGATAGATAGATAGATAGATAGATAATAACAAGTATTGGCAAGGATGTGGAGAAATTGATACTCTCATTGTACGTTGAGACAGGATGTTGGTATGTTCTTTTTTTTTTTTTTTTTTTAATTTATTTTTTTTATTTTATTTTTAATTAGTTTCAGGTGTACAACACAGTGCAATAGTTATACATTTTACCCCTCAAAGTGACAACCCCCCACCCCCAATACACCACCCCACACCCCCCCATATCATATATATCTATTACTCTTCCTCTGACTCTCTTCCACAGTATAATCCACATCCCGTGACTATCTATATATATTCAATTACAGTAGGAATACCACCTCCACTTTAGTAATACAGTGCAGTGATCAAACCTCTACTCCATCCATGAAATGGTCTCCCTAACAAGACCTATGATCATCTGACATTCCACAGAATATTTACAACATTATTAATTATATTCCCCAAACTGTTTTTCCTATCCCAGTAGCAATATTGTAGTTGCCTATTTTTGCTGTCTAATCCCTTCCCTTCTCCCTCATCCCCATTCCTCTCCAAATTAGCAACCCTGATTTTTCCTCTATATCTATGAGACAGTTTCTGTTTACTTTGCTCATTCATACAGTTTTTCAGATTCCACATATAAGTGAGATCATATGGTATTTGTCCTTCTCTGACTGACTTATTTCACTCAACATTATAGTCTCTAGGTCCATCCATATCATTGCAAATGGCACGATTTCATTCTTCTTTATAGCGGAGTAATACTCCATTGTATAAATATACCACAGTTTCTTAATCCAGTCATCTACTGACGGGCATTTTGGTTGTTTCCAAGTCTTAGCTATTGTAAATTGTGCTGCTATGAACATCGGGGTGCATAACTTTTTTTGAATAAGTGTCTTGGTTTTTTCAGGATAAATACCTAGGAATGGAATTGCTGGGTCAAACGGTAGCTCTATTTCCAGTTCTTTGAGATACCTCCATACTGACTTCCATAGTGGCTGCACCAATCTGCAGTCCCACCAACAGTGCAGCAGGGTCCCCTTCTCCCCACAGCCCCGCCAGCACTTGTTGTTTGTTGATTTGTTGATGATAGCCAATCTGACTGGAGTGAGGTTGGTATGTTCTTGATGGGAATCTGAAATAGTGAAGTTGCTGTGGAAAACAGTTTGCTGTTTCCTCAAAAAGTTAAACATAGAATTACCATATGACTCCACTATTCCAAACTTAGGTATACCCTCACATCATTGAAAACCAATCCTCAAACAAGCACATGTCCACACATGTTCAGAGCAGCATTATTCACAACAGCCAAAAAGTGGAAACATCCCAAACACCCAACAAGGGCAGGCCAAGTGGTGCATCGGTTAGAGCTGGCTTGGGACCCCAGCTCTGAGCAGCAGGGGGCCCCGGTTCAGATCCCACATATGAGAGCCAGTGACACTGCCCTCTACAGCTAAGGTGGTGAACAATAACTCCACCTGGTTGCCTCTGTAGCTAAGTTGACCTGTGATGGTGTGGGCTGCAACTCCTGCTGCAGTAGGCTGCCATTAGCTACAGTGAGTGGCCAGCAGCCAGCATGAGTTGCCAAGAGCCACCATGAGCGGTCGTCCAGAGGCTGGCAACTTATCTGCCTCACCCAGGAAGACCGCAATACCAACATGGGCTAGTGAAGCAATGTCCTCCACAACTAGACCGAAGAACAAAAAAGGACCACAACTTGTCTGTTCCTCTCCCCCAATTCTCGAATAAAATCTTTAAAAAAAAAGTTTTTGTATCTCCATATTGTTTAACCCCTGATTTAAAAAATAAATAAGTAAAAGAAATTGTGGTAAATACATCCAATGGAATATTATTCAACCACCAAAAGGAATGAAGCACCTATACGTGCCGCAACGTGACTGAATATTATGCTAAGTAAAAGAAACCAGACACAAAAGTCACATACTGTATGATTCCATTTCTACGACGCCTCCAGAACAGGTAAATCACCAGTGCAGATTGGTGGTTAACATGAGTTGGACGGAGGAGGAGGGAATGGGAAGAAACTGCTTATCTATTAGAGGTTTCACTTTGGAGTAATAGAATGTCTTAGAACTAGATAGAAGTGGTGGTTATGCAACATTGTGAATGTACAAAATGCCACTGTGTTGTTCCTTTTAAAGTGGTTAATTTTATGTGATGCAAATTTTACCTCAATAAATTATGCTTTAAAGTTTTTACTCTTCTTAGTACCTCAGTTTAAAATCAGCTACTCTTTCGTTTCTATCCAACTGAAAAAGAGAAATCAATAATTTCACATTTAGATGGCTAATGTGAAAATGTGATGGTGTCTCCAAAAGTTAAGCATCCAGTTACCATAGGAACCCACTGTTCCTCTCTTACATACGCATATATATCCCAAAGGATTAAGTTCATGTACTTGTACTCCTCAAATGATCTATTTAGCCAATAAGGACATTGTCTGGTTATTTGGGGAATACATTTTGTTTGAGGTGATTTGAGACCTTAGTTAATAACTTTGATTAACCTGCTAATGGTGACGGTAGCTAAAGCTTGCCATTAATCAAGCATCCCGTATGTAATGGGTTTTGCTGATATTTACAGTGGTTCCACAGTGTTATTTAGACAGCAGTTGACTCTGTCATGTCTTCTGTTTATTTCATAATCTATTAGGTCTGGGCCAGGCACAGAGTAAGCATAATCTGTCTCAAAATAATCATCCCAAACAAGGCAAATGCATTAACCATGTGCCTTTTTCATTTCTGGTGAAATCGTTTGTGAATTTAGCTTTTGTTTCCATCGTGTATGTCCTCTCTAGCTCTTATGGTATAAAATACATGTTTGTTACATATTATCAACAGAGAGATGTCCTAAGATTATTGTACCTGTAGGGAGACCTTGATACGTAAATGGAAACTCAGATCTTTAGCATCTTCTCACCTCCCTCTGAACCTGCTTTGCTGTGTCTTGAGAGTTAATACTGTCGCCAAGCAAGGCATGAATTAGACCCATATAATGATGACATTATCTTTAATCTCTTTATGAATCAACTTGTCTTCTGTAATTGTTTCCCTATTAAAGGTCAAAATCAAATTCAAGATGGTGGAAAAAAATGACTTGGTAGCCAAGATGCTACATCCAAATTTTATTATTAACGGATGGCAAGTATTACATCAGGAATCAAAAGGACAGAGTTTACTTAGAAAGTGGTGATGAATGAAAAAATGACCAGAAATTTCCTGAGCTCATTGACTTGGACTGGGACATCTGGTAATAGATGATAATAACAGTGATTACCACTCATTAAGGCCTTCCTACGTGCTGGGCCCAGGGCTCAGTGATTTATCCCACATCTTACATGGAAAGAAATGAAAGGTTAAATGCTTTTATGTGGAAGATCCAGGTTAGTCTGACTCCATAGTCTGAATGCTTAACTGTCACCTTGTTCCAGAGCCCCTCAAACCATAACGTTTCACATTAGCTCCCAGAGACATTGGGTGTGAAATGTAGTGAGACGTTCTCTTTGGCCTGTTTCAATTTGATGTAATTAAACTCGTTAGGAACAAAAAGGGTACATTGTTCAAGAAGGTAGAGCTTTTAAAATATCTGTAAGATTCCCCATCAAGCTCCTGACAAGATATGGATAAAGGACAAGTGAAAACCTTTAACATATGCTGGTACCTGCCTGTCACATTCATCAAGGGTTTGCTTTGAAATGTCCACAGGCTGTAGCTGCACTTGTAGATCCCATTCAGAGTACATGGTCCTATGAGGGGTGAGTTGGTTGAAAGGAGAGAGGTTCACTTTAGTTTAGGGCTTTAAGTGTAGCAGGCACCTCACTCCCTGGCCTAACTCAGGCCAGGAGAAGGCCAACTTTAATGTCAGCATCTCACTGGCATTTTCATGATGGATGCCGTTGGAAAGGGGGATCTAATTCTTCATTCAGTCCAACCCTGTTCTAATACAGTGCAATTCAGCAAACACTCACCGTGTGCCTACAGTAGTTTGATATCACATGGAACACAGACATAGTGAGGAAAAGGTCCCTGCTGTCCAAGGACTCATAGGCAAGTGTCCAAGACAGGGAGTCAACAGGAATACTGCCCTGGGACACAGAGGCTGATGCAAAGGGAAAACTGTTGTGATTCAACCAGGAAAAAGAGGGATCCCAGAGAAGAGTCTTCCTGAGCTCAGTTTCGTAGGGTAAGTCAGACGCCATGGATGGACAGTGCTCGTTGGAGGGAAGAGCATGGTCAAAAGCAAGGGCATGGTGTTGGAAATAGCAAGGCTGTTCGGGAGACTCTAAGTAGACCTGGGACAGACCCTATTCGCATGGTCCTTGTCCATCCCTTGCCGTCACTGCGCTTGTATCTCTACCTGCCCACAGCCCCACCTTGGCACAGTTTACCCATGTCCATTCACACCTTCGGGAATTGGACCAGTAAAACCCAGGGCTCCCAGCATGCGGCTGGAGAGACTGGGAAAAGCTCTACATTCTATTTTTTCTGACTAAGCCAAGATGAAAAGTGTTTCCCAGCAAGACACTATTATTATTCTTGGACAGTTGTCTATTTTTAAAATTCGGGCCAGATATCTCTTGCTTTGGAGTTAGGTCAACTAAGATCATTTTACTTCCCACCACTTTATTTTTAAAATCTCCATGGGGACTGAATTCGAACTTGATCAAGATCTGTTTCCGAGATTATCTTGTCACTGTTGGCAGTGCTGGGGTGCCCTCTGTCTTTTTATCGGTTGGCCTGTGGGGTTTACTGGCAGGTTTAAAAGCTGATTTTCAGGCCTTTGGATTTTTGCATTTTCTTGTAACAGAAACTTGGGGCAAAAAAGGGGGGTTGAAAAGGTCCTGGAAAGAATAATAATAATAATAATAAAATAATAAAGATGAACAGGCTATTCATCTCAATATGCTTAGCCTGATATTAAATAAATATCTGTTTGGAGGGGAAAGAATTGCATTATAAACAGAAACATCTCAGCCATCTGTGCAGAGCTCTTCCAACACAATTACATCACACTGTGGCTGATGGCTGGTTGTTGATGCCAATATTTGGCAGAAAGGGTGGTACCCTCCTGGGATGTCACAGCCCATCCACAGCTTCCTGCCTCATTGCCACTTACCCGTTTTATATCAACAATTAGAATCAGTAGAGAATCCAGTGCTTTCACTGGGGTAAAGTCTTTGACTTTATAAGTTAAATTAGCGATTGAGGATGTCTCAAACTAACAGTTTTCCAGATATTTTTCTTAAGGTAACAGGAACCAAACTGAGTCTGAAAAAAAAAAAAAAAGACCTGGGAAAAGTTGAGCGGGGTTTTACAGGACAGCAAACAATTATCCAACTCAAGGGTTCACCCTCTGCACGCCTCGTTCAGCCTCCTCAGCTGGTTAACAATTCAAGGTCCTTTCTCTCCAGTCTGCCTGTGAGAAGAATGGGTTTGACTTTTTAATCATGTAGATTTTCATCCAAAAGTTAAGATGGGAAGAGGGCCAGCACCTTTGAATTCACCCCCTGGAAGTGAAGTCCTCTTTCTCTATTCGCCTTCCAGAGTTTCTGGGAGTGCTTCCTACCGTCTGTACAGCCTATTGAGCTGAGTATACCCCAGAAACTCACAAAGGAGGAAGTCATGCTGGTTGGCACTCCCGAATCCTTTGCCTCCGTAATACCCAGCCCTCCAGCCTGACCCCAGAGAACCCTTGAATTTATTTGATCACCTTCACCTCTTTGTTGACAACTGAATGGACCTGTCTCCCAGGTGACATTTCTTGTACTGAGTCATCGAAAGGCTGATGCAGAATTCAGCCCCCTCAGAAGCTCCTCAACCCAAATCGCTAGGTCACCATGGTATCAGTGCTTATTTCTCCCTCCATGAGCACAGACACAGCTGGTGTGGTGTTGATGACAACGTGTCTTTCCTTTCTCACCCCGCTGCTAGGTTTCTGGCTCTTTACCCACAGTGCTCTGCAGCACACTGGACTGATTCATGGCTGGGACCTGAGGTTACAAATTGCTTAGACGGCCAAGAGGTGAAAGGACAGGGGCATGTCTGGGCAGGGCTCCCAGCTGTCCTGGTCCTGCTCCAGTCCTCTGAGTCTCGGTGCCAGCACTGGACTCCACTGGGGATTGCAGCTGACCAGAGTCAGCGTTTACTGCATCTGGGTGACCACACTGACCAACTGCTCAGAGGTGCAGTGGTGAGGGGGCAGCTGGCAGTGGTGGCAGAGAGTATTGGCATTACCCCTTCAGTGGGGAGAGGGATGGCACTGACACCCGAGGGAGGAGGTCACAGCTGCCAGCCAATCCCCTTCCTCAAGCTGTTAGTGAGGTTGGGGCGATGCTGAGTCTCCCGCAGTCCTGGAGCCAAGCTGTTTCTTTAGTCTCATTTCATGCTGCTCTTCTCGAACTGTGGGCATGATCCTTTCAGCCCATGTGGGTCCCGATGTATGTGGCCAAAGGGAATTTCTTTTTTTTTTACTAGCGACTTTGGGTGGATAGAAAAATTACTTCAGATTCCAGTGTGTTATTTATATGCATTCTTCAGCACGCCTTGGTAATGTGACGGGTGCCCTGGGAATGGGGAGTGGGGTTCGGAAAGGAGTTGAGCTGACTCCAGTCAAACAGCAAAGAGAAAAGAAAGACTGAAAAAAATGCTGAGGGCTTGATGTAAGGTAGACAAAGAGAAGTAGGAAAGAACCAAGGGCTGAATTTGGTAAGACCCTTGGTTTTCTCAGCTGTTTGTATGATCAACTCAATGGGAAGACAGAAAAAAACACTTCAGTTGACTCAGAGAACTCAGTCAGCCTGTAGGCAGGACCATTCATCAGCCATCTTCTCCCTACTGTGAGCAACGTCAACACCAGGAACATAAGATTTACAGCAATAAACATGCCCTCGGAATTCCCACTCCCAAGGGGCCTTTTCTCCCTCATGTTTATAGACTTTCATGTGCACCATCTCATTCCCCATCTTCAGCCCCACTCCATCCAAGATGCAGAAAGTTCCTTGGACTGTAGAAAAGGCACAGAAAGTGAGGGCTGAGAACCATGTGACCTGGGCCCAGGTCTTCATTTGGTCACTTGCTGCCGTGGGGCCTCAGGCACATTACTTAACTGGCTATCCTCACTTTTCTCATCTGTGAAATGGGGAACATAGTGTGCACCCCATGTTTTTGTTGGAAGGCTTAAAAGAGGCTTCAAGAAATGGTAGCTATTAGTTTCTAACCCCATTTATGCATTTGGAAGTTTGTCAGCATCACTTATAACTTTATGCCAAGCTGAAATTGCTTTTGAGATCTGTTTGTCCCCAAGCCTGCAAATTAAAACAAAATGTGTTCATATAATGGAACGCATGATGGATGGAGTAAAGGGACCCTGATTTGTTGTAGCTCTTGAAGTGTTTGGAGAATTAATGGAGAAAATTCACATGGAGTACTTAACACAGTGTCTAGTGTGTCAAACATACAGTCTCTAAGTGTCCTTTTCTACTTGCTTTAAGTTGGTTAGAAACCCTGTTGGCTCTACCATCTAGATATTCCCATATGTACATGTATTCATATATATTCGTGTGTGTGTGTATATAAATGTGTGTACTGCCACCCCTTCTCACCCACCCACTGCTATGTCTAATATAGACGCACCATCTCAAGCCTGGATTACTGACTACAGCCTCCTAACCAGGATGCCTGTTTGTTCCCAGGCCTCCTAGTATCTAAACTTAACTTACTGGTCAGAGTAATGCTTTAAAACATAATACAAACCATGGCATGCCTGTGCCTAGATCATTCCAAAGGGTCCAACTTCACTGTGAGCAAAAGCAAACATCCTGAAAATGGTCTACAAGGTCCAGCTTAATCCCACCTCCAGCCCACCCCTCCCCTCCCCTCCCCTCTTCACCACCTACCTCCCTGATCGGTGAACATGCATCTCCTCTCCCCTCCATTCACTCAGCCTGTTTCGGAGCAGGACTCAGGTATCGGCTGATACCTCTCCTGGTCACCTCCCACCATATCTACATGGCTCATTTCCACACCTTCATGCCATTGCTCAAATGTCACTTTGCCTAGAGACCTGCCTTGACCACCCTCTTTAAAATAGTACCTACGCTAGCTCACAGCACGCCTGCTCTCCCTTGCCCACTGCACTCACCACTAAGCTCCGTGTCAGTCACTTACTTACCTTGTGTGTTGTCTGTCTCAGTGCTGAAACATCAGCCCCGTGAGGCCTGAGTTTTCTTGTATGTTGTGTTCACTGCTGTATCCTAAGCAACTAAACAGTGCCACTGCACAGTAAGACTCAATAAATAACTGCTAAATAAATTAATAACTGGTCTTTTGAAAGTTTATCTTTGAGAGTCTGTAATTCTCCTTTTTTAACAAAAGTAATAGAGAAGAAAATAAAATGGATGATCTCAAAAGTTTCTTTCATCTCTGAAAGTCAATTAAAATTCATTTATGAGTCAATTTGTTCATTAAGGAAATTTTTATTGAGCATATACTAAACGCTGGAAACACAAAACACTAAATGCAATAGATTCTCTAATATCAATAAATTCCTAGTTTGATGAGCAAAGCAGCTTTGTGAGCCAGTAAGTGAGGGATATTGAACCAGGTGTTACAGAGAGAGGTGTTATATATAGATGCAGAGAAATGAATCCCTAACTCTTTGGGAATGAGATGTGGGAGGTAGAAGGCCAGAGAAGGGGGGAGAGGGAAGAATCAGTTTGAGAAGACTTCATAGAGGAAACTTACCAGTTGAGATTGGCAACATGGGTTAGAATCCACAGGTTGACAAAGAGCGATGACATTCCAGGCAAAGGCATTGAGATCCCTGGAGGCGTGGGAAGGGTAGGCATAGGGTAGAAGGGAGCAGAGGCCATTCGTGGGAGCCCCTGATATGATCCTAAGTGGGGCAGTATGTGATCATACTGAAACTTCTGATAGGCTGCAATGTCAAGAAAGGTTGGAGGTAAGGAGAATGAAGATGGAAGGCTACTGCAATATATGTAAGGGTCTTGAGTCTAGTAGTTAAGAATCGAACGCCTCATAGAGGTCACATACCAAATATTATATATTAGTTTGTAACCTGCTTTTCTTTCAGTTAGTATATTATAAGGATTTTTTTTTACTTCAATCTATATAGATAAACCCCATTCTCACCCTTAATGACTGCACTATATTTCATTCCTGGTATACCTAATATATTTAGCAGGACCCCTAAATCGTATTAAAGTATCTTATGATTTTTTTTAAAAAGCATTTATACCTAAGTTTATCATTTTGACTCTAACAGTCTAAGACAGCCTTAACTAATTTTGATGTATAGCAATTTGACAATAACTCTTTGTGGTAGATACCATTACCTCCATTTAATAGATGTAAAACTAAGCTTTAGTGGAATAATCCCATTGCTTAAAGCCATAGAGCTACAAAAAACCAGGCCAGGTTTCAATCCAACATATGTGTGTTCTTTCGAGCTCAGCCCATTGGATTAACACTGCAGAAATACTCATGGACTCCTGTAGCTGGACGATAATTCATGCTCATATAATTATTCTCACCCTGAGGTTTTGTCAGTTGGCAAGCCTCTTTTAAGTAAGGACTCTGACCCTTTGTATATTGCTCTCCTTTGCAGAGCCATTTTACCCTAAATTAGTCAGCCAGTGACCAACCTAACCTGCCGTCAGGGGACGTTCCGCCGGCAAAGGCTTGTGAAACTCACAAATTCCCTTCCTAGTTTTTGCCAGTTTTGCCTGTTGCACAGAGATGTGTCTAAAAATAGTGCAGACGGGTCGCCTGGAGCAGAAACAGAGAACTGGAAGCCATATCTACAAGGAAAACATACTGTAACCTTATTGGCAGCTTGACCCCTGAGGCCTTGACCTCTGATCTGGGAAGGTGTGTGCAGGGTGGGGTCTACATCTCTCAGCTGGACCGCTACTTCTGAGCATCTCCTCCAGGCACCATGCCTGGCACACGACTGTATGCTCTGCTTGTCCGAGCCCCTTTACCACCAGCAATGTGCTTTCAAATAAATTATTCCATTTGATCTCAGCCAAAATCACGGATTTGAAAAACTGCAGCTAGATGACATCACGACTTGAAATGTGGGAGGGAAAAGGATCATTTCCATCTACTATATGTCAAGCTACCAGCTTGACTGGTTGTTTTTACTGACTTGACCGGATCGATGGGTTGTTAAGTCCATGTTGACACTGATTGAATCAGTGCACTTGGATTTGGAGGGAATAAAGCAGAAGATAGCAGCCAGCATTCAGGGCTCCGTGGGGGTGCTGCAGGCCCTCAGCTGCCTCACACTAACCCTGAGAGGTGGGCACCTTCCTATCCCATTTCCCTTGAGGAAACTGAGTTTGAAAAAAGTAGAGCATCTTGGCCAAAATCTCCCAGGTAGCGGCTGGACCCACACCTGACCCTAATCCTTAAGCCCACACTCTATTACTGCTACCGCTGGTGGCTTGACAAATGCCACAGGACCCAGCTCTGGGGGAGGCACATGGCTCCATGTCCCCACCTGCCCTCCAGCTGAAGGGCAAAAAAGGAGCCAAAAGCTTACTGGGCCCCTCCATCAACAGACTATATTTGCTGTGCTATCACTGCATTTTCTTTTTTACCTAGTGACAAAAGACTGTGTGGAAGCCACACCCAATGCTAGAGTGGGTTTATTTACTTGGATTTTTATGGTTCAATGCTTTGAGGTTAGAGGTGGGGAACAGAAGAGTTTAAGCCTCAAAAAGCCCTCCGTTGGGCGCCTCACATGCAGGGCCAGATGTGTGCATTCATAGATTCTCCCTTGCCTGTATCAGAGTCATTTAAGCTCTTGTGCTTTGTACTTGAAAGGATCTTCAAAGGGTGACATCCTCTCAGAAGGCTGAACTTCAAGCTTCTTTTCGCCTGCTCTTTCTCTGGTTGCTTAACGCCATGTAAGGTTTGCCTGGGTTCTCTTTTCTCCCCCACAGTGTGGCCTGACCATCCTTGCAGCCCAGGCAGCCTCAGTGTTCAGCACTCCGGGTCAAACTGTCCCCGTGCTTGGTAGGCTCAGCAGAAAGAAAAAAAAAGCATTCAAAATTTGGAATGATTTATTGAAACATTTTTACTTACCTCGTCCTTGCTCATTGTTGTATGTCAACAGGTAAAGCTATAGTTCTCCTGAGAAGGCCAGTTTCTCAGGATCTCTAATGCCTGTGATAGTTGTCTCTCTTCCATCCCCCACAAAGTGACATTTGAGGAGGAGGAGAGAAGGGGAACAACCGTAAAGGAACTTAGGGGGACAAACAATTTTCCCCACAAAAATGGGGTCCTAATGCTATTTCTGCAAGTTAGGAAGTTCAGTAAGAGGCAGACAGCCACAATATTTTACAATAAGGACAACATCTGGAAGGACTGCCCCTAAGGAAGTGTGCTTTGAAGTATAGCAATGGGGGAAGGAAAGGCCACCCAGCTACCTTTGTAGGACACATCACAATGGGACAAGCCCTTGCTGTCAGGCCAGCACCAGGACCAGCAGGAATAAGGACCACTCAGCTGTGAAGGACAGAGGAAGCGGATGACAGTAGGAATCTAATGGACCAAGAGACAAAAGACCTGGGCTTAGTCATGCTCAGCTGTCCCTATGTTGGCTAAATGCATCTGCAAAGCAAGATGGCTCAAGTAAGGTTGAGTTTGATAAGTGACAACTCAAAACATAAAAGAATCAAAATTATCACCATAGAAAAATAAAACATATTTTGCATTTCTTCATGCTGATTTTAATGTTTATCTGTGTGCTGCTGGGTGACATGATGTATAGGACATCGAGCGGTCCTACTCCCCTGGATTTCACCCAGGATCCTGCCATCACCTGTGTGACTGGGTAAGTCCTCCCATTTTGCAGAGGCTCGGTTTTCTTTGCTGTTGGACACCATTTGGTGGGGTCAGGAATGAGCTGAGGGTCAGATGAGTTTTAAACTTAAAAAGTATGAGGTCCTAATTAGTTTTGACTTTTACACGCATCCTCCGAGAAAGAAAGATTGCTAATACACACCATAGGCTGGTTAAAAGAAGAGCCATGTACCAGGGGACTAGGCTGTTCGAAAAAGCTCTCTTCCGAAATCAGTGAACCATCTTAAATTCAGAAAGAGGAGATTTGGTTGGAATTCGGAGTTGACCAAAACATCAGAAGAGAACACAGTGGATCTAACCTTGGGAACTAATTCCAGAGGTCTCTTAACACTTCTTGTTACAGATATGAGAAGGGTATGCAAATATTTCCTGTGCTGACTTCATTGTAGTTTCAGGTCTAGAAAACAAAAGAACACTTGGAAAGAAAACACAACTGATTTCCTCAAGCATTGCTGTCTTTACACCTGGAGGCAAAACTCAGGAACTGTGTCCCCCAGTGCTTCTCCCACCAGATAGAAGGCTATTCCCATCCCACAACTGACCCTCAGCCACGTCCCAGAAGAACGTGCTATTCTGGGCTTCTAGTCAATATGCCTGATGTTGGAGGCTGTGAACTCTTCATTCCTTTAAAATATAACTTCCAGTCTTTTATGCAGAAGAGAAATTTGTGCCAACAATTTTCTGCCGGGATATTTAACTTCGGGGGAGTCACGACCCCAGACACACTTGTCCAGCTAAACAAGGAGTCCCCACACCAGTCAAGAAATCAAAAGAGTGCTCAGTAAACGTTGGCTCTCTTTTTATTATTATTGAAGAAGTTAACAAAAATAAAACTCGAATAGTTGCCACCACTTGTCATAAAATGCCCTTCAGTAAACATACACAATGTTGCAGTAGCAAGAAAACCAGTCTGTCTAGTACACTGGCTGTCTTCACTTACTGTCTCTCTCCAAACTGAACACCCATCTTGGGCAGTTTAGTTACTATTTTCATAAGTAGACGAGTACATATTATAGCCCCATCAGCAAGATTACCTTCTTGATTCCAGGAAGCATGTCATGTGCTTTTTTCTGATTGCCTCAGAGAAAAGTGTATGATACTTGAGTACATAACAAATGCCAGCTACGATAAAGAAATTATCGAGGGCTAATAACAAGAAAGGGTCTGAATGGAGCTCGTGGTGAATAATTGTGGTAAATACCACCGAAACTGATTAGAACTTACTGTAACACATTATTAGATGACTGTTGCATGCATTTAATCTTCTCTTCCTTACTGGCTTATAAGGTCCGTGAGGGCAGACATTCTCTGTACTGTTTCAGGTCCACACTATGAGGTCTATTTTGCATACACATAAGTAAATAATAAATACTTAAGGATAAAGCCCTTTGTCCCGATATCCGAGACTTGCCATTAAAATGCTCTTGTTATATTCTGGTAATTGAGAAAAGAGCTCTTTGAATTTACCAGTTCACTGAAAGATTGTGATTGGCCTTGACTTTTGAATACAGATCAAAACCCTGCCATTAACCCATCTCCACTCTGCAGCTCTGTATCCCAACACCTGCATTTCCCTGGGGTCCCACGTTAGTCACAGCTCCATTTGGAATAACTGTGAATGTGTCATGGCAAAATATCAAGTAAGGAACTGGCAGCATGAGAGAAATCAGAGGTCAGAAATGTGACTGTCATGGTTACAATGCACTTGGCTTTGTAGCTGCAGCCTGGACAGGAGACCAAGGGACAAAACCTCTTCTGCAGAAAATCCTTCACTGAGAGGTCCCAGGCTTAAGTCCCCTGTGAAATTCTCCTGCCTAAACAATAGAGGATGTAAGTAGAGCCATTGATGTCTCTTTGTTAAGGGAATATTTACTATTCTGCGAGTCCCTTCTAAGCAGCATGTTTCCATCTTTCATGACTTCTGCAAAGAGGGTGTTATTATTATTCTCTAGTTCACACTGAAGGATGGGATGCTGTCTAACTCGCTCAAGGTCACAGGGTTAGTATGTGGAGGGGACAAGGACCCAACTTGTGCCTCTGCACTTCCAGTGCTCTTTCCAAAATCTTTTTTTGCCCACCTCTCTGGTACCTTCTCTCACCTCTCAGGCATCCGCCAAAAGCTTTATTAAGGTAGAAAATAGCATAGTCCAATTCATAGAGTAGGGGACCCAGAAACACACTTTGAAACATGGTGCAGGATAAAGATGGCATTATAATTTATAGGTGAAGAATGAAGTTTGCAGGAAAGGTGCTGTGACAATTTGTTAACCATGTGGAATAAAATAAATTTATATTTCCTATCTCACACCATGCAATTCCAGATATATTAAAGATCAAACATGACACACATCATTTGAAGCTTTTGAAGGAAAAAGATTAGATTACAAAACTGAGGCATTTTCTCAATGACTTTTTTGTTCTTTTCCAGGCCTGGTGGTGCAGATTCTGGAAAGGAAAAGACCACCAAGAATGCTGCCAGCTGGCCTAAACAGCCACCTCAAGGAAGGCAGTAGACATTTCTGTGAGGACCTGAATTTACCTGGAACTTTCTTAAACCTGTTTCTTGGAACTTTGTCCCCATTGTTGTCACTCCCCTGGGGCCTAGAAGAAGGATGGAGGGCACCAAACCCTCAGGACCACTGCCCTGTGGCAAAGCTCCAATCCTGATGGCAGTTTCTGCCTGCCTTTCTGATGTACAATGTGTTCTTAGTTCTATGACATAAAGATCAGTGGGGGCCCTTCTGTGCCCCTTGAGGAACTGGATGACACTGACTTGAAAGTCTCCAAGCCCTCTCAGGTGTCCTCTCCGCTCCCCAGGGCTTTGGTCCTCCTGGCCATGCTGGTCCCTTTTTCCCCGGATGCTGTCTCTGTTAGGCACCTTTGCAGCTCAGGTTTGGAACCCAAGGCCTTGCTCAGTTTGCACAAGGAGCCTTCTATCTGACCCACCCAGAGGAGTATGGTGTTTTGTGAAGTAGGTGAGGTTTGGAAGGAAGAGAGGTTGACGTCACAGCGACAGTGCTTCAGAGGAAGCGGTTCTCCACGCATGGAGCCCCCCTTCACGATGCAGATCCTCTGCCTCTTATCCAGGCGCCCTCCATCTTGCATGCTCCTCACTTCTCACCTCCCATCTCTTCTCCATTCACTTTTCCTTCTTTCCTTCCTTCCTTCCTTCCTTCCTTCCTTCCTTCCTTCCTTCCTTCCTTCCTTCCTTCCTTCCAACAGAGATGGTTTTTCAGAACAGTTTTAGGTTCACAGCAAAACCAAGCAAAAAGTACAGAAATTTCTCATATGCCCCCCACCCCCACACAGGCACAGCCTCCCCACCATCAGCATCCCCACCAGAGGGGACATTTGTTACAATGGATGACCCTACATGGACATGTCGTCATCACCCAGAATCCATCTTTTACATTAGTATTCACTTGGTGTTGTGCATTCTGTGTGTTTTAACAAATATATAATGATGTATACCCACCATGATAAAGTCCCACAGAATACCTTCATTGCCCTAAAAATCCCCTGTGCTCTGCTAATTTATGCCTCCTTCCCCCTACCTGACAACCGCTGATCTTTTTACTGTCTCCATAGTTTTTGCCTTTTCTAGAATGTCATAGTTAGAATCCTACAGTATGTGGCCTTTTCAGATTGGCTTCTTTCACTTAATGATATGCATTTAAGGCTCCTGCATGTCTTTTCATGACTTGATAGCTCATTTCTTCTTTTTCTTTTTCTTTTTTTAAATTAGTTTCAGGTGTTCAAAACAATGTAATATTTACACATTTACACCTCTAACAAAGTGATAACCCCCCTCTCCCCCAATCTCCTACCCCTCTGACATCTTATTAGCTGTTACAATTCCACTGACTCTATTCCCTGTACTGTAGTTTACATCCTGTGATCAGGTGTACAGTGCAGTGGGCAGACATCTACACAGTCCATGAAGTGGTCTCCCTAATGACAAGTGCCCATCTGACACTCTACAAAATCTTTACAATATAATTCATTATATTCCCCCACCTCTCTTTCATATCCCCTTGGCAATCTTGTGGTTACAAATGTGTGCTTTCTAATCCCTTCCCCTTCTCCCTCATCCCCACCCCCCTCCCATCTAGCAACCATCAGTTTTTCCTCTGTGTCTGTAAGACTATTTCTGTTTAGTTTGCTCATTTATTCAGTTCTTTAGTTTCCACATATAAGTGAGATCATATGGTATTTGTCTTTCTCTGACTGACTTATTTCACTTAGTATAATGTTTTCTAGGTTCATCCATATTGTTGCAAATGATAAGATTTCATTCTTCTTTATGGCCGAGTAATACTCCGTTGTATAAATGTATCTAGTTTCTTAATCCAGTCGTCTACCAATGGGCATTTCGGTTCTTTCCATATCTTGACTATTGCGAATAGTGTTGCAATAAACATAGGGGTGCATATATTTTTTGCTCATTTCTTCTTATTATTGAATAACACTCCATCTTCTGATGGACCACAGCTTATTTATCCGTCTCCCACTGAAGGTCATCTTGGTCCCTGCCAAGTTTTGGCAATTACAAATAAAAGCTGCTGAAAACATCCTCGCTATTCATTTCCTTTTTAGTAGAAAAATATTGAGTAGTTCCCCCCTTTCCAAATAGAGCCCTTTCTTTTGCCCTCTGGTGGTCCAGAGCCTACAGATATCGCTGTCCTCAGCAACTAACCCTCCGCTTCGGGTGGGCTTTTCAGCAAGTGCTCCCGAAGACACTCTCCTCTAATGTGGATGCTGAAGCCAGTAAACTAGGCCGTTCTCTTGCCTCATTATGTTACACAAATAAATGCAACTAATTCTCACAATATCATTCTATGCCTGACTTACACGTGAGGAAGTAAAAACTCAGAACTTGACGGATGGCCATCACAGCTAAAGGGTGAATTGCTATGGGTGGGGGCTTGGCATAGGCACTCATGGTGCACCCAGTGCCCAGGTTGCCTTGGGTTCCTTCACAGCTTTGTGCCCCCAACCCCAGGACCTGTAACTTCAGAGGGTCCCCTTGGGCCCTGGAGGATCCTTGCCCTTCATAGGCCTGCAAGTGCCTGGGGGTTTTATGTCCCCCAGGGCAGCCCATAGATCATGACTATGAGGACATAGATCATGACTATGGGGATAGTCCCTTGATGAGGGACAGCTCTGAGGGGTCATTTGCCCACTGGGGCTCCCCAAGGACTCAGATGGAGCTGGCTGGGGCAGGGGCTCATCTGAAAACCATCCATGCTTGGCCCCTCCCTGCCCTGCTTCCCTGTGCCCTTGCACGTGTCTCGTGGGGGCATTTCCTTTATAAAGCACAAGACCTGCCTCAGAGTCTGCTTCTGGGAAGATTAAAGCTAAGATGGAAGAAAAGGAAGGAAGGACTCACTCTGTCCCCACCCTGAGACCCCCCTCCCTGTGAGGCTGTGCAGAGGAAGCAGCCTGGGAATGCTGGCAGCCAAGGGGGCAGTCTTGGGGATTTGGGCATTCAGCCCCTGAGATTGTGGCACTGTTGACAGGTCTGGCACATGCACAGAGCTGCGAGTCAGCATTTCTCTTGCTTCATTCCTGAGAAAAACAGAAATACCAGATGACTTATGATCACAAGATCATCCAAAGAATCCTAGACAATAAGAGGACTAAAACAGCAAAACAAACAACAACAAAAAACTAACTTCGGAAGAAATGGGTTAATGGAGGGAATAGAAAATAACTTCAAATAAATATAACTCCTGGGAATTCAATAAGTTATTGCACCCATAAAGTGAAAAGAAAATAATCAGAGAATGAGAAAGATGTCTTAACAATTAACAGCAGCAACAACAAAAGATTGCTAAAATTAGAAAAACTCAGTACATAGGTTGGACAATAAAGTCAAGTAATCTCCCGGAATGTAGACCAAAAGTATCAAGAGATGAGACAAATAAGAGAAAAAATTAAGAAATTTAGAGGTGGTTCTACACTCCACTACTAACAGTCTCAAGAGATAATCAAGAAAAAAGATACATTATCAAGAAAATAATACCAGAGAAGTCCTTAAGCAGAAGAGAGAGACACAAACCTCCCAACGAAAGTCATGTAAATGAAAAAGAGCCACATCTGGAAACATTATCATGAAATTTCAAGACACAAGGGATAAAGACAAGATCATAAAAGCTTTGAGAGACAGAGGGGAAAAAATAGATCTGCACTTACAGAGAAATGAGAACCCAGTTAACATTTGCTAAAAGATATTGGATAGGATCTGAATGGCATCAGAACTGCAGGAAAATCATGGCAAACTGTATGAGAAAAATAGGGTCCAGTGTGGTATAATTTCAGCCAATTGTGAATAGCAGTGAAAGAAGGTTCCTCTGAACATCCTTTGCCATTGGATATTGAAATTAGAAATATGGAGATATACACATACAATTTTACAAAGCAACTGAAATTCAGAAGCCCAGATGAAGATGCGGGGAGAAAGTCTTCTGTCTCAAAAGGGCTCAAGGCATGTGGAGAGTTGACTCCCACTGCAAGTCCCTCGTTATATACAAGTCCCTTGCACAGGCACCAGTAGAGGTTTTGAGTGTCCTTGTAGCTGCACTGTAGGGAATTAAGGGTACAGCAATGTGTGTTTCTTGCCTGGCACTAAGTATTCATGAAAGGCAGCTTTCCTCTCCTGCTCTGGGTTCAGCAACTTGGGAACAATGATAAAGGAGGCCATCAGGATGGTGAAGGGATGACGAGTGAGCAGTCAGAAAGGAAGTGCATCTCGGGCTGAAAATGAACTTCATAGTCCACCTGCCCATCCACACAAGGACGTTGTCTTTCTGTTGCCAATCATGAGAGCACAGGTTTTCACGTTTTTTATTGATTTATCCAACCAATATGCATGAGTAGTGACTAGGTGCCAGCATTGTTATTAGGTGCTGGAGAGTAAATGGTGAACAAGACAAAATCCATGTTCTAAATAGATTAAAGGAGAAAAACAATCTAATTATCTCTAGAATAGGGGGAAAGTGTTAGATAAAATTCAAAACTCATTCATTATAGAAATTCTTTGCAAACTAAGAATAGCAGAGAGCTGTCTGACGGTGATAAATTATACCCATCAGAAACCTATAAAAACATCGTGCAGAACAGTTGGACTTTAGAGGTCAAGCAGGCAGGCATCCCTTCTCAACACTTCTATCAAGCATTGTCCTTGGTGGTCTGACCTCTTCAGTTAGACAGGAAAAGAAATAGGAAGTAAGACATGAAAAGAAAGAGAAAAACATTGTCCTCATTTTCAGGTAAAATGTCTACATAGATAATTTAAAGAAATATTAGACAATTTATTCAAATTAATATGAGAGTCCAGTAATATGGTTAGGTACAAATAGTCAAATGTCACAAAGTAGCAGACCAGAAACTGACGTAAAGATGCATTGAGATATGATGTAAGATAAAGGTGGCATTATAAATTACAGGCAAAGAATGAGTTATTCAAAAATGGTGCTATGACAATTGGTTATCCATGTGGACTAAGATAAATTTAGATTTCCTGTCTCACACCATGCAATTCTAAATATATTAAAGACCAAATAGGAAACATAGCTTTAAACTTTTGCAGAAAAATATAGGGGGAATTTTTGTCACTTCTGAATATGGAACTGTTTCTTAAAACAGAATTTAAAAAATGAGATATTTGATCACATTACATAGCCTAAATTTATTGACATTAAAAAACTTCATAATTAAAGTGAAAAGAGAAGTCAAAGTCTGCAAGAAGATACTTCAAGTCATACAAGTGGCAAATAGTCAGTATTTAAGGTATTTACAAATATACCTACATATACATATATACACATATATGTACACACACATATATAACCTTAAGATACATAAAATTCAAGATACATAAATTATATTAATAAAGTATTGAAGACATAAAATTAGTTTAAGATGTATATATATATATATATATATATATATATATATATATATATATATTAGGGAAAAAAGGAGAAACCAAATACTTCACAGAGGAGGAAGCCTGAAAGCCAATGAGGATGTAGAAAAATAAGAATTCTCATGAGGGTGGATCTGCAAATTGGTACAATCCTACTTGGGACAGTAATTTGGCAACATCCAGTGCATTAGTCTGGGGTCTCCAGAGAAACAGAACCAATAGGATACTTATATATGGGGGTTTGGTGGAGAGGGAGAGAGAGAGAGAGAAAGAGAGAGAGAGAGAGACAGAGACAGAGACAGAGACAGAGAGACAGAGAGAGAGAGACAGAGAGAGAGAGAAATTACAAGGAATTGGCTCATGTGAGTACAGAGGCTGAGAAACCCAAAATCTGAAGTTGATAGGCTGGAGGCTCAAGAGAACGATGGTGTAATTCTAGTCCAATTCTGAAAGCCTTAATACCAGGAAAGCTGAAAGTCCAAGGTCCAGTCCGAAAGCAGGAGAAGCCCATATCCCAGCTGGCAGACAATCAGAGAAAAGAAGTTTTCTTACTCAGCCTTTTGTTCTAGTCAGGCCTTCAGTGGATTGGAAGAGCCCCTCCCATCCCCCCCAGCCCCCCCACACACACACACACGCTGGGGAGGACATCTGCTTTATTCAGCCCACGGATTCAAATGTCAATCTCATCTAAAATCATCTTTGCTGACACACCTGGAATAATATAGAACCAAATATCTGAGCACCTGTGGCCCAATCAAGTTGACACATCATAAGTCAATCCCTTCCCAATTAGGTACCATACTTAATCTCCAAATAAATACAATAACAAGGTTATAATTCTGCCTCACATGACACAACTGTCCTTTGTAGAACTGGGAACACACTGATCCCTTTCTGAGAAGAAGAGACAATGTCCTTGAGTGATTTTTATATTCTTAATATTCCATAAGTTAAATACTATAATATGAAGTTGACACATCTTATGTTACAGGATGAAGGAATAAGAGAGGGAAGAAAACAATACGTTATACAAGATATTTATATATGTATATCACAAACATATATATTATGTACCTGGGCACATGGCCATGGCTGGTATTTATAACCACCTTCTTCCACTACCCATTCTGTGTTCCCTTTGCCCTTTGCCAGCACCTCACCTGGTCCTGGCTCCTTACCTGGTGGGCAACTCAAGTCTTCATTCCCAAAGGGTCTGGGCCATTGCTATCCTGCCCGGATTGGGCTGCTGCAGTTTCCCCTGGCCTTCACTACAGGAGAGGGTGATGCTAAGTGACACCCTCCGGGATCTCCTGGACTCCGGACTCTTCCTGCCCGCGTTGAGGGATTAGCAGTGCAGCATCCCCTGGGTGGTCAGGGCTGCCGCCCCAGCCAGCACAGTGAACCCCTTCCTTGCCTGTTGACTCAGACACATCAGGAGCTGAGAGTAGCTGGGTGAGTCTTCCCTCCCAGGTCAATGGAATTATTGTCTCCTTGATGGATACATTTCTTCCTTTGGAACTAAAACCTCTAGGCCAGCAGAGCATGAGTTCATGGAGACAGGAGGCAAAACTTATTTGCTAGTGGATCACTGGGGGTAATTATGAATAATGCCACTGAAATGTCCACTCCTTGGTTCTTAGACCCCTGAACCCTGGCGATGGGAGAAAAAGCACCTTATATTGGATAGTGATTCAGAGCTTGTACAGGGAGGCTCCTGGACAGCCTTTCCCCAGCTCTGAAATGTATTGCCATCCAGCTGGCACTGTAATCATGTCTCCTAAAGGCGGGTCCACCGTTCTGTAAATGCATTGCTTCAGGATGGCGGGGAACATGGTAAGTCAAGTCTACGAGCAGGCGGTGGTCAGAAACAGTGCAGGTAGAATACATTATGGAGGAAAAGACATTCTGTAAGCCCACAGATGGCAGTTGTGGCAGAAGCCTGAAGTGTAGGAAAGGCAAATCTGTACCCAGAGGAAGTGTCTATTCCCCTAAGAACAAAATGCTGCCCCTTCCATGGTAGAAGCAATTCAGTGTAATCAACCTGCCATCAGGTAGCTGGCTGATCACCCTAGAGAATGGTGCCATATGGGGGATTCAGTGTTGGCCTCTGCTGCTAGCAGATGGCCATAGCCAGGTCAGCCTTGGTGAGTGGAAGTCTGTATATTGCCGAGCCACACATCATGTCTGTCCCTGCCACCATGATCACTTTGCTCATGCACCTATTGGGTAATAAGAGGAATGGCTATGGATGGTAGCCAACTGGTATCCACGGAAGATGTCATCCTATCTTCTTCTTCTTTTTTTTTTTAAGATTTTATTGGGGAATTGGGGGAGGGGAACAGCGTTCGGGAATTGTGAAAGGGGAATAGAAGTTGCTGTCTTTTTGTTCTTCAGTCTAGTTGCGGAGGACGTTGCTTCACTGGCCCATGTTGGTATCGTGATTGCGCTCTTCCCAGATGAGACAGATCAGTTGCCGGCCTCTGGATGGTCACTCACCTCGGCTACTGACAACTCACGCCGGCTACCAGCCACTCACGCTGGCTGCCAGCCACTCACTGTAGTCTATGGCAGCCCACTGCAGCAGGGGCTGCAGCCTACACCGTCACCGGGGCTCACAGCCCAGCTCCAGGTGGAGCTGTTGTTAGCTGTAGAGGGCAGTGTCACTGGCCCTCATGTGGGATCCAAACCGGGGCCACTGGCATCCCAAGCCAGCTCTTAACCAATGCGCCACTCAGCCGCCCCTCATCCTATCTTCTTAATGTTTAAAACCCTCCCCTGCTAAGGTCACTTTTGGTGAACATTCACAAGGGACAATATCTTTGCTTTTTGACCATTCAGAGAGGTCTACCCACATACCTCTTTCGCAAATTTTCTTGTCATCAATTATCCGACTATGTCTCTTCCTGACCATCATCCATGCCATTGACCAAAGCCCATGAATTGGTCTAATGTTAGTAAACCTGAAATGTGAATATCCTTCAACCCAGCAGTTGCACTTCTATGTAGAGATGACAGAGGTAAATGTTTACACACATGTGCAAGGAGACATGCACAAAACTGTTTGTGACAACACTGTTTCTAATCGAAAAAACTGAGAATCTAAATGTCCATACTCTATGAATTGCATAAATAAATTATCATATATGCCTACAATGGAGGACTAATTCAGCAATGAAAATGATAAACAGGGTTAAAGATGTAAACATGCCACATCCAAAAAGATGAGAAGTGTAAAAATCTAGTTACAAAATATCAAATACTGGGGGACTTCCGGTAAAATGGCAGAATAGACAGACGCTGTGCCAACCTCCTCCCAGGATCACACCAAAATTACAAACAATTTATACAACATTCAACCCCGGAGGTCCCCGGAACACTAGATGAACAGAACCACTAAACGAAGAACTTAAAGAGGAGGCCACGTCAAGTCTGGTAGGAGGGGCGGAGATGAGAGAGGGCTAACCCCCTGAGGGAGGTCCCAGCTGTGGGGAGGCTTCTCCGGTTGGGAGAGAGACCCTCCAGCCGCACACCAAGCTCACCAGTCCAGAGTTCCTTTGCCGGGAAGAGGAGTTCCAAGATAGGTGGCAGTAAATTAGTGAGGACTCTCTTTGCTCAGCTCGGTGAGGCTGAGAACAGCTAGAGAATCACTGGGGCCAGTGCATGGACTCACTCACTGGTGAGCACTTACCTGGTTCCTGGTAGAAGGAGTAGCTGTGTGAACCGAGCCCAGGAGCCTGTGGGGAAGGACTGAACTGAGCACCTTTGGTGCAGAAGCTGGAGGTTTTGGGACTATTGTTCCCCTGGTGTGGAGCTTGCACAAGAGTGGCATAAGGAGGGCGCCATTTTTTCAGGGTTGGGCCCTCCCACAGAGGGTCAGGTCTGGGACCTCATTGTCCTGGTGGAATTGGCACAGAAGTGCGTCTGTGCCTGCGTGCATGTGGCCTTGAATCCCCACCCTCCGCCAGGCTTATGCTGCATTGCCAGGGAAACGCAGGGAGGGTGCCCTCCAGCTCCAACAGGCTGCTCACTGAGGCGGGAGTGCGAAAGCTGCCTTGGGTCCCACTCTCCGCATTGCACATGCAGATTTGACAGGCTGGTGATTTGTTGTCGGGCTGCTCAGCCTGATCTGTGAGCAGCTGACTGGGACAGGCTGAGACTGGGAGTTTTCCTGGGGGTATTAGGCCATGAGCTCTGTGCCTGCGTGATCCAGCCGGGGCTCTCCAAAACAAGCCCAGAGCAACAACCAGAATGAAGAAACAAAGAAACATGTCACAAGTAAAACATCAGAAGAAACCTCTAGAAATGGAACTAAATGAAACAGAGGGATCCAACCTTTCAGAGACAGAGTTTAGAACACTGATGATAAGAATGTTTAACAAACTTAGTGAAGACATAAGGAAAGATAGAGAAATCATAAAAAACAACCAGCTAGAAATAAAGAATACAATAACTGAAATGAAGAACACACCTGAAGGAATCACCAATAGAGAAGATAAAGCAGAGAACCAGATCAGTGATTTGGAAGACAAAATAGCAGAAATCACCATGTTGGAACAACAAAAAGACCAAAGAATAAAAAACAGTGAAAATCGTTTAAGAGCCCTGTGGGACAAGATGAAGTATAACAATCTTGTCATCATAGGAATACCAGAAGGAGAAGAGAAGAAGCAAGGGATCAAGAATGTATTTTAAAAAATAATGACTGAAAACTTCCCTACCCTGGAGAAGGAAATCGACATACATGCCCAGGAAGTGCAGAGAGTTCCAAACAAGCTGAACCCAAACAGGTCCACACCAAGACACATCATAGTTAAAATGGCAAAGGTTAAAGACAGAGACAGAATCATAAAAGCAGCAAGAGAAAGACAGCAGGTTACATACAAAAGAACTCCTGTTAGACTAACAGCTGACTTGTCTACAGAAACTCTGCAGGCCAGAAGGGAGTGGCAGGAGATATTCAAAGTGACACAAAATAAAGGTCTACAACCAAGACTGCTCTACCCAGCATGGAGAACAGTCTTAAGGAATTCATTACCACCAAATGTTAAAAGGGCCTTTTTAAACAGAGGAAAGGGATAAACAAGCTAACCTAGGAAGACCAGGAATACAAACAACAAAATGGCAATACATATGCACCTATCAATAAGCATTTTAAATGTGAATGGGCTAAATGCTCCAATCAAAAGACAGAGAGTGGCTGAGTGGATAAGAAAATAGGACACATGTATATGCTGTTTACAGATGGAATAAGATATTTCATGCAAATGGAAATAAGAAAAAAAAAAGCTGGAGTAGCAGTACTTATTTTGGACAAAATAGACTTTAAAATGAAGACTACAATAAAAGACAAAGAAGGGCAATATAACCCTAATAAACATCTATGCACCCAACATAGGAACTCCTAATTACATATAACAGATTTTGACAGACATAAAGACAGAGATCAACAGTAACACTATCATAGTAGGGGACTTCAACACCCCATTGTCACCAATGGACAGATCCTCTAGACTGAAAATCAATGTTGAAAGAGTGGCCTTAAATAACACTTTAGACCAGCTGGACTTCGTGGATATTTTTAGAGTATTTCACCCTGAAACAACAGAATATACATTCTTCTCAAGTGCACATGGGACATTTTCCAAGATAGACCACGTTAGGCCACAAAACAAATCTCAGTAAATTTAAGATTGAAATCATATCAAGCATATATAAAAGAAAAACTGATGGTTGTTGGCTGGGAGTGGGTGGGGATGAGGGAGAGGGGGAAGGTTTTGGACAGCGTACGTGGGTGACTACAATGTTGCCGCAGGGATATGGGGGGCAGTTCTGGGAATGTAGTTGATAATGTTGTTAAGGGACTATTATGTTAAGTGAAATAAGTCAGTCGGAGAAAGACAAATACAATATGATTTCACTTATATGTGGAATCTGAAAAACTGAATAAATGAACAAAGTAAACAGAAACAGTCTCATAGATATAGAGGAAAAACTGAGGATTGCTAGTTGGGAGGTGGGTGGGGATGAGGGAAAAGGGGAAGGGATTAGATAGCATAAATAGGTAACTACAATATTCCCACAGGGATATGAAACACAGTTCGGGGAATATAATAATGTTGTAAAAATTTTGTGGTGTGTCAGATGGTCTCATGTCTTAGGGAGACCACTTCATGGATGGAGTAGAGGCTTGATCACTGCACTATACACCTGAAGCTGATGTTGTATAATATTGTATGTCAACTGTAACTGAATATATAGATAGTCATGAGATGTGGAATATACTGTGGAAGGGAGTCAAAGGAACTGTAATAGATATGTATGATATGGGGGGGAGAGTGGGGTGGCGAATTGGCAGAGGGGGGTTGTCACTTTGAGGGATAAAATGTATAACTATTGCATTGTGTTGTACACCTGAAACTAATTTTTAAAAAATGTTTATTTCACAATAAAAGGTTTTTAAAAAAGTCAAATACTGTATGACACCACCTGTAAAAAGTTTAAAATAAAACAAACCATTCAAATTATTTTTGATAACTTTATACATAATGATAATATAAAAACTGCATGGGAAAAGCAAATACCAAATTCTGTTACCTCTGGGAAGAAAGATGTGACATGGGATTGGCAAAGGATAAACATGGGGCTTTGACTTTATCTATATATGTAATACCATAATATTTTATTACTTAAGATAATATCTTAAAGTAAATATGGCGGATAAAGTTGGATGGTAAGTACAGGGTTTCCATTTCATTGTTATCTATAGCTTTCTGTATGTTTTTAACTTTTCACAACAAAATCTTTGGCATTTCTTGGCTGTAGATACATCACCCTCATCTCTACCATTATCTTAATGTGGCTTTCTCCCTGAGGGCACCTCTGTGTTGAATGCCCCTTTTTTATAAGAACATTACTCCTATTGGATTGGGAACTCACTCCACTCCAGTATGACCTCATCTTAACTAATTATATCTGCAAATATGGTCATCTTCTGAAGTACTGGGGGTTAGGACTTCAGCACTTAAATTTGAGGGACACACAATGCAACCCATACCAGGACTCTGGGTGACATTACCAGGAGAGGTAGGCAGTGGACACAACTGGACAGGGCTGCCTACTTGGTCCCAGCGCCATTGAATGAACCTCACTCACTCACACAGCGTGCCACCAGAACAAGAAAAGACTGGCCATCCAACCTCGGGGAGGTTTCCAAACCTTCCATGCTCTCTTTCTGGTCTCCTATTACATTGTTTCACCCCACCTCGCTCTAGGGGTCTCTTGGTTAATACAATCTCTGACTCCCTTCCTTCCTACTCCCACACATATCTTGCCCTGAGGGTCCTTTTGTGACATGTGTTTGTGGCTGTAAGCCTGGACACTGCCCTTTGGACATGGTTTGCTGTTGCCCGTGCAGCAGATGGAAGTAAGAAACGCCCTTCTCTTTGACCTGGACTCTCTGATTGTGCTGGCCTGCACAGGCCCCGGGCGGGCACAGGACTGGTTAGTCCTCACTGACCCCTGCCATCTTTCACAGGCTGGATGGGCCAAACGGTGGAATCTCATGGCTTGATGAGCTATTTAGAGTGAAAACAAAAAGACCACCCATATTAGAAAAGGTAGCAGGGCCTGCCAAATCTAGGCTACCACGGAACTCAGGGAGGAGGCATGAGTATTGCACAAGACTGTGCACACAGCTGCCACCTGCCTAGTGTACTGTTATGTATTTACTTTAAAATTTCTAGAAATATAAATCTATGATCACACTTGGCATCTACTTCCAGTGTCTCAAAGCCCTCATCGTCGGGAGAGCTTCAACACCAGAGCAAACAGCTCATCGTCACCCTCAGGGCAACCATAACAAAGGACCACAGACTTGGTGGCTTAAACAACAGGCAAGTATGATCTCACAGCTCTAGAGGATAGAAGTCCAAGATCAAGGTGTCAGCAGAGCTGGTTTCTTCTGAGGCCTCTCTCTCTAGCTTGTAGACAGCTATCTTCCCCCTGGGTCCTCACATGCCCTTCCCTCTGTGTGTGTCTGTGTCCTAATCTTCTCTTCTTATAAGGGCAGTCATAGTGGGATAGAATTCATCCTAATGTAACCATCCCCTTAAAGACTCTATCTCCAAATGTGGTCACTTTCTGGGATACCGGGGGTCACGACTTCAACACGAATTTTGAGGGACACATTCAGTCCATACCACCTCCATAGACTCGATCTTCCCAATAGTGGAGGCTGGATCCAGTTCCCCTATGTACCTGGCACAGACCGACCTCAAGAAATAATTCTCAATAAATATTTGCCAAATTGAAATATCACTGAGACATCATATATGATCATCCATACATTTTTTTCCTTTGGACAAAGGGACACTACTTCTTTTATTCTTTCCTATTGAATTTATCCTTAGACATTTGGCTTGTCTGGATCAAGAGTTCAGTATTCATGACTTTGAGAGTTGGGATGGCTGATCAGCAAACTAATATAGTAAAACCTCCAAACTGTACTATCTGTACTTGCACTATTTTAAGGGAAATACAGTACTACATAGTTAAAATGCTAAATTGTAGAATTTTTCATAGTTCAATTTACTACAATTTTTTCAATAATAATTGTAACTCAGCTATAAAATGTTATACTGAGATTTGCTTGAATGAAAAGTAAGAATACAAGGTAATTAGCTTATCTCTGGTTTGCATAAGGTTGTTTTAAAGTTTGTTCTCCTAATAAGTAGGTATTTTTTTTAAAAACTTGTAAATATGTGCTTAATAAAGCTGTGTTTTTGTGTCCTTCGAGTTTTACCTAAGATATTGCTACAACTATTTTATATTCAGATGTAACAACTGGTGGAGGACCACTGTAATGCAACCTCTGTCCTACAGTACAAATCAAGGAAATTGTTAAAATGTGTCACCATTCCATTATTTCAGATCCTACTTTTTGTAACATCAAGCAATGCCAGGTTGTTATTAGCAGCATTGGGCTTTGACAGAGGATAGAAATACAAGAGGGAATGGAAACTATAAAAAGAAGTAGAAATAGGATCAAATGGTAAAAATGGAGGGAAAGAGATTTCCCTCCAAATGGAGGGGAGAAAGAGAATGAAAGGAAAGAATGGAGAAAGTGGTGGAGAGAGAGGAGAGAGAGAGAAGCAGATAATTGAAAAATGACGATAAAGGTGTCAAATTATCTCTGACATTAGGGTCTTCATCTGTCTCCTTGTGACAAGAATGACTTTTCAGAATGCCCTTTGTGTTAAAATTCAAACACGATGGCATGTCACAGTGATGCTCCATCAGACATAGTCTTTGGAGATAACAGTTTATTGGACTAGAGAATCCCACTAATCCTCTCACATCCACAAAGCATCTGGTGCAAAACAGCCTCCGAAGACAGTCAGCAATCTGATATTTCTATATTAGCTCCATGAAAAGGCATCTTTCCGTGAGTGACAGGAATTACGCCTGTGCTACTGTGCCTGTGTGCGGTGCAGGCGTGATTGCCATGCTGTGTGTGTCCCTTAAAGCCAAATGAGCTGCTCTTTTGAGTCGCTGGTATCAGAAAAAGAGCAAGGCTGTCCAGCTGATAATCCACAAATCGTGACAAGTAATAAATCTGCCTGCTGAAAATCTTTAAGGAAACTTCCTCTGGTGGGAAGGAAGGACATGGGAGGTAAACGCACATGGGCAGAGCCACTGGTACCAAAATTTTAATATTGCTCCCAGCTCAAACTTCCTTTTTTATCCTTGTTAAAATGTGAAACAGGACAATGCTGTGAAGCCATCTTTATCGAATGTGAATATTTAATGCAGTGTGGCCTGTGGACGAGACTGAAAGAGAGCAGCTGGAAGCCAGCATGTTTCTGGGCAATTGTTATCTTTAAGAAATCATGGAAGTAATAAGACATCAAAATGGCCTTTTAAGTTTTGTCTTCAGCATGAAGCTTCTACCCTGCAGAGGGGAAATATAAAACTCCAACTGACTATGTTGATTAATGGAAATTTATAATCACAACATCACCATTTGAAAGAATGGGCACTATTTTGCAGATGGAAAAATGGAAGCTCAGTCAACCAAGAGGAGGTGACCCTGCTACTTACCTCTGAGGAGGTCACATGGTAGGGGGAGGGGTGCTGGCTTATGCACATAAAACACCAATCCCCACCCTTCTGCAATTCCATCTCTGGTATTTCCTGACACAAATTTGGGGTTGGATAGGGAAAATGGAAAAGAGCACTGTGCATTTTGGGACCTTCCTGGATCTTCTTAGGAATCAAATGTTTACCATGAGTTCCCAACGGGTTCTTTTTATGTTTCCTCTTCTAAAGCAATTCTTATTTTTCTAAGTGCTTTTAGAGTAAGTCTAGAATTCTATCTGCACTAATCTGCAAGTCTCAAATGTCAAAGAAAAGAAAACTCAAACTTGGTTTCCCTCAAACCAAGTCTCCTCACCCGCACTGCCCCACCCCACCCCTCTCTCAAACACACCCTAATGTGAAGGTTCTCTTTAAGTCCTCTTCCCTAACTTTTATACCATCAACCTCTTCACTAGGGGCTGCCTGAAGAGGCACTTACCGTGTTTTTTCAAACAGTTTTTGTTTGCACAAAATTAGATCTACCCCCCATTCTTTGAGTAAAATGGAATCTCCTGGAGGATGGAGTATATTGAGCCTGCTTATTTGATTTTCCCAGACACACTGGCAGATACCCCTCCAGTCTCCAAGCTGTAGTTTGAAAAATGTAGATTTAGGCAACCCTTTAAGAGAACTACACCAAGTTCCATACAACAAGAAAAATTTCCAGAGTTTTCTGTAAAAATTCAGGTAAATAAAACTTCTTTAAGCGAGTGAAATGAAAATCTCCAAAGTTTATAATTATTTCCAAGGCTCGTCCTGACAAACACTGACTCTGGACGCAGATGTAAGTGGCTTGAGAATGCGGAGCGCTCATCACTGCAAGAAAACACTGGGAAGGAATTGCTTTTATTTTATTTTTATAAGATCTTTTCACTCTTTCAGGACTCTATTATTTGTCAGGCACTAAAGGTTCCTGAATTTCCAAGAATATTACAAGCATTTTCTTATTTCTTGAGAAACAAAATCTTGCAAATGTATATGAATGTGTCAGCTGTTTTTATACCCAACATGAAGGGCGGTATTATAATGAAATCCATGAAAGCAAATTCATGTATCCCACCTCCCCTGCACTCATGCAGGCATAGCTCATCTAGTCTCTTCTATTTTATCTTTTATGGGAAAAGACAGGTGGGATAAGACCCTTAATGGCAGCATGTTGGTGTCATGTTGGTGTCAGAGATCCAGGGGTTAAGGTGGTCAGTCCTGAGAACAGCCACCGAGCCGCCTGCTTTGGGAAGAAAAGGGAAGGCTTGTCTGTACGGGGTGACCTTTAGTCTCTGCTGGGAAGGCAGCAGGAATCCCCGTACCTTTCATTTTATTGCCCTCAGGGGCTGTCCCACATGGGTCCAGTGATAACTCAGTCAGTGTGGACCCTGCAAGGCTTGCTTTGCTGAGAGAGCTGGTGATGCTGAGAGTCTCCTGTGCCCTACTGAGCAATGGAGGCATGGGCTCCTCGGAACCACAGGGCATGGAGCGTCTCTTGTCTAGCTGTCTAGTCCAGGAGGAGGAGACGAAGAAGCCCCTGAGTTACCTGCCACCACTGTGTTCCTCCAGCTTCCACTTGGCACTCACCCAGGTGAAGGGTTCCTGCCCAGGTGAGCATGCACCCCAAAGCTTGATTTAAGATGGGTCAGAGGAGTATGTGTGTGTATGTGTGGATGGAGGGGGTTCCGAGAGGGACAGAATTAGCAGGGCTTCCTGTGACCGCAGCTCCTGATGAGGCCAAACTAAAGCTGAAGGGTGTCGAGTTAAGAATTAGAAAGAAAATCCTGGTGAAAAGGTGAAAATAAACTTAGGATGACTATGGAGCAGCCTTCTCTAGAGATTTGAAAAAAAAAAAAAAGAAAAAAAAAAGTTAATATAATCTGGGGAATAGTATGAATTGTAATCCTGCCCAAAATTACTGGAAATGCATTTAAAATCTCTCCTACTATTTTATTTCTACCCTCAGGGTCTCACCCAGAAGCACAAACCGGAGGCTGCCTGGGACTCTATTGCCAATTCTGAGAGCTGGCACTTGGCTTTTCCAAGAAACAGTGAATTTCCACTGTTTTGAAATTAAGAGGATTCTTGTTTATCATAAATCATGCTACAACACACAGTTAACAGAAAGTTCACAGGCTTGGAGTGTTCTGAAAGAAAAGAAGAAGAAAGGAGAGGAAGGTGGAGAGAGGCCACGGTCAAGGCTTGAACTAGAAACAAAGGGAGGAGTCAGGAGGCAAAGTCCAGGGGCGTACTGCTTTGAACCAAGATGGAGAGAAGAGCTGGATTCGAAGCAGAGCATTCGTGAGAGGCTGATGGACCGGGAATGGGACATGAGGGAGCAGGAGGGATCAGGGTGACTCTCGGGCTCTGCATAAAGCAAGTGTGGATGTTTGTGCCATCTACTGAGGCAGGGAAGACATGCGGAAGAACAGTGTGTTCTGTGGATGTGCGTGCATGTACTGGGGTTGGGCTGGTAAATCCAAGGAGATGTCAAGTGTGCAATTGAATTTTCTGACCTGAAGCAAAGCTGGGGCTCAAGAGGTGGGTACACCCAGCTTATATATCATATTATACCTGAAACCCAAGGAACTGACGCAATGGTCCAAGCAGAGACGGAAGGGTGAGAAGGGAAGTAAAGGGAGAGGTTGATCAGACTCCCAAGGAGCAAACATAAGGGATAGCAGAATAAAAGACACATATGATACCAAGAAGTGGTCAGAGTAGAAGGAAATAAAACCAAGAGAAGGTGTTATCATGTGGGTAAAGGCAAGAGAGACGTGTTCAGAAAGAGGGCTGAGGAGGCATGGGGACGCTGGGAGGCAGTCAGCAAAGTTAGGGCAGAGGAGCCAGGAGCACCTTGGTGGGGAGTCAGCGTCAGAGGGGTGAGGGGCGAGGAGGCAGAGCTGGGCTGTGGCAGGCAGGGAGGGTGCTATCTAAGGGGATGTTTAGACAGGTACTCCACGTACCTTCGTGCAGTCAAGGGGAGAAGAGCATGAGCTCAGGCCATCTGAGAAGTTTTCTTCCAGCACAGCCGGAGCTGCACTTTGAGCGACGGTTGGGATTGAATTAGCTGAAGGAGAGGACAGATTTTCACATGGGGACTAAGCCTGAGCTGAAGCTGAGACCTGCTCTCTACGGTACATAAGCCCAACCACATAAGCCATTGGGCTCCTGATCGATGCCTAGTTCCAAATGATACGCACCCAAAGTGCAAAAAACACACCAAGTTTCAAAGACTTGCTATGAAAAAAGAATGTACAATATCTCATTAATGACCATATATGATTATGTCTTGAAAAGATAGTATATTACATATATGGGTTAAATAAAATAGATTCCTACAATTAATTGCTTTCATTTTTTTTTGCATTTATTCTTTAAACGTGGCTGTTAGAAAATTTTAAATTACATTCACAGCTTGCTGTTTATTTCCACCAGCAGTGCTGGCCTAGGAATGAAACAAGAATGCATGACACAGGGCCCGCCTGGGGACAGAGTGTGTGCTCCAGGGTGAAAGGCGATGAGTTTGGATACTTTTAGTGGCATCTAAGTGAGAAGAACTTCCAAATGCAAACAGAGAAGTGTCAGTAGAGAGCTACTAGAGTTTCCTAAGTAGGAGAAGGAAAATTCAGGCATAGGGGGTGGAGGTTGCGGGGGTCTGTGTTTTCAAACTGGTGGAAAACTAACCCCTTGAAAGCTAACCGAAGAAGAGTAAGTCATTTGTGGAAAGGTGACAAGGGTAAGAGGGAAGAACACAGTGGGCCTGGAGCCTCCTTTCTTCTGTTCCCCTGTCCCTCCAGCACTGCCATCACCAGACAATCCAAAGTATGGCCCCAATGCCAGGAGCTGGAGCCTGGGTTTGAACACTGGCTGAGAAAGAGGAGTTCAGTCTGTTAGCCCCCACTATGCACATAGCCCTGTAAGAGGTGCCTTCTCTTACTGAGTGAATGTCAAGTGCAAGGGGTAGGGAGTTAGGCAAAATCGCAGCTGCCCCTCCTACCTACTGTGTGGCTTTCTGTAAGTCTGATGGCCTCTCTTGGTTCAAGGGCTTGGACATAATGCCTGCTGGACACGGAATTATAGTACGTACTGATGAGGTCACGTATGTAGAGTACACAGCTGGAGCTGGGGACACATGGGATTATATTGTGTTTTGATGAGGTATGGTACATCCATTCAGTAGCATACCATGAAAGCCTTGAAGATGGTGACAACAGATATGTCTATTTATTGACATGGGAAGATATTCAGGATATAGTATTAAAAGAAAAGTTACAGATGCATTATCCTGCTTTTGCTTAGAAAGAGTTTTCCAATTAGATAGGTGTTAGAATTTACTACTGAATTACAGATTTTTTTCTTTTTTCTTATCATATTTCCAATTTTCCTATTATGAACAAAGATTGATCTTGTGCTTTAAACTATTTAAATCAATTTAAAAATGCAATTCTTCTACTTGTCGTTACTTGTAAGTTACTTATAAGACATTTAATAAGAATTATTCTAGTATCAGATGTTTAAAAGAGAATTAGAAGGCTGGCCGAGTGGCTCGGTGGTTAAGGCCCCGGTTCAGGTCCCACATATGAGGGCAGTGACACTGCCCTCAAATAAAAAAAAAGGAATTAGAGACAGGATTGGCATGTTCTGAGGGTAATAAAAATCTGAAATGCGGGGAATAAAAATTGCTGAGAAGAGTATAAGAGAGCCAACAGTTGGACGAGAAGCCTCCCCCGCCACACACACACACACACACACACACACACACTCTTTGGCACAGAAATCGTGCCATGATTCTGAGTTGAGCTGATCTTAATAGCTAGTTAGACAATGAGGCACCTCTGAAGCAGTGACAATGGGCTACTTCATGTAAACACAATTTACTTCAATCCAACATTAATACACACTTAAAAACTTTCCTCTACAGTCTGTACTATTCTCTAAATGGCAAACTTGCTTAACTCATGCTCTAGGAAATTAGATTGGGTGCATTAATGCTGATCCCTTCATTGATTATTTTGCCTGTTTTCTCCAGGACCAATTTTCTCCTTGGTACTTTGTAATATTACCCATAATCCTACAGCCTTTGTTAAAAGGCAGTGCTCTCCTGAGCCATTCTTGGAAACAATATTAGGGAATGCTTAAATAATTCCAGCAGGAACTAAAAAGCCCTAGGAACTGATAATGTAGAATGGTGTGTTTCCGTGGAATGGAAATCACAGAGTAATGTGTGGGTGTGTGAACGTTCTTATCTGTCAAGTGTGACTGAACACCTTGGGGTCACATGGGCCTATGAAAGGGTTCTTTGCAGTGCTGCCTTCAGTGAGCTTCACAGCCACACTTCCTCTTAGTCCCTGGCTGGTTTTAACTCAATGTATTCTTTAAGGCTTTGTAGCTTCCTTTTGCTGTGTTTCTCCTTTCCCTATTTCCCCGTTTCGAATTCTGAATAAGAAGAAAATAAATAAATAAACAGCACAACAAATGTATGGGTAAATGTGACTAGTCTCTGATGAATCCATGTTCAGCCATACACCTGGTCTCTATCTGGGATTTGTCTTTCTCAAAGGCTCCTAGTTTTGATGGTCCATCCTTAAATCTCCACATGACTTATCCTTATGAGTGAAATTTTATAATTCTTTGATTTGATTTCAGAGCTCTGGTCCTATCAGTGCTAAACCCAGATATGACTAAACCCTAGGTCAACTTCTGTAACTAAAAGTAACTTAGGAAAACATCTTTTCCCCTTAATAAAATATTTGAAATTAAATGAGAGAAAATCTTCCAACTCCCACCACCTTAGCACACTGACTTCGATTTGTATGTTTTGAGACAGTTTTCAACTGTAGATGCCTTTGAAATTATAATCAGTGTACAAATAGTGCTCCTCTCCTCATTAAATATTATATTATTAACATTTTTCATGTTATTTCAAAGTTGTAAAACCATAATTTGTAATGACAATATAATATTTCATGAGTCTAAATAACCTACTACATAACTACTTTTATATTTTAGTTATTTGGGCTGCTTCTAATTTTAATTTGCTATTATTGATAATGCTATAATAATATCTTGATGTTTGTGTATTGTTTCTATATTTTGATGATTTATTTAAGACACATTCTTAGAATTATTTTATCTGTTCAAGAAAGGAATATTTTTTGTACCTTTTAATAGGCACTGTAAAGCTTATCTAAAATGATTGTACAATAAGCCGTGGTAACTAATAAGAGACTATCTCTCCAATACCTGTTTTATAGATATTGGACAACAGGAAGCACAGGTGTATGGCTCGATAGGAAGGGAAAAACTGAGCCCCACAATCACCTCAACTTGCCTCTAGAAGGCACTTTTCAGGGTAGTGGTAAATGGAGACAAGCCCACACAGAGCGCAGGGATTTCACTAAGCTGAGAAGACAGACATTGGAATTTGGAGCTGCTGAATAAGCTGCAATCTGCAGAGCAGGGACAAGAGAGAAAGTAACTGGAAAGAAACACGCATAAGGGTGCTCCTGAAGCTTTGGCCAAATACTAAACTTTCAAGTACGGAACAAGAAACCACTAATTCTAGCAATTAACAACCACTAGAGAAGGACAGTTCCTGGAGAAAAATATCTACCCGGAAGATACTAGAGTTTGCACAAGAAGGAAGACACTCAAGGCCTCCAGCCAGAGTGAGGAAACCTCACGGAATCCTCTGAGCTTTCAATAGAGAATCCAGCAAGACCATAGCATCGATGAGTAATCTAGCCCTAGAAAAGAAACTAATCTATACCCACCCGAACAAAGCTTGGAGTGTTTATCTGCAAGGAAATTAACAGCCTTCAGAATGAAAGTTAATAGTGTATTAAGGAAGACAATAAAACCTAGACACTAAATAGCAGAGCATCTATGAAACCCAGAATATAACAAAAATCCACCAGATATGTATGTGAAAAAAAACAGACAATTGCGAAAAATAATCAGGAGAAAAATCTGATAATGAAAATTATCTTGAAAGACAATGATGATAGAATTAACTGACAAGTACTTTAAAACCACTATTGCATGCCCATTAATAGACTAATGAAGAAGTGGTACATACATAAAATGGAATATTACTTGGTCATAAAAAGTAATGAAATCTTACTATTTCTGACAACATGGATGGACCTAGAGGATATTATACCAAGTTAAATAAGCCAGACAGAGAAAGACAAATACCATATGATCTCGCTTACATGTGGAATCTATAGAACAAAAGTAATAAACAAACAAAACAGAAACAAACTCATAGATACAGAGAACAAACTGATGATTGCCAGATGGGAAAGTGGTTGGGGAGCTGGGTGAATAAGGAGAAGGGGATTAAGTACAAATTGGTAGTTACAAAATAGTCATGGGCATGAAAAGTACAGCATGGGGCGTATAATCAATAATATTGCAACAACTAAGTATAGTGTTAGACTAACTGGGGGATCACTGCATAAATTATATAAATGTCTAATCACTATGTTGGCACTTGAAACTAATATAAAATTATGTTGTATGTCAACTGTAACTAAAAGACAAATAATTTTTTAAAAAACCACTATTACAAATACGTTAAAGGATTTAGATGAAAACATAAACATAATGAGGAAAGAAATAAGGACATTCAATAGAGAAATAGGACCTATAAAAATGGAAGCTTTAGAACTAGGTAATGCAATATTGAAAATAAAAATTTCACTTCTTGGGCCTAAAAGCAGATTAGACACAGCTGAAGGGAAAAAAAAGAGTTAATTTAAATTCAGGACGAAGAAAGCTGTCCAAACTAAAGCACAAAGTGCAAAAAATGCTGTGAAAAAAATGAATAGTGTCGCAATAAACTTAGGGTAATAGTAAACACGTTAAAATACATGTAATTAGATAAAGGAAAAAAGTAGAGGAAAGAGACATGGGAGAGAAAAACTATTATGATAATAATATAATAAAACATTATTATGATTAATTATTATGATGATTATTATCATTAATATAAAATAATATTATGATAAAAGTAAGGATTACCTATTTTCCAAACTTGATGAAAGATTCAGGAAGATCAAAAGACTCAAACAAGAGAAATGTAAATTAATCCACACTAAAGCACATCATAATCAAATTGCAGAAAACCAATGATAAAAATAAAGTATTAAAGACAACCAGAGGGAGCGGACTTCCGGTAAGATGGCGGAATAGACAGATGCTGTGCTAACTGCCTCCCAGGATCACACCAAAATTACAAACAAATTATACAGCATTCAACCCTGGAGGTCCCCGGAACACTAGATGAACAGAACCACAAAACGAAGAACTTAAAGAGAAGGCCGTGTTGGGTCTGGTAGGACGGGTGGAGACGAGAGAGGGCGAGCCCCGTGAGGGAGGTCCCAGCTGTGGAGAGGCTTCTCCGGTTGGGGGAGAGACCCTCCGGCCGCACCCCAAGCTCACCAGCCAGAGCTTCTTTGCCGGGAAGAGAAATTCTAAGATAGCTGGCAGTAAATTAGTAAGGACACTTCTTTGCTCAGCTTGGTGAGGCTAAGAGCGGCTGGAGAATCAGTGGGACCGGCGCCTGGGCTTGCTCGCCGGTGAGCACTTACCTGGTTCCTGGTGGAGGGAGTGGCTGTGTGAGCCGGGAGCCTGCGGGACGGACTGAACTGAGCACCTTCGGTGCAAAGGCTGGAGGTTTTTGGACTATTGTTCCCGTGGTACGGAGCTTGCACGTGAGTGGTGTGGGGAGGACGCCATTTTGTCAGGCTTGGGCCCTCCCACGAAGGATCAGGTCCGAGACCTCATTGGTCTGGTGGAATTGGCGCAGAAGTGCGTGTGTGCATGCGCGCGTGTTTGCGGCCTGGAATCCCCACCCTCCGCCCGGCATATACTGTGTTGCCAGGGAAACGCAGGGCGGGGTGCCTTCCGGCTCCAACGGCTGCTCACTGAGACCTGGGAGTGCGCAAGCCGCCTCGAATCCCCACCCTCTGCTCAGCTTATGCTGCGTTGCCAGGGAAACGCCTAGTGGGAGTGATCCAGCTCCAACAGGCTGCTCACTGAGACGTAGGAGCGCACAAGCCGCCTTGGGTCCCACTCTCCGCACTCCGCTTGCAGAGTTGCCAGGCTGGTGATTGGTTGTCGGGCTGCTTGGCCTGATCTGTGAGCGGCTGATTGGGACAGGCTGAGACTGGGAGTTTTCCTGGGAGTGTTGGGCCGTGAGCTGTGTGCCTGCGTGATCCAGCCAGGGCTCTCCTGGTGATCTATCTAGTACATCAAAGCAATCCCAGAGCGACAGCCAGAATGGGGAAACAAAGAAACACATCACAAGTAAAAGATCAGAAGAAACCTCTAGAAATGGAACTAAATGAAACACAGGGAGCCAGCCTTTCAGAGACAGAGTTTAGAACACTGATGATAAGAATGTTTAAGGAACTTAGTGAGGACATAAAGAAGGATAGGGAAACCATAAAAAACAATCTGTTAGAACTAAAGAATACAATAACTGAAATGAAGAATACACTCGAAGGAATCACCAGTAGAGTAGATGAAGCAGAGGAGCGGATCAGCGATTTGGAAGATAAAATAGCAGAAATCACTCAGTTGGCACAGCAAAAAGACCAAAGAATAAAAAACAATGAAAATAGTTTAAGAGCCCTATGGGACAAGGTGAAATGTAACCACCTTCGACTCATAGGAATACCAGAAGGAGAAGAGAAGAAGCAAGGGGTCGAGAATGTATTTGAAGAAATAATGACTGAAAACTTCCCTACCCTGGTGAAGGAAATCAACATACATGCCCAGGAAGTGCAGAGGGTTCCAAACAAGCTGAACCCAAACAGGTCCACACCAAGACACATCATAGTTAAAATGGCAAAGGTTAAAGACACAGACAGAATCGTAAAAGCAGCAAGAGAAAGACAGCAGGTTACATACAAAGGAATTCCTGTTAGACTAACAGCTGACTTGTCTACAGAAACTCTGCAGGCCAGAAGGGAGTGGCAGGAGATACTCAAAGTGACACAAAATAAAGGCCTACAACCAAGATTGCTCTACCCAGCATGGCTATCACTTAAAATTGAAGGACAAATAAAGAGCTTCTCAGAAAAGAAAAAGCTTAAGGAATTCATTACCACCAAGCCAGCACTGCAAGAAATGTTAAAAGGGCTTTTTTAAACAAAAGAAAAGGGTAAACAAGCTAACCCAGGGAGACAAGGAATAGAAATAGCAAAATGGCAATACATATGCACCTATCAATAATCATTTTAAATGTGAATGGGCTAAATGCTGCAATCAAAAGACAGAGTGTGGCTGAGTGGATAAGAAAATAGGACACATGTATATGCTGTTTACAGATGGAATAAGATATTTCATGCAAATGGAAATGAGGAAAAAAAAAAAGCTGGAGTACCAATACTTATTTTGGACAAAATAGACTTTAAAACGACTACCATAAAAGACAAAGAAGGGCACTATAACCCTAATAAACATCTATGCACCCAACATAGGAACTCCTAATTACATATGACAGATTTTAACAAACATAAAGACAGAGATCAACAGTAACACTATCATAATAGGGGACTTCAACACCATTGTTACCAATGGACAGACCCTTTAGACAGAAAATCAACACAGAAAGAGTTGATATAAAGGAAAAACTGATGGTTGTTGGCTGGGAGGGAGTGGGGAAGAGGGAGAGGGGGAAGGTTTTGGACAGTGTAGATGGGACTACAATGTTGCCACAGGGAGATGGGGGCAGTTCTGGGAATGTAATTGATAATGTTGTGAAGAGAATATTATGTTGTGTGAAATAAGTCAGTCGGAGAAGGACAGGTACCATGTGATCTCACTTGTGTGTGGCGTCTGAAGAGCTGAGTGAACGATCAAAGTAAACAGACTCGTAGATGTAGAGGAAAAACTGAGGGTGGCTAGTTGGGAGGGCGGTGGGATGGGGGGAAGGGATTAGACAGCATAAATAGACAACTACAATATTGCCACAGGGATATGAAACACAGTTCGGGGAATATAATAATGTAAAAATTTTGTGGCGTGTCAGATAGTTACGTGTCTTGTTAGGGAGACCACTTCATGGATGGAGTAGAGGCTTGATCACTGTATTGTACACCTGAAGCTGATGTTGTATAGTATTGTATGCCAACTGTAACTGAATATGTGGATGGTCATGGGATGTGGAGTATACTGTGGAGGGGAGTCAGGGGAGTTGTGATAGATATGTATGATATGGGGGGGAGTGGGGTGGCGAACTGGGGGAGGGGGGTTGTCACTTTGGGGGGTAAAATGTATAACTATTGCATTGTGTTGTACACCTGAAACTAATAAAAATAAATAAATAAATTAAAAACAAAAAAAAACAACCAGAGGGAAAAAAGACTTGAGAAACAATAAGAATTACTGTTGACTTTTCATCAGAAGTAGGACAAGTCAGAAGATAATGGTATATAAGAAAAAAACCAAAACTGTCAACCCAGCAAAAAACTAAGCCCAGCAAAAATATCCCTCAATATTCGTCAGAAATGAAAGTAACCAGACCAAGATGTAGTGGATGCGCTTCTTTCTACTTTTCCCACTAACTTTTGGTTAAAACAATACAAAACAAAACAAAAACCCTGAGTATTTTATACACACACACACACACACACACACACACACACACAGGATGACTGAAAGGTGGAGAGGAGAAGTGAAGATTCAGCTAGAGATCTCAGGATGCCTGAAATCAAATGAGGTGTGTTTCTCGGTGTTCTTTTTGACTTATACAGTGCAGACTGGTTGGGGATGTAAGTAATGTGGAAACATCAAACAAGAAAAGACAAAAGGTGCCCCAAGAGAAGTTTGCGCTATGTAGCCATGGGACCAGGAAAAGAAGAAACTAGCAAGAAAGAACACTTTTAGACAAAACTACCCTATTTTGTGACCTCTTACAGAAACCACAAAAAATGAGAATTAACTATATATGATTCTATACATATGATGTCAAGCACAGGCAAAGCTAATCTATGGTGAAATTAGCAGAGCAGGGTTGATTCCAGGGGGATGGGGACCATAGATTGGCTAGCAAGATCATGAGGGCACTTTTAGGGATGATGAAGTGTGCTTTGTTTTGTTTTAAAGATTTTATTGGGGAATCAGGGAAGGGGAACAGACAAGTTGCTGTCCTTTTTTGTTCTTCAGTCTAGTTGTGGAGGACGTTGCTTCACTGGCCCATGTTGGTATTATCATTGCGCTCTTCCTGGGTGAGACAGATCAGTCCCCGGCCTCTGGACGGCCACTCACGGCGGCTCTTGGTAGCTCATGCTGGCTGCCAGCCACTCACCCTGGCTGCCGGTTACTCACTGTAGCCTATGGCAGCCCACTGCAGCACAGGCTGCAGCCCACACCGTTGCCGGCCATCTTAGCTATAGAGGCAACCAGGTGGAGCTGTTGTTCACCACCTTAGCTATAGAGGGCAGTGTCACTGGCCCTCATATGTGGGATCAGAACCAGGACCCCGCTGCTCAGAGCTGGCATCCCAAGCCAGCTCCTAACCAACATGTCACTTGGCCAATCCTGGAGTGTCTTTTATTTTGATGGAATCTGAGATACAGAAATGTTAGAAATTGTATGTCATTATATGAATTAAACCCTAATAAAACAATAAAACTAAAAAAGAAAATTCAACACTCTCTACATAAAAGTAAACAACAAAATGATGATGTATCAAAGTCAAAGGAAAATTACAAATTAAGAAAATGATTTGTGAGTATGTAAGAGTGATAAAGAAGTAATATCCTTAACATGTAAATAGATATTATAAATCAACCAAAGCACTCTTTCAAAAAATGAGTAAAATATATGAAAAATGAATTCACAAGGAGAAATACAATATCCCAATGGTAAAGTGACAGTCTCAGAGTCACACAGTATTTAGTGGAAGAACAAGTACTAAAATTTACATCTACTGACTCCTTTTCTATTAAGGGGATGGTGGCAGACATTGGTAAATGTTGAAAACATTTAGGGGCATGAGAAGACTAAGTATTATAATAATAACAATTTCCTCTAAATGAATTTACCTGGTTATGTGATATCAGTAGAGTTTTCTTCTCTTCTTGCATCACAAACAAGCAATTCTGAATTTATCAGTACAACCAGTATGAAAGAATGTGGATACAATTCTGGGAGAGAAATTTTTAAATTGACAGAGGACAATCAGTTATATGTACATTACAATGCAATTATTATTAAAGTGTACTAGTGCAAGAATACACAAGTAAGTTATTGGGACAGAATATATACCTGTTTTGTATACAGAATTTTTAAAAGGAAGGAGACTGTTAATAAATTCCATAGAGATAACAAGTAAGTAATTTGGAGGGAAATCAAATTAGATTCTTACCACACCATATGCTAGTGTAAAGATTTGCTATAAATATTTAAAAGTATAGAAAACTAGAAGAAAGTAGTATTAAATAATGAAATATTCAGGGTTAACATTCTAGGCACAGAAGCAATGGAAAAAAGTCTTGAAGGAAAGAGGCAGATATAGCACTCATGCTATGTTAGATTATTATGAGCTTCTGCTGATTGCTCATAAATTCAAAGGTGAGAATTAGAGGCAGGTTTTGCCATGAAAAGCTTATTTTTAACTAAGGTTTTAATTTTTTTTTTTTAGACTTTTATTGGGGAATTGGGGGAGGGGAACAGCGTTGAGGAATCAGGGAAGGGGAACAGACAAGTTGCTGTCCTTTTGTTCTTCAGTCTAGTTGCCGAGGATGTTGCTTCACTGGCCCATATTGGTATTGTCATTGCGCTCTTCACGGATGAGGCAGATCGGTCGCCAGCCTCTGGACAGCCGCTCACCATGGCTATTGGCAGCTCACGCTGGCTGCCAGCCACTCACTGTAGCCTATGGCAGCCCACTGCAGCATGGGCTGCAGCCTACACCATCGCCGGGGCTCGCAGCCCAGCTCCAGGTGGAGCTGTTGTTCACCATCTTAGCTGTAGAGGGCAGTGTCACCCACCCTCATATGTGAGATCCAAACCGGGGCCACTGGCATCCCAAGCCAGCTCTTAACCAATGCGTCACTCGGGCTGGCCCAGTAAGGTTTTAATTTTAATTGAAGTAAAACTTTGATACAGAAAGGTGCACAAATTGTAAGTGTGCAGTTATTCACTTCTACTTAAAAGTAACCTATATTCCACCTTCTAATGGCACAGATTAGGGGTGACTATTTTTGAACTTTACATACAGTACTCCCCACCCGCAATTTACAGTTTCACTTCCTGCAGTTTCAGTTATCTGCCATCAGCTATCGTCTGAAAATATTAAATGGAAAATTCTGGAAATAAGCAACTCATAAGTTTTAAATTATTCTGAATATAGTGGTGAAATCTCAAGCCATTCTGCTCTGTCCTGCCGGGAATGTATCCTTCTTTTGTCCAGTGGGTCCCCACCCATTAGTCACTTAGGAGTCCTCTAGGTGATCAGATGGACTGTCGCGGTACTTGTGTACAAGTCGCCCTTATTTTACTTAATCATGGCCCCAAAGCACAAGGGGAGTGATGCAGGCAATTTGAATATGCCAAAGGGAAGATGTGAAGTGAAGAGGTGAAAGTTTTTGACTTAAGGAGAAAAACAAAATTGTATGCTTAGGGTGCTAAGATCTACAGTAAGAACGGATCTTCTATCCATGAAATTGTGAAGGAAAAAGAAATTCATGCTAGTTTTGCTGTCATACCTTAAACTGCAAAAGTTATGACCACAATGCATGATAAGTGCTTAAGATGAAAACGGCATTAAATGTGTGGGTAAAAGAGATAAACAGAGAATGTGTTCTAATCAACGGCAGCGTTTTGAGCCAGAAAGTGTTCAACCCATACGAAGCCTGCAGCAAAAGCCCCGGAAACAAGTACACCAGGCCATTTACTGCAAGTGAGGCATAATGGTTCCAGATTCAGGAATGGGTTTGGACTGAAAAATAATCAAAGTGACTGGAGAGGCTGCATCTGCCGATGAAGAAGCTGCTGTCACATTTCTCACAGAGCTGAAGAAACTGGTTTGGTACTGTCCACGGTTTCAGGCACCCACTGGGGTCTTGAAACACATCCCTCACGGATAAGGTGGACGCCTGTACATAGAATCAAATAGTGTATGTGATTTTGTCAACGACTTACTTCAGTCAACATTATGTTTGTGAAATTCCTCCAAGTTGTGGCATATAGCAGTAATTCATTTATTTCCATGGCTATACAATACTCAGTCCACTGTTTGCAATTTTGATGTATTACAAATAATGCTGCTATAAACATTGTCATGCATGCTTTTTGGTGCATATATCCATTCATTTCTGTTGTTATACAACTAGAATAGGATTGCTGGTTTACAAGGAATATATATGATCTGCTTAGATATACTCCCACACACGAGTATGAGAGTCCCTAATGCTCTATATTCTATACTTGGTGTTCCTGCCACATTTTTTAGCCATTCAAGGATGAGGGTAGGGAGTCAGGGTGCTGTAATATCTTGTGGTTTTATTTTCTATTTCCTCAGTGAACAAGGATATTGAGCTGTTTGATATCATCTTTTGTGAAATATCCATTGATGGTTTTGGACTTTTTATTGGTTGTCTTTTTTTAAATTAATTTGTAGGAGTTTAAAAAGTATTCTGGATGTGGTGGGGGTGCCAGGGAGCACAATATCACCTCTAAAGAGAGAATAATAAAGTCTTTGCCTTACAGACTTTATGAGGCTGCTGTTAGGATCAAATGAGGTAAGAGATGCCAGAGAGCCCTGGGTTCGTAAACACATTGTGCAAAGTTGAAGAGCTCCTGCCAGGGGAGGAGAGAGCCAGGCCTGGGAACAGCTGGCGGATGCGTTCTTGTGCTGGCTGCAGGCACTGCCATTGGTCAGGGCCGCTCTTATTTTCTTCATATTTAATTGCTTGTGACAGCCCATGCAGCTGGGTAGGAAAAGGACAGTCCCCTCCCATGGCAAGTAGGTTTGAGAGAATTTGAAGAATTTTGAAGAACTGCATATAAATGGATACAAATCACAGGTTGCATTGCCCAGAAAGAACAAAGCAGTGTATGTAATAGGATGGTGCTTCCTGGGAGAGCACGTGGTCATATCTCTTACTGTCGTCTCACTGTAGGGGGGCAGCCAGCCATAGGATGTCTATTCTAGAGTGGGTGCATGGGTTCAGAGATGTCCCTCACTCAGCCTTCTGGTGCTGGGACAGGTAAATGAATGGAATTGAAGTGACTATGAGAAGAGATTCCAAGCAGCCCATACAGACACTGGGTTGCTTTTCAATTCTTCTTTGTTGCTTTGCTAACATTGCTTATTCATGATGAGAGACCATTAGATTATATCCTTCAAGGCCAGGACAACAGATGTGAAGTAAGGAAAATGAGACTGTGTGCACATGTGTGTGTGCATGTGTGTGTGTACATGAATGCATGCATATGTGTGTGTGCATGTGTGTGTGCATATGTGTGTGTGCATATGTGTGAGAATGTGCATGTGTGGATGTACGTGCACATGTGTATGTATGCATATGCATGCACGTGTGTGTATAAATGCACATGAAATATGCACAGGAGTACATAAAAGCATCACAGATCACACCAAGTACACTTTATGACTTTTACAAAGCTTTAAAATTCTCAAAGCACTTTCTTCTGTGTTTTTTCATACATGATACATGTTGATGAGTCCCACGGCATACGTCTGTGTGATTAGGTAAGAGGACACACAGGTATCTGAGGCATCATGTCACAAATGCTACCTAAAGGAGTAGAGTCTGTCCTGAAATGGCTCTCAGACTCCACGACCTCTCCTCCTTCTGCTGCTTCTCCCACAATCCATTGCAGCCTCATCCTTCCCTTAAAGGCTGCTGAGGATGAAACAGCATTTCAGAAGGTACAAGGAAATACAGGGCAGTCTGGAGGACACTGCTGACATCAGAGGAGTCACTAAGAGTGACACATCACACAACTGCCTAGAAAGGGGCAGGTGGCAGAGGCCAGTCTCTTTTCTTCAAGGACTGACATGAATGGCACTGGTTGGGAATTTGCTAATTGTGCACAAACATGCTTCACGCAAACTAGACCAGCTGGAGTCACCTTCACTCTCCTCGTTCCCTCCACCCCCTTCCACAAACATGCCCAAGCACACACAGACTCACTCACAGATACACATGTAGACCCTTTCAAGCCCAGCGTCATCCCAAAGACTCACCTGCCATAGACAGCTGGCTAGCTCTCAGGAGGGAGAGTCGGAATAGCACAGAACAGATGTCACCACAGGAAAATGCTGAAGGAGAAGCCAGGAAGGACATGCCGAGCTGGAGACGGGGTGAAGGTGCTTGAGGAACTGCAGTAGCAATCACGAAGTGACACCTGATCCGGGCTGCACACCAGCTGCAGCCAGCACCACTGGGGACAGGCTGTCACTTCTATTCCGGCTGCGGGAATGCATCGGGGAAAAGAACTGGAAGCATTTGACCAAGGTCAATGAGTTGTCCTGATGGGGAAAGCACCCAGGCTCCTTACCGTGAGTCTCCCCATTAGATTGGTTCCAATGGTGGGGAGCCTAGGCTGCACCGTGAACCCATGTATCCCTATCCCAGACACCCCCACGACCACAGGTTGCAGAGTATTAGTAATGAATCGTGTGCCATAAGAAGGGAGACTGAGGGCCGGCTGAGTGGCGCGGTGGTTAAGCGCTGGCTTCGGAAGCCAGCAGCCCCGGTTCGGTCCCACATATGAGGGCCAGTGACACTGCCCTCAAAAAAAAAAAAAAAAAAAGAAGGGAGACTGCAGTCAAGGACTTTATCCTAAGCCCCACTCTTCTAACCATTGCTAACATCTGTGAAGACAAAACCAACCAGATTGTGAAATCTGCAGCTACCAAAGCTGAGGGTGGGGTGGGGGGTGGGGTTCATTTCTTGGATAAAGGAATTGCACTGAAAAATCTTTTTCAAAGCTAAAATCGTGGCCCCCAAAACTAACACGATAAAATTGAAAAGGAATCAGCAGGAAATGTTATTGGATTCCAAATGTCATATACACTGATACACAACATAAGAAACCAATAATAGTAATCTCTATGAAAAGGACCTTGGAGTAGTTAGTTGACTCCAAAGTTTGTAAAAAAACTTCCAAGAAAGTTTTGCAACTAGAGTCTAATGCAACTAGAGTCACATTTGTGAACATATATGGTCATGTAGACACAGAAAACTACCACTGGTGACATTAGAGGCCATCTGACACACCTCTTCCTGAATCCACAGTGGAGCTGAAGTCTTCAGAGGTTATATGGAGAAGTACATAAGGTATTTTTATCTCTCCAGCATTAGGTCAGGTGATCTTGGGTGCCCACTTGAATCAATGGGAAGCCACAGCCTGGAGAACTGATTGTGTGAAGGGTTCTGAATCCTTGTCCAGCCTCAGAGGAAAGCTGTGATGGCTGGGCGGTTCTGCCCATGTCTGGAGAGGGAGCCTAGGGGGACTCATGCACACATTGCTGTGCCCGCCCCTCCCCCATGTGGAGTCCCCCTGTCCTGCTCTAAGCAACTGGGATCTCTGCTTCATCACTTTCTCCTGGTCTGCACATGGGTGGGGGCGGGTGGGGCGGAGTGCAGGAGAGCAAATGCCTCTGGCAGAGGAGAGCTGAAGGATATGTGTCTCTAACTTCTACGCCTCTAGAAGGGGAGTATTCTGAGGTGCCTCCACTCTATCTCCCAGAGTTGGCCAGCAGGATTGAGTCTCAGTTGCCCACTCTGCATCCTGCTCAGCATCGAACCCTTGACTGGATTCCTTTCTCGCACCTCCGCACCCCTGCAGGTGCTTCCTGGAGTCACCTCTCAAATAAACCACTTGCATTGAAATCCTTAACTCAGGGACTGCTTTTGGGGGAGCTGGTTTCTGGGAGTTTGTCATCCCAATGGAAAAAGGAAATAACATTCACCTCAGCACAGAAAGCCCATTCTCTTCAGACCTTAGCTCCCTGGTCACTGGTTCAGTGACCCAACAGAATAAAGTGTTGAGCCTCAGGTCACTAACAGACGAGGACAAAACCCAAGGATGGAGACGAGGATTGTGAAAAGTCTGTTATCTCTGAACCGATAAGGATCAAAAAGGATGTGGAATCTGGAAGGTAGGGAGGGCAGACCATCTATGTGGAGCTGGTTTAGCGCTCAGGCTGTCAACATTGACCTCGGTAGAGGGGTCAGATCTGCCACCTACTAGATATGTGATTTTGGGTACGTTTTATTATTTTTTAGCTTTGCTAAACCTAGTATCCTTAAGAATTATAATAATGTAATAACTTTTCAGTGTGACTTTGTGAATTAAATGTGATAATTCCTGACTCATATTAGGTGCAAAATAAACGCTAACTCTATATGTGAAACATAAGAGACAGTGTTACAATATTGAAGACAGTCAAATTCAGGTGTAAATCAGTTGTGAATAATATTAATAACATTAATCATTTGTAAATAATATTAATAACTTATGCTGTCTGGTGATGAGACTGGGCGGGGTTGGGACAGATGACCTCTTCTAGCCAAGATTCTAACTGTCCCTCTGCCTGCTTGTGTCCCTGGCCCCACCGTCTTCCTTCGACCCCTTCTGCCAGGGCTCCTCGTGGCCGCCTCCATTTTTCAACCGAGGCCCTAGACTGTTTAAAATCCCCAGGGACTCCTCTGTCTTCCTTCCTGTGGAGCATGTTCCCTGCAAATGCTGATCTCAAGAGGCTAATTTGGTGCCATCCAGAAATGGCACTTCCGTCCACCCCGGCACTCCACTTCTGAGAGGCGTCTGCACCAAGCCCCGGGGCAAGTTGCTCAGCCACATAGTTTCAGGGAGACATATGGTGATGGAAGCCACCCACGAGGATCCTGCAAAGGAGCTGAAAGAGGATGTCCTTTCTCCACTGCTCTGGTTGTGAACAAAAGGTTCATGAACAACACATGCAACAGGCTTGAACCACTTTCAGGCTGCCACCCCAGAGAGGGACCCAGCCCATCAGGACTGGGCAGCTCAGAATGGCTGGTTGTAACATGGACAAGTCACCTCTCTTCCTTATCCTCCATACCGTCTTCCTTCACTGCCACCCCCAGGAGGAAGGGATTATGTATCTTTCAGCTGGTTATTGCCATTTAAAGAGATGAGTGGGGAACTATATCCTGCCAAGAGGTAATCCAGCTCAAGGTCATTGCAAAGCTTGGCCTGACCTATGTGTGGCCCAAGGTTGATCACTGAAGGTAGATGGCTCTGTGGTTAGAAAAGGTACCATGTGGGTATTGTTCCTTGGGCATGAGGAGACCATCGGCAGTGGCTGGAAGCAGGGGACGAACAAGGCAGAACTGATATTCCTCCTCATGAGCGTCACCTCCATTGTGGACAAGGGAACTTTGGGAGCATTGCAGAAAATGCTTCCCTTCCTCACTGTGGATTGAAATTGTGGACTCTGAGGTGCAAGCCTGTGTGTTGTGTCCAGTAGATGGCCACTGGAGGGTCACAGGAAGAATGAGATGTGTACACCTCAAGGCACAGGAGAGACCTCATCCGGGGGCAGAGCTAAACTTGAAGTGACAAAGCCCAAGTATTTGCCTGAAAGTTTTGCCTTCCCTACTCACCACCCATGGCAGTATCTTCACTGAATACTTCAGGATTTGGGAGCAGATTGGATTATTCGCCTGGGGGTGGAAGGCAATAGCTTTCTAATCCTGTGAGAAGGTAGTGGGATTTTTCTAAAAGAAGGGTGTAATTGGCATTAGTTAAGATAGAGGAAAGTGACTCTCTTTCTAAGGAAAGAGGGCAGATTTCAATATGGGGGGCACCCCCATAAAAATCATCTCTCTTAGATTCCTGGAATAGTCATAGTTGAGAATAGCTTTTAGCTACCTTTCCCATTCATTATCCTTGACCCTACACTCACACCTGCATAGGTGATCACAGGACATCAGTAGAGAAGAACGTGTCCTCCCACGTCACCACTTGGCAGGTTGGTCACCACTTGGCAGGTTGGTCACCACTTGGCAGGTTGGTCACCACTTGGCAGGTTGGTCTCCACTCCCAGAGGCCCAGTGATGTTGAGTCCTCCTATCCAAGAATGCGGTGTGCTTTTCCAGTCATTTAATTCTATATTCCTGTCTTTCAGGAATGCTTTCAAGTTTTCCTCACATAAGTCTTAGATACTTCTTGTTAAAATATCCCTAAATATTTTATATATGTCTTCTTATTGTAAATGAAGTCTTTGTTTTCATTGTGTCTTCTAATTGGCATCCACTCTATTCTAGTAACTTCTGTGTACTCTATTTCTGTGTACAAAGACTTCGAATTCTGAGATTCTTCTATACCTTTATGTTTAGGAAGTGTCTGCTTCTGTTTTTTTTTCAGAGTTTTTAATCATAAATGGGTGTGAATTTTGTCAAATGCCTTTTCAGCATTTATGGAGAAGGCTATGTGAGGTTTTTTTCCCCTCAGATCTAATAATATGTTGAATTACATTAAAGGAGTTAAAGACATTTAGCCATCCTTACATTTCTAGAATAAGTCCCACTCAGTTGTAATGTATTATTATATATTCTTGGAAGTATTCCATGGTCATATATTTTTCTGAGAACAGAGGTTAAGAAGGGTCTACTGTGTGAATTTACCTGTAACACTAAAATAAATAAAAAGAAAATGAATTAAATGATAATGTATAATATCTTTCTCCCTTTATGTGCTAGTCCTTTATAATTTTCTCCAGATTACTTCTAGTGGCTCTTGGGTAACTTCAGCCTGCCCCTTGAGCAACCTAGGATATAAATCATTGAGATTTGTAGATTTGAGTATACTTAATTAATCTGAGCAGTCTTGAACTAGATAGAATCTTTCCTTTTAATCTTTTCATGAACCTAATACATGAACTGATCTATTTCTATTTCCTCTTATGTCTCCTAAAAAATGCACTTGGGCTGGCAGATTGGCATGTTGGTTAAGAGCTGGCTTGGAACGCCAGCGACCCCCGTTCGGATCCCACAGATGAGGGCCAGTGACACTGCCCTCTACAGCTAAGATGGTGAACAACAGCTCCCCCTGGCACTGGGCTGCGTGAGTCCCCGGGAATGGCATAGCTGCAGCCCCTGCTGCAGTGGGCTGCCATAGGCTACAGTGAGTGGCCGGTAGCCAGTGTGAGCTGCCAAGAGCCGCTGTGAGCAGCCATCCAGAGGCTGGCAACTGATCTGCCTCATCGAAGAAGAGTGCAATGATGATACCAACATGGGCCAGTGAAGCAACGTCCTCCACAACTAGACTGAAGAACAAAAGGACAACAACTTGTCTGTTCCCCTTCCCCAATTCCCCAATGCTGTTTCCCCACCCCCAATTCCCCAATAAAATCTTTAAAAAAAAAAAAAAGAAAAAGAAAAATGCATTTTACTTTTCAGTGTTCCTGTTATTATGGTGGTTCTTTGGCTGCCTTGTTTTCTTCCCCTCCTCTTCTTCTTTCTTCATATGCTATTGTGGTAGGTTATTCCATATTTTCCAAATATTTACTCCCCCCTTTGCTGTACTTAGTGCCCACCTCTATAGGACTCATGTGCCCCTAATTAGAGGAGTATCTGTCCCACCCCACTGATGTTAGATTTGGCTAAGTTTTGATATATTGCTTGTTATCTATTGGAATGAAGGTAATCGTGAGGGTCCCAGGCAGTGCTTCTTGGAAGATGTAAGTGCCAGGAACTGGGGAAAAGAATGATAGGCAGATATTTAGAAGGAAAAAAAAATGAAGTTGGTTTTAGATGAGTTTGAGATACCTGTAATGTCGTGATAGAAATGTCCAGCAGAATTTGAAGCTCAGAATAAAGGGAAAAACCAGATAATTATTTGGGGGTAATGACCATACACAATTTTGAATTTGGGGCCTAGCTGGTACCTAACATATAGAGGGTGCTCAATAACTAGTGTCAATCTTATACCTTTGGGAACAATCACTGTAAAGATGATGTTAAAATTATTGGAGCAGATGAAATTGCCCAGTAAGAAAGGAGATCTGAGGACAGGGCCTTGGGGTATCTGTCTTTTAAGCACAAGATAAAACAGCCATGCAGAAAGACTGATATAGGATAAGACCACTGGGGAATGTAAAGTCATGGAACCCAAGGGAGAAGGGAGGTTCAGCAAAAAAAGAGGTTCATTTTAACACTGGGCATTGCTATCAGAATGTAGAATAGAATGAGTGTAGATAAAACGCTGTTGGATTTGGCAGCTTGTGTGCCAAGGCAGTTTTAATAAAGTGATGGGAAGAGAAACCACACCACAGAGCTACAGAGCGAATGATATGAGGCTACAATGATGCAGAAATCTCTTATAGTACCGAGTCCTTGGAAAACATCACAGATGTTCCCATGGTCAAGTTTCATAGTTCTCTGGTAGTTGTATGGGCATTAATGAATCTTTTCATCTTCCTTTCCATGCATATAACCATTTGTTACAAGCATATGAAATATGTCCGTGATGACAGGTCTATTCAGCTTTCTATCATTGTTCAAAACCAAAGCATAAATTTTACCTCAACAACACTGTTTGGTTGACATGGGGAATCATATGTCTGTCCCAGGAAATATCTGGGGAATAATTCTTTCACTCTGTGTGCTTTTATAAATGTTTTTCCTAATTTGGGAAGTCTTGCAGTAGTTAAAGAAAATCCTTTACTTCCTCTATAGAAGAGAGGGATCTCCGTGATTGAAGAAAAACATCATCATAGAGTGACTCAAATTCTCTCGATGCTTAACAAATGAAAAATAAGAACCAGGCAGGTTAAAAGGGATTAGCAATCTTCTTAGTGGCTAGGATTTCAGATTTGCCATAACTATAATAAATGAATAGATAATTTAACAAGACAGGGTTTAACGAGAGAAAGAAAGGGGGAAAGGGGTGGGGAGAGAAAGTAAATGATTCAGCGTAAGCCCTGTCCTCCCCAGTTGAGTCACTTTTAATTTCCCACGTGGCTACTTTAATATGGCCCCCAGGGACATTTGCTTTAGGTCAATCCTTCTACTTGCCTGGGCCCTGCCAGCCTTTGGGCTCATAGCGTCGCAAGGAATCTGGGGACAGAGATCAGGCTTAATGCCACTCCTGCCTGCCCCACGGCCTACTGCTTGCCAGTGAGACAGACACAGGAAAGGCGCACCAGACCACTAAATACACCAAATAAACAAATAAACAATTTCACTGTAGACGAGCTGGCACTCCTCCTCACAGCTGAGACATACCTGTGGCTCATCTGTCTCGTGACATGAAAGGACTCAGGGCCTCCCTAGCATAAAATACTCTGAATCCTTTACTGAGTGCCTTCAAAGTTAAATAAATGTCTCCCTGGTAATTACCTGAGAATTGCCTGAAGCCTGAAGAAACACCTTTCTGTGCCTACCCTTAAACGTCAAGGCCCCAGCCAGCAAGACACCCCCTGGCGCGTGCCCTGTGTCTTAGACTGTCCTTGTGAGAAAAGTCATAAATCAGACACAACTCTGTGCTTTGTGTGGGACATGCTGTTGAACAAAGATCTTTTTCATTCTTTTTTCTTTTTTTCATGGGTTGCAACATGTCATTTGCCTCCCTCTGGCCTCGTGATTATGTTATTATCTCCTATATTTTGTAAGAGTGCATTGTTTTATTGTTATCTTCATTTCTTTAAACACCCTCCTGATACCTCCACAAGTGTCTTTGCCCACAGCGTGTATTTCAACTTCTCTCTAGTTCTCCTCACGTTCCTCTGTCATGGAGTCCTTACTCATCCTACTTGTAAGAAGGAACCTCTGGGCGACATAAACACCAGATGCTTCCATTATGGTGAAGAAAGACTGCCCCTGGGGTTGTTATTTACTGAAGGCTTACAGGGAAGCGATGTATCAGTTCCCAGTGTCCCCAGCTTTGAGGCTGTGACAGATGTTAGCTTCCTGATGAGAGTTGGAGCCCCCACTGAAAGTGGAAATAAATGCCAAGTCCGTGTCCTATATCAGTGTTAGGGCATGAAGAGGGTGCTTTAGAAGCACCAGGTGTTCACCCTGGAGGTCTCAGATAATCAGGAAGTGCCACTTTTGCTTTTTTCTCTAAAGAGGAAATGCAAAAAAATAAAATAAGAGAAAGAGATCTAAACAATAGAAGTCCCAAATGGGAACTGGAGACAAATGAAAAGTGTTGGCAGAAATGAGAAAGATAGGCCCTTTAAGTGAGATGGAGGTAAAAGGTAATGGTAGCTAAGTCATGGGGACAGGCATTGACAGGCTCGCTGGGACATGTGGTTTAAGGGCACAAACTTGCACGGAGCAGTAAATAAGTCCTAGAGAGCTCGTGCACAGTTTAGTGGATATAGACAATGAGAATGTAGTATAAGCATCACACTCTCTGAGACTAGAAGTTAATGATTCCAGCCATAAAAGAAACGGTCAGGAGCCGGCCGAGTGGCGCATTGGTTAAGAGTTGTCCTGGGACGCCAGTGACCCTGGTTGGGATCCCACATATGAGGGCCAGTGACACTGCCCTCTACAACTAACAACAACTCCACCTGGAGCTGGGCTGCGAGCCCCGGCGACAGTGTAGGCTGCACCCTGCTGCAGTGGGTTGCCATAGGCTACAGTGAGCAGCCGGCAGCCAGTGTGAGCTGCCAATAGCCGCCATGAGCGGCCATCCAGAGGCCAGCGACCCATCTGCCTCATCCGGGAAGAGTGCAATGATGATACCAACATGGGCCAATGAAGCAATGTCTTCGGCAACTAGACTGAAGAACTAAAAGACAGCAATTCGTCTGTTCCCCTTCCCCAATTCCCCAATAAAATCTTTAAAAAAAGAAAACAGAAAAAAAAAAAAAACCGGTCGTATGTCACGTGATAGAAGAGCTAGTTATCGCTGCAATGGCAATCATATCACAATATATAAATGTGTCAAATTAACATGCGCATCTTAAGTTTACATAATGTAAGTCAAATATATTTCAATTTAGAAAATGTCAAAAAGCAGCTTTGGGAAGGAGACCTAAAGCTAGGATAACCCATAGGGGTCTGAAATCTGCATTCCCACTTGCTCAGGGGCTAAAGATGTGAAATGGGTGGAGGACAGGCCATGGAAGGGGTGCTCTGGCTATGGCCATCCTGAGACAAGCTCAGCATGGTATGCAATTCTGCATGTTGGGGAAGATGCATTAGAAAGTCCTTGGGTGCAGCTATGCTGGCAGAGTGGATTAAATGCAAGTTATCTAAAACACTTTCTAATTCCACCTTTCATATTCTCCTGAGTGCCTGAGAGCACCTGGGAAGTTGGGGGAAGAGGTTGTACCAAGCCACAAATTGGAAACTTTTTTTTTTTTACTAACAGCAACAATCTGAATTGCCAAGTGCATCCCAGGAGCAGTGGTCTTCACAGGGTCACACTTCCCTTTAGGCTGATTCTGTTCACTCCCTATACTCCTATAAAATGGCCCTCATTTTTAGATGCCCGTATCTGTTGCTTTATTTTTTAAACCTTTCATACACATTGACTCATTTGAGTTTTTCCAAAGTTCTGAGAGGCAGGCTTTATTATCGTCAGCTTCATTTTGCAGGTGTTGAAGCATCAAGAAGTCATCAGCCTAAAGTCACACAGCTGGCAAGTGGAAAATGACTTCAGTCTGGATCTTTGGTCTTTAAGCCCTGGATTCTTGCATGAGACCACACTTTTTATCTGGAGACAAAAACAGCATGGGCTACTGGACCAACCAGAGACAGCCGATGGACAGCAGTGAGGTGTGGCTGCGAAGTCAGCATTGCTCATTGTAACCAGAGGAGTCGTCCAGCCATGATTCGCCTGCTGTGGTCACTGTGGATACATTCACGATGAGAGGAACATCACAAAATCAATTAGGCCAATTGCTGCCTGGTGGGGAACCCCCCAGTGGAGGAGCAGGCTGCATGCAGGACTGGTTATCACCCTCTGTGCTCTCCCTAATGCCAGTTCCGTTTCAGTTGTTGCACTCTTACATGCCCTCTGTTCTAGTAGCCTCACTCCTGGGAATTCCTCCTCGGGACATCATTCAAAGGGAAGAAAAAGCTATATGCATGAAAGTGTCATCATTGCAGCTTTATCTATAACAGCACAATATTGGACAGATTGAATGCCCAATTATAAAGAAATCTCTAAGTTATGGTAGAATATTACATGGCAATAAATACAATGATTGTGTAGTAAAATGGAAAATACCACATATAATATAACTGGCAGAATTTAAAAAACACATGCTGGCTACAGTTTATGCTTCTGTATGGTCAAAGGCTGGGACAGTGAAGATAGTGGGTTATATAGGAATCTTTTAAAATAGTTTTTTATTTTCTTTTTCTTTTATTTATTTTTTAATTCTTTTATTGTGAAATAAACATTTTTTTTAAAATTACTTCAGGTGTACAACACAGTGCAATAGTTATACTTTTTACCCCTCAAAGTGACAACCCCCCTCCCCCAATTCGCCACCCATTCCCCCCCATGTCATACATATCTATTACAATTCCTTTGACTGCCTTCCACAGTATACTCTACATCCTGTGACTATCTATATATTCAATTACAGTTGGCATACAATATTACACAACATCAGTTTCAGGTATACAGTGCAGTGATCAAGCCTCTACTACATCCATGAAGTGGTCTCCCAAACAAGACATGTGACCATCTGACATGCCACAAAATTTTTACATTATTATATTCCCCGAACTGTGTTTCATAGCCCTGTGGCAATATTGTAGTTCCCTATTTATGCTGTCTAATCCCTTCCCCTTCTCCCTCATCCCCACCGCTTCCCAACTAGCAACCCTGTTTTTCCTCTATATCTGACTGTTTCTGTTTACTTTGCTCATTCATTCAGTTTTTCAGATTCCACATATAAGTGAGATCATATTGTATTTGTCTTTCTCCAATTAACTTATTTCACTTAACATAATAGTCTCTAGGTCCATCCATACCATTGCAAATGGTACGATTTCATTCCTCTTCATAGCGGAGTAATACTCCATTGTATAAATGTACCACAGTTTCTTAATCCAGTCATCTACCGATGGGCATTTCAGTTGCTTCCAAGTCTTGGCTATTGTAAATACCGCTGCAATAAACATAGGGGTGCATATATTTTTTCAAATTAGTGTCTTGGATTCTTCTGGGTAGATACCCAAGAGTGGAACTGCTGGGTCATACAGCAGTTCCCTTTCCAGTTTTTTGAGATACCTCCATACTGATTTCCATAATGGCTGCACCAATTTGCAGTCCCACCAACAGTGCACCAGGGTTCCCTTTTCTCCACACCCTCACCAGCACTTGTTGTTTGTTGATTTGTTGATGATAGCCATTCTGACCGGAGTGAGGTGGTATCTCATTGTGGTTTTTATTTGCATTTCTCTGATGATTCTTGAGGTTGAACATTTTTTCATATGCCTGTTGGCCATCTGTATGTCCTCTTTAGAGAAATGCCTCTTCATATCCTCTGCCCATTTTTTAATTGGGTTGTTTTTTTGGTGTTGAGTTTCATGAGTGTTTTATAAATTTTGGATATTAACCCCTTATCAGATATATCGTTGGCAAATATCTTCTCCCATTCAGTAGGCTGCATTTTTGTTTTATTGATGATTTCCTTTGCTGTGAAAAAACTTTTAAGTTTGACATAATCCCATATGTTCATTTTTTCTTTTATTTCCCTTGCCCGAGAGGATATATCAGTAAAAATATTACTCAGGGTAATGTCTGCAAACTTACTCCCTATATTTTCTTCTAGGAGTTTTATGGTTTCAGGTCTTACATTTAAATCTTTAATCCATTTTGAGTTTGTTCTCGTATATGGTGTAAGTAGGTGGTCCATTTTCATTTTTTTACATGTGTCAGTCCAATTTTCCCAGCACCATTTATTAAATAGACTGTCTTTACTCCAGTGTAAATTCTTGCTTCCATTGTCATAGATTAAATAACCGTATATGGATGGGTTTATTTCTGGGCTCTCTATTCTATTCCATTGGTCTGTGTGTCTGTTTTTATGCCAGTACCATACTGTTTTGATTACTGTAGCCTTGTAGTATGTTTTGGTGTCAGGTAGTGTGATGCCTCCCACTTTGTTCTTATTTCTCAAGATTGCCGTGGCTATTCGGGGTCTTTTGTGGTTCCATATAAATTTTAGGATTCTATGTTCTATTTCTGAGAAAAATGTCCTTGGTAGTGTGATTGGAATTGCATTGAATCTATATATTGCTTTAGGTAGTACTGACATTTTAACTATATTAATTCTTCCTATGAACATGGTATTTCCATTTATTTGTATCTTCTTTGATTTCTCTCTTGAGTGTCTCATAATTTTCTGAGTACAGGTCTTTTACTTCTTTAGTTAAATTGATTCCTAGATATTTTATTGTTTTTGAAGCAATTGTAAAAGGGATTGATTTCCTGATTTTTTCTTCTGATAGTTTATTATTGGTGTATACAAATGCAACTGATTTTTGAATATAAATTTTATATCCTGCTACCTTACCAAATTCATTTATCAGCTCTAGCAGTTTTTTGGTCGGGTCTTTGGGATTCTCTCTATATAGTATCACGTCATCTGCATATAATGACAATTTTACTTCCTCTTTTCCAATTTGAACGCCTTTTATTTCATTTTCTTGTCTGATTGCTGTGGCTAGAACTTTCAGAACTATTAAACAGTTTCTTTTAAATGTTGTTCTTGCAAATAAAAATCATATAGGAAATACAAAATAATAAATAACTGTTGTTCAACTGAACTGCTCTTGTGTGTTTGTTTGTGTGTCTGTGTGTGTCTGTATGTATATGAGCACGTGGATCGAGTCTAAGAATTTATCCTGTAGATTTAAAACTGAGAGCTGAGAGTCAACACTCAGCATTTTCATTATCTGCCAGATGATTTTCAATAAGCTTTGTATCTTTGTACCCATAATTTCATCCATCTATAGGAAAAACAATTTTATAATAGGAGTTCAATAAATGTTTCTTAAGTAAATGAATATACAATGTGAAGCGATCATATCTGTGTGATGGACAGGAGCTTTGTTTCAAATAGGCACTTTTCAAACACTTGAAAAAGGGAGCAGTAATGCCAAGAAGTTCGTGTTATAGGAATAATGAGATAAAGCTGTTTTCCGAACTGCTCTTTATGCTGCTGTCTGTCATAACTTCCTGTCTACAGTGTGAAAATGTGTGTGATATGTACATTCAGAAGCCTACTGAATTGAATAAGACACCGATTGTGTAGGTAGCTCCTAAGGGACAATGTGGACAGATGTGACTGACTCCTTTTTCCCAGTCCCCACTCTGCCCATACAGCCAACCCAGCAGTCTCTTTGGTCTAGTGTTCAAAGGAAAAAGGCTTTACCAAACTCCCTAAACAAAATGAGACCTGGGATCCCAGACAAGGCAGAATTTTGGGTACTAAACCACCAGATGCAGTTGTTCAAGAAAGTGTGACAACAAAATTGACCTCCTGTTTTTAAAATAATAATTACAATAAAATAGTAGTTATGTTCCTTCAAACCATTAGGTCATAGTGTGCCCTAGTTGTCTAGCACCGCGTGTACCTAGCGCCATGCTGGACACATAGTGAGTGCTGATGGGGTGAGACAGTATCAGTATCAAGGAAACCCCTGCGTCCTGCTCCCCCCCAGGACCCACACCCAGTCTCCTCAATTATGTCTTTTTCTTAAAGACATTAATTCATTTTATTTTTTGAATAAGTAAATATAAGCATTTCATACAAAACTTTTAAAAGGAGAAGAATATATAGGAAAAATATATCTCCCTGCCATCCCTTTCCCCTTAGTTCCCTGGGTCCTTGTCCAGTCACATCTCTATAGATTCGAGCATGTGCGTACGGACAGATTTTTCAGCAGCTTCAAAGCTTTCATAGTGTGGCTATCCCATACTTAAACAGTTTACAATTGATGAAAATTTAGGTTGTTTCCCATTTTTGCTCTTACAAACAATGGTACAGTAAAACCTTGGATTGCGAGTGAAGTGTTTTGTGAGTGTTCTGCAAGACGGGCAAACATTTCTAATACATTTTAACGTGGTAAACGAGCAATGTCTTGCAATATGAGTAGTTTGTTTCCGGAACAAATTATGCTCGCAAACCAAGGTATTACTGTTCTTTTAAAAAGTAAACTGAGACACATAAAACATTTTAAGAGTTTATTTGAGCAAAAATCAATTCAAATGGGGCAGTGTCCAGCTGGACGTGGTTAGGATCATTCCACTGACAGGAGCTGGGAAGAGAGTTTTATAGAGAAAAGATGGATGCAAAGCAAGGAAATAAATGATTGGCTACATCTTAAAGCCTAGTTGGCTCTTCGTGATTGGTTGTCCTTAGATTTCGATTTCATAACCTTGAATAGAAAATTCCATTGTTTTCTGATTAGTTGATATTTGAAAGTAAACACGTACACCATTTTCAAGCTTTGCTTTATTAGAAATGTTTTGTGTGATGTAAGTTACTGTACAATTAATCATCCTGTAACAAAAAAAATAACATTAATAAACCTGATAAATTTTTTCCGTCATCCATATTCCAGAGACAAAAAAAAGTTAAAGGTGCACCATGACTTGGGTATCAGTTTTAATTTCACGTAACAAAAAGTCAACTTCATGAAGCAATAAATTACATGACAAAGTCCAAAGGTTAGGTCAGTGAGGATATTAAAAATAAAAGTATTAAATCGCTTATACAAGATGGCATTGACTCATGAGTGCAGCATTGCTTTCTCAAATGCTTTCTGAAAAACACCAATTAGATGGGGATTTTCAAGAAAATCTGTCCAGTGTCAGTCAGTACGTGGCTGCTCCTGGCATGGTTTTTGTGGTGGATGGGGAATGAATGGTTGGTTGGGATGGTGGTGAGTGGGTAGGTTTGCTGACATCTGTCTGAGCCTAGACTTCTAGGCTGTAGAGAAGTGGGGCCCACTTAGGGGTTGGGAAGCTGTGGTTCCCAGGTTCAGTTTCTTTGACTCTCCAGGCTGGGCTCCCAAGGTGGCCATGCATTCTTAAGCGAACAAACAAGCTCCCTGCTTGCAGTCTCAGGAAGACATGGAAGGCACTTTAGGAAGAGCAGCAGTTCAGAGTGGCCCAGGTGTCTGTTACTCTCATTGCCCCACAGGCCAGCTCTGTGTTCTGGGGAAAGCTCATTGGTCTCCTAAGGCTCAGTTTCACATATACCTCCTATGGTTGACATGAGAATTAAAAAAGACAATGATTGTAAGGTCTTATGACAGTCCCGGTGCACACCAGTGAGCCATTACATGTTCCTGGGGTGGGGAAACCAGCCTCACTGCAGAGGAAGAAATGTTTCCCGTCTTACATACTAGTGGATCATTTCAACCTTGACATTTCAGGATTTTGGATGGAAATAGGCTTGTTCTGACTGAGAACAAGCCCTAGTTCAGGCTGGTGGAAGATAAATGGGCGGCCGATGTATTGCCAGCATCTCGGCTGGTGGGCAGTGGTTATTCTCTCATGTCACAGTGAAATCAGATTCTAGGTCATCACTTTCAATCTGCACTTTGGTTTGTGGTCTAGACTGTCTCTACAAAGCTTAAATTCTTATTGTTGTTGTCTTGTTGCTTTTCAATTCGAGCACTAATTTCTTTTTATGTTGCCTGGACAAAAATTGCCCCATATTATGGGAATACACAATCCCGGGTCTTCTAGGGTCACAGTGGCTGAAGAGAGGGACCTTATCCTGAGAAGGCTCTGTCGTCACAGGAAACAGCCAAGCCTTTAGCTGGCTTCTGGGAGACTGAGACCAGTATAGATGAGAGATGAGTTGCAGCAAAGGGTTAAAGCATCATTCACCTGCCCTAATACTTAAACATGGTCAGCATCTCAAGGAAAAGAATGCACTGCCCATTGGGGGTACTGGAGAATCCTTATTTGGGGCACATAGAGTGGTCATTAGCCTCCAGAATTTTCAAATATATCATGACCTCACAGAATATTCATGATGGTTCTGAATAATGCAAAACACTCGGTTTAGTGACTGTTAAGATGTCTTGTGTCTGGGGGCTTTTAAAAAGGGCATGTCAAAGTAAGCATTTATTACTGGCAAGATGGCCAATCCTGACTCTCTCCAAGTTTTGCCTCATTTGAATTAATTCAAGGATTCCAAGCACCATGTGACTGCTACATAGTAATTTTTAGATGTAATTATAAACATTCAGGAATTTGGTCCATCACTGGAAAACCAAGAATTCCTGGAACAAATCAATTGTACTTATTATTAAAATGTGTAGAATATTTTTTAAAATGCTCAAGATAAATCTGTAGGAAACAGCGAATTCACATGTTGAGCTTTTGCTTTGTTCCCTGAACCCTGGCCAACTGATGGCTTCAAGGGCATCTCCTTGACTGAGGACAGAAGTGCTGCCCAGCACAGAAGACTTGGCGAAGCACCAGCTGCCTTTTGGAAATGACAGCACAACTTCTGGAAATGACAGACATTGTCTCAAGTCCACGGATCCTCATGAAGGCAGGAGCATCACAATTCCTGTATCAAATGAGAATAGAAGTACGCAAAGAAGAATTAATCAATAAACGTACCAAACTGTGGCCAGTAGTTATTAAGCTCAATGTTCTGCAAAAGTCTGAGTTTGGTCTCAGACACACATGTAAATGATGTAAATCAGTGCATGGGCCGTGACTTTCCAGAGAAGGCACTTCTGCACAGCTCTACACTGGGGAGTATTAATAGGATTCAAGTGAAAAAGAATCCATGATCCATTAAACTTGGGGAGTTTGGGGTTAGACAAAATCACGTGGGTTTCTGTACTGTAAGCTGTCTCACGCACTAATGTTAATGGGCACTGTGGCTCTCCAAGCGGAGACGATGCCATGGCAGACAGGACACTGTGTTTATGGAGCATTTCTCAGTGTCTGCCTTCCGCAGCACACTTGGGGTGGTGCTGCCTGATGGAACTCAGCCTGTTTTACAGCTGCCTCCACAGGGAGAGGCCTGCAGTACCCCACATTATTAATAATACACATCCTTACTGAGTACTACTACACTGCCTGAGTATGCACTGCCTATCTGAGTATTGCACTGTCTTACTGAGTACTGCACTGCCATACTTAGTACTATGTTACCTAACTGAGCACTGCACTGCCTTAGTGATTATACTGCCTTACTAAATAATACACTGCCTCTCTGAGTATGCACTGCCTTACTGAGTACTGTACTGTCTTACTGAGTACTGCACTAAGTATACACTGCCTTACTGAGTACTGTACTGCTTTAGTGAGCACTGTACTCAGTTTACTGAGTACTGCACTGCCTAAGTATACACTGCCTTACTGAGTACTGCACTGTATTACTGAGTACTGCTCTGCCTCACTGAGTAGTACACTGTCATACTCGGTACTATACTGTACTGAAGTTTTCCATGGCCATGTCCTGCCTGGCAGTGAGCGAAACCGATTCAGGAGGAAACAGGAGTGGCTCCAAAGTTGACACATGCCTCCTGATCCATTCACACCCCCTGCTCCCTTCCTGTTCTCATTGTTGGAGAATTTCAGAGTGTCATGATGGAACATCAGGAGACAGGAAACGGAAAGGCTGCACATCATTCATAGATTGTTGCCTTTAAAAAAAAAATCTTTTGGAGTTTTTCATATTAATTCTTCTGAGATGGTAGTGAACAGAAGGTGGAAACCTGTTAATCCCATATTCTGGGGTTAATTAGCTCCCTTATACTATATGCCTGTAGGAAAGCGTAACAGGTATGGTGGGAAATATATTTGTTTGGTTTCCTTTTTATAGGTCCTTAAATCAGAAGATAGTTTAATTGCAGACAAAAGGGAGATGATACAGAAAAAGAGACTTTTTTTTTTTAGCAGAATTCACTCCAACTTCTGTCTAATGGGGGCAGAGATGAAAAGATTTTCAAGTCCTGTGCATGATGCTCCCACCAATGATGCAGTGAAGGTGCCTCCGACTGACATTTAGAAAGAAATTCAGCCAATCCCTCCCTATCCACATGCCAATCTGCCCCTTACCCCCACCCCCAGAGCTCAGCCTCAGGTGACCATGGACTACCTTTGTGCTGGGAGACCTCGAGGCTGTTTCTCCAAGATGATTCAGGCACACTGGTTATGCAGGGCCGTGAGAGCGGCCCCCTGAGCTCCTACGAGTATGTAGATGACGTGGTCACTCACCCTCCTTGCCCATCGTGTGGCGCCTCAGGTCTCTGCCTCCCTGACAGCAGCTGTCACACAGGAAGCCCCGCCTCTCCTCCTCCTGCCTCCTTCGCTGGCTGAAGCTGGAGGATCATGGCCTGCAGAGTCCCCTTCACCAGCTGGAGCTCCCTCCTGAGAGACTGTGCACATGTTGTTAAGGGAACGGGGAGGTGACAGCAGCCCCAGGGACCTCGTAAGGCGGGCGAGCCTGCCCGGAGCAGATGGGCACTGCTATCTCGTTGCAGCCTCAAGTTCCTCCAAATTGTAGGAATTAAATATTAATACAAATTTTACACTTCTTTTAAGAACAATTGCAATTTCTACAAGGCCTGGGGTTATTAACTATCACAAGTGCAGCTTCAAAAAGGAAGAGTCAACTCTGAGACCAAGACAGATGGCCAGCAAGGGCTTCTCCATGATTAGAGTCCATGGGACCGGAATTCCTGCTAAGCCCCAAGCTCGGGCAGGGCACCTGTGACGGCCAAGAGCTCTGACAGTGCAGAGGCCAGAAGACTGGGAATCAGGGCCTCCTTGAGAAACCCAGGATTTGGGGCCACTGTAGGTTCATGCTGAGTCATGAGTTACGGTCCCTGCTGGCCACCACCAGCCTTGTCACTGGTGCAAATCACTTCGAACCTCAGTTTTCTCACAAAACAATAACGTCTAAACCCCTGTAGGTTCTAATTTGCTGTCGTGTTATTAAATTTCCAGGTTCTTGTAAAAGTCATTCAGCTACTCCAGATTTGGCAGAGTGCAGGGAGCGCGCCTTTTCGGGGTTTGTTTCCCTTCAGCTGTTGGGTGCTTAGTTTTCTAACCTGTAAAGCTGTTTCTCACAGATAGAAAACAATCACAGAGAACTCAGCAAAGAATTACACGGCATAAATCAGCTGTTATTCTCTTCAGAAATGGGCTGTTTTCTGAGTGTTTAAGCTGGGGAACATTTAACCAACGGTGGTTTTTCTGTCTACCCCTCCGGCCCCGATGCTCTTGCCTTGTGTACCTATAGTCAGAAACTCCAAGATAAACACAGCATGAGAGGTGGGCTGCATTCTTTTAATTTAACAAGCAAACTAATTTCACCTCACCCAACAGGAACAAAAGGGAAACAGAACTATGTCAACACCACTTAAATACCATTAAATCATCCCATGAGATCAGGCCCCTTGAATGTTACTAGATCAGATATGGAGAAAAGAGAAAGCTTTGGGGAAAGTAGCGTGCAGAGATCTCACCACTCACAGACACTCTACAATGTTGTTTTTTAAGGACAATGTCAATGTAATGTCAAGAGAAAAAGGCAACCTTAGGTTATGGTGGCAAAGCTTTCCTCTTGTTTTCCTTAAATAAGGAGCTCCAGAGGACCCTGAGAATTATGCAAATAAACCTCTCCTAAGCAAAAATGCTGAACCACCCTGAAAAGCTTTTGGCAGCTTTTCATCCTCTTAAAGCTTCACCAGACGCCATCATTTGTGTAATTTACATACATTTACTATGATGGTTCACTCTCCACTTGAACTTGAGGGTGGGGTTGAGGCGGTGCAAGGAAGAAAGAATCCAATATACTTTTTAAAGACTTCGTTTTCCTCCATTTCTCTGGACAGCCCGGCTAAGCTTTCGTGAAAGCACATACGGCTTTATAGAAGCAAAAGCAAAAACACCACATATGGCTTTATATAAGCAAAAGCGTAAGTGGTCCCAGACTGAACACCAAGCCGAAGGTCAATCACAAAGGCAGGCTACATTTATAAAGAGTGGGCACAGAGCTCAAATACTTCATGAATCCGAGCAAACTCCTTTGCTATTCAGCCTGGGACCCACACACCTATGTGTAATATATTAGATGGTGACAAAGGATTTGAGAGAGAGAAACCAAAGCAAAATGAGATGCTTCTTAAAGAGCTTGTAAAATTTCTGGCACTTGCAGAATACAATGCACAAGTTTTTAAAAATCGAGTGAGAGTAATGCCACAAAAGGAGGAGAGTGAGTTATGTAACTAAAGTATCAGCCCCTCACACAGCAGGTCCACTGACATGCAGAGGTGTCAGAAGATGGGATTTAAGCTCTGGGAAGCTGATAAATTACTTATGCTTTAACTGTCTCACTTATAAGATGCAGATCCTATATCTTCTTCACAGGGCTAGGGGTCAAAGAAAGATTTTCCTCTTGTGAGCATATAGTGCCTTTTGTGAGGCAGCATGAGATTTCAGGTTAATTTACAAGATAGCGGAGGTTGCAAACACCTTCTGCTCAAGCAGCGCTGGACACCAAGAATCCTGGAAACCTTCTATCATGAGCCTAGCACCATCAAAATGATTAAAATCATGTTTCTATTTACAAAATACCTCTCTCTAGCCAACCTGGCTGTATGACTTCTTACTAAATGTGAGTGCAAAAACATTTTGAATGTACTGAAAGCGGGGAGAATCCAGGATAAAATGTGGAGTGGGGGAGAAACAAGTTGCAGAATAATTTATATAGAAGGACCCTAATTTTGAAAGAGAGAGAGAATATTTCTAGCTAGAAAGGTGCCTTAGAAAGACGCAGTGGTGAACTTCTAGGTATTGGCACTGGGAGGGAGATGCAGGCTTCTCTTTCATACTCCTGTAATATTCACAATGGACTACACACTTTCGTATTTAAATAGATGTACTCATAAAAGAAACCACGAGAACCACTTTTCGCCATTAAGCAGTTGGGGAGATGAAGGCCTAGAGACCCTCATTCTTCCCTTCACTCGTTCAAGTATTTAAATATTTCTTGAACTCCTACTGTGTGCTAAGAAATGATCTGGACATGGGAAGTGAAGGAGTGAACAAAGTCACTGCCAGCACGTTGCTTAAGTGCCAGTGAGTAGACACACACACACACACACACACACGCACACACACACACGGATTGTGAGATAGGAGACATGGGCTGGGGTGGAGGGGCTTGGAGCAGGGAAGTGACATCATAATGCTGGCTGCTTTCATCATCAATAGATTAAAGGAGGCCAGAGAGGAAGCCTGGAGATGAGAGGAATAATTCAGACAAGAAAAGACCCAGTTTGGACCCAGTCAGTGATAGTGGAGGTTGTGGGAGGTGGTCAGATTCTGGGTGTTTTGAAGGTAGAGTCCATATGGTGATGGACTGACTGCATGTGGAATGTGAAAGAGGGAGAAGGCAATGAGAATGACTCTTAGATTTTTTTATCTAAGCCATGAACTGGAAAAACAGACTTGCAGAGGATCAAGAAGGAGAAGACTGGGAATGAGTTGGGGTTTCCTGAGCATGGGGAGGAATTTGATTTTGGACGTGTCAAGTTGGAAAAGCCTCCTTCTCAGCCAAGCGGAGATGCTGTGTGGGAAGCAGGCGTGAGTCTGAGGCTGGCAAGAGACCCAGGTGGCAGAATGGCACTTAGAGGTGAGACTAAAACGTATGTTTTTAAAGCTATTTTCACATTTTCTGACTTCATACATCTCACCAAGATCTTAAGGCTACTAAGTCCTAGAGTTGGACTAGAATCAGGTTTTTTAATTGCTAGTCCAATGAGCTCATAGTTGAAGCCCATGAACATATTTGACCTTGGTTTTTGTCAAAGGGCTGGGCAAATAAAGTAAAACTCCATATTGAAATTTTAGGTGTAAATGATGGAAGTGCCCAGTGCACCTAAGTGCGAGAATAGACCTCACAAGCGCTGACTGCTTCTTAGGATGCCTGTGTCATAGAACTGTCTGCAGCTAAGTATAATGTCCCATAACAGATATGCCACCAGATAGCTGTGGCACTGAAGAAAACTGGCACACTAGTTACAATAGTGACACAAGGGTTGACATGCCAACATCTTTAAAGCATGTTTGGAACCCAAGACCATTTACCACCTTGGGATGGACGACACACATATTAAGCAACTGCATAACTTCTGGAAAGTAAAACTGAGCCAACTGTGTTTGTAATTAGTAAAGGGGTATGACACGTCTCACAGATATTGTCCAGGAATATAGTGGTGAGGCAGGATTGTCATTAAGGGCAGCCATTTGCAAAGATCCTCAAATTCTTTCAAAGGGGTCTTTTGTTCATATATAAAACAAATCGTATGTGGCACTTGGGTTTCCAAGTGATGATTTTCATCGCTGAGCCTTCGGTTCATCTGACCTAGTTTGGTCCAAAGAGAAATAACAGTACAGCCTTAGAAACACTTCTCATTGGCCAGCTCGTCCTTCATAACAACAGTGACTCCCCTGCAGCCACTACAGCCCGTGGGACTGGGAGATGTACCTTCATGGAAAGCCAAGGTGAGACACACAATAGCTCAAGGGCACAGAGGCAAGCACTGCCCACACACGACTTCATGGATTTGGCGCTTGTCTGGGGCACTCTTTGTGGTGTCCACCTGATACCAATACCCCACCTTGCCCACACCGTCTCTCAGGCTTGCTCTCTTCCCCCACTGTGAGCTCCAACTCTTCCTCTACCCACTCTACTCCCTGTGGCGAGAGCCAAAGGGCAGAGCCGTGGCCACCAGACCTGCATCATGACGCCATGAATTACAGCCTCTTCGGGTCTGTTTTATCTATGAAATTCGCAAGTGGGGCTCCATGATCATCATGGTCCCTCTTCTAACTCTTCAACTCCAGAAACGGAAAACATCCCCAGGGAGAAGGAGCAACTTCCGAAAACTCCTGTTACTTTTGTCTGTTCAAGCTACACACTTGAAAGTTAAACCAGGCAAGCCTCTTAAGGGGGTGTGACACCTGTGCCTGCGCCTGCGCCTGGATGCACTCACAGCGCCAGCCTGCCACAAGCACCACATGCTCCACACAAGCAGGAAGGACAGAATTCCATGAGAGTTTCCCGGACATAGCTATAAAGGACCAAATGGAATCCACCCATCCCCATCTCATCTGTGACTCAGAGGCAGGCAGAGCCGCCCCAAGGGCTTTGAAAGAAGCCCAAGATGTCCGAATCCCAAGCATACTTCTTTCCTTTGAAAGTGTATTGTCAAAGTTGAAGGTGAAAAAAGTCAGAAAACCCCCTGCTTAAAAATTCACCTAAACTACATGGTTTCAGTTAAAGAGTTTTGAACACAGAAGAACCATTACAGACACTCAAAATGTTTTTCAAAACATAACTGCTAATTAGGACCCAAAATGACTGTGAAATTGTGCTAAAGACTCTGATGAATGACCCTGGAAATCTGTCTTGACTGACAGTGAAGTTCCACTTCCTGTCCTTTCCTCAGACACCAGGCGTGAGTCACCTGTGCAATGCCAGCTCTTTCAATTAGTGGTGCAGACGCGTCTCAGACACTCACTGCTGTGGTGGCTGTCGGTTCGTGTTGTTATTTTGTCATGCTATGAGTAATTTAGTGAGCCTGTCAGAATGATGAAGAGACATGGCCTGTAGCTCCCTCAGATCTGTCAATCCAGTGTCTTCTTCGTGAAGCAGGAGACCCCCAGCAGGTTGCCTGTAGCCCCCACGTGAAGTCAGGACACCCAGAGGGTCTGTGTGGAGACGCGAGCTCAGTGCCGGCCCCCAGCCACCCTCCGTGGGTGCCACACCAACAAGGCTTCCCCCCACGGTTCATATGGCAGGCCCAGTGCCTTCCACGCCAAGAACGAGCATCTTAGCGCCCAAGGCTAGAGTCTTCTGGACACGGACATCCGCTGTGGACTCACATTTGTCACATTCACCTCACATCATGTGACACTGGGCTCTGGCAGAGTGCTTAATGGAACCAAACAAAAATATTACCCTCGCTGCACAGTTCTTTCTTGTTGACGGCATGCTGTTTCTGTCAGCCGCACTCAGCTTTGTATCTTTGATCAAGAATGGAAACCATCCTGTCGGAGTCTGGCTGCAGGATTCCAGCAGACTCCCTGGGTCCCCAGATAAGTTCTAATTTGAAACCAGGGCTGCCTCCACAGTCTCGTAAACATCTTTCCATCTCAGTGCACCGAGCTCCATTCAAATCTAAATGCTGCTTTGTATGAGTTCAAAGTCACCTTCCTTGTATTTACTCTCAACCAGTGACACGGAACAAAGCCTGGGCTTCAGGGAAGATGCTGGTTTAAATCCATATGTGCTGTAGATTTTATTTGCAGGGGCGGGGGTACTTCAGTACCTAAACCAGCACTTCCCAACCCTGGTTTGACATGTCCCCTGTGTGTCCCCACCTAACTCAGCAAGGATCAGCAAAATTCTCAAAAAACATGACGTCAATAAAAACTCTCACTATAGCTTAAAATGTTTACAGTAACTGTCTGTTCCACAGACAGGCCTGTCCCTGTCCTGACAGGCATAGCTGCCTCCTGCTCGCTCTGTAGGACCCTCATTTCTAGAAGCCCCAGTTTTCTCAACTATCCAGTAAGGGTAATAATCCCTATCTACCTATAGCAGTTTTAATAGAATTAAACATTTTTCATATAAGTCATTGTGCGGTCACTGAGCAATTCCTTCAAACGTTTCTTACAAAATAGTTCAGTGACTGACTTGAAACCTCTTATGGGATGTGCTTTGAGTTTGTGACATAGACACTGAGAATGGTGAGCAAACTTGGAGACTTGGAGAACATAGTTTTCTATCTAAAACCAAGCATTTACCCTGGGTAAAAACTATGTCAACCCTACTTTCTGAATACAGCCTCGTTTAGCCATGAAACCTTACAGGTTGTTGTTAACTGATGTAACAGATGAGGAAGCTGATGCTTAGGGAGGCTCATCAGCTGTGTGTGGTCCTGCTGCCCCCGAATCTTGCTGGGACGGGCCATGGGAAAACTGAAAGGATCTTATATTGACACAGCTCTGTCCCCTCTCAGCCTCCTCCCAATCACCAGCCCTACTGAGTAGAAAACCCAATGCCCTGGAATCAAACTGACCTAGAAAATTTCCTAATCAAGAGACCAACACAGGCCCTGACTACAGCTCTCAGAACTGCTAAATGACCCCACAGCGAGCCTGAGGGATGTCCCACTGAGGAAAGTCCCCACCTGCTGGGCTGGGCCCACTGAAGGTCTGCAGGGCACTGCCCCCAGGGACCAGCCACAGAAAGTCACTTGCCCATTTCCTAGGAGCTGTGTCCCCTTATAAGTGCTCAATCTGTGTGATCCATGAATGTGGAATAAACAAAAATGCAAACCAAGAATTCTTCTACTGTTTCTTTGGCCAGCTTTCTAATAATAGCTTAAAGATCCATATTGTAAGAGGCAGGAATTTTGAGGAACAGAAGGTCTACTTTTAAAAATCTACCTCAAACAATGTGAACATAAGAGCTGATTAAGTTGAAGAAATTTCCTGCTAAGTTTAATAAGCAAGGTCAAGTTTAAGGTTGTAAGGAGGAAGGAGACAGTGTTGACTCCATCATTAAACTGTGGGTGTGAATACTTGTAATTAGACGAATACTTGGACCGCTCAAGGTCTCTCTCTCTCTCTTTCTCTCTCTCTCTCTTATGATAAGAACTGGAATTCTGAAAAGTAAGATAGCAACAAGAAGCAAAGACCAAAATAGCTGCAGTTCCCACAAGTCCATCTAATAAACATCATACTGCTGACTAGAAAGGACGAATGAACGGAAAGTGTTTGTATCTGAAGTGTCAACTTGTGATTAAATACCTGAAAAGGTACAGGATGGGGCTGCATATCCCTTTGCCCATCTGTGCACTCACCCGTTTGCCTCAAAGGGACAAAGCAGTGACAAACTGACTACCTCACAGGTCAGCAGGGGACAGTGCTGCACATGGATGCATGGCATGTGGTGCCAGCATGTTCTCCTGCCATCTTGCTCACCGGCAGCTAGTTTTGATGCATGTGACACCAGGTGTATTGAGTCTTGTGCAAGAAGAAATTGCAAAGAAATAACCTAAAGTCCCATAAGTTGCGACACTCTACTGCCCATTACATGGCAGAATTACATGGTAAAGAAAAGCACGCATGCATGTGGGTTTCTTGGTATTGAGAAAGTCCCTTGGAAACTGAGCCCCACACACCCAGCTTCCCGCCCCCTGAAAACTGTATTCTGCTCTGGTCTCATGGCTGCATGTCTGAACTGCCTGTCTAATTTTAATGGTCAGGGTTCGGAATAAAAAATGTTGCCTAACCAAAACCTGGAGAGAATACACTGCATATTGAATAATCTCGGAGATCTGAGGCATGTGGACCTGTAATAACAGCAGTATCTATCTGTCTCCGTCTACTGTGGCGTGGGGCAATTGTGTATGTTTTTAAGGCTTGCTTTTACCAAATAACCTAGCAGGTGCTTCATGTGCATAATGCAAAGGATATGAATGAGGTCGTCATCGTGACTGCAGATCGCTGTGTGAAGCTGATCTTCCAAGTGTAACAACTTCTTGCCAATGGCATCACATTTTTCTCCAAGCTCTGCAGAAAGCATGTAAGATTCCTAGCCAGGAAACAGAAAAAGATCACTATAAGCTACAGGCTTTTCAGGGCTGTGAACACATCGGTAAGTCACCCAGTGGCACCCTCTCGCAGTTCTGCAGCCCAGCAGAACCGCAGCGGAACCTGTCTTTCCTGGAGGCCATCCTTGAGGAGACAGGAACGGATCACAGGTTATCAATGGATGAACAGCTGTGTTACATGGCTCCACCGGCTACCTCCCGTATCTGGTCATTTCAAATGCTATTTCCAGTAAGTCAGCTCCTAAAGTGGATTTATCCTAGGGGAAGCCCAAGTCTTCCACAGGCAGACTGACAACGTAATAAGAATTGTAACCAAAGGGGCACTGGGGAGAGTCACAGGAGCCACCAGGCTGACCTGTAAGAGCGAAGAGATACTCCTGGAAGGGCACAGGAATGGGACAGTACACGGAACCTTTGTCTGCATGCTGGTCACAGCTCCTGGAAGCTAGAATGTTCAGGACTCTAAATGCCAGGAGGTGTGTATTATACATATGGCCGCTGTATATGCAGGTGTTCATTTCCTTGATCCTTCACTGGAATATAAGCCCCCTAAGGGGAGGGATGATAAATGTCAGGCCCCTAAGAGCAGAGGCGATGGGTCAGAGCCCTGGCACATGGCAGACACATGGCAGGCATGCAACATTCGTTGGCTCCATGAATGAACAGTCAAGTTTTGGAATGCCTATTGCCCCTGCAAACTTATATCCTTAACATGACCCACAAATGCCTCCTTTACGTCAGTGTCCTGTACCAAGCCACCACAGCAGTCCCAACCCTGCCTTTCCATGCCTGGCACTAGTTGTGGGCCCTCTACTCTTAAATGCAACCTAACCTTTGCCAGCTGGACTTGACCCACTGCCCTCCCACTATCACACTATTCTTCCTGCCTGTGCCCTGTCTTCCATTTCTCTGAAACCCAACCTTTCCTTCAAGGCCCCAAACAATGTTTCCACCTTGGGGCGCAGTGGCTTTGATATGTGTGACTTTCTCACAACCTGAGGGACTGTAAAGTCCCTGTGGGCGGGACCAAGGGCTCCTCATTCATCCCAGGGCCTCAGGTAAGGCCTGGTTTATAGAAGGCCAAGGATTTTTAAAAGAAAAGCATGAATAAGGTCAAGAAAATAAGATAAGAAAATAGGGACTCTTAGAATAAAAGAAATTGAAAAAAGAAGCATTATGCTTAGTGAGATAAGACAGTCAGAGAAAGACAAATATTATATGATATCACTTATACATGGAATCTAAAAGTGCTGAACTTGTAGAAACAGAGAGTAGAATAGGAGTTCCCAGGGTCTGGGAGTAGGGGGTTGGGAGATATCATGAAATGGTACAAACTTGTACCTACAGGATGATTAAGTTCTGGCAATCTGATCCACAGCACAGTGGTTACAGCCAATGATACCATGTTATGTACTTCAAAGTTGCTAAGAGATTAGATCTTAAATGTTCTTACCACAAAAAAAGAAATGATAATTATGTGACACGATAGAGCTGTTGGCTAACGCTACAGTAGTAACCATGTTTCAGTATATAAATGTCTCGGATCAACACTTTGTACACCTTCAACTTACAGAACATTACATGTCAATTACAACTCAATAAAAATATAACAAATAAATAAATAAGCAGCAAAGAGTGAGTTCAGATTAAAACTTAGCCAAATGTAAAAGTAACATTTTCCCAACTAATAGTGAAAGGCTTAGAAAGGTATACTAAAAAGAATTTTGCAGCAGGGAAACAATTAAGTTATCTATTCAAATTACACTACGAAGTTTCTGCAAAAGCTGTAATTGCAACCCAACAATAACAACAAAATGCTCAGGCATGGTGATATTCACTGTTCAAAAGTCCTTAGGGATCATAAGTTATATAATATTACAAGAAGTCTATGAATAACCATTAAATCCAAATATGTAATTTAACATTCACTATAGTGATTCCAGAATGCTCTAAACTTTATATCCCAAATGACCAACCATATTAAAACAAAACAGTGCTAATGGGAACTATAAACTACTATTGTAAATATTGGAGAAGTCTAACATACTGCAAGTAAATTAATATACAAAAGCAAAGGAATGCAGTGATAACAACATACAACTTTGAGGACTAATGGACATAATTAAACAGGAAGGCATGCAAAGCATGCATAAAGCTTTGCTCATAATTGGCCAAAGCAGTAATGATGAGAAGACAGCAAGTACATCAAAACCACACACATATATACCAGCATTATACTGATCCTAAAAGTGATAACATTATCATCCAAAGATGCAGAATTACAAAGTAGACGAATTACGTGAAGACTGAAACAATGAGCAATGAGTAACGTCATAGTCATGCATGAAAAAAATGATACACTAAGAAAAAGAACATCTGGAGAAAAATGATTGACAGCACTGAAGTCACAAGTCATGCAAGAAGGAGAAAAATATAGCGTTAGTGGGAAAATATATACGATTGAAAATACACTTAAAGAGAGAAAAAACAGAATTGAAACACGGAACCAAGGAATTTAAAACACTCTTAAAAGGAATCAAATGACTCGATCTTCATTTCAGGGCTTAAACAAATATAAATCAAACCTGAATTAAATCATTTAAAATATGGCTTTACAATTCCCCCCAAACATACAATTCCTGATTTTTTTTCTTTAAAAATTATGTTCAGATTGTGCGAATTGGGGAAAGCAAGTTCAGACCAAGTAGCAAAAACTTTAAATTGTTTATATCCCATGAGCCAATAATTCCACTTATTGCAATCTCTCATCAAGAAAATGTATATATTTAAATTTAAATTTTTATTAAGCCTTTAAGTATGAAAAAATGTTTATCATAAACACTAAATAAAAATATTTTTTAATAATGCAAAAGTAATTATATTAAAAGTATGGGAAAGAGAAAATAACTTAAATGTCCAACAACAAAAGGGATAGTTAAAATAAATTCTGGTACATCCATTCGTATTGAGCCATTAAAACCATTTTTAATACATGACTATTTAATGATGATGGAATACTAAAACAGGCAAAGGGCTAAAATATTAACAATTATTTTGAGGGGCAGTATAAGCACAAATTTTTATTTTCTTCTCTATATTCTGCTGTATTGTCTACATCACTAAAATATAATAAAAAAAAAAGTTACCAAGAACAGTAACTCAAACCATAATGGAAAAAAAATACACCTGAAATAAAAAAAAATTTTTTTTTAAGATAGAAAAAGACATAAAGAGGCATAAGGAAACAAACTCAGAGCTCAAGGTTCATGACCAGTGACAGGCCTGGGGGCCTTCTCTCAGGGGCTGTTTCTCCTGCACAAACCGCTGCCCGTGGGCCTCATGGATCCTGGTCCTGAATGAGAGGATCCTGAGTGTGACGAGGTGTGAGGGTGGGAGGCCGGGGGTGGGGGTATACTTAAGGGGGTTATGGCTTTACTATAAGGCTCTCACTTGAAATCCTGGGAACAGAATCAGTTTATAACCTAATCAGAGAAGGGACAGCTGATGGAAGGGCATACCGATCTGATGAAAAATTGTGCTCTGCCCAAAGGAATCTTTTGTGCCCACAGAGGGTCGGTGGGACCAGAGTCGTGGGTGGCAGCTGACGAAGCTGCAGAGGTCCTGCCCGTTAACCCTAAACTTGAGAGGCAGGTGCAGCTCCTCGCCCACCTCCATGCCGTGCCAGGTACCGCAGGGGTAGGGGTCCTTCCGGAACCTGGCCTCTCTGCCATCAAAGGACAGTTGATCACTACTTGCCCTTGAATTGAAGTGGGCCTTTGAAGGTCCTTCAACAAATAGACCACAGAAAGGTGACATTCCTGACTTCCAAAGCCAGATCACAACAGGTGAGGTGTCTTCTCAGATCACATGCCCTGGAACCTGGCTTCCAGGATATAAGGAAGCACCATGCCACGTGGATGGGTCATGTGTGAGTGTGGGGCTGAGAGCCCCAGCTGACAGCCAGACATGGGAGGGACCAAGCCTTCAGATGAGTCTAGGCTTCATGTGACATCACCCAGCCAGTACCCACACACTGAGGCAGAGGCAGCCTGCCCACAGAGCCCTGCCCAAACTCCTCCCCCATAGGAGTCCTTCCTCAAGTCTGTTCTTTCAGGGTAGTGGGTTTCAGGCTTCCCTTGGCAGAGACCCCCCTGGCAGGAGAGCAAGGGGCTCACTGCCTACTCTGCTCCAATTTCTAATTTTATCTGTTTTCTTACTTCAAGGCTTGGGGGAAAGTGAAAAACAAGTAAAGGAAATAGGAATAATCAAAGAGGATTTGTTTCCTTGTTCATTTCTTATTCCATCTTTTCACAGCTGTCCTTTAGTAAAAGCCTTGAAAGTGCTGACATTTCTGCGTAAGCCAAAATAGTGAACGAAGTGAGGTGTGCTGTGTGGGGGCCCCAGCTGGGGATTAGCTGCGTGGTGAGTGGAGCCCCTCATTTTAACACCACCTTGCTTCCCAGGACATCATATGTGAGCATTTACAAAGGGTCACCTCAGTCGGGACTACTAAAAGTGTCACCCGGCCTTCCCTGAGGATCTTAATACCTAGAAGCAGAGAGGACTGGAACGAGTGGGGCTTAGGAACCATTTAGTTCAGTCCCTCCTTTTACAAACACAGGATGAGCCTCCCTTCATCTGGTCAGCTGTTTCCTCTGGGTCTGGGGAGCACACAAATGGTTTTTGTTGGGCTGGCCCAGGGTGGGAGTGAGAGGCTACCAAGGGATGACATGGAGCCTGAAGGTACCACCTCTCTTCCCTTCCCCCTCCTTGGGACTCTGCAAAATCAGCTGTGATTCTGGGAGGGCTCAGCCTCATCTTGGTGAGGGGAGGAGGGTCCTTTTAGGACTCAGGTACGGACCGACTGGAGGTGACAATGATGTCAAGCAGACAACCGAGGACCCGAAGGTGAGCTGGGACCTTCTTTGGTCCATGTGACCCTGAAACATAGGCTGGGAGCCCAGGGAAGAGGAGAGTCACATGGGAGGACAGCCAGTTTCTTCTTCGTGAACAAGAACATGGAGCCCTGGCCGAGTCCAAGAGAATGTTCTCCCCACCGTGTCCAGTAGCAACTCGGGACTGGGCTCCTCGGCATGAAATCCATAATGTCCATTTTTATAAATAAATTAAATGTGGCAAAAAAGAAAAATCACTGCATGGCTCCTACTTGATCATTAAAATATTGGATTGTTGGAAAAGTCATGATGCATGTTTGTAGCAGATGGCACTAGTTCATTTTTGGAAGTACTAGAGTCATTCGCATATATGTTTTTGCTATATCATTTGACAGCTGACAGTTCTTGCTTCGTTCTAAAAAAAAAGTTGAGCGATTTGGTTGGAGATTTTACAACAAGTTGAAGATGGAAGACCAAACTGTGCATTTTTGCCATATTTTACTGTTTTACTTCCATAAAGGAAAGAATGTGCATCAAGCTTGTGAAAAGTTGTATAAAGTTTACGGTGACAAAATGCTCTACAAAAACATCAGTGCCAACGATGGTTCACGAAATTCCATGCTGGTGATTTTGATCTCAACGACTCTCCTTGGTCAGGGAGGCCCACCAAGGTTGATGACGACAAAATAAAGGCATTGATCGAGTCAAACCCATGTTACACGACCTGAGAGATTGCAGGAACATTGAACATCCATCATTCAAATGTTCACGAACACCTAAAGAAGCTGGGATACGTAAGCAAGCTCAATATTTGGGCTTCGCATGAACTCAAAGAAGTTCACTCGACGGCGCATATAAACATCTGCAATATGCTCATTAAATGTGAGGAAAATGATCCTTTTTTGAAGCAACTGATAACTGGAGATGAGAAGTGGATTGTTTACAACAATGTGGTGTGCAAACGGTTTTGGTCCCAACATGATGATTCGCCTCAAACGACATCGAATGCAGACATTCATCAGAGGAAGGTTATGCTCTCAGTGTGGTGGGATTTTAAAGGTGTCGTGTTTTTCAAGCCCCTACCAAGGAACTGAACAATCAATTTGAATGTGTAGTCAGCAATTGGACAGTTTGAACGAATCCATCATCCAGAAACATCCAGAGATTGTTAATTGTAAAGGAGTTGTGTTCCATTGCGACAACGCGAGACCACACACAAGTTTGATCACCCGTCAAAAATTATTGGAGCTTGGATGGGATGTGTTGCCACAGCCACCATACTCGCCTGACCTTGTGCCATCAGACTTCCACTTGTTTCGCTCTCTCCAAAACTCTTTGCATGGTGTAACGTTCAATTCAGATGAGGCTGTAAATCAGCACCTTGTTCAATTTTTTGCAAATAAAGACAGGTTCTTCTATGAACGAGGAATTATGAAGCTCACTGAGAGATGGCCAAATGTTATAAAACAAAATGGGCAATACATCATTGATTGATCTTTGTTCTTTATATAAATAAATGACCTTTGAAAAACATAGACAAAATATGTCATGACTTTTCCCACAACTCAATATCATCCACTACAGTCGCTCATATTGCTATTATAGCTGCAGTGGACTTCAGTAGGATTTGCAATTCTAAGCTGATCAAGTACAGGTTGTTTGGCATTTCAAAGTGTTGTTGGAAACTCTCCAGTAATTTGTCTGATCAGGCTGTCTTTCCAGCTATTACAATTATGTTTTTTTTCTTTCTCTCCCTCCATGCCGCCATTTAGCCTGGGAGTAGCTGTTTTCCACGTGTGTCAGAGTGAAGGAAGCTGCCCCAACTACATGGGCCTTTCCCTTCTCTGCCTGTCGAATGCTCTCCATCTTCCAATGCAGATCCAGTGTCTCCCAGGAACCTTTGGGGCCCTGGGGCCCCTGCCTTACCTAACCCTTGGGTAGAACTGTCCCCCTGGCACTGTGTCCCTCCAGCACAGAATCTCTCATCAGTGGGCACACACTGCCTGTCTCCACACAAGACAGTGGCAGCATGGTATCCTGCTACTTTTGTGGCCCGTGACAAACGGTCTGCGGAGCTCAGAAGAGGCGCTCCGTAACTGTTCAGACAACCAATGGAGACTCCTTTCTCACCAGGTCTTAAGGAAGCTGCCCTGTTTCTCAGACTGCATCACCCTTGGCACCCCCTCAGCAGTGTGAGGAGCCAGGCAGGAGGCCACACGAGGACCTCTCTGAACAGCCCCTGTCCTTCCACATAACAACGGCCTTGCCTGGGGTGATCCCCCCACCGCGCCTGCCACAGCGTCCATACAAACGTGCCTTTTACTGGCCTCAGGAAAAGCCCTGTATCTCTCCTACTGCCTCTCCACGCGGCACGACAGTAGCGCCAGCTCGGCCGGCGATATCTCAAATATAATTTGCTTAACTTACTTCAGGATCAAAACCTGCAGACTTGAATGTCTGGGCAGGAATTTCCAGCTGTGTCGAATTAGAGCTAATGTCAAATTTCTGTCCTACTCACCAGACTCATGATTTAAAACAAATGGGATTCCCTTTGTTGGGCAGGATTTTCCCATTAAAAAGACTTTCTACAAACATTTATCTATAAAAGTTTATGCTCAGATCCAAACACGCATTTAGTTGCTGCCTGAGCAGATCTCTGAACCTCACATGCTGGTGGAAAGTCACAATTCCATGGCTATGTCCCCAAGAGATTTCTACTTAGTGTTGGCTCCCATAAATAAGTACTTGCCTATGGAATTTAGGAAATATCAACATTTTAAGTTTTAAAACTAGAGCTCATATTTGGAGGGTAGGCAATAGCTGTTTTGATCAGAGCAAGTGTCTGGTAACAATATCTCATCAGGCTACATCTAGCGTGATGAGAAAATCATATGAATTATCTTTATTCTGAATAGAAAATGCATTTGGAATAGGAAACTGTTTAGGTTACATTGTTTGTTCGGCAGGTACTGCCTGTAGCTTGGGTAAAGTCACTGGATCAAGAATACTTAAATAGTTGGGTTTTTTTCTGTTTTTTGTTTTTTAATTGGGGAATTGGGGGAGGGGAACAACGTTGGGGAATTGGGGAAGGAGAACAGAGAAGTTGCTGTCCTTTTGTTCTTCAGTCTAGTTGCAGAGGCCGTTGCTTTACTGGCCCATGTTGGTATTGTCATTGTGCTCTTCCTGGATGAGGCAGATCGGCCACCAGCCTCTGGATGTCGCTCACCGCGGCTATTGGCAGCTCACACTGGCTGCCGGCCGCTCACGCTGGCTGCCGGCCACTCACTGTAGCCTATGGCAGCCCACTGCAGCAGAGGGCAGTGTCAATGGCCCTCCTGTGGGATCCGGGGCCACTGGCTTCCCAAGCCAGCTCTTAACCAATGCGGCACTCGGCTGGCCCGGTTTTTTAAAATGCTGTCAAAAGTAGCTCTAAAGAAAGAGGCAGTCTGATGTCTAAAATGGTATCAGGTAATAATAACACAACAAAACCCTCCTAACTAAAGAAGTGTTGGCATGATTTAAAAATTAATGTGAGGGCCGGCTGTGTGGCTCAGTTGGTTAAGAGCTCGCTCAAGGGTGTGAGCTGAGCTCTGAGCAACAGCAGTTTGATGCCCAGCCCAAGCTGAGCTGCCACTGAGCTGCCAACAGGTGGCAGGATGGCTCAGCTTTTTAAAAAAATTAAAAACTAAAATAAAATAAAAATTAATGTGAGACAATGACCTGGCTCTTCACATGGAAACACACTGTGCCAGATGTCATGCTTCAATGTCATCAGTTGCTTCCACTCTTGCTAGGCACTGGGGGTGCAAGAAGGGGAGGAAAGACGGGGGTCAGGAGCCCCATCTCGGATGTCCTACTCGGAGCTCTCTTGGTCGCATCCCTGTGTTCCTTGACCATGTGATAAGGCATCAGCAATAGTTGCCTATCCAGAAAAATATTTAATGTGGCCCGTGAAAATCACAGGCTACATAACAAAGAAAGGACAGGTGAAAGAGCAGCCTTCCCTTATGTTTGTCAAGATGTCTGCATTTATTGATCACTGAGCCATAGCAATATTTAAGTTTAAAAGAGAAAAATTTAAACCCTGCACTGCACACATACCTACAGGACTTAGAAGCCAAAATGGGACTTGAGCCCCTTGTTGTTTGTTCCGTTGTTAAGTGGCATTCCCTCTCCTGTAGCTTGAGGTAAACCAGATGTGACTACCACCATCCGTGAGCTTAGCTGATGCATTAAAGCATTTACTTAGCTCGGTATTAACATCACAGCCTTAAATATGTTCCTTTGGGCTGTTTTCCAAAGCATTTGCTTGGCAAATACATTCCAGGAATGGTTTTCTTTTCTTTTCCTTTTTTTTATTATCCACATAGAATATTTACCTCAGACAAACCCTTGTCCATACCACAAAGAATATCTTTCACATCTATTTGAGATTTTATAAGTATTCATCTTCCCACATAAACACTGAATTGTATCGTCATTGTGTAAATACCACAAGTAGACGCACAAATTAAGACACTAAAGGTACATCGTTATTACTCCATATAATACAAGTATTCATCCAAATTACGGGGCTACATCCTGAGTAAGTGGTATTTCTTTTAAAAGCATCCAGATGTCACAAGTGGTAAGGAAAGCATGTGAACTATTTAGATGTCTTTAGGTCAGAGCGAGCCATGAATTGCCTCCCAGTATCTGCATGCTTGTTACCGGGGTGCTGACAAGTTCTAAATAGAATCAAATAACAAAACCAAATGAGAAAAAAAAAAAAATTTGATAAAAGAAGAAACTGCCTGATAATTCATATGTTAACTGGCCTGTGATTTCCAGCTACATTTTACATTACATGATCATTCAAGAGAATTTGGACTGCTTTCCTGTTAGCACACTTCAATTGAATGACTATCAGAGCTGAATGAGGCCAAATTCCATTAGAACCTTCTGAGGAAAGATCTATTTATAAATGATAATCATAGCATTAGCGTGTAACTAAATAATCTCTATTTAACACAAGGGTTCAGATTCTTGGGATAGTGACATCAAATTGTAAGACCCTTTTGTATAAAAAATTAAAGCAGAACGCAGTTGGGGGTTCCATTTAAAGGCAAGGTGCAAGCTGCCTGCTGCTGAGAAATACTGAGCTATGCAGAAAAAGGGGCAACTGTGAGAACAGAATCAAATGCCAACTTTCATCTCTACTTATTTTAGATGTAAAAGGATTTTGAATTTCTATGTTTTTTGTAAACTACACAACTATGAGACTACTAGCATCGCTGCTTTGAAATGGCTGTTCCTGAGTGTGGCCCTCGGTGGGTGGAGCCTGCTTTACACTCCAGGCAGGGGCTCCACAGAACCCCAGCCCAGGCCGCTGCCCCCAATTATCCCCACCCTAGCCAACAAGGGCAGGAAGTTCTAACAACCACTTAACTGCCCTGGCCCCCAAGAGGTGAGATCAGATGCAGCCTAGGTAGGACAAGGGAGCGGAGAGTCTGTTCGTTTTCCCGAAGTGTGAAACCAGTGTTAAAAATCTCAGCTGTGCAAAGGAAACCACTGCACATGCGCTAGATAAGGCTCCCCTGTTACAAGTGCGGGAATCAGTGCTCGCCATCCAGGGAGTGGCCATCCAGGCGGTGGCCATCCAGGTGCTGGCCAGCTTCTGTCTGACCCTCAGCGTTCAGTAAATGACAATAACGTTCCAACATGAAGGCGTCTCCCAGAGCCCCAGGTTACTTTCCTCAGAAGCACTGAACTTTTTCTAATTAGTGGAAGAACTGCCACAGGTAAACCCTGGGAGCCCAGAAAGTCATTCCTGAATGTTCCAAAAGGAGGGGAGCAAGCAGGTCAGAGGAGTCCATCTCCTCTCCTTGGGCAGGTGAGGGAGGCTGACAAGCTGACATTAATTAACTGAGAGGTCCAGCAGGGGCCAGCTGAGGACTGACCGGGTTGTCCTGAGGCTCTGCTCTCTCTCAAGCTCGGGGACCAAGGCTGGGACCAGGGCGGAGCCCGGGAAGCATTTTGCTCCTCTGGGATGAGGTGTGTGGGCTCCTAAGCCTACTTCTGCCCGCTGGACTGAAAATTTTAGTGACATGATTTAAATACATGTAAAGCAGTGGAATATTAGTGTGAAAAGAGAGGTCTAATTTCCATATGAACCAAGCTGCAAACCTTGGAAAAACTCAGTATTTAAGAGAGACAGGAAGAGATGGAGGACAGCTTTGCAAGTGCCCACTTTAAGGAAGCCAGCTGGGACTCGAACATGGCGTGTGACGGCCGAGGTAACGCAGAGGGCCCTGTGAGACGCGCCAGCAGGCCTATGCAAACAGAAAGCCTTGGTCCTCTAGCCAACGATTGGTAAATGAATGTGTGTTTTCAGTTAGGAAAAGAAGTTTCAAATGCATAAGAATCATTTTGTATGATTCTCTGGCTTTTTAATTAATCAGCCAATTACCGATCCTGAGTGCGCCTTGACTGCCGCCACTGCTCTGCTTTTGGGTCAGACAGCTGGGTTTCCGATCCAGAATCCTAAACCGTAGCGAAGGCACAGCCCCAGCTCTTCATGTCCCAGCTCAGGGCCTTCTCCACAAAGGCACTAGATAAAGGCGGCTGATGGGTAAGACGGAAACTCCCGTGTTGTCTCACAAACTCGAGGTGGGAGAGCTGGCAAGACATAGTTTCAGGGCCTGCTCTTTTTTACCCCATTTCACTGGTGAGGCAATTGACCCTTTGAGAGCTCAGGTGAGCGAGGAAGTGATAGAAGAGAAAGAATCAGGTCTGCACCTGCCTTCTGACCAGCACAGGTGTTTCTAGAATTACAAATCAGTTCAAGATGGTGAGGACACAGGTCTTCACTTTTTTCCAGCTTTCTTTTCACATGAAATTGAGTAAAATGGAATTGGGAAATGTCCATGACAACCTGTGGGGATCTATGTGATCGAAAAAAGCAAGCTCCCTGTCTGGTGTCCTGCTGCCAATTCCTTTCATCACAGACACGGTCACATACTGGTCACTCACACTGCATGAGACAGCTCAAAGCGTCTGGCTCTTCCTGGGCCCCTTTTAGCCTCTTTGGTGGCTGCTACTGGCTCGGAAAGAAGCAGCTGCGGGGAGAAGTCAGGACAGCGTGCAGCTGTCTAGGAACTCCAAGGAGGGGAGCCCGCTTTGTAGTTAAAACAGAAAGCAGCCCAGCAGAACTGGCTGCAGACAAGAAAGAAAGAGTTCTGCATGTGTTGTGGCCAGAACAGTAAGTAGGAAAGAGCACCTCTGACAGCATATAGAGCTGTTATAATTCCATTGACTCTATTCCCTACGCTGTACTCTACATCCTGTGACTATATATATATATATCATTATAGTTGACATTCAGTATTATTCAGCTTCAGCTTTAGGTGTACAGCAGCACAGTGGTCAGGCATCTACACAGTCCATGAAGTGATCTCCCTAATAAGACAAGTGCCCATCTGAACCCCTACAAAATCTTTACAACATTATTGACTATATTCCCCAAACTGGCTAATTGTGACTACTAATTTGTACTATGATGTCAGAGGGGTGATAGATTGGGGGAGGGGGCATCACTTCATGAGGGGTGTAAATGTCTATTACATTGTTTTGTACACCTGAAACTAATGAAAGAAAAGAGAGAGAGAGAGAGAGAGAGAGAGAGCGAGAGAGAGAGAGAGAGAAAGAGAGAGAGAGAAACTGCTAACAAATGTAAGTGTGCACATCCGTGTAGACAAATTGTCCCAAAATCAAAGCATTATTAGCCTCTAGATTTCACATGCCTCTTTCCTGAAATGTGAACTCGTCTGTGTAAACCCACTTATTTTTACCTTTACTTTTTGTCACAATTCACTACTATTTACTCAATTTAAAAATCATGATGTTGGTGGCATAACTAAACTCTGATTCATTTGATGTCTTCAAATTTCAAATATTAATAATATATTCTCTTGACTACATGAATACTGAATAAATGTCATTGTCCACAACCTTAAAAGAAAAAAAGGAAAGAAAAGAAAGAGCAGCCTCACAGCGGAGGCAGCTGGCTCACTGCATCCCAGCTTCCGTCTGGCCCCCATGCAATTTCTGTAATGTCTATAAACCAGGGCCTGTGGCAGCTGATTGCTTCCAGAGCCCATGCAAAGGCTTGCAGGAGAGCAGCAAGGAAACAAAAAGAACAGGGCTCTCCCAGCCCTGTGGAGCGCACTAAGCCTGGCCCTTGGTCCTGTGGCTGACATCCTTCACAACAAAGCCCGAGGCAAATGACTGCCTTAGTGGGACCTGCTGTAAAATGGGGAAAAGGTGTAATCACAGGGAAAGCTTCAATTAGTGACAAAGCTCATCTAACAAAGTACAGACGAAATGGGCGAAACCGCGTGGGCTGGATAAGTACATTGAAGGCTTTGGCAATCCATCTCCCTGGGGCACTCCATAAGAAGTCAGCGATTTTTCATGGGAGATTTGGGTTAAAAAGAAATGGACTGCCTTGGGGCATATGCTTCAATAGAGAAGCCAGTGTGGGATGGCCAGACCCAGCGGGCAATCCGAAGCTAAACCAACTCAGTGCTGCAAAGCAAATAGACGCTTTCCCCACAGGATAAACACAAGTCCCTGGACTTCATCAACTCCCTGCCAAACCCTGAAAGGAAAACAAAAGCACCTTCCCAACCAGACCCTTGGTGATGGTCTCTCCGTGCTTTCAGTGGTCTAAAATCCTCCATCCAAACACAAACAAGATGCTTCCTTTACCAAGCTTTAAATTTCTTTGATATCGCCCATGATTCATTGCTGACTCTGCTTTTGATCCAGGAAGGAAGCTATATTATCTTAAAAACTTCTTAGAGGTATGTGTGGCTGCCAGAAAGAGTGCTGGGCGTACACACACACACACACACACACACACACACACACAGAAAAAAAACGTTTTTAAGCCTGTACGCTGTGTCACTCACTTTTAGATGCATTATTTTACCTAAATCTTCACAACAACCTCAGAAGATAGTTTTCCTCCTCCTCACTGTTTGTTTTGGGTATTTTTTAGCAGGTAAGGAAATACAGCCAGTATTTGGTCTGGGAGCTTCAGGCTCCTTTCATCGTTTTGTACTGTCTTCTGACAGCCCCGAGCCAAGCGTAACTGATTCAAACATCTACAGCCTTGCTTTTAAATAGGCAGATGTTATTTTAAAGATTTCAGTCACTTTGTGAAGCTATATACAGTACATGTCACTCTTTTTGGTGTAAAATTATAGATTTAGACAAATGCACCCAGTCGTGTAGCTACCACCACAGTCAAGATACAAGAAAGTTCCATCACACACAGACCCCCAAATTCCTTCACTGCTTTCTGTGAAGCACCCCTTTCCCCAACCCCAGTTCCTGGCAACAGTGGATCTGTTTTCTGTTCCATAATGTTGCCCTTTCCAGAAAACCTCTACCATCTTACCACTCTTGCCTTGCACATCTAAGGACTCCCGCCCCACACTGGGAGTGTAAACCCCAAGAAGCAATGTGGGGATGGCACTGGGCCCAGGTGTGGCACGGACAGGAAGATGGCACTGAAAGCTGGCCAAAGCTCTAAAGTCCCCACTGCTCTCCCTACTCCCCAAGAAAGCAACACAAACTACAGGATGTACCCTGTATTTCAGGGGGTTGAGTGGAGCTTGGGGGGCTCAGAGGTTTTCTCACCAGAAACCTCAAGGGTCATTCTATGACAGGACTCCATCTTTATTCTCCTTGACTCTGAATTTCCTGCTTTTAGGCAAACATACCTCTGTTTTCCTACAGCCACATTCTCAGGTGTGAAAAAGCTCATGGAGGAAGAATAATCCTCCTACAACTGGGAAAATCATCCACCAGAGAGCCTGGAGGGATACATGGGGAAGAGAGGAAGGAAGGAAGGAAGGAAGGAAGGAAGGAAGGAAGGAAGGAAGGAAGGGTGAGGGAGGAAGGAAGGAAGGAAAAAGGAAGGAAGAAGGAAGGAAGGGAGAAAGGGAGGGAGAGAGGGAAGGAGGGAGGGAGGAAGGAAGGGAGGAAGGAAGGAAGGAAGGAAGGAAGGAAGGAAGGAAGGAAGGAAGGGTGAGGGAGGAAGGAAGGAAGGAAGGAAGAAGGAAGGAAGAAGGAAGGAAGGGAGAAAGGGAGGGAGAAAGGGAGGGAGAGAGGGAAGGAGGGAGGGAGGGAGGAAGGGAGGAAGGAAGGAAGGACACTCCTTCCACAGGGTCACAACTGCTGAACCAGTCCTGACCGCTGGGGGGGGGGGGCGCCGTGCCAGCAAACCCCACCCCACCCCTGGCTTGGCTCCTGCCTGCCCAGCCCGGCCTTGGAAGCCTGAGCCCCAGGCCTGTAGATTCTCCCACGTAGGGCTCCCATCCTCCGGCCTAGGCAGCACTTCCCTCCACACCAGGATACTCTTTCCAGCTGGCCAGCTGCAACAGGCAGCAAGGTTTCAGCAACTCTGCCGAGGGCACCGGAGACCAGGCTTTTGGGGAGGCTGCCACCTGCACAGCCCTGACTAACAAAGGGGCTGAGATCATCTGTAGCTCAATTTAGAACCTAACATTATGAGGCTGGTGGGACCCTGGAGAGTGACAACAGCCTGCTTTCTCATAAGGTTATTCAATTCAAACACATCATTTTCCAAGCAGTCCAGAGGCAGGGACAGTGAACACACATTGTCAGCAAATGTCTGCTCTGTGAAGACATGGCCCTGCAGACAGGCCACAGAGGCTGCCCAGCTGGGAACACGGGGGGCAATCTCCCGTGAGTTATGGCAAAGCCCCAGTGAATGGGCACAGCTAATGTCAAAAGTGAGACTTAAACCTGAAGTGACACGTTCCTCCAGCTTCACCACACTTTTGTTCCCTTTTAATATTCAGAACACTTGAGAACCTGGTCAGAAAAATGAGCTCCAAAACCACCTGCCATGACATTGAAATTGGAAAAAAAAAAAATCCCTAGAGCCCTTTCATTAAAAGGAGTAGTGTTAGGGTTAGAGGGGAAAGTGAGTGATGGAGAGGGAAGAGGAGAGGTGGAGAGGGGAGAGGAGGGGAGGGGAGGGAAAGGAAAGGAAGGGAAGGGAGGGGAGGAGGGGAGAGAGGGGAGAGGAGGGAAGGGGAGGGGAGCTCTTCTCTGTTAACCTAGGTTAGCCTTGGGGTAAAGCGTTAAATAAATCCACATTTTAATTATATACATATATTTAATAAGCCAAGTAACTATTAGGTGGGTTTTTTTTATGAAAAGAGCAGATTACAAAATCCATTATAATCTAGTTTTGCCAAAAACAATTAATGGGATATATACATATATTTGAATGTTCGATTCTAATAAATGATATATTGTAAGATATAGATTTTAAATATAGAAGTCTATAACAAATATAGTATGTACAGTAGCTATTATATATGTTATAACATATATAGTGTATGCTACATATAGTAATTATATATTAGACTATATAATCTAACTGTACTCATTAAATTAGAATAAAAATAGAATTAAATATGCCAAAAGGTTTTCTTTTTGCCCTTCTATATTTTAAACTTCTACAAAAATTCTACATGATTTTATAATCATATTCAAGAGCTATGAAAACTTCAAAAAGTTCATATGGTTCAGTGGGAAGTCCTCCCAGGATGTTCTCTGTCGTTGGGAGGGTGGCCCCTGCCGAGGAGATGGGGATGGAGAGACCTCACCTGTTCGCTGCCAGAGCAATGAGCAGATGGATCCACGTGAGATTTCCACTCTTCCAGTTCCTGCAGAGGGGTCTTCCTCTCATCTTCAGAGTGGGGCCGGGGGGAGAAGACTGGAGAGGGTGCACAGGCAGCGCCCCCTACGTCATCCACAGGACTCTCAGCTTCTGCAGACCAGCTGCCTTTGGCCTCCTGGAGCTGCAGGCTCTGCATAAGCAACCGACAAGCTTCCAAGTCAGCTTCCCACACTTTTCCAAGCAACGGACACTTGCAACTAAGACAGAGGGGAAACAAAGGCATAAAAGTCAATACAGTGAGGTTTCATTGTACCAAGTCAATAGCTTTGTCTACCTGGCTTAACGTTAGCTAGTCATCTTACTGTTGTCAACTTCCTTTTACATAGTGATGGATTATGAAGACCAGAGGATGCAGAGGGGCCAAATTTGCATACCACCAGGTAGCAGTAAGATAAGTATTGGTTCTTCTTAGCTACTTGGTCTGCAAAGACACCCAAGATGCTGTACGTCTTCCCAGACTCAGTGGCCCCATCACAAAACAGCCCCTGCTCATGTCTGTGCTCCAGCCCTGCTGACTTTGAATCCCCAGACCTGCCTAACTCTCCCTAGCTAAGGAATATTTCATGTGCTTTCATCTGCCTGGGCTGTGCCTCCCCGCTAGTCCCCTGGGTAATGTAAATGAGTGAAGCAGTGCATGGGTGATATAAACCATAACAATAGGTATTCAGCCTCAGTGGCAGAAAGCAATAGAAAGGCATGGACTCCAGCTACGTGGAAAGACATGTTCCTTTACAGGGAGCCCGTCATCAGCTCAGGCCAACTAAGCTATGAGTAAGGTAGACTCGGGGTTCACAAAATTTTGATTTTCATTTTTTTTTTTTTTTTTTTTTTTTTTTTTTTTATGGAAAGCCAAAAATCTGTGATTGTAAATGGAAATGCATAGTTTTCATCCATCTATGCAGCTTCAGGCTGCATATTTTCTATATACCTATCTTCCATTTAGTAATCCTTCCCTCTACTGTGTCTAATCTGCAATTCAATGTATCAGTGTGTTCTAAAGTTTATTTTTCCATTCTATAATTTTTATTTGATTTTTTTTATATATTTCAGTTCTCTGCTGAAATTGTCCATCATATCCTGTATCTTCTTGAAAATATTAATCATCATCATTTTAAAGCCTGTGTCTATAAATGATGAATTCAGAAGGAAAATGAAAGAATGAGACAGGAGCAATATTAGAAGAGATATTAGCTAAGAATTTTCAAATATTAACAGGGAAATAAAACCACACATTCAGGAAACACTACAATCTCAAAACAGGAAAAAAAATCAAAGAAAAAAAAAAACAATACCTAAGTTCATTATAGTGAAAGTGCTGAATACCACAGAACAAAGCTTTTAAAAGCATCCAGAGAAAAAAAAGAGATTTATTTCAATGGAACAATAATATGGCTGACAGAAATGGTGAAAGCCAGGAGACAATAAAACATCTTAAAAAGGATGAAATAAAATCACTGTCAGTGTATAAATTACACAATCATTTTCAATTTTCTTCAACAGTAAAAGTAAAATAAAGATATTTTCAGATAAATAAACACTAAAAGAATTCCTTGGCAGCACATCCATAACAGAGGAAACGACCCCAGCCGGCAGCAAGCACAAGCATGAAGGGATGAAAAACAGCGGGAAGAGTAAATATGTTTGTACATCTAAGTGAATTTTGATGTTAAAAAAAAAAAAGCAATCATAACTTCTTTTGTAGTCTAAAATATATAGAGAATTGAAATACATGATAATCACACAAAGGAAGGAGGGAATGAAAAGAATTAAGACAGTTCCAGGTCCATGTGTCATCCAGAAAGTAGTAAAAGTGCTTATTTAGGTTAGACTTTAAAAAGTCAAGGATTCATACTGAACCCTTTACGGTAGTCAAAAAACAGAAGTTAAAAAGAATATAAAACTGCAAAACTAACATGGGAGAACATTTTAAAAATTAAGGACATTTAAATATTGCTTTAGTGAAATAAGACATGAATAACATGGTACAAATGGGGAAAATGGTAAAATTAAAATATTTATACCTAAATATATTAAGAATTACATTAAATATTAAATAGATAAGTACTGTATCTAAAAGGCAAAAAGTTTAGACCAGAATTAAAAAAAATGAAAACCCAGTTGATATGTTGCTTACAAGACACAAACATTAAATAAATACAAAGATGCAAACAGGTTGCAAATAAAAGGATGGGAATCCTATGTCACAAAAGCATTATTAGAGATAAAGTGTCATGGGGACCTGGCAGTCTTTCAACATATGTACTATGTCAATTGGATATCACAGAGTGGAATGGTAAGACACTAAGTGGGAGAAACTGTCTATAATCCATGCAACCAACAAAGGACTGATTCCAGAATAAAAACAGGACTCCTACAAACCAATAAAAAGAGACAAGACAACCCAGTTTTTAAAATGGGCGAAGACTTGAACAGGCAGTTTACAAAAGAGGACGTTCAAATGGCCAATGGTAACTTATGAAAAGATGCCCAACACCATTAGTCATCAGGAAAAAGCGTATTAAATCACAGTGTGATGGACTGCACATCAACAAGATGGCTAACAGGTAAAAGCCTAACAACACCACATGTTGGAAAAGACAGGACGCTCTTTGTATTCTCATACACCCCTGGAGGGAGTGTACAGGAATGTCTCTGAAATCTCTTTCACAGTTGACTAATGTCAAAAATGTGTCAATCCTAGGACCCAGCAATGTGACTCCCAGGTATATATACTCAATGAAAAGCACATCCAGTCAATGCTCAGTATTCACAGCAGTTCTCTTCTATAAACTCCCATGAGCACTGACATAGTGAATACTGAACAACTGTTCCCATGGGAAATCCAGGGTCCCCGCACCGCTCTGGTCACATTTTCATCAACCAATCAATAGATAGCCTTGTTTTATGTGTGTGTCTCTTTAAAGAAACCTCATGTAATATATATTGTGGGTTCAGTAACACTGAGCTCATGGCCACTTCAGTATCTTTCATTTTTACAGTCTACTCCATGTTCCATTTCCTCTTGTGTCCAAGTTAACACTTGGTGTATAACCCATGCCTGCACGTAAGCGTCTCTAACACACATTTTCTCCACAAGGGGCATGCATCGTGGCCTCCTGGCCCTTAGGAGCAGCAGCTATGCTTGGGGGGCCATTTTAAACAGTGAAATCACCCCAAAAAAATGTACAAAACATGTGAAAAGCATGGCACTAAATAGACAGCAGAAAGGACGTTTATTTACAGGATGAAAGTTGAAACAGGAGGCAGAGCACTGCCTGTTTGAGGTCAGCTGGGAAGGTGTCCATCAGGTGACATATTTTCAGTCACTTTGTGCACATCCATGAAGGGCAGTGAAAACCCTACAGATATTGAATCTGGAGTTACAAATAAATGTTAGTGAGCAGGGCCTGGTACACACGAGAAGTCATATGAACACTGGCCTGCATTCACCAGCTGCCTCAGCGCAGCCCACCTGTTGGAAGGTGGCCCCTCGGTGTCAGCGGCTGCGGCTCTCCACCAGGATGGTTGCACAGCCACTCAGATGCTCGCCTACGACTTATCTCTTCAAATCCATTGCCTGTCTATTCCTTTCGTGGGTTCCCCATCTTTTTCCTAAGGCTTTTGTTGAAGGAAACATTTTAGTGCCACTTCAGTATCTGTCATTTTTATAGCCTACTTCATTTTCTATTTCTTCTTATGTCCAATTTAACACTTTATATCCTTTATAGAGATCAGCCCATTATCTTGTGAGCTACATACATATTGTAATATTTGTTCATAATTTGAAATTTTTTTAAATCACCTGTGACCACAGACATTTCTCTTTTTCATGCTGTTTTGATGTAAAACAAAAAAACAGCAATAGTAATTTCTTTTGCAGTCTGTTTTATTTATTTACTTCTTTTCTGATTTATCTTGTTCAGTCTTATCAGAAGTTTGCTATCTTATTAATCTTTTCAAAGAACCAACATTTGCTTTGTTAATCTTTGATATTGATTTTTTTTCTCTGTTTCCTTCCTTTCTGATATTATCTTTAGGCTTCCTTTTTTCTCACTACTTTGGATTTCTTATCTTTTTATTAGCTTCTTCTTTTAAACATTTAACTCACTTATTTTCCTCTCTTGCTATTTTAATTTTCTAATACATGTATTTAGAGCTCTAAATTTTTGCCTGAGCTATATTTTAATCATGCTAGTGTTTTTGTTTATTATAAGTTATGTTTTTTAAATTAAATATTTTAAATATACATAAAATATGGAAAATAATTTAACTTACCAACTTTGTGTAAGTTACCATCAAACTTACCAATTTTTAATATTTTTCTATAATTGAAATGAGACTTATTTCCAGAATTGACATTATTGTCCCACAAATTTTACATTTTAGTGCTTTTATTGTGTTTTCTCATTACCTCTTTAACACACGTGCTATTTAAGTAGTACATTTTTCTATTTCTACATAGAAGAAATTTTTTTCAACTTTTAGACATCAATTTTATTGCATAATAATTGAGATCATACTTTATAAAACTAATTGAGACTTCCTCTGTCACCTAGTACTTGATTGTTCTTTCTTCGTCAGTGTTCCACGTTCGTCCAAAGGAGTGTTCTCATTGAGTCTAAAGTTAGAGCATATTATGTTATTAACATTTTTATATATTTGCTTTTTTTTGTCTGCTTCATCTACCAGTTTCTGAAATGAGTGTCTTAAATTTCCAGCTATAATTCTTGATTTATCTATTTCCTCCCACAGTTCTATTGGTTGTTTTATGTATTTTATATTATAATGTTAGACTCATATGTTCCAATCATTAAATTTTCTACTGCTTCTTTTCAGTATGATGATCTTCTTTGTTGGTATGCCATTTTAGCCTTAAAATCTATTTGTCTGATATTATAATTATTGGTCCAATATTGTTTTCATTCAATTTTTCCTGGCTTATTTTTTACCACTGTTTATTTTCAAAGTTTTTACATGATTTTTTTTTTTTTAATGAACCCTGTTCAAAACATTTGCTGAATTTCATTAAAGTTCTTTCTGGGATTTTATCTTTGGGACTGTAGCCTTAACTCATGTATTCACGATTACTGTAATTATTGTGTAATTGTTGCTGTTTTTCTGATTCATGACAACCAAGATTTTAAATTATTTAAAAGGTTTATGCCTTTATCTCTTTTTTCTTAACTTCTTTTTTCTTTCTATTAAATTCACATACAATTATGAGAAAGAATACAGAGAAATCCCATGTACGCTTCACCCAGTTTCTCTCAATGGTAACATTTTGCAAAAATGTCCAATATTACAAACCAGGCAACTGACATTGATACAACCCACTGATCCTATTCAGATTTCCTCGTGTGTGTGTGTGTGTGTGTGTGTGTGTGTGTGTATTTCTACATAATTTTATCACTTGTGTAAGTTCATGTATCCACCACCATTTTCAAGATGCAGAATAACTCCACCTCCCCAGGGATACCTAGGACCCACTTTATAACCACACCCACCTACTACCCTCTTGCCCCAACACCTGGTCTCTGGAAACCACTAAATCTGTTCTCCACTTCTGAAATTTTGTCATTTCAAAAATGTTCTATAAATGGAATCATACAGTATGCACTATTTAAGACTGGCTTTTTCATTCAGCATAGCTGCTTGGAGATTCATGTACCCTTAACTTGTTCCTTTTAATGGCTGACTGGTATTCCAGGCTATGTTTGGTCCACAGATTGTTTAACCAGTCACCCGATGAAGGACATCTGTGATGTTCCCAGTTTGGAGGTATTATGAATAAAGGTGCTATGAACATCTGTGTACAGGTTGTTACATGAAATTAAATTTTAATTCTCTGAAATGTCCAAGAATGCAATAACTAGGTTATATGGTAATTGCATATTTTGTTTTGTGAGAAACTGCCAAACTCGTTTCCAGAGCAGCCATACCATTTTACATTCCCATCTGCAATGCATGGACGCGTGACCCAGTTTCTTCACAACCTCACTAATACTTGCTGCTATTACAATCTTTTTTAGCTATTCTAGTAGTTGTGAAGTGATAGCTCATTGTGGTTCTAGGTTGCATTCCCCTCATTTATAATGATGCTGAATATCTTTTCAAGTGCTTATTGGTCATCTCTATATCCCCTTCGGTGAGATATCTGTTCATGTCTTTGTACTATTTTCTAGTTGTACTGATCTTTCTGTCTTTCTTTTTCTTTCTTTTAAATTTTTTTAACCATTTAGTTTGGAGAAACTTTCATATATTCTAGACACTGGTCCTTTGTTGGATGTGTAGATTGCAAATATTTTCTCCCAGTATGTATCTTGTCTTTTTATTCTCTTCACATGGTATTTTGCAGAGCAAAAGTTTTTTTTGTTTTTTTTAACTTTAATGAAGTCCAATTTTCAATGGTTCCCTTCAATAAATCATACTTTTAGTGTCTGGTCTTGGAAATCTTTGCCTAGCCCTGGACATAATCCTATTTGTCTTCCTAAAATTATTTTTAGTTTATATTTTACATTTAAGTCTACTATCCATCTAAGTTAATTTTTGTGTAAAGTGTGAGATTTAGGTCGAGATTAACTTTTTTTTCCTTTGGATGTCCAACCACTCCTGTACCATTTGTTAAAAATTGTATCCTTCCTCCATTAAATTGCCTTTATACCTTTGTCAAAAATCACTTGACACCTTTGTGAGGACCTATTTTTTAGGATTCCATCTTAATTTATTTATAACGTTTTGGAATGTATCTCTTTGAATAGTTTTCATACTAGTTGGTCTGTGCATTATGATACATGTATGTGACTTATTACAGTCTCCTGGCAATATTTTACTGCTTCAAGTACATGTGTAAACTTTACTCCCATGTAGCTCTCTTTACCTTGCCCACTTTTAAATATCATTGTCTTATCCACTGGTGTTATATTTTTTGATTTCTATCACCAAATATGTTTTATAAAACTCATGAGGAAAGGGATAGTCTACTGCATTTCTGCTCTTTCCATTGTTCTGCCTTCCCTCCTTAAAATCCAAGATTCTTTTTTATATCATTTCCTTTCTGTTTCAAGAACTTCCTTTAGCTAATCTTTAATCTACCATGAACAAATACATTTAGTTTCCTTCACCTGAGAATTTATTTCCCCTTCATTTTTGAAGGATAGTTTTGCTGGATATATAATTCCAGATTGATTGTCTTCTCTCATCACTTGAAAAATGTGCCACTTCTTTCTGGCTTTCACAGTTTCAGATGAGAAATCCACTGTTATTCAAGTTATATTCCCCTACAGATAATGCATCATTTCCCTCTCGGTGCTTTCAAGGTTTTTTTCTTTGTCTTCTAAGTTTTCATAAATTTTATTCTGATATGTTTTAGTGAGATTTTTTTTTTCCTGTTAAGGATTTGATAGGCTTCTTGAATCTGTTTGGTTTGTATCTTTCACCAAAAGTTGGAAGTCTTTAGCCATTATTTCTTCAAATAATCTTTCAGTCCTACTTGCTCTCCTTCTCCTTGAATTCAATGATTTAAGTGTTGGATCTTTTGTTATTGTCCCACAGGTCTGTTAGGCTCTGTTCATTTATTTCAGTCTATTTTATCTTGTTCAGATTGGATTAAATTCCAGTGATCTGTTCTTAAGTTTGTGATTTTAACCCCTGTCATCTTTACTCTACTACTGAATCTTCCCAGTGAGATTTTTATTTTTGTTTTTGCATTTTTAGTTCTATAATTTCCATTTGGTTTTTAAAAATAGCTTCCATATCTTTGCTGACATTTTCTATTTTTTAATTTGCTTCAATAGAATTTGTATTTGCTTACTGAAGCATTTTATGATGGCTGCATTAAAATTCTTGTCATATTGTATAGATGTAGATGTGAACAAAACCAACTCCATCTCTATGTCCTGCACTTCATTTGATTTTTAAGTTTATACTGTGACATTTGACAAACCTCATTGTCCTCCTTTGCAAGCATATCAAAGCTTTCTAGTATCTGTGTTCCTTAAAATGCAGACATAAATATTTTTGTTAATAACAGCTGGAATGGCATGACAATGGAGATAAATATCAAACTAGTGATAGTATTGATTATAAATAATCATAAGTCACAGGAGGTGTGGCTCCTGGTGCTACTGCATTCTTTGTCCCTTTGTCTTGTCAGTCATTAGTACCTGAGCCGCACTATTTAAAAAAGTACTGTAACAAGGGTCTCTTAGCAGAGAATATTCTGTGCAGACAGCTGGGTCATCTCTTCCACTCTGACCCAATCTTCCCATAAATAAATTACCCTATAATAAATTCTGTTATATTCTATAGAGTTGCCTGCTTTGTTTTGGAGTCTGAAAATACCTTCTTGTTATGGTGCCCATTACACCTTTCCTCCATCATCAGACACACATGATTCTAACATCTGATTAATCTCCATGTTGGTGTTGGTTGTTTTTTCTCAGACAAGCTGTGATTTCCTTGGTTTTTGTTAGGATGAGTAATTCTCAATTATATCATGGATATTTTGGCTACCATGTTAGAAGATTCTGAATCCTTTTTAAATGTTTTATTTTAGAAGGCAATAATCCTGTTTAGGTTTATTGCACAGGTCCTGTACTACTTTTATGGAATATGGTTTCAATGGTATTTTAATTTAATTAATAGAAGCTTTTGCAGTGAGTTTATTTGTTTGGGGTGAGGGTTGTTTTGTTTTGTTTGCTTGTTGCCTGTTTGATATATTTGTTCCCATGAGGGCTCACACTGGTCCCAACTGGACTGCCTGAGGGGCAGAGGAATTTCCCCAGGCCATGCCACTGGGTGTCTCTGAGATAGGACAGGCCACCCAGGAAGAGGAACACCTGGACGGGTATTTGTTGTTAGTAGGTTACCTCTTTGCCGGTGGTACCAGGCTCAGCTGGTATCTGAGGAGCTCTCATCAGCTCCAAGAGGGGAAGGTGCGTACCTGGCCTCCACCTGCGCAAACACTCACTTCCCTCTCATTCTACCCCCATCCTGCCTCCCAGGTGATATATTTGTATATATTTGAGGCTACATATTAGTTCTGGACTTCTACTACATTTTTGTTTTATTTCTAAGTTCTCTATTTCATCAACAGTAAAATTTACTACAGTTTTTTTTTTTTCCACATACTTTCTCACATAACTCAACCCATCCTCCTGGACTTACTTTTTATCTGGTTGAAATACTTCCTTTAATAATGTTTCAAAGAAGATATCTATGGTAAGCCTTTTAAGAGCTCGGAGGTCTGAGAACATCTTTATTTCACACTCAAACACTAACTTTATATTCTGGTTTCTACACTTTGAAAATATTACTTCCTGGACTTCTTGCATTCTGTGCTGTCATTGAAAAGTCTGAGATAAGTCTGATTCTTATTCATTTATAGCTCATCTGCTTTCAATATTTTCTCATCTTTGTTATCCATAAATCTTAATTACAACCTATTGAACTCCCCCATCCTTTATCTATCCTGTTTTGTACCCTATTAAGCCTGTCTGTATAAGGTCTTATATCTTTTCCTTTTTCTGGGCAATTTTCAGTCATTAGTCTCAGTTATTTTCTTTCTCTCCTCTACTAATTGTTTTCTTTCCTTCTGGGATTCTTTTCATATGAACTTTCATCAAATAACTCTATTCTCTATTGCTCCAGTTACCTTTTAGGTTTTCCATCTCTCTGTCTCTTCTTCATGTCCTCCAAGTTTTTTTGACATGACCTTCTGACTCACTTGTTGGTTCTGCAGCCAAATCCATTTGGCTGTGAAACCCATTTACTGAGACTTTTTCATTTTTACGTTTTGCATTCTCTGAACTTCCATTTCAGTTACTTTATGAATTCAGGTCTCCTGTATCCTCCCGTATCGTTGGGGAATCAGTGGTGTGTTTCTTGAACACCGTGTGCCTAACTCACTAATTATATGTCATCACTAGAGACCCTTCAGTTCGTTGTTCTCATGCAGAAGCTGCCCTCCTGAGATGTCTCATTTCTGTTGCATATGAGTTCATGCTTCCTTAGGCGTATGAGCTACTATGGCTGGTAATGGGTCTTTGGAGAGGAGATAATGCCAGTGCCCCAACTTGTGCCCATCGCATAGGTGTGGGTGGTGGGAGGTGGGGCACCGTCTCAGGGAAGAGAGCGTCTGCACTTATAGAAACACAGGGACCCCCTCAGTGGTCATTACCTGCCCCTCAGGAAACACAGGAGGGCTGCAGGCATGAATGCCGAGGGTCCAGGCTGTCTGTGTGACACCCTCACGGGCGTGCTCTCTGACGCTGCTTGTCTTGTCTCCCCTCACTCACTGGCCAGCAGGAGCTTGTCTGTTCCCAGAAATAACACGGTGGGCGCAGGCCTTCCCAGGCAAGGCGGGAGGAAGGGACATGCCAGCAAACCCCTCCTCCACTTTATCATCTGTTTCTTCCTCACATGGGGATAAAATCACCTCCAGTTACCTGGGGGGAAGGGAGGGCGGTTCTCAGCTATTTTTTATTACGAACTTGACAGGCCCATCAGCCTCTCTCTGGCTTCTAAGGTGTATGCAGGACCGGCTTCGAGGGGAAAGGCCAGCATCCCAGGTCTCACAGCTTTCCCAGGGAAAGAGTTCACTGCTTCCGCAAGCCATATTCTCCTATAGTGACCTGAATACTGCAATTTCACGTCCATTTGCTATTTGATGAAATCTAGTCTGTGTATTCTTCCTGCGACAGTGGGATTTGTCCTGAAATACCTCTTAGAATGCGCATATCAAAGCTTGGAAGCCGATTTCAGAGATGCCTGCCGAGCGGGAGGAAAACCACGTAGGTGTGGAGCTGCAGGGCTTCATCAAGTTCACGCGATAGTCCATCAGGCTACAGCTTTCAGAAACCTTGCGGAGCCTGTCTGTTCTAAAGAGAGCAACTGTTAATGTCGGAGTCCTGCGATGCTTTGCTCTTCCCACCCAGGGCAGTAATGACGTCATCAGCAATGATTGACTCACAGTGACTCGAGCTTTATGATGTTTCCACAGCCAGTAAGGAAGCACCGTGAAGATAGAATTTCAGTGTCTGGGGGGACGTCCTGGAATAGAGAACTGAGACTCATCACTTCTGTCCCTCCTTCCGGTTGGGAGTAAAATGAGGTCCAAGCGACTGGCTGGCTGTGGCTGGAATCGTCATGGAACAGAGCCACGTGTGTTAGTTTTGGGGTATGATGGCAGGAGGGAGGGTAAGCAGGAGGTAAGCTGCCCACCACTTTAGGAATGCCAAGACTGACACTATAATTTCAGCTCTCATCACCAAACTCTTTCCTGACTTGTTTTTACTTAAAGGGCATTAGCACTTTACCTTATTATTTACAAGATGAGGGAGTAACATATCAAACCAGTATATGAATGTTCAATGGTACTAAAGTTTCAACTGCAAATTGCTTAACAGTAATAGTCCTCATGTTTCTAAAATCGTTTCATTATCTGGGCAACAATGACTTAATCTCCAATTTAAAAAAAAATTGTTGACATTAGAAACATTTAAATTATATTCCTTTGTCCTCTATTTTCCAGGTAAGAAAAATGAACACAGTTCTCCACTGAACAGACTTCTGGACATTTTGGCTTCTTTCCCTAAATGCCCCCTGATAATATGACTAGAACAAATGTAGCGTAAGAAAGTTTGTCTAGGAAATTGCAGTGGACACTGTTCTTTGCTGAGCCAACATCCCCTTCTCCCTTTGTCTTTCTTCAGAGAACTCAGGTGGTATTCAGGTCACCTACCCAGTCTCTCTTTGGAATGTACTGGATGGTAACCCCTCCCTCAGTCCTCAGGAGGTGATTGGATGAAAGCACTTGACCTGTGACATTTCACTGGACAAGCCCTTGTAGTCCAGGTTGGCAACCTCAGATGCTGAACTAAACTCCATCAGACCTTGTGTTGTGGTCCATGGTTGGGTGGTGGGTTGGGAGTGGTTTTTAATCCCTCTCCCAATAGCAATGAACAAAGAAACTACAGCCTTTATCTTGTGCCCCTAATGGGGCCAGCCTACAAACAAAGGCGATGCATTATGCATGGAAACAGCTAAAAAGAGAAAGAATTGGGTTTTTGATGACAAGTCTGAGCTGCTGAATCAACCACCCAGGTGGCCATCCTACTCTTATTTAAGCCAAAGTTGGTATTTCTATTAATTGTGGCTGAACACAGAGCTGATTCACCCAAAATCAGGCTACTGTGATTCTGCTTCAAAGTTTGGTGACTTTTGGAAAACACAGTAAGTCCTCACTTAACATTGTCAATAGGTCCTATGTCTTTAAGGGAAACGACATATAATGACACCAGTGTTACCACAGGCTAATTGATATAAACAAAGGTTAAGTTCTTACAGCATCTCATCAACATTATAATGAAATGATGTTGAGCAAAACAATGTTATTCTAGGACATGCTGTGCATTATGATAATTTGAGTTTCTACATTTATAACATAATATTCATTATGTCTATCTCAGAGGATGGATCATAAAAAGAAAGCTACAAAATGATAAATACAAGATGCAAAAGAGCAGTAGTATAAAAAGTACACAACTCCTCAAATCCTAAACAGTGGGAGACACTAATAAAATGAAAACCAGGCTTAAGTTTGCATGTGTGCCATATTAGTTTATGACCCTCCTGTTACTACATAAGCCATCCAGCTTGGGGGAGACCAGCAACTAAGGCCACCCAGGATGCTGCCTGCCAGAGGTGATACAGGTATTTGGCAGAAGGGTGGCGCAGTTACTCCTCCCTTCCTCCCCTTCTTCCCCTTCTCCTCCTCATCTTCTTCCTCATCATTCCATCCCAATCACCACCACCATCATCACCATCATTAACAGTAATGGGTCAGGAGCTGTCCTAAGAGTTGTTAATCCCCAAGACAACCTTATGAAGCAGATGCTATTGCTACCTTGGAGCAGCTTTAAAACATAAATTCAAATTCTTTGACATTCCCCTCATCGACAGGTGGAGCCTAAGCCCTCTCCTATTGACTCTGGGCTGGCCTTGGTGACTTTCTTGTAACCAGTGGGTCCTGGAGGGAGTAATGCCACATAACTTCCAAGACCAGGTCATGTAAGGCCGTGCAGCTTCCACCACCAGCTGTTTGGGGACATTTGCTCTGAGGGACACCAGCTGCCAAGTGAGATGTCTATCCTGACTCATCCTGCTGGAGAGACTATATCAAGTCACCTGGTCAATGGCACCAGCTCCGAGCTCAGCTGATGGCTACCACCAGCTGCCAGCCATGTGAGTGACCCATCCTGCCCAGCCAACCAGCTGAGCTGACATGATTGCACTCTCAACCTCATGACCGCAACCCCAAGCAAGAATTGTTTGGCCAAGCCCTCCCAGAGATACGACCCACAAAACTGAGAAAAGTAAAATGATTGTGCTGGGACAGACCTCCATTTCACAGGTGAGAAAATTAGGGCCTTCTCAGAAATCCAAGGTATAATCTGATCACAGGCCTGCTCAGCTTCCCTTGTAGATGGTGGATAAGCCAATTACCACAAATTCTGGAAGTCCTTCCCAGCTTTGCAGCCTATTTACAATTCTAAGTAACCAACTACTTTTCTCACCCCCTGCATCACTCAGTGGGAAACACCCAGGTGAAGGACGACAGAGAATGCCACCAGAAATAATTAGATAGGTAATTATCTCGAACAGCTATTGAACACCCAGTTTTAAGATATAAAATCAAGTCCTCAGGGATCCCCATCAAACCAGCCACTCTCCTTAATTTCTCTATTTTATATTCACAGCCTCTTCATTCCCACCTCACGCTGGCTTGTTCAGCGTCCTCGCCCCTTTATTCAGTCCCTTACCAGCAGGAACCCTGTCTGCCGTGCTCACTGCTCTGTTCCCAGAGCCTGGCACCGGGCCACACATACCAGGGCCCCCAGCGTGCGTTAAGAGAGTGAACTGGATGAAGGCCAAAAATCATGGTCACTTTTAACATCTTTCCTTCCCTTAATCCCCACATCCAACTGGGGATTATAAATTGAGAATATTGGTCAGGCCTGTTTTCCCCCTTTTTGACTGAACGCAAAACTAAACATTTCATTTCTTTACTCCTGGAAAACTGCAGTTAATGATGGGCCTTTTTGCCTTCAAATATTTCACTCTTCCAATCTATCCCATCTATTATTGCTTCAAAACAGTGAGTGGTTCCCAATGCCAGCCCAATGGAAAGCAAAGGCTTTCATGGCTTTTCCCAAGATGACCTCCACCCCACTCTGGGCCCCTCCCACATTGCTGTCCTTTGTGTTCCCAGATGCCAGCAGAGTGGCCACTCAGTCTTCCCAGCACAGATGCACAACTTTGAGTGGCAGATGACTATTCTCATGTCTCTGCTTCTCTAAAATCCCCACCTGTTAGAAGCCGACCAGTTCATCAAGGCCAATCTCAAATGTCCCTTTAATAAAGAACCCCTCCCTGATCCTCACACCATATATGTCTCCTTTCTCTGAACCCACGTGGCATTTGGTAGGATTTTTAGGGCAGTTATTATATTCTGCCTTGATGTCTGGGCTTTGTGTTCATATACCTTCTTTTTCTATATGTATTGGGTTGTTGGAAAAGTCATGATGCATGTTTGCAACAGATGGCACTAGTTCATTATTGGAAGTACTAGAGTCACTCGCATCTAGGTTATTCCTATGTCATTTGACAGCTGACACAGTTCTAGTTACATTGTAAAAAAAAAATTAAGCGATTTGGTTGAGTTTTGGAGATTTTACAACAAGTTAAGATGGAAGACCAAACTGTGCATTTTTGCCATATTTTACTGTTTTACTTCCGTAAAGGAAAGAAAGTGCATCAAGCTTGTGAAAAGTTGCATAAAGTTTATGGTGACAATGCTCTACAAGAATGTCAGTGCCAACGATGGTTCACGAAATTCTGTGCTGGTGATTTTGATCTCAACGACTCTCGGTTAGGGAGGTCCACTGAGGTTGATGATGACAAAATAAAGGCACTGATGGAGTCAAACGCACATTACATGACACGAAAGATTGCAGAAACCTTGAATATCCATCATTCAAGCATTCACGACCACCTGAAGAAGCTGCGATACATACGTAAGCAAGCTCGATATTTGGGTTCCATATGAACTCAAAGAAGTTCATTTGACGACGAATATAAACATCTGCAATATGCTCATTAAACGTGAGGAAAATGATCCTTTTTTGAAACAACTGATAACTGGAGATGAGAAGTGGATTGTTTACAACAATGTGGTGTGCAAACGGTCTTGGTCCCAACATGATGATTCGTTTCAAACGACATCGAAAGAAGACATTCATCAGAGGAAGGTTATGCTCTCAGTGTGGTGGAATTTTAAAGGTGTTGTGTTTTTCAAGCTCCTACCAAGGAACTAAACAATCAATTTGAATGTGTACTATTGGCAATTGGGAAGTTTGAACAAATCCATCATCCAGAAACATCCAGAAATTGTTAATTGTAAAGGAGTTGTGTTTCATCGCAACAATGCAAGACCATACACAAGTTTGATCACCAGCCAAAAATTATTGGACCTTTGGGCTGGCTGAGTGGCGCTTTGGTTAAGAGCTGGCTTGGGACGCCAGTGGCCCCAGTTCAGATCCCACATGAGGGCCAGTGACACTGCCCTCTACAGCTAAGATGGTGAACAATAGCTCCAACTGAAGCTGGGCTGCTGTGAGTCCCCGGGATGGCATAGCTGCAGCTCCTGCTGCAGTGGGCTGCCATAGACTACAGTGAGTGGCCAGCAGCCAGTGTGAGCGGCTGGCAGCAGGTGTGAGCTGCCAAGAGCCGCTGTGAGTGGCCATCCAGAGGCTGGTGACTGATATGCCTCACCTGAGAAGAGCGCAATGATGATATCAACACGGGCCAGTGCAACGATGTCCTCCACAACTAGACTGAAGAACAAAAGGACAGCAACTTGTCTGTTCCCCTTCCCTGATTCCCCAGTGCTGTCCCCCTCCCCCAATTCCCCAATAAAATCTTTAAAAAAAAAAATTACTGGAGCTTGGATGGGATGTGTTGCCACACCCACCATTCTCACCTGACCTTGCGCTGTCAGACTTCCACTTGTTTCACTCTCTTCAAAACTACTTTGGGGCCGGCCGAGTGGCGCATTGGTTAAGAGCTGGTTTTGGGATGCCAGCGGCCCCAGTTTGGATCCCACATGTGAGGGCCAGTGACACTGCCCTCTACAGCTAACAACAGCTCCACCTGGAGCTGGACTGCGAGACCCGGCGACAGTGTAGGCTGCAGCCCCTGCTGCAGTGGGCTGCCATAGGCTACAGTGAGTGGCCAGCAGCCAGCGTGAGCGGCTGGCAGCCAGTGTGAGCTGCCAACAGTCGCGGTGAGCGACCATCCAGAGGCCGGCGACCCATCTGCCTCATCCAAGAAGAGTGCAATGACGATACCAACATGGGCCAGTGAAGCAACGTCCTCTGCAACTAGACTGAAGAACAAAAAGACAGCAACTTGTCTGTTCCCCTTCCCCGATTCCCCAAAGCTGTTCCCCTCCCCCAATTCCCCAATAAAATCTTTAAAAAAACCCAAAACTCCTTTTGTGGTATAACGTTCAATTCAGATGAGGCTGTAAATCAGCACCTTGTTCAATTTTTCACAAATAGGACAGGTCCTTCTAGGAACGAGGAATTATGAAGCTCACTGAAAGATGCAAAAAGTTATCGAACAAAATGGGCAATATATAATTGTTCGATCTTTATTCTTTATATAAATAAATGAGCTTTGAAAAACATAGACAAAATACATCATGACTTTTCCGACCACCCAATACTTCACGAGGCTTGAAAACATTTCATACTCATTTTCTTAATCCTATGAAGATTATACTCCTGCGAGGTACTCAGTAAGTAGTTAGGGAACTGAATCAAGGAAGTTATATTTAAAGAACTCCTTCCATTTGAAGCAAAGAAAATACTTAAGTTTAAAAACATGCATCCTAATAAAGGCTAATAGGGGAAAAGCTTTTTGGATAAGTGATCTCAGTGTATTGACTACATTTAAAATTGATGTCTCTCTCTGCCAGCGTATTGGCTTCTGAGCTCTCCAATGACTAAATGGAAATTCTCAGTTACTTGACTACAATTTAAAGTGAGGAAAACCTTTCTAGACAAGACCCAAAACCTGCAAGTCAAAAAGGAAAAAATGTAATAAATCTGGATACGTATAAATTTTTACTTCCAAATGGCAAAGGTGCTATTTAAAAAAAGTCAAAAAAAAAATAAAACACACACAAAAAAACCAAAGAAACCAAACTGCCTATTAGGAAAAAATATTTCTAACATGTAGCATAGTCCATGCATCAAATTCCTTAACATGCAAAAGTTTTGGAAATCAATATGAAAAATAGCAAACATCCCAAGAGAAAATAGGCAGGACGGGCAGAAGAAGAAATGCAGATGGTCAATAAATGCATGAAAAGACGATTGGCCACGTTCAAGGTAGAGAAGTGCAAGCTGGAAATGAAAGTTTAAAAGGTATATAGTTCACTGTTTTAGGAGTGGAGGATACCCTTTGTTTGGAGAGAAATTTTATATTCTTTGTCAAAGTTTGAAATGTGCATGCTCTTTGAGCTAGCTCGTCCACTTCTAAGCATTTACCCTACAGATATATTCAGACAAGGAAAAAAGAGGTATGTGAAAAAGAATGCTAATTGCACCATGACAAACAACTGGAAACAACCAAATGGAGAAAACTGGGATCAGCCAAATTTCTTGTCGCTAACCATGCAATGGATTACAACGAAAGGCTAACATAGCTCTTAAGATGTAAAGAACTACAAGAAAAATTAAGGTAAAAAATAGGATTAAATTAAGGTTAAAACAGGTAAAGCACAGAACAAACAGTATTCTATCATGATCTCATTTAAAATTTTAAAAAATAACCAGAGTGGGCACATATTTCCACCCAGGTGGGTGCACGAGTGGGGCATGACGTGCAGTGGTTTCTTCATGGCGGAGGAGAGACCAGGGGCTTTTGCTCTGTATTTTACCCCTTTCTGTTGTATTTCTTTGTTTTCTTTTGAGGAGGTCATGTGTGTCCTTTACTTATAACAAGAATGTAACTTAACATTTTTAAATGTCTCCACTTTCTTTTGCTTTTGCCATTTGGCCAAAATTGGCACAGTCCTTAACTTGGGTGCCAAACGCCCCCTCTGTACAAAGTCTCTGTCACAGTTTGTGAGGCCACGTTTTGATCACTGCAGCTGGATGTCAGGGAAAGGGCTTCCTATCAGAGCTCTTCAGAAGTACACGAGCTACATTTCATCCTGGGAGCTCTGGGGTAAGTGGAAACACGTGCCCACACGCAAGGCAGCCCAGGAATTTTAAGGGGAAACAGGGCCAAGATGACAGAGAGCGTGTGCTCCTCGCAAATCGCCTCTCAGCTTATCTCCCAGATGCATTCCAGTAGCTCAACTCCAAAAGAAAAGGAGCCGGCCAGGCCCAAAGGTGAAATACATTTTTCTTGCTACCTCTCAGAGCATGTGGCTTTCCAGAGGGCACTCACTAGTAAATGCCAAGAAAGTGGATGGAAGACAGACCTGCTAAAGAGCTCACAGCCCGAGTATGTCATCTAACAAACGAGCCGGCCAAAGAGTTAAGGGCTTGGTGCCGCCAAGTAGACACCTGTATCTGGCTGTTGGCAAAAGAAAATACAGAAATGTCCCCCAAACAATTTTGTGTTCTAGAGTGAACGTTAAGAGCTGCTTAGGAATAAGCCATGCCTCCACACCCGAACGTGCCACCTGGTGAGGCTGGCAACTCAGGGTGAGAACTGCAGGAAACAAAGGGACCTGGAGCCCAACATTTGAGCGGCCAGAGTGACCCATGTCTGCCTCTGGCCAAGGGAGCTAATGCGATGCCCTTACGATTCAGCCACAGGTCCGAGAAGGGCAGAAGGGAGAAACCAGGGTTCTGTCTGGCAGCTGGTGCCCAGAGCTGGGGAGGCACACAGAGGGCTGTGACAATGGCACACCAGTCACGTCTCCCCTCAGCAGCCTTGCCCTGCCTGCCCCACCCCCAGCCCTGTGGTGTGAACAGTAGTGTTGGGAGGGATTAGGCCCAGGGGAGCCTGAGCCTTTGCTCTCTTTCGCAGTCTGTCAGGGACCTCGCTGGTAGGTAGGGCTCTGTCATCTGCAGTGTGTCAGGCCTCTCCGAGACAGAAGGGAAACGCCTCGTGTACAGTGTGATCAGATTCCCGTGAAATATGAGAACCACCAGACAACCCAGAGAAATAGGCGTTTCTCTTTCCCCCACGACTCAGCAGCCCTACATTTGTTTGTTTGTTTGTTTGTTTGTTTCAATGTCACTGGATGTGGGACCTGAACTGGGGCCGCTGGCTTCCCAAGCCAGCCCTTAACCACGGAGCCACTCAGCCGGCCCTTACATTTGATACAGACACGCAGTGACTGAGGATGGATACTGTCCATTGCTGAAGGGAGAACAGCAGGAAAGATGGCTGATCCGGTTTGGGAGGAGGAAACAGCTCCCCGCCTCCCAGTGGGTGAGCTGCAGGTCCACCCTAAGCAGGGAAAGGTGACGAGGGGCTGCTGCAGGGACGGAGCCCAGCTCTGCTGCCCGCAGCTGTTGCAACCCAGACAAGGTACCCAGCCTCACTGTGCATGTCCTCCTCCGGCAGGGAAGGACTGTTGGATTGAGGGGACTCATGCGAGGCCCTTAGTACTGTGCCTGTCCACCAGGCAGCATCTGGGCGTCAGCTACTTTCCACCTCGGTCTCCCCTCTAATCATATGACCTTCTCAGCTGACCTTCCCTGCTTGGCAGCTTCTCAGTCATCAGTCACACAGCCCCGTCTCGGGCACCGTCCTGTTCATCCCATAAACCCAGCTCAGGAGGCAGCCTGGCTCTGACGCTCTCATTAAAGTCGGTTATTCCTGCCTCGGTAGTGCCACAGCATTTTATCATATATCATACACTACAGTCATCCCCATATATTAATATTTGCTCCCTACTGAAGCAAGGACCCTTCAAGGTCAGAGCATGCCCTTGAAAAACAAATCAGTCAATGAGGGAAGGCATTTCTTACCAGGTTCGCTTTAGTCAGCCTCGGGTTTTCCTTAGGCCACCTCCGAGGGTTAGAGAAGATCAAAGCCCAGAGCAGAACTTGCACATGACCTTTAAGGGCCCTGCAGATGGAGGAGCCATTGGCAGAAAGGGTAGGGGAACCAGGTGCCGTCATCTCCTCCCATGAGCCTGGCATGAGTGGGGAAGGAGCTGGGCACTGACACCACTGGGCTTGCTGCTCTCGCACTGTCATTCTAAGTCACCTGGTGCCTGTCGCTAAATTGAGGAGGGAGAAAGCCAAAGAGTGGAGTAGCCATATGAGAAATGTGACAGCAGGGACTGGTAAATGAGAGTCCAAGGATGACAGGGCCTGGAGAGGCTGACAGATGACTGCTTCTAAGGCTAGTGCTCCCAGAACGCAGGCGTCAAAATGTAGACTGGTTCCATCGAACAGCCCGGCAGAAGCAGGGGACAGCAAGGTAGGCCCCTGGCATTTGGGGGCTCCGCCAGGCACGCCCTCAGAGCGTCATGAGAGAAGGGTCTTACTGATGGCCGGGCCCTGCACTCACTGAAATAAAGGCGAGGTCTTGTGTAGGTACCTTTTTATGGGAAACATGGATTTCATGAGATTTTTAAAAGGCTTATAATTTAAAAAAAAAAAAAGAAAAGAAAACATAATTAATGTGCATACAAATCCTTTGGGGACCTTGGGACAGTGCAATCCTGATTCCTCAGCCAGGGTGGGGCCTGGGACCCTGCACCATCATATCAACATCACTGGTCCTCAGTCCACACTGGAGCAGCCAGGACCAAGTCCTGGTCACCTACAGCCTCCGCATGGCCAAGTCCCATGCACCCACTGGATTCGGAGCGACAAACGGGTCTGAACTTTAGTGCATGCGACAAGATACACGGGACACAAGACAAGCTCAGGTAGGTAGTGCTGGCATTTCTAAGATCCCTTTGGAGTTCAGCACCAGCTCATTACTAACACAGGAGAACTGGGAGGGCTGCCTCCTATCAGGGCCTGCAGAGAGAACCCGGAGTCTCAGGTGTCTGGGCCCTTCTTGTGTGTTCAGAAGGAAATCCAGCAGAGAAGGTTTTCCTCATTCTGGCTTTCGTCTGCGCCCCCCTCTGGGAAACCGGCTAGAAAAGCAGGGCTAGTCCAGTAAGCTCAGTCTGTTTACAGAGAATTTACGTGGCGCTGAATATTCATGTGTATAAAGAATCAGACTAAGCCTTCATGGGCAAACAGAAGACCTGGGGACGGCTGCCACACACTGTCCACACGCAAGCTGAGCCCTCTGGGCCTGGCTGGGCTTTCAGTCCCCAAGGGAGCCGCGCTGAGATCTGGTCTTGAGAGGGGACGTGTCTCAGGGCGGGAGACAGAGGTGTGTCTTACAGCTGAATCCTGCCTTCACAGCTCTAACCCCAGTACACAAAGTATAAAGGCTGAGCTCCAAATCAAAGTCTAAAAATAGCGCGATAAAATGATTTCCTCCTCTCACTGCACCAGAGAGCAAACCGGCTGACACCAATGTCCGCAGGACACAACCGACTTCTCCAAGCTTCCGCGGAAAGAGCGATTACACAACTGCCCTTTCTCTCCAGCAGACCATCTCGGAAACAAGGAAGGGAAAGCAATTACACTGTTGCTGAAAACCAATAATGGATGTTTGATTATGATTACTAATGGGGGAAAAAGGAGACAGACCGCTGAGCAGCAACCAACCACTAAGTGTATGTGCAGGATACCCCAAGAGGGGGATTAATTTTTTTCATCTCTTAGCCAGTCATTTGAATGCAACACAAACTTTCAGCGTGGCTTATCACATCCTTATCAGTATTCAGAGCCCCGGCACTCTGACCACCTTATCTCCCCCTGGATGCCCCAGTGACAGGCTCTGTGCTGTGGGGCTTGTTTTCCCTTTGCCACTAGATGGGAGGCGGATGTCACTGGGAACTGACTTGTCAGATACAGGAAATTAACTAATTTTTGAGACATCACAAAGACATTTTGTAGCAAATATTTACTTCTCTGTTTCTTTCCTACTGATACTGAACACGCATTATCTAACCTGGAGGGAGTAGGATTTACAATGTCCGAGAATAAAGAGATGTTATGGCTCCTTCTAAAGAAAACAGCGCTATCAATTCCTTCAGCCCCTGGGGAAAACACTGCTGCAGCTCGGAAATACATTTGTCATAAAAGAAGAAAAAGGACTGCCAGCGTGCGGGTGGAGAGGAGCACGTGTGATTTCCCTGACTTTACATGGCCCCCGGAAGCAGCTCCCTACACTGCCGACCTCTCCACTGAACCCCAGTGTCTGCCTGCCTCACACAGCAGCTTCCCAGGAGGTTGACCATTAGCACCTAGAGATGCATAGAGGGCAAGGCTGGGAGCCGGGGCGGGGTGCTCAGCCAGGACACTGGTCTGCGTCACCCTCTCTGTGCCCGGCGGGGCTCTAGGCACTGCTTACCCATTATTTCACCCTCTCGTACAATTTCACTGTGAGGTGAGTATGTTATTGTGACCATCTCAGCTTCACAGATCAGGACAGGCTCAGGAGACTCTGGGATTTGCTCAGTTACCTAGCTAGCCAGTTGGTGGAGCTCACACTGAACCCCACTCCGATGACAAAACCCATGATCTGACGGTGACAGATTTTCACTCGTGGGAAATACTTAGTCTCCTTCACCTGGAAACACAACTTCCTGTTCTATACTGTAACCAAACAAAACACCTCGGCACTCACCTGACTGGTCTCAAACACGCCACATGAGACCCTGAAACCGCCCTGACCTGCTCATTTTCTGTGGGAGGTCTTGCTTATTTCTGTGCAAATACAGGAAGATTTCTCTTGAGATCACAGAAACAGCAGTAGTTGTAAATGGTAACAGACAAAACAGGCATTCATTATGATGTGCAAAACCGAACATTGCCCCAGGCTGCTTGTTACAAAAACAAAAGTTTCAACTGAAACTATTTCAAAATTCTGTACACACACACACACACACACACACATATACATACATATATACCCACACATGTTTGTATATGTCATGACACACTTGATAGCTAATCCTTATTCTTCTTCCTAGGACTCTAATCTTCAGCCTTTTTCAATAACAATAGAAATAATGGCAGCATATCTTTACTGAGCATGTGTCATTACTGGTGAAACATGCTTATGTATTTCATTTAATCAGCACAGTAACCCTGTGAGGAGGTTACTAGTTTATCTCCTTTAAGGGACAGGAAAACCAAGTCTTACAGAGATTCAATCATTTGCCCAAGGTCACGAAACTAAAAAGTGCAGCGGAGGCCAGGATTAGATCATCAGACCCCAGAGCCCATAATCTCAGCCCTGTGTTACCCTTTTTCCTCCAGTCCTTACCAGGTCCTTCTAATCAGTGGCCCTTGCTTGGGCTGGCCTCGAACCCACAAAGTCTTCCTCCCTCCCTCAGGCAGAACTGGTTGCTCCGGGTCACCTTGACTTAGATACACACACATATAAGGTGTGATCACAAAATATGGTGAATGTTTAAATAAAACAACTTTATTACAGTAAAAGACACACTGCCATTAATCCCCCTCAAAATACAGCCCCTCACTTCCAAAACACTCATCCCATCATTCTTGCCACTTTTTGAAGCTGTTCTGGAAGTCCTCTTTCGTGAGTGTCTTTAGTTGCGCTGTCATGGCTGCTTCAATGTCCTGAATCATTTTGGCTTTGGGGAAGAGTCACAAGTTGCATGGTGTCAGACCCAGTGAATAAGGTGGATGAGGACACACCATAATGTTTTTATTTGACAGAAATTGCCATATACCAGAAGTGATGTGTGACATGGAATGTTGTCATGATGGAGGATGATTTATGGCACACTTTAAAACACACCTTCTCTCGGGCCGGCCGAGTGGCGCGGTGGTTAAGCGCTGGCTTGGGATGCCAGAGGCCCCGGTTCGGGTCCCACATATGAGGGCCAGTGACACTGCCCTCAAAAAAAAAAAAAAGTTTAAAAGGGCCGGCCGAGTGGCGCAGTGGTTGCGTGCTGGCTTGGGAGGCCAATGGCCCCGGTTCGGGTCCCGCATGTGAGGGCCAATGACACTGCCCTAAAAAAAAAAAATAAAAAAATAAAAAAAATAAAACACACCTTCTCTCAACCATAGCTCACACCTGACTGAATACACTGAACAAGTTGAACCTTGTCACAAACTGTTACTAAGGTTCGGACGTGCTACTTCTTGTGTTGAAGATCCCTGCCTTTCCGTTGGATGGCATTCGGCAGCAGCATTCACCATATATTTTGATCACACCTCTTAGAGAAGCCATGTCTCAGCCATGAGACAGTGAACTCCTTCAGGGACAGCCGGGCACCTTCCTCCTCCTTTTACCCACAATGCCCAGCACATCATCTGATGCTCGGTACCTCCACACTGGTGGCTGACAAGCCCAGCCATGGGGTCCAAGCTCTTTGTCCCCTTCGCCCCCCACCCACCAGTGATGAGGAACATGCTTCCAAGATCTAGTGAAATCCCCTGATACCTATAGCAATCTTCTCTGTGTGAAGCTAAAAGAGCCCCAAGTTCATTAAATGATACTTGGAGTATTATTGTCTATCATTTTAATCACTTTGATCATCCAACTTCTTTACTTTCTTCCCATGTTCTATTCCAATTTATGTTTCCTGGTATATTTGTTCCTTAATTTAAAAGTAATTAAAAATTCTAAATTTATAGAAATATTTTTAAAAGAGCTGGCTGGTTTAATCACAAAAAGGTTGACTGCAAAGCTCTTTTAAGTAGTTTCCTTTCCTGATACATTTATCTGTTCAACGATCTGTAATGACGCGATAGTGTAGCGGGCAGATTTGGAGTCAGACAGCTCCCGTTTGAGCCTGGCTCACCCCTCACTAGCATGTGGTTGTGGACAAGTGACTTAACCTCTCTGTGCCTCAGTTACCTCATCTGTAAAGTGGGAGTAATGGTAGTATCTATGTCAGTGGATTGTGAAGATAACATTAGTTAAAGTACATAAAGCACTAAGAGCAATGCCTGTACATGACAGATGCCACTGGCAGTGCTTCTACTGTCGCCGCATTGCAAGGCCCTCTGGGATCAAGGCTCTGACTACCTCTATATACAGCTATGAGTTGACTGCCTGTCAGCTCCAGATTTATATCCCTCATTGCCTGCTCTACAAAAATCTTGATGGGCCCTTTAAATATTTTCCCTTGGCTGCTGGCACAGTATTGTTTTGTTAGGAGAGGGAGCTGGAGAGACACTGGAGTAAGAGGGGGTCTCCTTCCTGGTTTCAGGGTGCTATGGGCAGGCTCCTGGAAAGCATGGCTTCTCCAGCACCTGCTCCTAAAACACATGTGACTCCCCTAGGTCCCAACTCTAGAATCTGTGAATGTTACCTTATATGGCAGAGGAGCTTTCTGAGCTGGGGAGTCATCCTTGATTATGTGGTGCAGTCACATGATATAATCACAATGGTCCTTTAAGAGGAAGGCAGAGGGTCAGAATCAGAGGAGAAGGCAAAGCAGAGTTGGAGATCTTTGTTTGGGAGATGGAGGAAGGGGCTGCAAGCAAAGGAATGCATGAGGCTACCAGCAGCTGAAAAGGCATGAAGCCGACTCTCCCCACTGCAGAGCCAGAACGAGCCAGCCCCGCCGGAGCCCTGGCTTTGGCCCAGAGATGCTGCCTATGAACTTCTGAACTCCAGGCTGGAAGACAGACAATACATTTGTGTTGTTTCAAGCTACTACGTTTGTGGTCTGTTGTTTCAGCAGCGATAGGACATTCACACAGTGGGAAAGTTGACGGGGGTCCCGCTGAAACCAGTTTGGCCATATGTTCAAAACTGTTGAATTTGTGTGACGTGTACATGGGGGTTCAATATAATTTCTGTGGTTTTGCATATGTTTGAAAATTTCCATAGTAATTAGGTTTGGGGTTGTTGTTTTTTTAAGTCTTACTAAGGGAATTGACATTTAAAAGTCCATTTTTCAGATACAGTTCCCATATTTCATACATCTGTCCCAAAGCCAACTCCAGAATGCTGTGCCAACCTTAATCTCGGAGAACAGGGTGCCTAAGGGAGGGTGAGCCCGGCTGGCACCCACTGAGCACTCCCGTGGGGCCTGGGCAAGGGCTGATCGCTCTGAGCTCTGAGCCTCAGGGGCCTTGCATATGTGGGTTAATGAGAGCCTGCATCTCATGGGGTTGTCAGGATGCTTAAGTGAAATAATAATCCATTTAAAGCATTTAGCAGTGTTCTAACATACAGTGGCTCTTAATATACGGTAGCCATTAATGTAGCCTTGCAGTCATTCGCAGCTTTCCAACAAATGTTTGAAAAATGTCTCAAATCAGTCTTGATCATGATTATCCCAATTCTCTAAAATGTATTTATGACATAAGTATTTTGAGCTCATTTAGATCATGACTATTCTGTTCTAAAAAGCTCTTGATTTTGTTTGATTGTTTTGTTTTGATGTCTCCTGAGATAAGGAGTAGCTCAGACCAAGGGGAGCAGGAACTGTGACAAAATGCCTCTACTGGGAAATAACTGCTGGCCTCTCCAGTGCTAAACATTCACCCAGGATGAGTCTACGGTCCTGGCTTATTCTTCGACAAGGAACTAACAATCAGGAGTCTTATTATCCCACGAAAACTGAAGGGACACCTTCCTCTTCCCATCCCAACGTCACAGTTTCCTCTGAAGAAGCTGCAAGAAAGTTGGACCAGCTCTTTTATGAACAAATCTGCAGTAACTCCTCTGAGCCCAGCTCCTCTCAGACAAACTTCATTTTCTGCTAACTGATGACAACAGGCCCTTCATGGACCTTAAAGCCGGAGTCAACGCTGTGACCCAGAGGCCTTAAACTAACCTGCGGTTTTACCCCTCTCTCTCCCCATACACTGTGAGGTCCCCTGTTCACTTAGGGCCCTGGGGTGGAACATGTGGCTGGAGGTGGGACCAGCAGGCCCATCAAACACTATCTACCAGAACTGTCAGGTCATTTGCTCCAGAAACCTGGGAGACAAGGGGACGCAGTGCCCCCCGCAGCCTGGCCTTGTCTCCTCCCGCAGAGGTCACAGAGGTTAGGAGAACTTGCCATGAGCCAAGAAGGGTTATTTAGACCTTAATAAGTACACTAATGAGCAAAGGCTAAGATATTTTTCAATTTACTCTGTAGTCTTTTGAATTTATTGAAGAAAGTTACTATGCACATTGGTGTGATTGGATCATTTTATTATAAGGCTAAACTAGACTAAAAGAGCTGGCGGACAAATCACTGAGTGACAAAATAAGTGTGGCTGTGAGTTTAAATCCATCTGACTACCTCTAGGTCTGTCTCAGGCTCCGTATTATCAAAGTCAAGAGGACAGAAGCCGCCACCCAATGGCAGCTACAAATTTTTCCCTTAGAATTCTCATGGATCTGAGCAGGTTGGTAAAGCCACATCTGTCGCCAGGTTTCATCAGGCTCATTTTTCACATTTTTTGAGGACCTAAACATGGAATGGTATTTATTTTAATGATTAAAAAAAAAAGACCAATAAAATAATCCAATAAAAAATGACCAGTAACAGTGATTTATAAGGTTGTCGAGTTTATGTGACATGGCTGTCATGGTTTGAGTGTCACATTGTGTTGCTGGTCGGTCAAACCCCAAGGACACACAGAGGCTGCCTGCGCAGGCAGTCTAGCCCAGGCCACTCTGAGAGCATGTAGACCGGCCCAGTGCCCACAAAGGCAGGGCCTGTGATCTTGCCATCCACACCCCGAATCGCAGGTCTCCCAGCTGTCACACCACCTGAATCAGCTTGGTCTGTGAGCTCTGAAGATGGCAGCCCAAGGAACACAGGTGCAGGAAACACCACACTGCAGACATAAACATCTACAGCTGTGCAAAAAACAGTCCTAAGCACTCAGACCAGCCGCAGCTTCAGAGAAAGATAACATTTGGGCTGGGGGTGAGGAGGCTGTCCCCCCAACCTCCCTCCGTAACTTGGCTGCCAATGATTGAACAGCTGGCTTTGCTGGCTTTGACCTCTTGAGCCCTGAAAGCACCAAGTCCTGTCTAGAGTTTTTCATTGTTATTGTTATTCATACAACTATTATTTTAAAAACGGATGGCTGACTTCCCACCGGAATCTGACAGCCTCCATTGGTAGGGAAATACTAGCTCCACTGTTCTGAGCGTGGGAAAGGCAGCTGCAGGGATGGGAAGGGGCGTGTTTCTGCAGTTACACAGATCTGAACCCAGAACTTCATGCAGCAAAAAGGTGTTGGGGGCTGTTGATGACGCTTGTAACTCACATCCTCGAAGACGCCTGTTCCCAGGGTAGAAACGAGATCAACGGTGCGCACGATGCAGGGGATTTGAAGGGCACTGGGAAAGCAGCCCTGACCACCGTTCTTCCCAGACCATCAATCCCTCAGCCCAGAACTGCTGCCTCTAGATCTCTGAGTACAGTGTGGCCATCTCTCAAATGCTTGTTTATTCTTCCTCGAAAGAGCAAGACATTGACCTGGTTAGTCTCACAATCCCCGAAATTAGAATTGACCGGGATCCATCAACTAAGCGTGAGGGGGCAGGCTGCTGGGGGTGCCAAGAAGGCATGTGAGTAGGAGGCCAGAGCCCAGAGTCACACGCGTCACATTGGCACTGGAGCCCGCGGGCCCTGCAGGTGTCATGTAGCTACTGCTCACTGGAGCTGCTCATTTTGGTTACACCTGAACCTTGTAGTCAGTTTCATTCATTTCTTACCCTTGGGTTTTGACAGTGCTGACACACCAATGGCCACTTTCTTTATCTACCTCCCAAATCCTCATGTCATGAGGTATGGCAGCTGTTACTAAGAATCAGACTTGGAGAAGAAACCACAGGCTCTAGTCAATTTGCCTTCACCAGTTCCCTTCTCAGGATTTGAACCTCTGGACATTGTCGCACTGGACCTGAAAGAAGACTCCTTCCTCTTCAACACACTGAAGTAACTTGAGATGAGAAGCTAAGCTCCAGTTGTCACAGCTGCTATTTGGGGTTTAAATGCTGACAACCTGGAAAACAAAAATGGGACCAAATCCATTCCAAAGTTGAGCAGCTACATTTGACTAAACCCTAGTAGATGAATAGATTCAGTCACTTATGGAACTGGAGGAAGCACAGCCCAGGTGGGGCCCTGCCCCGGCCAGTGGGAGGGCAGAAACTGACAGGAACACTGCTCGCCTTCATGCCCCAATACGCCACACATCCAGCACACTGGAACCCTAGAACACCGTCATTAAAACAAAAGTAAGTTTCACAGAACAGCAATAAATCAAGAAGATAGCGTGTCAACTAAGAGACAGGCTTGAGCTCACTTGCAAAGTAGGATGGTATCACCCCAGAGGAGCTCCTGCAAAACCATAGATCCTAACCAGGGTAGTGGCTCGTTTTCCCATTCACAGAGCAAAAGAGGAAAGCAAGCAGTCAGGCTGCTTCGTGGAATTGTCACAAGTCATCATCTTGTCTCTTCAGTCCATGAAATAATTTCATGATTTCTTTTGGTAATTATTTTTTTTAAAGAAGCACCACTAAAAGGCCCTGTTTTTGTAATGAATGGGAGCTACAGAATTATCTTTTGAGGCTTAGCATACAATACAATCACATAAAATTCTCCCAGCTCAAAAAATGTCATCTTTACATCAGCAACAACAGAAGGAGAAAGCCTGTTTTCCACCTGAGGCGGCTGTGATAAGGGAATTAGAGCCCGTCTTGGGGTGGGCTCCAGCCGTAGAGGGATACAGCCTAGGACAGAGTGTGTGCAGCTCGCAGCGGCTCTGTAACTGATGTTCCCACAGCTGTTGTGTGACTCAGGGTGTCTGGGGGTGTGCAGGGTGAGGAGTCCAGAAGGAGCAAAGTGAATCAGGGACACTGCTGTGCGTACTAGTCTGTCTAGCCTACACGGCCAAGGCTGCTAGAGCACTGTCGTGTCACTTCCATAAGGACATCAGAGTCTTAGAAGAGGCTGCATGCTAGTGAAGTTTTACTTTAATCCTGTGTCTGTATCTCACCAGTTAACACTGTATTAGCAAATTAAACCATCATACCATCCTGACAACACTTCCTTCAATCGTCAGAAGTCTTCTCATTTTAATTACTGACAAATTGGATATCTACCTACTGGGGTTTGCACTGATACAGCAACTTAATTGTCTTTAAGACTTCTCAAGTCCCTCCCAAAATGCATCAAAAACACTCAAGCTGTAATGGTTTCTCTTGACTGTGTAAAGATCGTCTTGGTTTGGATGCTCCCTATTGATTAATTAGCATTGCTGTTTTAGAAATGTGACAGACACCTCGCAACAAGCACATTCTGGGGGACAGTGGGGCACCCAGGCTGCTGGCACGGTGGACGTCACCCCCCACCGCCCTCTTCGGTTCAGTCTCACACAGTGATCACCACGCAATGTCTTCTGCCACCTAAACCAAACCATAAGGAGAGGGGTCACTGGGCATCCTGCCAGGATTCAGGTCTCCTTCAATGCCGCTGATTTCTGAGTTGCTCTCAGTGGGCAATGTTCATATCACAGACAAACTTTGGGTTGAGCTGCACAAACCACAATGGAGTCGCTGGCCACAGCTTTCTGTTTTCAGGGATCACCAGTCTGCCATCTATTTTCTATTCTGCTAACCAAAATCACAGTCATCTTTTTTCTTTTTCAGGCTATTTTTTCAAAACAGCACCATGTCCAATGAAGCGCTGAGTTAATGACAAAGAAAATGATGACAGGTTCTGAGACCTCCTCCTCACGTGTATTTTGACCTTTTCGTTCTGACCCCGCAATCAAAACTCTGTCCTCTCCTTGGACCACACTGCTGTGCTACCAGAATCTTCCGCTGAACTTGGCACTGGAAGACCTCTCCCCTCCTTGAAGCCCCTCTTTGGTCAAGCCCAGAAGCCTCCCTTCTCTGTAAGGCAACATTTTGGCTTTCTCAAAGGGAGAGAAACAAGTGTATTGGAGTTACTGTCCCCTGCAAAATGTTGTCTCTGAGGCTGAAGCCATTTTGTTCCGGGCTCCACAGAAGGCCCTGACGAGGCCCTTGGAGCTCTGTGAGTCACAGAAGAGATGATAGTTCTTCCCAGCGCCCGAGCTCCAGAGCCTGGGGTCTTTTCTCAATCCTAATAGCTCCAAAGCCAGCCAGATCGGTTCTGCAACCAGAATTTAGCTCTAGGACCCTGGCCATTTGATCCTAGAAAACCATGGGAGGCACTCAACCTTCATCACAGCCATTAACACTGAGTCAATTACCTCATTTCTCTCCCTTTCCACCCTCTGCGGGATGCTAACAGCTGGCCAAAGGGCAGACAGCAGAGAAAGCCAAGTGTTTGGACAATCAACAAGGTTTGCAGACCCTTAATGGGGGCCATTAGCCACAAGCAAATACCTCTCCTCTCCCCACAATTTCATCAGGAAGAGAAGGGATTCTCTCTGCAGTTAGAAAATAAGGTTGTTTTTTGAGGGTTTTTTTTAATGTAGATTTTTTTTTTCATAATTTTCATGGTACCATAGCTGCTACTAAGGTTATAATAGCATTTATTAAGCCCTTATTGTATACGAGAAACATTCTTTATCTTACTCTATTATTGGCCCATTTTAATGAAGGAAAATTGAGCCTTGTAAAGTTATATTAACCTGTGGCAGCCCACAGCTCGGAAGTGGCCACACGCAAATCTAGACAACCCAACTCCAGGGCCTGTATTTCAAATCGAAATGTCTTAGGTTCTCCACAGTTGTCAGCAGAGAAGTCACTTGCTTGTTTGGGTGGATGGTTTTCTTAATGGTGACACGTCAGGAGGAGGTTAGACCCTTCAGGTTAGTTCCTGCATGTGGGCACTGATGTTCAGAAGGGAAGAGCCCGGCTCTGTGGGCTGGGGGAGGCTGGGCGGTTGGGGGGCAGTGGCTTCTCCTCTCACCTAATCAGGATGTTCGGGTTCTAGAAGCAAGAACTCTGTTTTCTTTTTCTGAAAACCTGAGTGTCTGGAAACTAAATCCTCCATAAATGAACATTTCAGAGGAAAAAGTTCTTTCTGAGTAAAAATTCATTCCTAGAGTTCATAGTGAATTTAAGGCAAATGTAGACCTACAACGTTTATTATAAACTAAATCATTTACATGGACTTTTAAAAATGTGACTTCGTCTTATACTTATGTCAGCCACCCTTAACTCAGTGTCTCAAATAGTAAACTACTATGATATGAGTCAAAGTCCCCTATAAATGTCACCAATATTTTTCCCACTCTTGTTTTTCCTTTTTTTCTACTTTTTAAAAATTCATGCCATCTTATTACATGTTATATATTACTTTTGTATGCATATGTCTTTATGTATTTAAGTATTATTATTTTAAGTATATTTAAGGGTTGTCTGGTTTGAGATGAAATAAGGTTAAAAATTAACTGTGAACGATGAATGATTACATATTAAGTTAATGGCTACATAGAACTTTGTACAACCGAGTGCTTTCCATTTTCTTAGCACTTTGAATTTCAAAATCATAAGGTATTTTTAGATCATTGTTTCTCCTAGAAAATCAGACAATGGAGCCAAATTGCTTCAATATTAAAAAGAGGGCAGATCTAACATCGGGTATTTTCATGAAGGCTTTCATGTGTATGATATGTAAGATCAATTTCTCTGATTTTAGAATGAAGGCATGGGCTTGCTACGAGTGGTTCTGTCAACCAATGGAGGCGGTCACACGCATTTCCTCTGTGTGAGGACTGAACCCTAAGTGGACAAATGGGGTGAGAAGGCAGAACACAGACAGATAAAAAGAAAACTCATGTCCCAGGGCAGTGTGATCAAAGGGCAAAGGAGAGAAAGACAGGAGACAAGATCGGAGCCAGAAGAGTGAGAAACTGCTGTGGGCCAAGGGCCTTCAGTGGAAAGTGAAAGGTAGGATTCAACTCTGTGGAGAGACCAGAGTCAGGCAGGGACGGAAAGCGGTGATATGTTTTCCAGTATCTGCACGCTAACCATCTCCTTCTGCTAAGGAGGGGGTGTGGGGGAGCAGGAGAGAGAGAGAGAGAGAGAGAGAGAGAGAGAGAGAGAGAGAGAGAGAGAGAGAGAAAGAAGGAGGAGGAGAAGGAGAAGGAGAGGAGTGAGAGAGGAGGGGAGAGACACAGAGAGTAGACAAATAGCAAACAGCTCCCAGCTGGGGGTGGAAGTGGACACGGGAGGGTCATCCGCACCAGGAAGGAGGAAGAAAGAAGCTGAGAATCTCTTCCTGAGATGCAGAGGCAACAGCAAAAGGGGTCAAGGCCACAAAAAGGCAAAGAGGCGGTGAGGAAGGTACTGAGCTCCTCGTGAAGAAGTGAGGTCTGGGAGAGCATGGACATGTCCGGTTCCGGGTCAGTAGGGAGAGGAGGAAGGCATATACAGAACAACAAGGTAAAAGTACGAACAAACACACGGCGCTGTCCACGTGCGTCTGCTTTCTTTTCCTTTGTACCAAGGGGATGGCCGTTCTCCCAGCAGCCAGCTGCTTATCTACCGGCTGCCACGTCTTACATTCATTTCCCTCAACTGCTTTTGAAGTTAAGTTCACTGTGGGTTGAAAATGTATTATTCCAGGTGCCCAGGAACTTGGAAATGACCTTAGGTGACCTGGAATGGAGGGCAGCTGTGGGATCTCCGTTAGGAAGCAGGTGAGCTGCCTCACGCCTGTCACGGAACACAGCATTGCTTCCTCACGTTCCGAATGGACTCCAAGCATCAGGAGACTCGGGCTTTCAGCTGCTTGGCTGTGAAGAGCCACAGGCCTGAATGAGGCTGTTGGCTTCTTCCCCAAAGTCACCAGGAGCTACCACACTGTAGCTCTGCCTTTTGTCATCCTGTCCTTTCAGCCTCCATGTCTCTGCCTCTTACATCCCCTTTGTGTAGTCTGAGCGCTGACTCTTCTGTTCTAGAATTAACTCCTCTTTTCCTCTGTGGATGTGAAGACAAAGATGGCTGCTGGATGGGGTGTCATGTGCCCAGCATGATATCTGACTCAGTATTAGAAAATCAGCAAATGACTATTATCTTCTGCACTGTCTGATGTTGTGTTATGATGTGTGTACTCATCAGTAAGAAAATGATGAACGTGCATTCTAAATTGTTTCCTAAATTGTATATGTATATTACTAACTACTATATACATATAGAACATTTTCAAAGACAAAATTTAAAAGAGTGAAATGAAAAAGTAGAATAGAAATTCTAGAATGTTCTTCCCACCCCATCTTGGGCCATCTGGTGTGTAGCTGCTTTGGGAACAAGAGCTCGAGAGACCATTTTCAGCCCTAACTCCCATCTTCATTAGATCCTAGGCAGTTGGTTGTCAATACTTGCTTTTGGCCATGACTGGTGGCTCTGGGAGCCTTGGGTGAGGGCACCGACCTGGTCTCTGAGGCACGCATTGGCATGTCCCCTCAGTGGGCACTGTCTGTGCACAGAGCTGCTTGCCCACTGGACGGCACAGCCTTGCCCACAGGACACCACTTCAGCCTTTTCTACCCCCTGCAAGTCTAACACTGTGCTGCTTACACAGACCATCAATACCATTTTGCCGAATGATACTCTCCATTCCAGTGAGCTGTCCGACTCCCAAGTCTCGCCGACTTCTGGAGTGAAGGCAGAGCTATCCAGGCAGACAAGCTGAGAAGGTGGCAGAGGCCCAGGCAAAGCCACACAACTTCCCCTCCCTGAGTGAGTTCTCCTAGCTACCATTTCCCATCAGATTGTCCACACTGAAATTTCAAGATAATTAGAAGCTAAACATTAATTTTTAAAAATGAACCAAATCACCTTTAGAAAAATATACCAGTGTCTAAATCACAAAACAAATTTCAGATAAAACCAATGAGTTCTTGATAGTTCCTTCCTTTTATAGCTAGGCAGGGCCTCTAGAAGCTATCTAACTACTTCCATATTCAAAACAAGTTTTAATGATTTTTCTGTTTTCTGATTATAGAAGTATGATGCACATACACACACACACAAAAAAAACACTTGAGATACACGGGAGAGCACAAGGAAATAAAAATAACCTAGAATCCATTAAACTGCACCCATAATTTGCAGCAAAACTTTTAGATTCAACCTTGGGCATGAGGGAGAAGGGCTAGACCTGAGCGATGCTAGGAAGAAGAGGAATTTTCTCATTGGCCATGCACACAAGAGACCCCCTGGGTTTAAAGGGAACCACCACTCCAGGGGGAGGGCTTGCTATCCAGGAGCCAGACACAGAAGCTCCCCATTGGGCAACACTCAGCTTCTCCTGTGCAATGGTTAGAGATATCAGACACCACATATAATCAATAAAACATGTACCCCATCTATAGGATGTCTGAACATTCCTTTTGACTCTTTGAGGAAAACAGCTAACAGAGACTGTATAATAATTGAGAAAATAGACATTAAAGCAAGGTTTGGCCATAAGGGAAAATAAGCTAGGCCAAAGTATGACCCCAACTATTGCCTCTGGAAACAATAAGCCTGAACAAGTAAGAATAAGTGGGGAAAGCTCCTTAAGAGTAGATGTTTTTTTCTATTCTATTACATACCACTAAGATTTGATGGCAAGACAAATGACACTATATCTTCTTAAGCTGCCTTCACTTTTTGAATCTAATAGTTCAGAATACAGTTTCAAGATACAATTACTATTTTTCCATTCATTCTTGCATTACATATAATTTCATTGAATGTCTACCACATGCCAAACAGCATGCCAGCTGCTTGGAATACAAAGCAAGCAGGGCATGGAACCCGTCCTCGGAGAGCTCACGGCCTCCTACAATCAGACAGAAGACATTGCAACAAACTGTGCCAGGGGCTCCCCTGTGGGTACTGAGGACGCAGGAGGAGGCAGAAACACTGTAGAGAGGTGAATATTGTACAAGCCGTACCAGGTGCTAAAAACGGTTTTTGTATTTTAAGATGTTGGTTCTCTTGGAAAGAACTGTGATGATGATAGGATCATAGACTCCTCAGGCCTGGTGGGAGGGCAGGTCTGTCCCAGGAGGGAGACCCTGACCACAACCGCTTTCCACAGCATCCAGTCCAGCCTCCTGCTCTGAGGCAGCAAAACCTCCTACGCCAACCTCAAGGCCCACCAGTTCCCAACCCTCTGACGCTGCTCTACCTACTGCCGGGGGCAGAGAGTGGGGGCGACAGGCCCTGGCTGCTTTTTCCCCTCTCTATTCCAGTGATTCTACCATACTGGTCCAAACAAATCGGGCCAGGCCTGCTACAACTTGAAATACAATGGAAGCAACCTTGAGGAAGAAGGCGGTAGGATGGGCCAGCCACCACCCTGGTCACTGAGACTGCTGAAGGCCCCTCAGTGCCATGTGTATGTGAGTCATGCATCCACGTGGCTAGAGAGGCAGGGAGAGAGGCGGGAGGTGACAGAAGATGAGACTGGGGTGTGTAAGTTGCATTCATTCATTCATGTATGCGGCCATTCATTCAACAAGCGTTTGTTGGGCACCCGACCCTGTTTTACACTGTCAAGTCACTGAGGATAAGACAAGACAGAGAGCAAGTCCAGTACCTGACATTAAATACTTTGAAAATGAGGAGAATAATTCAGCATAAGCATATTACTCACAGAATGCTTCAAAGAGGAGACACCCAAAACATAAAGGATGAAAAAGACTTAGATGAGGGCTGCTGGGGGTGGAGCTGGGAAGGCCCACTGGAACCCATGCACAGGGACAGGTGAGAGCAGGCATGCCCAGGCACATGCCAGCATGTCATGGCGAAGCAGACTGGCCAGTCTCAGGCCATACATCTGACCCACCTGCAGATTACTTCAAAGCCTCAACAGTGGGTTGGACCATATGAAACTGCCTTTTTTCTAGGTCAAGAATGGCCTAATATCAGTAATTTCATATGTTTCAAGCTAATAGCTTCCCCGGATAATGTATCTCCTGACCATTTCCCCTCCTAAATTAATTTCTCTCCAGAACAAAACACAGAGGCATGGGAAACAAGAGACTCAGAAGGACCGGAGCCCGGCGGTGACAGGTGGTGACAGATAACACTCAAGGACACACAGAGGCCACATGGAAGGATGCCAGGAGCCACCGGGAGACTTTCAGGCTTAACCCTTAGGACGATGCAGATGTTCAATGACCAGGTTTGCATTTTAAGATGGTCACTCCAGACCACCTGTACAAAGGGCAATGCTAGAAACAGAGAAATATCCACAGCAGCTCTTCCGGACACTCAGTAAGAAATGGTGGGAGCAGGCAGGCCTGAAAGGACACTCAAGAGGCCACACTGGCAGGACTCAGTAACCACTGTCAGCGGGAAATGAAGACAAGGAACAGGCGTGAGTCCATGAGCCTGAACCAGCAACCAGCGGGAGCTGACGGCGGCACCTTGGGCTGGACACACAGCAGAAGGAGCAGGCTGCAGGGGAGAGGATGAGTTCTGGGTGTGTCTGTTCCATCAGTGCTGATGACAAGGACAGTGAGCATCCAAAGAAGCAGGAGGCCAAGGGACCAACCACTGGCTGACTGCCAACTACATGTGTGCTCTAAGCACAATGTTTACTGAAATCCACACACCGACCCGGAGTAAGTGCCCTTCCCTCAGTCTTCCAGCGAAAGGCACTGAAGGTGACCATTACCTAAGTTAGGTAGGCAAGCATACCCATGCTCTTAGAACTTCAGCCTACTGTCCAACAACCCGGTGGAACGGAGGAGTACATGGTGTTTATGGCTAAAAAATGGTAGCCAGAGTTAAGATCAAGAGAGACATGCAGAAACCTGCCTCGGAGCACATGGGAGAGGAGGAGGCGGCTTTAGAGCCTGCCCAGGTGAGCAACCTGCTTTAAGGAGAAGCATTTCTTTAGAGGATGCCTTGTACCACAGGCCTCCCTTACCTCACACCCTCTACTGACCACCTTTGCCATAGTTCCTCCCCCTGCGCGGGGCACTGAGGCAGCAAATATCAGCCAGAGCCTAGAAGAGCGCGCTCCCCGAGCATTAGAATAAATCCTGAGTACCCTGCTTGCTCGTCAGGGAGAGCAGGGCTCAGCCAGGCAGCACGTTCTAGCATCTCTGAAGGAAAAGCGTTATGTTCGCCAAAGGCATATCTCAGCAGACAAAGGTCTGAAGCACAGCCTATTTAAAGAGTTATTTAACAATTTCCAAAATAGTAGCAAAACAGTCTCCATAAAGCTCGATGACTCCCAGGGAGCCAGCACATCTGACATGCTCAGACTTGTTTCCTTAATTAGAAGCAGATCCTGGGTTTATTTTCATGAGTACAAATCCACAAAAACCAGAAACATCTTGACAGGCTGCAGCGTCCCTAACATTTCTCAAATCTGAATTCCTAATTGGGTTAAGAAAAGGGAAAAAAAAAAAGCAACCAGGAATTTTCACGGTGGTTTTGATTCAGGATCCAAAACAGAGCCTGTGATGTGCATTTTCATATTGTTCCAAAATTGGTATGAGCTAGGTCAAAATCCATAAGGCCCCCTCCAGGCATAAAAAGAAAAGAAAACCAGACCACGGCATGAAGCCTGGATTTAACAAACCAAAGAAAAGTCTTCTTATGGAACATGAACACTACCTGTGATCGCCCCACTTTTAAACATTTTAACCTATTTACTTTTTTTAAGACGAGAAAAAGGCTGGAAGATGTTTGTAGGACACCTGCTACTTCCCTTACAAGAGTCAAAGGACTCCTTTTGTGTGCTTTGTTTTGTTAATTTATTACAAAATCAGCTGGCCTTCTTCCCTTTCTCTAAATTCTGCGATGACACGGAACTCACATGTGCCTGTAATACAGGGGTTACTCCTCATACCTGCGCAGCTTGTCCTCCAGCACCTCTGTGTACTTCGAAGTATTCTCCTTCACACCGGTTTCTGCAAAACAGAAATCCAAAGTTGATGAAACTGTAGCCAAAGATTGAACAAAACCCAGAACCGCTCAACTAAACACCAAACTCCAAATGATCACAAACACTGATAATACCAGCATTCCATACTTGGGAAACACTCGAATCCACTGACGTGGCTGCCTGGAGTGACGTGTTGGAAAGGGTCCGAGGCCCCCAGTGTCAATGCAGGAACCTGCGCTGTGCTCATGGGGTCTGGCATGGACCCCGGAGCTCTGAGCCTTGCTCCCTTCCCAGCTGGTTGTAGATTCCTCAAAAAGTTAAACATAGAATTACCGTATCACTCCACTATTCCAAACTTAGGGAGACAGGACAAGAGGGAATGGCTCCCACCCTAAGGATGGATGAAGCACGGGAGTCTTACAGTGGCAGCAGGGGATGGCAAACACTTTACTGACAGACAAATGCAGGGGCGGCCAGGTGGCTCAGTTGGTTAGAGTGTATGCTCTTAACAACAAGGTGGCCAGTTCAACTCCCGCATTGGGTTCATGGGCTGCACCCCCTCCCCCACAAGACTGAAAATGGCAACTGGACTTGCACCCTCCACAACTAAGATTGAAGGATACCAACTTGACTTGGACCTGATGGGTCCTGGAAAAAGCACTGTTTCCCGAAAATAATTGTTCCCCAATAAAGTTAAAAAAGAAAAAAGACAGAAATGACCTGAACTTCAAAAAAAGAAAGACAAATGCAAACAGGATCCGGCCACTAAGTAGATATTGATTGCTCAGCCTCTGAAGCTGTGAGATCAGCTATTACTAGAGGTAAATAGTGTCTCGTAATCACCACATGTTGAATGAATAAATGGTTATTATGGCTCAACAGATCACAAAGGCACTTGACTAATAAAAAAAGATTTGGTGCATTTTGGGCAAGTACAGATACCCTCTGTTTCCTCCTCTGAGGAATGCACGGGGCTTCCTCTCCAGGTGATCATGGGCAGAGACGACAGTGTGAAGCACCCAGAAGGGCAGGTGACAGCAGACAAGTCTCCATCGGCTGGTGGTTGTATTAGTGGTGTTGTCATTTGTATCATCTCTGTTATTGTTGCTGTTGTGGCATTTCTCGTTATTTTATTTCAGCCTTTATTCTCAGATGGAATTGATGCTGAAGGGCTCATTAACACTCCTGATAGTAGAAGCCATGCTTCCTGCTTCTGGGCCCAGAGACGCTGCCTGGGGGACTCTCTGGACCCTATTTCAAATGGTCAACATGTATGTGATGGAGTGACAGAATATAACACTGATTTCTCTCTGGAGCACATAGCAACATTTTTCATAAATCTTCATCATAATCGATAATCCAAAAATGTCCACATGAGTCTGATGGAAAAAAAGAAAAAGACCAATCCACCCAGCAATACCATTTTCAGTGTCCTCAAGGAAGGCAGGAGAAGGGACACAGAAGCAGGTCTAACGAGGCTTTGCTGCCTTGTGTCTTTTGTTTGCATAATAAAAGGACAGGGATATTTGTCATGAAATTGGTACAGGAAAGCAGGGACAGCCAGGCAGACCTGGCGTCAGAATGAATGGAGTGGTGACTCTGAGACTGCAGCCCCGCAACGGTCCATTGACAAGGACAGCACCTCGAGGCCAGGACAACACGAGCACAGGTTTGAAAACGGAAGCCAGAGGGACCTCATCAGTTCAGCACTCATCACGCATTTTGCCAAACAGTAGCCATTTTGGTGGAATTTCCAAAAATAACTTAAGCACCCAGTGAGGCCTCACCTTGCTTTATAAATATGTCATTGGATTTCAAGGGTTATTATGTAAGGATCAATTTACACAAGATTAATGCCCATTAGTAAAATTTTATGAAAGGAAGATGTGAAAGACAAAAGAGAAATTTTAGAATTCTGAGAAATTTTTGAGTATCTAAAGTTATTATTCTTCTGTTTGAGTTAATGACAGAACTTCTGTTAATTTGGGTGATTAAACCACATATGGAGATATAAGTATGACTCAGGGAAGTGAACACCACAGAAAAATCAACTTGCAGTTAGAGTATCTTGATAGGTGGGATGGAAAAAGATTGCGTAGGACCTTGAAAGCTGGCAGAATCCATTATATGAAATGCTACACAAGTCACATTTTACATCGAATGGCAGGATAGAAACACCAGCCATGAGCCCCTGCTGCTACCAAACAGATCTTGACTGTCACCCTGGAAATCCAATGTGTGGAAATATATGGTACCAAAAACGACATCAACTTAGCTACCATGTTATTGAGCACATCCTATGTGTCAGGTACTGTTCTAAATACCGACTAATAATGGTACCTCTGAAGTAGCTCTATTATTATCCCCATTTTACAGTTGGTAAAACAGAGGGGCAGCAAAGTCACGTAGTGAGTGAGGGTCATCCCAGGGCCACTGTTACAGAACTTGTAACTTCGATTTTAGATAACATAGTAGGAGCTCAGAAAATGCACACTGAATAAATGCATGTGAAATTCCAGCCACCGATGAAACGTAACTGGTGTCCCAAGACAGAAAATTCACAAGAGCCCAAAGACTGGGCTGTAAAAAGTCAGTTACAAAGAGCACTGGCAATTGTGCTCATCACCAATGAAAATTGTAGGGAAGCACGGTAGTAACATATCAGCATAAAACAAATGACCGTTGTGTAATAAACATATATGATATAGCTATATGTAAAGGGTAAGGCCAAGGTGATTTCAGAATAGGTTGCATTGAGAAAATGATTAATAATTTACTGAAGCTTATGTTCACATTGGTTCACTCCTTCCAATAAGATGTCAAATTCATATGGTTTTACAAACACATTTTTATCTGCATCTATAGATTTGCTTACTTCCAGCATTTTCCTGCTACCGCTATGTGTGGCAGTCAGTTAGATAAACCTCTCTAGAGCGGGTTCCTGAGCTCAAAAAGACACAATCCTTCCCAGGCCTTAAACCAGTCAGTGTAAATCCTCCAGGGTCAGAACCCAAGAAATGCACCGTCACTAAATTAGCAATGGATTCACTTCTTATTGGGGGACATCATTCAAGTGTTGGTATTAACTTTCTCTTTTCCCCTGATGTTGATAAGAGATTTGTGAGAGAAGAAAAGTGATTAGCTGTGAGTCCTACAGAATTAATGAACGATTACCAAGACCAGGCTTCTCTGAAGGGTTGTATCTGACTCCCATTCTTAGGCCCATCTCACGTTTCTTAAACACCCACAACATGCCAGGTTGTGCACTAGGCATTGGGGTTACAGAGATGAACAGGAGAAAACCAGCTTTGGTGACAGCCAGCCACGCAAATGAACGGTTAGCAAAAGCAAGGAGGTTGGTGCGATGGTAGAAACAAAGCAGCCATCATTCTGGCAGCAGAGATCAGCTAAGCTTGCGGGATGTGAGGATCTCTCCCGGAGGAAGTGCCTCAAGTGGAGACTGAAAAGATTTACATGTGGGCTGGAGCGAACAGAGATGCATGGCTAAACCAAGTCAGCAGTTGCACATACAATAAGAATGTCAGCCATTGAACGTCCTATCATTTTCTCTGCCCAGTAATTTCTGAATCATTTTTCCCTATCCTTACACTAAGATTACCCAATGTAGTCCATGACCCCAACCTGAGGAAGACAGAGAAACTACAGGAAACAGGCTGGTCCAAAAGCACAGGCTCTGAGCACCCATCACCACTGTCCCCATCACGTTTGCAAGGGGGTGTAGAGATGAATTCCATCCAGATTTTCTCTGGGCGACATGTGTGTGGATGCTGCTATGGCAACGTCAGAGACAACCAAAGGGCAGACAGTGGGGAAGCTTCCTCAGAACTGCGGAATCAGCATATGACTCCTGCATCCATGAAGAAAGCAAAACTAATGATTTGGACATATGTTTACACTTCTGCTTCCCCGTTCTGTCCTGTGTGATGGTGTGTGGCTGCGGCTGCCTCCGAGAGCCCTGCCCTATTGTCCTTCAACTCAGAGCGCATCACAGCAACTTGTGAGTCATGATACTCAAGTCAGTAGAAGCCGCACCTGTTTCTTCCCAGGATGGGAAGAGACGGTGGGCTGGAGGAAAGGAAGGAGAAATGAGTAGAAGCTCCAGCAGGTTTAAAATGTTTAATATCTAGTGAGTGCTCATGCTACATCACAGATAAAGCCCAGGTTCCAATTTCACCTGCTGTCTTGTCACTGGTTAATTAGGTGTCATCTGATACAGTAATTCTCACTTTTCCTGTTCAGACCTGCTCTCACATACAGTCTCCCGTGCACACAGCCAGACAAATCAGCACTATTCAATGACAGAAAGATAAACCAAGTGCACAGGGTATGGAAAGGAGGTCAGAAAAAAGCTAACACTATCGGTTCCGCAGCCTCACTCCAAACCCCCACACACACCCCCACTCCCACATTCCAGCCACCAAACGTTTCCACTAAGTGAAAAGACAGGCTACCTCTCCCACCACTCCCAGTCGACAGCAGGGAGTCTAGGTTTGCTTCCTTGCTTTCTAGCACATGTCATCAAAGAGTTGACATGTAGATTTAATTATAGTAGTTTTAAAAATTTCTGAAAATGTCTATTTATTTATCATGCCTGGGAGTGTGTATACACTCTCATTCACCTTATTTCCCTCCAATATGCACACACACACATGAACACACATACACACGCACACATGTATGCACACACATGCACAGCGCACACATGTGCGCACATGCAACACATGTGCATACATGTGCACGCATGTGTGTGCATATGCACATGTGTGCGCATGCAGTGCACACGTGTGTACATGTGTGCACACATGTACACACCTGTACACATGTACATACACTATTCACTTCTCTTTATAGTTTTTGATAGAACAGGAGTAGAATTTGGAACTTTGTTTTCAAAGTGGAATTGTATTTTCTTAAACAATTTGTGTTTTAAAGAAGGAGCCCAAATCCACACTTGGTCTTCTTAGGCTAAGGAAAGTGATCTCACACTAGATGCTCACACATGTGTGCATTATGGCATTTAATTCTCACAATAACTCTCTAAATCCTTTTTGAGTATAAGGAGGCTGAGGCTGAGGGAAGTTAATTCAAGGAGTAAATAAAAAATTCAGGGGCCGGCAGAGTGGCACATTGGTTAAGAGTTGGCTTGGGATGCCAGTTCTGAGCAGCAGGGCCCCAGTTCGGATCCCACATATGAGGGCCAGTGACGCTGCCCTCTACAGCTAAGATGGTGAACAACAGCTCCACCTGGAACTGGGCTGCTGTGAGGCGCCAGCGACAGTGAACACTGCAGTGGGGCTGGTCGGCAGCTGGTGTGCACTTTTGTGAGCCGCCATGAGCTGCCGTCCAATGGCCAGTGAGCCACTGCCTCACCCAGGAAGAGCATAATGATAATATCAACATGGACCAGTGAAGCGACATCCTCCACAACTAGAATGAAGAACAAAAGCACAGCAACTTGTCTGTTCCCCTTTCCCAATTCCCCAATGCTGCTCCCCTCCCCCAATTCCCGAATAAAATCTTTTTAAAAAAAAATTTGGACCCAGTTCAGTTTTACGTCAAAGCCTACATTTTCTCAAATACACAATCCTGCTGCCCAATTATGGTGAAATGTAATTTATGAATTTCACTGAAGGAATTCTATATTTCACAGGAGGAAAGAATTTACTCTGCTTCTAATGTAGGGCTTTACATGTAACTGTTACCATTTAAAACTGGAATCTGTTTGACACAAAAACATGTCAGGTCTGACCGTCTGTCTGAGCTACTGCCTTGGAGGAGGGATCCTGGAACGTGGACAGGAAAACTGAGTGTGCTCAAGGGCAAGTAACAGCCACCATGTTAAGCCCCTCCGATCCCCAGCCACACGGCGCCGCCACACAGGAGGCGCGCACCCTACAGCAGCCTTAGGAAGTAACCAGGCACCCACCCCCGGGAAGCCTACTTCTTGCACCCAGGGTGGCACTAAGGAGGGGAGAGAACGATTTTAACCTTGCCGACGGCCCTGCTGACCAGTCCCATGGCCATTGTACCGCCAGCAGAGGGGTCACCTGCCAACACCCTTCCCTTTTGGGGTGCTAATCCTCCTCTCCCACCTGCCCTTCACCAGCTTGCCCAGCACTCACCATCTTAGCTGAGTCTGCCCCAGATCAGGGGGCATGGACATGAACCAATCAGGTTGTCTGCTCTGGAGTCCTCAAACCACACTAACTGAGGAGGACCTTGGCTCTCCAGTGCAAACACTGGAAAGCCAGGGTGGGCAGCTGCCTGTGGCCATGGGATGAGGATGAAGCTGACAGTCAGAGGTCAACAGAGGAGGGGAGGAGGGTCCTGACAGCTGCCAAGTGCCAGCTCAGTGACCCCTGCCTCCAGAGTGGTGACTTGGGTCAATATAATGTCTGTTCAAGAAACCTGAGACTCATGCCACTGCTCTTTCTGGCCCTTCTTCTTGGAAGACCCTCCTCTATGTTCTGCCCTTCTGCCACTAAGATATGCTCTGGACCATGAGGCCCTTTGTGCCCTCAGCCCCGGTCCCCAGGCTGCTCTCTCCTCGCCTGGGCTCCTACAGCCTTTCGGACCTTCCCACAGCCATCAAGTTCGTGTAGGGCCATGGCTTATCCCCTCTGCTCAGATCATGAATTCTTTCCTCTCTGAACCCTGAGTGCCCAGCACAGCCCTGGGCTCAGAGAGGGTGCCCAGGTGCCCACCAGCTCCAGGCCACGTGCTGTGCTGGCCAGTGGGGAAGCCACCATGAAGAAGATAGGGTTTATATTCCTAAGGAATTGACAACCACATGAGAAGACAGAAATCAGAACAGATTACCAGGATGACAAGTAACTGAGGTCATCAAATAATGGATTACTGGAGGGTGGAGACAAGGCACAAAGGCAGTCTAGCCTGAGGTGGAGAGAGGGGTCACGTGGGCTCCCTGGAGCTGAGAAGGAAATGAATATAAGGGTATAATTGAATTTCTATTATAAACAAAGCCAAGTGTAAGGAAAAGGAGAGGCAGAAGTACAATAGGAGTGACATAAAGAGAGAAGATTTCAAAGCTCCCATCTTTAAGCACTAAGTCATCAAATGCCACCAGCACCGCAGAGCCACCAATATCCTGTGCACCACTGCTCGTGGGGTCATTTGGCGGGCACCAAACAGTGCAAATTCAAATGAAACCAGCTTACATGTGGACTGCACAGACTTTCCGAGTCTCTCTCAGGCTGGATAAGGGCCAGGGAGGGGTCGCCATTGCAGAATGATGTGTCTGTCCCAGACTGAGGAGCATGGATGTGAACCAATCAGGCGGAGGGGAAGGACCTGGAGTTTGCTCCCATTTGAGGCTCTGAACGAAGGGCGTGCCTTTTCCAACCAGTAGATGTTACCTTCCTCTAAGGCATGAGAGCAGCAAACTCAGCTCCGAGGACCCAGCTCACAGCCTCCCTGCCCTGCCAGTGCACTCTTGAGCCCAAACAAGTAAGGGGATGCAGGCATATCAATAAGACAGCCTCCAAAAGACAAAATATCTGTGAATTGAACATCGAAGTCATGGTGAAACTCAACACGACTGACAAATATTCTACACCCACTTTGGAAGGGTTCTATCGAGTTTTCTCATTGACTTACTTTCTCGAGCCTTTTACAGAAGAAGTGGGAAAAAGGCCAAATTGGCCACCCAGAAACACAGGGAGATAGGAGCAACTTTCCATTTGGGGACAATTTCACAAAAGCAGGGATTTTAGTTGACTATGAGATTCCTTCCACCACTAATGACATCCCCCAACATACACGTACACAGTGCCCAAGTCCAGGCACGGGCCATCGCCCCCACGACAGGGCCACAGGTAGTAATGCCAAACCAGTGTGCCTGGACTTTCCTTCAACACACAGGTGATGCATGGGTGACAAGGCAAATACATTTTTAAAATCAACAGGAAAAATATGAATCATTGCAGCTTTGTCAGGAAAAACAGAGGCCAGGTGAGAAAGAAACATGCCATATAAAACCTGCAGGAAAACAGCCTGATGAAGTCTCTTGCTTCTGCCAGGTGTGATCTGTCCTCCAAAACACTTTCACCCAGGACTACACTCAGACCTACGAGGAGGGGTCCTGGCTCAGGCCTCACACTGGGGCAGGCCCATTCTGGGCCCCCAGACTGTCCCTGCCCACACAGTGAGGGGTCCACGAGGCAGCTGGACATGCCCTTCCAGCACTTGCCCCTCAATTCCAGCTTCTGCTTTTGGGACCCGGATGCTGAAACTGCCCCCCAAATGTCCCTGGGCCTACTTCTTAACCTCGGAGAAGCCTCTTCCCCAGCTCAGCATCCTGAGGTGCACAGCACTGCTGGTATGTGTATCCCAGACTGAGGGGGCCCGGGGTGGCTGTCTGCAGGGTTGTGGAGGGGTGCTGGAGTTAGGGCGCAGCACGGTCATCAGGACGTGCTTTCCAGCTTAGAACCTGTGGGAGTATGGGGGAGGGGCAGCATTGGGGGAGCTGCAGTACACACCCTACAAATGCCTCGGCCAGGCCCACAGGGACCCTGGAACAACGCACCCCTTCAGAACTGTTCAGAGCTGTAACAAGGAAACAGGCCTTTATGCCCCTGCACTGACTGGGTGCTGGTTCCCAACATGACCTTGGGCAAGGCTGTTTCCTTGAGCCCCAGTGGGCCCAAAAAAGGCTGACGGGGGTGTCCACAGGTTTGTATGAGAGGTGCTCACCTGGAGAGACAACAGACATGGGAAAAAGGGGAGGCGGCCCCTGAGGGGGAGGCTGGGGGCCATGGCCTTCTCCCTCCCGCCCCCTGCTGCTCTCTCCCCTCTCCCCTCCACTTCCTGGCATAGAATCCAAGCTACCCAAGAATCCAAAGTTCATACCTCGTTTCTTAGCAGTAAAGAAGTTACACTTGTCCATGTGTTAATCATATTTTTATTTGCTGATGCTTTGACATCTGGGCCTTGATGACCCTGGAGGGACCGCCCCTCCCAGAGCTAGCCAACTCACCTGAGGGCATGCCTCCTAGAACCACACCCCACCACCTCTGCATGGTCCTCACACTCAGGGCCACTCCCCCCACCCCAGTCCCCAGGGTGGGTACCAAACAACCAGGGGCAGCCCTGTGCCCCAGAGCCCTTAAGTGACTCATACTAGCCAGTCCTCAGTCTGCGGACCCTGCCTCGCCTGTTCCTTCCACAGAAACCACAATCATGTCTCAGGCTCACATTTCCCTTCACTTCCTCTGTCCCATGACTAACCCCAGTACTTCCCTGTGTGGCCCCATGGCAGAGCGTGTCCCCTCCTCTTGGGACTGAGTAACAACTATCTTTTCAATGGCAGTCGTCTCCTGATCTGTCACCTCAACACACCTGAATAATAATGAAACCTACATTTTAAAACCTCAGGTTAGGACAAAAGGACATGCAGTGTCTCGCCATTTACTAGCTGCACAATTAAGTAAGTAATCAGATGCAGGTACAGACACCACGAGCCACACCTCTGCCGCAGCCCCACGTGAATGAGCGATGCGTCCGCTCTCATTGGCATCCGCAGTTAATTCTGCGATGGAAACGGGAACAAAAGAGACAAGTTTTATCAGCTAGGAACAGGACACTGTGAAAGGGCTGGGTTTCAGCCTTATCAAAACAGCGGACAGGGGACATCATCCTGGATCTTTTACAGCCTGGAACAGCATGTCAGGACAGTCAAGACACTGGCGAGGCTTCCTGCTGGGAGGGCTCAGCACCCAAGGCAGTGAGTTGGGCACCCCGTACCCCCAGAGTGTGGCCCCTGGCTGCGCCTCTGAGGGCTCCAGCCCGGCCCACTGCAGGTTCTATTCCCACACCGCAGAGCTGGAGGTAGACAAGGATGAAGACTGACGCTGTTGGTGCTATCTTCTCCAGGGCCACTCAGGGGGACCCCGATGGGAGGAGCTGCACCTCCCCACCTTTGAACTCACTTGCGAGAGAGCCCCCCCAAGCCCTGGTTAACTCTGCGCTCTGCGCTGGCTTCCCTTTGCCCTGGGAGAAAGTGCTGACTCCTGCGCAAAGCTGCGGTGCTGCGTGACGGCCCTCACTGGTCTCCCCATCCACGTCTTGGCCACTCATCCCCTCCACCTGGGTCTGGCCTCATGTGGCCACCACCGCCAGGCCCCTCCCCTAATGTTCCCTCCTTAGAGGCCACGCCCCCTACTGTCCCTGGCTGCTTGCCACCCCCTGTCCTGGATTGTGGCCTCCACGGGATGTAGAGCATCTTGTAATGATCTTATTTGTTGGCTCTTCTACCTGTGATTGCTGCTGTCTTTTCAGATTTCATTTTTCTGTCTCTCCCATTCGAATTTGGATTTCAGGAGGACATCGCCCTGATGTGGGTCGTTTATTAGATCTATGACAGTGGGTTGTTTATTGGCTCTATGACAGTGGGCTGTTTACTGGCTCTATGACAGTGGGTTGTTTACTAGCTCCATGACACCAGACTGTTTACTGGCTCTATGACAGTGGGCTGTTTATTGGCTCTATGACAGTGGGCTGTTTACTGGCTCTATGACAGTGGGTTGTTTACTAGCTCCATGACACCGGACTGTTTACTGGCTCTATGACAGTGGGCTGTTTACTGGCTTTATGACAGTGGGTTGTTTATTGGCTCTATGACAGTGGGTTGTTTACTGGCTCTATGACAGTGGGTTGTTTACCAGCTCCATGACACCGGACTGTTTACTGGCTCTATGACAGTGGGCTGTTTACTGGCTCTATGACAGCGGGTTGTTTACTAGCTCCATGACACTGGACTGTTTATTGGCTCTATGACAGTGGGTTGTTTACTGGCTCTATGACAGTGGGTTGTTTACTGGCTCTATGACAGTGGGTTGTTTACTAGCTCTATGACAGTGGGTTGTTTACTAGCTCCATGATACTGGACTGTTTATTGGCTCTATGACAGTGGGTTGTTTATTAGCTCCATGACACTGGATTGTTTAATGGCTCTATGACAAAGTGTCTGACTTAGTTTTGCTGTCTTGCTGCCATCTCACTGTTGCTTCCTAAAGCAGAGAACGAATGGCACATGGGCCATTCTCTGGTGCCCTGGCCCTGAGCACAGGCAGTGGGCACTCTGGTGTCCCTGGGGAAGTGTGAGGGCTGGCCAGGCACAATGTGGTAGAGACACAGGCGTCCCTGGCGCCTTATTTGCCCAACTTCATTGTTAACACCCAGCACCTCTCAGCTGCAGGGAACCTCACACCTCACACCCCAGGGTGCAGAGCAACTCGATAAGGGCATATATGTGACATCGGAAGGTTTTGTACCAACTCCTAACCTAAGAGTAGGGATTCAGGGGTGGGGGTAGAGAGGAGCACCTGTGCCCACCAGTGCACACGGGTGCCTTGGAAAGCAGTGTTTGCAAGACAGGGGGAGCATGCACCCCAGCTAATGCCCATGTCTCAATCTATCCCCACCCACCGTCTGCAGCAGGCATGGTGGAGACAGGGGAACATGTTGGCTGGAAGCAGAAGAAAGAATGTGAAACTCCCCACCATGGGGGGCAAGCTGGCCACCGCCCCTCATTGCAGTTGAGAACATAATGCGGCAAATGTGGAGGCTGAATCTCATTTTCAGTCTTTGACTTGGAAATTGTATTTGGAGTAATGCTAATGTGAAAACTGAATTATTAAAACAAAGCGCAATAACATGTGGCATCTCCCCCAGCTTACAAGAGTCCTTCCTCCCTTCCTCCTTCCCTCCCAAACACACCCTAAAGAGCACAAGATCCATGAGACTTTAAAAATAGCCTAACATGGGTTTCAAGTAGAGTAAACTAAATGAGTCCAATTTTCTATGCCTTTCATTTTAAATTATGCGCTAAATGTCTAGAAGCATCAGATGCAAGTGAGGAGGATGGGACATTTAAAATCTAATTTTCAAAAATTGGGTCCTAAGGCAGAACAGTGAAAATGCATTTACACATATAATTGCGCCTGCAAATCAATGCTGGCAGAACAAGTGCCCCTCGTGCTGGTGACATTGCCCTGCCTGGGCTTAGGGCGCTCAGAAACCAGTTTACTTGCTGGGCAGGTACTGACTGAACCCCTGCTAGGTGCCAGCTGGCGCACCAGGTGCTGAAATGGACAGCGCTCAGGAACCTTGTGAGTCGGCGGGAAACCCCACAGGTGAGGAGGTCTGTACACACAGAGAGAGGAGGACACAGGCCGAGACAGAACAGCCAGGGAGCCCAGAGACAGGCGCGTCCATGGAAGTCCCGGGAGGGAACAACTAAGCTGAGAGCTGAAACACCGCGGCGGCAGCAGGGAGTGCGTGGACGAGGAACCCTGTGCAAGGGGCAGAAGTAAAGGGAGAACAGGTGGTTGGGACCGAATTTAAGGAACAAGGCCTTAAGAAGATGGGCAGAGAAGGAGGCGTGGCCAAGATAATAGAGTCGGAGAAGTAGCAGGGCCCCCAGAAAGGCAGCGTCCACAGATGCCAATGAAAACCAGAGCGTTCCCAAGGGGTCAACAGGAAGGCATGGTGCCAGGGAGGTTGCAAAGGTTTGCCTGTGTTTTGCAATAGAAAGGGATTGCTAGTGACCTCCAAGGCTTTCACACACAGACACATGTGCACACACACACATGCACACACACACGCACACACACATGTACACACACGTACACATGGGTACACATACGCATGCGAATGCACACACACACTCAGAAATTCCCGTTTTGCACTGCTTCCATCAGGCTGCTGTGCTTTCCAGCCCCTCCCAGTGTCCCCACCCTGTTGGAACCAGGTTCCCTTTTAGTCCGAAAGCCTTTCCTGCCCTTAGTGACCTCCTGGGTGCTTGCCAACTGCAGCCTGGACATCCTGCAGTCCACCCATTTCCACCCAGGACCGCGGGCAGAGCTGTGTGGAGGGAACGACGTTGTCACACTGGCTGGAGGCCAGGACCTTGTCAGTCAAATAGTCATTTCAAACTGGCTGGGTTTGAAATAATCGGCCTGACTTCCACGTGCACATTCTCTGCTCCTGGAAACAAAATGCAAGTTACATACATGGAGGAAGCAAAGAAGGACCGGTTTGTACTGATTCCACTGAGACTGAGGCCAATGGAAAAGCTATTCTCTAATCCCCACAATCCTCTGCTATTTGTTTTAAGTATTTAAAATGCATTAGGCTTGACACTAAAACGGTTCATAAGTTAATGTCCTCGATATTTAAGAGGAGGCAGGTATAAAATTATTGGCTTAAAATGATCCCAGTGAAACCATTTCTTCTGACAAGATCATAAAATGCGCGTTTTCCAGCAAGTCCTATCTACCTGGCTCAACCCTGCAATAAACGGGATGCAGGTCTGATGGAAGACAGAGCCTGCGAGACTGCAAAGTGCAATTCTCACCTCCTGTTGCTGCTTGGGTGACGGCCGTGGTATCTATTTTTCTGATACACTTTCTGTCATCAGACTCAGAGAGAAATGAGCCATTTCTTCTTATGACAGGGCCATATTATAAATAAGTGACTTGGACAGTGACACCTTTGACCGAAATAGAAAAGAAAAACTAGAAAGTCTAAGCCTCATTTTTTATTTTCACAGATAATATTGGAAAGGCCCCATTATCACCTAAGAACCCCATTAAAGTTTTAACAGAAAGTTTGTTTTAAAGAATTGTGAATGTATTAATTTTGTTTAAATATCGGAAATAATGTGGGTGAAACGTTTGTTGGTTCTTTCTTAATTACAGGTGTGGAGGCAGAGCCCTGAAGGGGCGTGGTCTCGGCCTCCAGGACGTCGGACACAGCTGCCTGTTCTCCGAGATGGTTGGTCAGCCTCCATGCGATTCCCTCACCTGTATCACTTCATTATGCAAGTCTTCCTTCCACCTACCTTCCATCAATTCAAACATTAAAAAACTCACTCCAAATGAAAAAGCCATGCTGTCATCCGCTGTTTTTCCTGGTGCGGTGGAGGCAGTGCAGAGGGCAAGGTCTGGCCCACACAATTGCCTGAGGCCACGGAGTGCCTGGAAACACGTCATTGGACTCCTGGGCGGAACCCGAGGCCCTATCCTCAGTGATATTCCCACCTCAGTCCCTCTCAGCTGGAGAGTGACAAGTAGCCACTCCAACGGGTTGCAGAACTAAGATTTGGGGCTAGGTGGGTGCTGGGAGAACACAGGCAGTGTTTGGAAGTGGAGCCATGTTCGAAGTGATCCTTCATCAACTGGGTGTGCTCAATGGCTGCTTTATGCAGTAAAAATACTGGGCAATTATTTTGCATGCATATTCCATTAAGTGTTGGGCACCGTACACTTGGACATACTCAAATTAGCCAAAAGACCCATATGTATTTACATACAACCTTGTATACCTTATTTGATGGGCAACTTGAGAGATTTTCAAGGGCAATATTAAATGTGCTTAGTTTTTGCCCAACTCCTCAAAAAGGTAACTGGCTCTATACGGCTGCCCAGTTAACACCTGGCTTCTATCGGGATGAAGGCGTTTGGGGTGTTTTCGTGGCTTTCCTCACTGATTATGTTCCATGGAATCGGCTATTGTTGGGCAATCCTGGATCGCGTGAGAAACACAATGTGTGTGTGAGTATGAGACATTCCCAACCTTCAGCCTAAACTTTCCTGCTTTGGAAAATTCAGGATCTGAATTTTGAGAACGACTTTAATAAAATTTAGTACTGCCCTCCACCCCTCTTTGTGAATTTATTTCCTTTGTATTCATGAGGTTCTTGGGAAAAAAAAAATCTGTGTTCCCAAGTGGCTTGGCTTCCCCTGTCCAATGCCATTTACATAAGAAACACTCAGGACCTGCTGATCCCGAGGCTTGGCTTAGCACTCCCCCTAAAGCACAGAGAACAGAGTAGCTCATCTGCTGTATTAAGGTGTCTGGAAGTGTCTTCAACACTACCCTTGCTCATCTCCCATTTTGGCACGCATTCCCTCTGAGTGTGAGCACACGGGGCTGTGTCATTTATCTCTGGCTCAGAGCCAACCACAAGTTAATCCTACATGCCGTTCAAACAGGAGCAGGGGCTCTGAGTAAACCCTCCCTCGGTCTCACCAACCTCTCTGTACATCAAATCTAGTGGAAGACGCACAGCCCAGAGTAGGACAGGACCCCTCACTTGGGGGAGGCCTGGGACACCCCCTTATCACCAGGAACCCCAAAATCATCTTCTCAGACATGGAAGTCTATTCACATGTGAGTAGAAATTTTGAATTATGATATATTTATACTAATAAACAGTAAATACATCTAGTACAGGATAAATTATTATTCATTTTAGGATTATTTCATAGCCTCAGTCACCCATTGAGCTTAGACTACTGAACAGACATAAGGATCATTTTGTGGAGAGGCAGGAGGCACAGCAGAAAGAGTACAGCTGCTCGTCTCACAGCCCCAGAGGTCCCAGCAATGAACTGCACACAATGTTAATGGCGGTGCCGCTGGGGCTCAGTGAAAGAGCCCAGACTGGGAGGTCAGGCAACGTGGGATTCAAACCCAGCCCCTGCCGTGAACTCAGGCATGTACCAAGCCCCAGATCCACTTTCAAACATGGGAAAGGAGGAAAATTATTCCTATATGTGAGGTTGCAGTGAGAGTCAGAAATAATAAATACAGACCAGCTATTAATAGTACCATAGCTAATTACTTCTGTCATCCTATAGTCCTAATACTAAATATGAGACAAAGATTAGTTTTAGTCTGGATCTGTAGCTTCCAAGAATTTTTAAGTGATGACATTTCCTCTAAGTATCTTACATTTAATTAGATGATCCTGATTATGCAGCCTTAAAAGAAGACAAGAGGCTCATAGTCATTCGGTAGGTTATTTTGCAAGGTCACTACTTCCCAGGTGAGGCTACCACTCTGTATAACTCCAAGGGCACCATTCTCACGGAATATCCTGCATGACACTGACACTGATTTCATAGGGGCCGTGCTTGCAATTCAGGTTATTGCCACCAGGTGTCAGTGCTGAGCAATGACCACATGGTACAAATAGTCTGGCTCCTCATTGGTCATGCTGGAACTGGGCTACACAGCAGAGCAGGCCCTCACTGGGCGGTAAGGTCACTATGTGTCAGGACAGCACAGACATCCTGTTGCTCTTGAAACACTTCTTAGCAGACGATGGTTCATTCATTCACTCACTCTTTCATTCACTGAATCAACAAATATTTATTGACTCTGCCAGGAACTGCTGGGTCAAGTTAGAGGTATGTCAGCAAACCCTGTCCTGGTCACTATGTCATGAGCAAGTCCCTAAGGCACCTTCTGTAGACCTGCAGGTGACACAAATGCATCAGAGCAGAGAGGACTGTGCAGCTCGCGCGCTGCTCTGCTGAGGTCAGGATGGTTCCCTAACCGGCTTTTAGCAACCTGCACAGTGCTGGCTGGTCCCACTTTCTGTGACGTGTGGGACCATCGGGAAAGCAGGACGCCTGAAAGGGGGGGGGGTGGCCTGGCTCCACTCTGGGCAACCAAGAGTCACCTCACCCGCCCAGGGTTCCTCCCAGGACTCTGCCAAAGTGGGTCTGAGGCACAGCCTGGTTTGGGAACTAGTATCCAGAGGGGACCAAGAGCAGGACTGAGGAGAAGCACCTTGCCTCACACGAGTTCATCAGATGATGAGAGCAGATCCAAGTGGAGGCCAGGCCGCTGCTCACCAGTGCACCCCTGAAGCTAGACTTGTGTCAAGCTTGCAACCACCCACATTCAGTCCCAAGCCATCAGCACTATGTATGACACAATTCTGTTTTCCTTCTGCCAAAGAGCTGCCACGAGCAACAGCCTGGAGTTCCCGTGTCCCCTCGGTGCCCATCTGTGCTGACAGGGCCCTTCTCTTTCAGTATCTTAGAAGACATTTCCCCCTAGCGATATGCTGTTATATATGGTGGTTAGGACCTCACACCAGCTCCCAAAACCTATTGAAGGCTGAGCGGGCCACATGGGCTAGCGGCTCAGAGCGCTGCTCGGAAGACTCCCAGCCTGGCTGAAATCCTAGCTGTCACTTTCTAGCTGTGGAATTGTGAGTGACAGACTGAACCTCTCTGTGCCTCAGACTCTTTGTCTAAAAGTGCATCAAAATAATGACAGCAATCTCACAGTGTTACGGTGAAGAGTAAATGTGTTTAACACGTGCAAGCAAATCCCTCAGAGCTATGCCTGGCACACATAACACACAGAATACGTTAGAGACAAAAGAACACTGGGGCAGTGGCTGGAAGGTCCCCATGGGGCCATGGGCTCCCCAGAGAACTCTAACAGCGACCTTGAGCCACCACTAAACTTCTCTGACCTGGCATCTCCTATCTGTAAGTCGGAAGGGTTAAGTTACGTGATCTGTGATGTCCTTCCAATTCAAAAGCCAAAGAAAAATAATATTAGGAACATTTTGTCAATTTGTTTCCTGAAACTCTAATCACTGTTGGATACCTGAAACTGATATAATATGTATGTCATGCAACTGCAATTGAAAAATAAATTTAAAACATTTTTTTTTTCTTTTTCAGTGATGTTGATAGTGACAGCATGATTGATGTCACAAACCTTGGCTAGTAACAGGTCCCAGAAATTTCTGGGCAAACTCTCACATGGGGCTTGATTCCAGGGCCGACAGCTGGCCCCACGGGCTCCTCTGTCACCCAGACTCCTGGCACCATATTAGCAGCCAGGTTTGGGCAAGAGTGCCCCCCGCCACCCCTCACCAAGTGCCACCTAAATACGACAAGGGAGGGGGAAATCGGAAGTAGCTCTCATTCAAGAGAAAACAAAATGGTGGAATGCCATCTTTTAAGAAGATGACCAAACCCTGTCCTGGTCGCTATGGCACCTTCTGTAGATCTGCATGAGACACAAATGCGGCAGAGCAGAGAGGACTGTGTGGCTCGTGCCCTGCAACGCCTGAGGTCAGGAGCTCCTGCTGCTCTCAAAAGACAGCCAGCTCACCCTTCAGTTGTTTCTTTCTCCCTGTCTGGTTTTTCAGCCCTTTTTCTGCCCCTGAGCTTCTTGAGCCACACTGGGCTTACAGCCTAGGCCGGCTAAAGCGACATCTGCAGAGAGCACGCCTGCTTGTCCTGAGTGCCTCCCCTGGCGTGCGCTGAGGAAGGCTGTGAAGGCTGTGACGTGCACACGAGGGGAGCAGCCTGCGTGTGCTGGAAGCGGAGGGCGGGCTCCGCCGGCAGCAGGGCAGGGCTGGGAGGGCTCATTAAGTCTGGGAACAATAACAACACGGCGGCAGACTAATAGACGGCAGCATGAATGATTGAAGCAATTTTCGAAGTCTCCGGGTTAAAAATACCTTCTTTCGGCTGTGAGATTGTGTATTGTGATCAGACTACTTGGGGACAGGATTTCCATATTTTGTCAGGAGTCGGGGAGGAAGGATGAAGAGAACAAGAACATTCCTCAGGGCTGGCTCTGTGAGCAGTGAGCACATTGCAAACACAGGAGGGCACAGCCTGCCACACGGAGGGCACCGATGCAGAAACCAAAGGACCGTGTCCAAATGCTACTGTCCTTTACACCCTGTGCCTGCATCTCAAGAAGCTTATAAGCATATCACTCCTATCTCTGCATGGGCCTCGCTTGCCTCTCCACTTGAATGCCTGGGAGCAGGGATCAAGCCTCACAAGTACACCATCCCACGTCTTTCAGGGCCCTTCACTCGATAGGTGCTTTCCCTGACTTAGCTGAATAAGCACAAGAACGGAATACTAGAGGCATGACACAATCCGCCTGCTCCCGAGCTAAGTTCCCTCCACCAGAGGATGCGCCCCCATGCCCGGGGAGGCTTAGACAAAGACTCAGGAGGGAACTGCAACAGCAAGTGCCTGGGTCCAAGCAGGCAAGGCAGGTCCAAAAGGGGCAGGCCTGGGACTATTCCCTCGAATTTCAATGAGATGGGGGACCACCCAGCCACAGGCACTAGGAGGGGCCAGAGTCTGCTCAACAGAGCCCATGACCAAAGGGGTCTGGCATGAAAACAACGGGCTGCTTGCCCGTTCTCTCTGTTCTGAGAAATCCACCTATGTAACTCTCATCACATTTTATTAGGGCTACTCTTGACTTGTCAGTCCTCTCCACCACTTACCTCCTTCACATTCTAAGTGTTTGGCACAGAGAGGTCACCCAGGAGTGGAGCCCAGGGAAGGGCAACCTGGGAGCAGAGGATGCTGCCCATGCCGCGAGGAGGGGTGGGGGTCCGGAAAGCCTGGCTCCACAGAGGCAGAGCCACAGACACAGCAAGAGTGACACAGCTTCCCTGGTTCTTGGGGCACCAGACACGTTACCAAGAGGGGATCTGATATCCAGAATGTGACAAGGTTCCGTTGGCCTCAAATACCACGGGCAGAACCTTGATCTTGGGGAACAAAGGCATAGGTGATGCGGCTGTACCGGCAGCAGAAACAGCCTGACGACTGTGTGGCCAGAAGTGTACACACACGCCGCACGATTAATGTGGGACTTACAGCACCAAGAGCTACAAATGGGGTCCCACTCCAGCGGGGCAGAGATCCAGGCAGGGAATGAGAATGCCGCGCCTTCCCATCCTCCGTGTCTCAAAGGTAAGCGGAGTCTCCTTAGCCGGAGAACAGCTAGTCAGAAGGATAACCCACAGGCTATCAGCATCCCCAGAGGTGTGGGGTTAGGTTACAGAGGTCACAGCGGCAAAATCATTCACCATTAATGTTACGCCGAAAAGCATGGTACTTAAACACCATTGTTGCATTCTCTGGCATTCCAAGTAAAACTTCCAGGAAACCAAGGAACTTCTGAGAAAAGCACATGAATGATGGAGATGATGTTTCATCCCCTTGGGAAAGCCTGCTTTCTCAAAGCTGGCCACCCTCAAAGGAGGTCACAAAGGGAGCATGGGAATTCATTCACATGTGAACCCTCTCTTCACCCGAGCTTTCCGTCCTTAGATTCAGTGGAGGACAAATGTCTGCCACTGCCTTCAATGCAAGGTGCTCCCTCTCTTGGTCCCCTGGGCTTCTCTCCTCCTGTGGGTACAGGTGTTATCACTCCCTCATCCCTCCCTTTGGCTTTAACATTTGGTCTCAAAGGCAGCCACTGAAACTGGGCCAGTACAGGTAGGAGAGCCTGAGTCGTAACAAGGTCATGAGTCGTAACAGCTACATGTCCAGACCCAGCTGTCCTGTGTCACGAGTACACAGTCCGTGGGGAGAAGGAAGCCATGGCCAGGGCAGCCCCTGTCAGACTCTCCTACTGGCGCTGTAGTTTGTGGTCTGGCATTCTCAATTCTGCTCTCCTTAATTTTACATCCTGTTCTTCGTGAAGATAACACACTGGTGCCTTTCACACAAGCCCACTTTTGACATGGGTTTGAATTGCAGAGACGTTCTATTGATCCAAGAGGATTAATGTGCTCATTCCTGCGGAAGCTTCTTGTTCTCCTAAGTTTGTCCACCCCGGACCCATAGACAAGTTTTACTGTCACTAAGTTAGCTGACGGCGACCACCAAGGGTTGGGAATGTTCTTGGAAGAGGAATGACTGGGTCTCTGCAGGAACACGGTCCTTGTGCTGGCAGCCCTTGTCATGGCTCTCGTAAGAGCCCGCGTTCACTGAGTGCTTATGATGGGTTTCCTGGGGCAGCTGCAACAACGTACCACACACTGGGTGGCTTAAAACAACAGGAACTTATTGCCTCACAGTTCTAGCGCCAAAAGCCCAAAATCCTGATGTGGCAGGGCTGGTGCCCTCTGCAGGCTCTGAGGGACAATCATCCCAGGCCCCACTCCTGGCTTCTGGTGGTGGCCAGCAGCCCTTGGGTTTCTCAGCTGGCATGTGCCCCGTCTTCACATAGTGCTCTTCTGAGTGTCTCTGTGCCTCGAATCTTCCTCTCCTTTCTCTTCAAAAGACACCAGTCATGGGATCCAGGGCCCATCCTCAATCCAGGGTGATCTCAAGATTCTTAAACTAATTATATTGCCAAGACCCTGTTTCCACATCAGTTTCCATTCTCTGGGACCGAGGGCCATAACTTGAATATACCTTCTCGGGGACACAGTTCACCCCTTGCAGGTGTAATAGGAGGCACTCTGCACGTGTTATCTCACCGGCAGAGAGCACTTCTGAGGAGGCCACCTTGTCCCCATCTCCATGACTCTGGAACCTTCCCTGTAGTACCCCTGACAGCAGCCACACAGCTACATACGAGGGACCTCTGTGGCTCAGAGGCCAGCGTTAGCCTGCCTTGTGGACCCAAAGGCTTTCCCAGGTGCACACTGTCACCATGGAGTTGGCAATTCTATTATCACCATTTTCTAGATGGAGAAACTGAGGCCCGAGTGGTCTGTGCCTTGGTTAGGGTCGAGCACACAGTGAGCCAGGCTCTAGGACCCACATGCTGTTCACCGTGACCATTCTGATACTGCAGGGGAGGAGGCGACATTTCTGAGGAGTTCTACAGTCCTTCCTAGCACCCTAACGATGAAGTTCAAAGTGCAGAGTAACCTGGCTGCACACAATGCCACCCCAACCTGACCTTGTCCGGGAGACAAATGCTGGACCAACTGGTGCCGGGCCAATAATCAGACCAAAGGAATCTTTTAAAAACCCCTTTCACAAATGTCCTTCTGTTGTATCAACCAAGCGGCTGCTTCCCTCTGCTCAGCAGTGACCACCCTCAGGCGGGTCCCTAAGGAAAAGGACTCCCAATATCACCCCATCCCGTCTTCCATTGGATTAGTCACATAACCACACTATCCCAATCTCACCTCACAGACACATCCACACCCACCCCACAGACTCTGTGCTGAGCATCTCACACATGTCCCCACGGATTTTCCAGGAAACCTGTTTCTGTGCCCTGACTGTAGGAAGGCTCCTTTCTTTCCCGGCTGCCGCCTGAGAACACGCACGAAGCCTTCCTGTAGTGTAGCTGTGCGCTCTGCAGAGCGGGCCAGGGCCACTGGGGGGCTGCCATCCTCTGGGGACAGGGGGATGGGGTGCGGGGGGCGGGGCTCCTCCTCCCTTTCCTCTCCTCTGGTTGACTGTTGCCCTCACTCACTGGGGGAAAAGTCCATCTATTTCACTTCACATGTATTTATATGACAAGTTCCTTAGATTCTGCAATTAAATCATTATGCAGCTTTCAGGGGAAATAAAGAGACATTGGAATAAGCAAACTTCAGGCCCATAATACAGAGAAGAACAAGTTAAGGGACACAGCAGGACCCACCCGATGAATGCAAACGCATGCTCGGTTTTATAACTTCAGCAACCAGGCTCCCACCGGCCTTTTCAGGGCAAATGCTCTGGCCGGAAGATGAGCCGTTCAGAGCAGAATTCTTGTTCCTAGCCTCAGGGAACTCAGGTTTTCGCCATCTGACACCCAATGGAAAGTCGTAATAGGAGGATCCTGAAAGCCACAGAGAGGTGCCGACCACGGTGATGTAACCCTGGACACCCGCCTCAGCAGAGACATCTCCGGGCACAAACCCTGAGAAGCAGCCTGAACGCACAGTTCCCAGGTGAGTCTGAAGGGGTGCAGGTTGATGCGGTTTTCCAGCGAGGAAACCATTCCAGGTGAGGTGACGGCTGCTTGCAGTAGTCAGTGACCAAGGCAAAACGTTGCAAAAGACAAGAAAGGGGAGATCAAATTTTCCTGGTGAACAGGGGAGCTGGAAGGAAAGCATCCTAGGGAGAACAGAGTCCCAGGCCCATGTCCAAGGTCACAGCACCTTGCAGGAGAGTAAGTGGTTACTGACTTCTTATTTCAGTCAGTATAAGTAAATTCAAATCATTTGGGCCTTTGTAAAAAATAAAGATTGCATTTTCTCAAGTTGGGGGTTGATGGCTTGAATCCTGAGTGCCACTCGGGTGATATTTTGCAAGTTGGGTTTTCTGAGCCGGCTGGAAGCACAAAAGGTTTTCTGGAAAGGTGCCATCCTCAAGTGCTGCCTCAGGGCTGCGAAGGCCTCTCTCCCAGAACCCTGAAGGCAGGCACCTCCTGGGCTGTCCTGGCTGACCTGGCCGGCTGGGCACGTGTCACCTCCTGCCTCAGCGCTCCTGCATGTGTCACTTCTGCAGGCTCTGTTCCTTCCAGAAGCACCATGGCACAGGCAGCAGTGTGGCTGTGTGGGGAAGATGGCCCTTCACTCTGGAATCAGGCCGCCCACACGCCAATGCCAGCTCTCCCCTCACTAGACTCACTTTCGGGCAAATTAAATTGTGCCTCACGTTTATCGCTGTGAAAGAGAATTCTAATGGCTCAAGTCTCAGGACTCGCTGTGAGGCTGAGTGCAAGAATACATGGAAAACTTGAGGCTTGCACAGAGAACCCAGTAAACACCTCATTAACATTAGTGATGGCTGCAACCTCTGTGCCATCGCAACTCACCCCAGCTCACAGCTGAGTCCAGCTGAGCACCTGCCCCGTGAGGGATGGTCCCAGAACCAGAGCTGTGCCTGCGCTGGTTCCTTTACCTCTCATGGCGACCCCACTGAGGGGGGCACATGAGTCATTCCTTCATCACAGATGAGGAAACTGGGGGTAGGTGATCCCCGACAGGGGTAGCAGAGCCATGATTCACACAAGTCCCTGTGCCTCAGAGGCGAAGTTCTAGGCAGCCACACATGACTGACCTCAATGAGGTACAAATAATCTATTAATAAGCTATTAATCTGGGTGGTAGAAAAAAGCAAAACCGAAAAAGAGAATTCATTTGAAATGCAGCCAGTGAGGGTCCCAAGTTGTATCTTTAAGTTAACTTTTTGAAGACTGCAATCATGATATTTTTTTCTCTACAAGCACCTTACTAAACATTAATTTACCAGAATGAAGTGGGTGAGAAGAGATCAGAAAGACAGGTTAGTACTGCCCTCACCTTCCCCACATGACACTGGGTGCTACATGTTCTCCGCGGGCTTGGCTGTGCTGGAGGGTTGGACTGTCCTGCGTTTCACATGCAAGTCGTGTGTGACAGTTCAGAGGCAATCGCCATCCTCGCAGCCTGAGCTGGGCCCAGGGGAGGAGGGCAGCCCCGAGGGCCCTGGTTCTCAGACGGGCAGGACTCCCAGACTGCATACAATACAGGGTGCCCAGTTCATCTGAATATCGGATCAACAATGAATAATTTTTAATATAAGTATAATCCAAAATTGCATGGGGCATACACTAAAATGTCCTTCATAATTACCCATGTTCACAGCAGCATTATTCACAATAACCAAAAGGTGGAAGCAACCCAAGTGTCCATCGATGGATGATGGATAAACAAACTATGGTCCATCCACACAATGGGACATTACTCAGCCTTAAAAAAGGAAGGACATTCTGACACAGACTACAACATGGGTGAGCCTTGAGGACATGATGCTGAGTGAAATAAACCAGTCACAAAAGGACAAATATTGTATGGCTGCACTAATATGAGGTGTCTACAGGAGTCAAATTCATAGAGACAGAGAGTAGAATGATTGGGGGGAGGGGGAAAGGGAGGAATGTTTAATGGGGACACAGGGTCAGCCTGTGAGGATGAGAAAGTTCTGGGGATGATGGCGGTGATGGCTGCAAAACAATGTGAATGTACCTAATGACACTGAACCAGATACTTCAAAATGGTTAAAATGGGAGATTTTATATTATGCATATTTAACCATAAGAAAAATACTTACAGTTTACCTAAAATTCAAATTTAATTAGGTGTCCCGTGTTTTTGTTTCCTAACTCTGGCAGCCTTATCCCCAGGGGACACTTGGCAAGGTCTGGAGACATTTTTGATTCTCAGAACTGGGAAGGGGTGTTAGAGGCATCTAACAGCTAGAGGCCAGAGCTGCTCCTAAACATCCTGCAATGCAGGGGACAGCCTCTAACAACACAAGTGATCTGGTCCAAATGTCAGCTGTGCCCCCAGGGACGGCAGGGAAGCCTGGCCTGGGGCCTGGAAATTTCACTCCAGCCATTGATTGCAAACAATAACTTCCCAGAGGAAAACAAAAGTACACAAATCTCATTTGCATTAAGACCCACCTGAAAATTATTTTAAATCATTTTGCACATCCTTTGTATATAGGAGCTTCTGTTTGTGAGAAAGACTGCAGCAGCTATTAGACATCCCCAAAAATAGATGCCCATGACTCATTTTGACTCATTCCACGAAGATAAGAGTTTATCAGGCCTTTCTGTCCAATCCCAGCAGCAATGTGCTTGGTGAGGCACTTTCGCCACAAAAAACAAATTAGGGGATTAGCCAAGGGTGAATTTAATCCAAATTCCCACTGCAAAATTCCACGCAGTAACCAAAGTGACGCACACTTAGGCCATTGTGACAAAAACACCCAACTGGAAAGCCTGTGCGCCGGGGAGAGGCTTAGCTACCTCCACGTGACCTTAAATTCATTTGCTAAACCTTTTAAACTTAAGAAGGAAAGGAAATCCACCAAGAACTTGAAAATAGGCACTGTGATGTCTTAAGCATATTTTTCATTATTTTTGATGAGAACACGAATGGATGGTGTTTTATTAATGCTGAATGAAGAATCAAAGACAAAGTAGCAGCTTATTGTCAAAGCTGTCTTAAGAACAACAACAAAACAAGATTAGTGCCACTGAGCTGTGTATAAATTATACTCATGATCCATCAAGAAAATCAGTCATGAGGAGAAAAAAATGGTATTTCCTGCTTCTTAAAAACCATCAAGATTCGTCTATCAACAAAGACATTTTGTTCAGTTGAAAGGGTAGGTCTGCAGGAAAATAGATGTTGGATAAGTTAAGCACTTAGGAGTGGAAAATTACCGATTCTTTAAAATTAAGGGGCCGTATGGAAAGTCATATAAGGAAAAACCTCTGCATAGAGAATGGAATGTAGAAAACATAAATAAGAAAGGGCATCTATAACCAACATTAGGTCACTGGGGCTTCCGGCAGCGGCAGTGGGGCACCAGCTCCAGAATGTGGAATTTTGCGTTTGATTCTTTCTCGCTATCTTTTTCCTTCCTTCCCCAGATGACTTCTCCTCCCTGCGGGCCCTAGTGAGCATTTAAAGAGCCATGAAAAATGTCAAGGAATCTTCAGAGCTAAAGAGATTCATTTCTCCCAATTGAGGGTCCTAAAGGATAACTGCAGGTGAAATACAAACTCTAAAACCATCCTCAGATTTGACAAATGCTGAATTCCAGAAAACACTAGTTCTGTCCCCGTCAGTCCCAAATGCACATGTCACACACACATGTGTGTGCCCAGGAGCACAGCGAGGGCTGTGACCACACCGGCTGGAAGGCAGCCATCAGCAGGCTCCATGTACCTGGGACACCCAGAGCTGGGGGCTCAGCAGCCACCCAGGAACCAAGGCAGTCAGTGAGCATTGAGCTTTGTTTGCAGGTTACTGCTCAGCTCAGGGTCTGTCCCGTTACTACATACCAGGTCCTACATCATCCTGGTCCCAACAGACGAAAACAAACAAAATAGGAAAGAGTTGCAACAGACAGGAACATGGAGGAAAATGACGAAGGAAAGACCTAATTCAAAACACAGCAGTCCCGGGCCACGCAGCACTCCACAGACCCTGAGGATATGACTGCGCAGACAAACTCATGAACTTGGAGCTAGACGCTCCAGTTCCAACTCTAATTTTTGCTGTTACGAGTCGAAGCACAAATCTCAGCTTTTTCAATCATCAAGTGAAGGTCATCACACCACCTTTCCTGACCTTCATGTCGAGTGTGAAAACAGTCTAAGAATTGAAGTGTGGTAATATATACCCTCGCAGAATATGATTGATAAATCATTAGTATACATAATATAAACCCAAAGTCATGAAGGAGAGATTAAATTACAGTCTGCATGTGGAAAGCAAATACTCTGTTTTTGACAGCCGTGCAGGACGGGTCAAGGGCCAGCTGGCCAGTCCTCTCCTCTCCAGGGTCAGTCATGGTGCTCCCCACCACCCTCTCCCACCACTCCTGCCTGGGGTCCCCAGCCTGCAGCCCGTGGGAGGAGAGAACCTACAAGACTAGGGGAAGGAAGGACATGCTGCTTCCTGGTCCTCCCTCTTCCTGTGTCACCTCAGGAACGTGAACAAAGCTCCAAGCCTCAGTTTACCTCATTATAAAAATGGCTGCTTACGGGATTCTTACTTGTACATTATCCTACACAGAGCCCACAGCTCTACATAAAGTACCCTGGAGATGCTAAAACCTCCCCAAATATGACAGAGATCACTGATTCTTATTATCCAAGGCACACAGTAGTAACACATACCTGTATTTTCCCTATGAAAAGTGAGATGTATCAAGTTCAGTAAGAAGGAAACACGCCCTTCTCAAATTTGATTTCACCGCAGAACAGAAGCCCTTGGAATAATTAGAATTTTCCAGTGAAGCTGGAAAAAGACGGGTGATAGTTTATCAAGCACATTGGAGAGGTGCCTTCATGATGTAGAAGGATCGTGTGAGCCCTAATAGTTCAAAATCTGGGAGGCTTTTTAAATCTTTGTTTTTAACACTTAATGACAAAGGATTTGTGTTTTAACATTATGATAAATCCCTGTAGCTCTTCCACTTCCATTTCTACGTCACACCCAAAAGAGGATGTGGATGACCCAACTACTCAATGAGAAAGGCATTATTGGTGCAGTGGAACCAATATGAAAAGAACTGTGACAGTGCCAGTAGGATGTATCACTCTTGAGAGAGCAGGTACACAGACCAGCCTTACTGCTCACCAGGGACGGACCCCTGGTGACCAACCTGTGTGACAATGTCAATCACTAGAGCCAAACTGAATTCATTGTCCACAGTATTTGCACGTTAACAAGAGCAATGGATTAAATACAGGTCTGGCAACTTCTCCAGACACAGGCTAAGGCTGCAGGTATCCACAGGAAAGAAAAGCATTGCATGGGCGAAGAGGCCTCAGGTTGGATGAAACGAGCTTCTGTAGGTCACAGGAGGCAGGCTGCACTATGCAAATGCTTCCAGGAGAAATAGCCAAGAAATGAGATCGAAGAACTCAGAACCCTAAGAAGCTGCAGCCTGTTGCTGCTATGATACCTTGGAGAAATCACTTAGGGAACTTCCATTTGTATAACTACGACTCTTTTCTGTCTCAGCTAAAAATTAGTGAAACTTCCAATCTCTGCAGAGATCCTAAATTGTTTCGTGGAGAAGAGCTATTCTTTATAACCCTATAAAAGCCACTGTGAAGCCCTCCACCCCCAGGCTGTTTCACTGGCACTATCCACCCCCTAGCCCCACCCCATAGGAAATGCCCCAAGGCTGCTGGCAGGGGCCAGCCCAGATTCATCCCCCTGGGATCCCAGGCCTGTGGTGACCTTCAGGTAGAGTGACAGAGAAAGGACAGTGCCTGGGCAGAGACTGCTAAGAGCCCCACCATCCATCCTCCTCCCCACCCACAGGACAGAGCTGTGAGCAGGCCTCCCGGAACACATTTCTCAGCCTCCCTTGCAGCTAGATGTGGCCATGGGACTAGGACCTGAACAAAGGGCCATAAGTGAAAATGCCACTGGGCAGCTGCTGGAACTTTCCTTAACAGATAGCACACATGTGTCCTCTTATGCTTGTCCCTCCCTCGATCCTGCTGCCCAGATCGTCAAGTTTCTACAGGCCATGAGGTTGAAATTACACAAGACGAAGCAAGAGGACAGCAGCTTGGGTCCCAGAAATCATGAGGGACCAGCTCTGCACTGACTACCTATGCTTTTATGTAAGGTGGGGGAAACAAATGTCTGCTTTAAATACCTCTAAGTAAGGATTATTTGTTTTTTTTTTGTAACAGCCAGACCTAATGCTAACTAATAAAATGTCAGAAGCATGTAGGCTAGGAGAGAGGCTTGAGGTGAGTGTTTTGTCAGTGTGACACGTTGTCCCTTGAGGCAGAAGAAACTAAATAACCTCACTGGAGGGAACATAGATGTTTTTCGACTACCAACCCCCTGCTGTCTGACTGTTCCATCCTTCATGCAGGTCTTCTGCACCCGGCCAGGCCCCAACACCATCAGGGCACACACATTCTCACAGTCCTACCTTCAATGGCCTTTGCTCTTCACCCGGACAAGCCTCTCCTTTTGTCTTTGCCAATACACAGAGGGTGCCAAAAAATGTATTCACATTTTAAGAAAGGAAAACACTGGGGTGGCCAGATAGCTCAACTGGTTAGAGCACGAGCTCTGAACAACAGGGTTGCTGGTTAGATTCCCACATGGGCCAGTAAGCTGTGCCCTCTAAAGCTAAGATAGTGAACAATGGCTTGACCTGGAGCTGGGCTGCCGTGAGTCGCCATGAGAGTCCAGCCAATCGCCAGAGACTGACTGCCTCAGCCTGGAAGAGCACAATGATCATAATACCAACATGGGCCAGCGAGCAGTGTCCTCCACAACTAGACTGAGAACAACGGCCCGACTCGGAGGTAGGGGGAGGGGGAAAGAAATGAAAAAAAAACTGTATTAAAATTGTAACACTCAATATATACTGATAACAAAAGATGAATACAAGTCACGTTTCACTTCTGCAATTACAAGAGGTACTCAAAGTGGTTCCCGTCAGCGTCCAGTCACTTCTGATTATGGCGAACTACTGCTTGAGTAACATTGACCAAAGTGTCCACTTGTATCACTGCGCATGCTGTTTCAATTTCTTCACACAGTACCATGCATCTCAAACTTATCCCAAATGCATGCAGTTAGGCGTGTTGGGGGGTCTGCCGCATACTCACCCCTCCATTGTCATTGTACTTCCACAACACTCTTGAATTTCAAATACCACTTCAAAATGGTCTTGAGCTCCTCAAACAACATCCTCGAATGACAACCGTGCTTCCGCCATTGTCTTTGACTGTCCTGCCTGTCGCACGGTGATTCTAGCATTCATAGTGCCATCTTTTGAGTGAACATCATACTGCACATTGCTACCATAATTTAATTCAACTTCAAAAAGTAATACATAGATACTATCTCTTAAAATGTATATACAAGGGGCCGGCCGAGTGGCTCAGTTGGTTAAGAGCTTGCTCAAGAGTGCGAGCTGAGCTCTGAGCAACAGCGGCTCGAGGCCAGCCTGAGCTGAGTTGCCGTTGAGCTGCCAATAGGTGGCAGGATGGCTCAGCTAAAAAAAATAAATAAATAAATAAAATAAAATGTATATACATATTTTTGACACTCCCCGTATACTGATCACTTCTTTCAAAATTTAGGACAAAAATGGAGTGTACCTGAAGAAACTTGTTTTCATCCGTCACTGTCCCATCCTTGGGAAGCCACCCCTCCCCTTGTGGAGAAGACAGGCCTTGGTCGCATCCCCTGTAATCACAGGGGTGGCCATGCCACCTGAGATGAACCAGAGTCCTCCCTAAGACTGACATTCAGGGACTAAAAGAAAGAAGCTTCATGTATAAATTAGTTCTGGTAATTGGTATTTAATGTTTCTTCCATGAGAATTTGTACTTTCTTTCTTCCATGTAGGATTCACAATTAAAATCAAGACCTTCAATGCAAAAGTCACAAACCCACATGCTTGTAAAAGCCAAACAGGTTAAAGTAAATTGGACCAAAGAGGTGATAAGAAGTAAGAAGGCACCACCAAACCAAATTAAAAAGCTGGTTTGCAACCTAGGCTTTAATCTCCGTGAAACAGTAGCTGTTGCATAAATTAGTGGCTCAAATACTTTAACCCCAGGCACTCAAAGCACTGATCAGACCCACCAATCCCATTTCTAGCTGTGTAACCCAGAGAACTGAAAACGCATGTTCACACAAAATCTTGTACACAAATGTTCATAGAAGGATATTCATAAGTGCCCCAAATGGAAACAGCCCAAATATCTATCAGCCAATTAATGGATACACAAACTGTGGTCTGTCCATAGAATGGAATATTATTCAGCCATAATAAGGAATGAAGATACATAGGTGATAATGTTATAATATGGGTGAAACTTGTAAACATTATGCTGGGTAAAAGAAGCCAGTCACAAAGAACCAACTGTTGTATTTTATAGAAAATCTCCAGAACAGGCATATCCAAAGAGACAGAAAATAAATCAGTTCTTGCCAAGGGCTGGGGCTAGGGGTTTGGGGAGTGACTGCTCATGGGCACAGGATTTCTTTTTCAGATAATGAAATGCTCTGCACCTGGATAGTGGGGATGGTGGCTCAACTCTGCAAATGTACTAAAAACCATCGAATTGTACACTTTAAAAGAGTGAATTTGATAGTATGTGAACTATATCTCAGTTTTTAAAACACCAAATACAGTAACCAAAAGGTCCCATGTAAGCATATTATTTTCTCTGTTAAGTGTGCCAAATAAAACTGGATTTACAGCACTGAAAAAAAAAAAAAAGAAAGAAAGAAAGAAGCTTCCTCTCAGTGGTGGGGACAACAAGACATGGTTACAAGCTGGAGGCTGCCAAAAGTCACCTTGATGGCCGTTTTCCCTGTCACATGGTGTGGCATGTTTGCAAAAGCAGCCAAGCAGAGCTGTGACAAGACCCAATAGCTATTCTCTCCATCATAACCAAATTCTTGCTGGGAATGGCAATGGGCTTGGCTGAAATTAAATAAACTAAAACCAAAACAAAACAAAAATAATAACGACCAGGTGTCAGCTTCCCTGGCAGAATACAACAGAGCTCGGTGGGGTAGAAGCATGAGCTTCTGATTGGCTTGTGAGGAAGCTATTTGCTAGAGAAACAGGCTCTGCTAGATGCCCCTTTTGCCTGCTGTCTTCTCTCTGCCTGGAACACAGATGCAATGCTGTAGCAAGGGCAGCCACGTTGTGAACACAAGGAGACAAGTAATGCTTGGATGGCTGAGGGGAAAGGGTGAAGGAACCTGGGTCTCAGAAAGTCACCATGCCAGCCCTGAGCTGCCTGCATCCAGGCTTCTTTTTGCAAAAGAAAACAAATCCTCAGATTCATTTGAGCCCCTGTGGGGTGGATCCTGTCACTTATTGTTGCATGAAATCCCTTCCTAGCATAGAATTTGTTGCCTGGAAGTAGGATGTTATAAGAAATAGAACCAAAATGAGAAATTGGCTAAGTGGGGAAGATGAAGCTTTGGAAATCTGGTAGTGAGTGTTGTGTGGTGGCAAAAAAAGATGATGAAACTGTCACCTACTGTACCCTGGAAAGGAAACTCATCAAAAGAAGTTATGACACTGGGGAGCATGGTGGGAAAAGTTCACAGCACTGGCATCTGCTGGTTCCTTCATGACACACAAACTCAGATGCCTGCAGGCCCGGCTGCAGGGCAGGACCAGGGTGAAGCAAGTGAGGGGCACACGACACATTTCAGAGGCACCGCCTTCAGGTGCTGACTCTGAAAGTGCTGCTTCCTTAAATTCCTCATCCTAGAGGTCCACCTGTGTCACCCTGGTCCCAGCCCTGCCCACAGAAAAGAAATGAAGGAAATGCAGCCCTTCTAGGAGGGGCCCCCTGCCCGAAGCCTGAAGGTAGACAGACAGTCCTGTGATTTGAAGGCTGTCATGGCTGAAAAGGCCAACTTCTTCTCCACCCCAAAGTGAGGCATTTATTAGGATTAGCCATAAAAATGACAGCCTTAGCAAGAGACCAAACTGCTACCCCCCCCCACCCCTTGCCCCCCGGCCAAGGGAACAAGCTGACTGGCAAAAATAGGATTACAGATATTGCCCAGGGGGACGGACAAAGCACAGAAGTAAAAGACCAGAGCCTGCAGCTTAAAACACTTCGCAAAATGGCTGAATGCAGTCATTCACTCATGGGACTGACAGGAAGAACATAAACAGAGGCCCTCTCATTTTTTTTTTTTCTATTTGTGCTTCCTTTTTCCTTCCCCATGACATATGCAGCTCATGGTTTGCCTTCAGGGGGGAAAATATAGTTCATAAATGTGACCAGAATATCTGCACAGTGGATAAACAGTGTTGAGGTGCCATCTTACCCTGGCAAACTTAGAGATCCCATCCATCCATCCATCCATCCATCCATCGCGAAGCTTCCGGAAGCATCGCTCCACCCCAGAGCTCAGCAAGGGCTATCCTGCTGGCCAGAGTTCCGTCTGCTTTTATCCTTGTTTTCACACAGCGCTGCACATGTCACCTGTGAGGGCCAGTATTCGTTTTGAATTCACCCCACATCCTGCTTGCAAGAAGGACCAGGACCTGAGACTCTGACATCTCACCACTCACATGGGAGAGGACTCTGCAGTGGTAACAGTGGCAACCCCAAGAACAGGCCACATAACTGGTCAGCAAACCTGCGTCCTGCCTCCTTCATGGATTCACGGATCAAAATTCATGTCTTCCATGAATTCTTTTTAAACAATCAAAAGTTTCAGAAAAGTTGTGAATATGGAATGAAAAACATTTTTTCCCCCGAACCATTTGAGGGGTGTTGATCCGACGCGCCTTCATTCCTAAATACGACAGTATTTCCGACAGTTGAGAACATAAGCTAGGTATCCACAAGACAACCACCCAAATCAGGAAACTCAATGATAGGTTACCACCTGGAATTCGCAGGCTTTGGGGAGATTTCGCCAAGATCCCAATAATGTCTGTTATAACAAAGGGCCCGCACCCGCTAAGAGTCACAGGCTGCAGAGGGCCTTTAGTTGCCTTCAGAAGGCAAAGGTTTCTTCGGTCTCCCCCTTGACTTTCGTGACTTTGGCACTTCTGAAGGTTACAAGCCAGAGATTTTGTAGAATGTCTCTCTGTTTTATGAGTCTGTCTGGTATTTCCTCATGATTAGATTCGGATTTGTGGTTTTGGCAGGAATATCATAGATTTCATGTGTTCTTCTCACTGCTTCCTGCCAGGCAGTACAGGGTTTTGATCTGGGCATTACACCCCCAAACTTTGATGAGTTGATTAAATGGGGCTGGCCAGATCCTCCTCTAATGCTACTCTTTCATCTGTGTATTTAATTAGTATTCAGATGGAATATAGTTGAAAATATGTAAATATCCCATTCCTCATGAAACTGTCAGTATATTTCTTTGTATATATGTAAGCTCACTCGTTTCTATTTTATTTTCGGGCTGCAATCCACTGACGTCATCTTCATTTATTCTAATGCTCAAATTATGCCCAGGGTGGCCAGTGGGAGCCCATGGAGGTTGGATTCTGGCTCCTTGTCCCACCAATTTCTGAACACTTCCTTGCTTTCCAGTCCCAACGTGTTGTACTCCCCTGCTGTGCTCAACAATTGCTCCAAAGAGCCCTGGGTGTAAAGTAGTACTTAGAAGCCAAGAACTGGGCTCTGGGTGTGACACGCAGTCGGGCTCACTCAGTCCAGGCAGAGCTGGAAGGTGCATGTCTGAAAGCATGTGGACACACACTGACCTTGGAATTTTGGTATCTATCTACACATACCGGAACCTGGCATTCACAACGAGGCCTCTGGTTTTGCTCCAGCATCATAGGTTCCTTCCACTTCTCCCTCTATTTGTCACTCCACCTTCAACAGTGACACACGGAGTGTCCAGAGGGAACACAACTGGAGGGCCACTGCCCGTTTCCCCATCGTGGAGGCCAGCTTGCTCTACCTCATCCAATGTCTTTAGACCCAAACTGCCCGAGAAGAACAAGTGAGGGAAGGGAAAAGAAAGAGGAAGAGCTGCAGTGAGTTTTTGAGGAAAAGACAATGTTAAAGGAAGTCTGGCCTGCAGTTCCCAGTGATGGGTGACCCCTAAGACAATTTCTGAAGAGTCTCCCCTGGGCCCTCAGAGACAGCACAGCCGCAGGCCTGGCTTCAGACTTCCAGCCTCCAGCACTGGGAGAGAATAAATTTCTCTTTGGGGTATTCTCTTTGTTAGGGCAGCCCTAGGGGACTCATAAAACGTCTATATTTTATCACCATATTATCTCCAGCTGCCTGGCATAGTTCCTGGTACAGAGAAAGCACTAACATAAAAATTGCTGTATGAATAAGTGAACAACTTTCAAAACTATCCTGTCATCCACTGATATGATCAATTTGTCCAAGGCCTGCTAGGATATATGGTGCCTGCATCTTATATTTACACAAACTGAGAAAGTAGTGTCCTTCTTTCTAATTTGTATAGATTTGTATAAACACTTCACTTCTTTTTTGTTGAAAAATGTCCAAAACATACTGATTTTATTAGGATGAGGCCTAAGGGACATAATAAATGCAGTACGATTAATAACTACAATCTACATGACAAGGGCACTAAATATTCAATGGGGCCAGCACTCCATGATATATGGGACTTTAGTTCACTGTGCAGCCACTCCCCATGGCCCTGATCTAGGCGATCACAATTCATTCAAGTGCTGAGGAAGGGATCAGAATTCAGCAATAAGATATAAAGCAAAGACCACACAAGTCTCACGCTTTCTTCTCCAGCCTAACCGAGAGACAAAAGAAACATGGAAAAACTGAGAACGATATTAAAGCAATACGTTGCATGATGAAATACATGATACAGTGTGGGCAATAAATGTGCAGGTGAACAAGAAACAAAGAATCAGAAGATGGTGACATGACGGCAGTTGGGTCAGAATTCCTGCTCCTCAGGGCCTGCTGTGTGCCGTACCAACCTGGTGTCATCTAAGGAGCACACAGCTCCGAGGGCTGACAGCTCACACACTCCCGGGCACCAGGGTCCTCTGCAGTGAAACACAGGGAGGGTTGGATACTTGGCCAACGTCGGGGAGTTAGAAAGTAGCAACCCTGAGATATGAACCTGGATCTAACTGTCTACACAGCCCCTACCTGTCATGTATCGTCATGCTGCCATCTTCAAGCAAATTTTAAGGAGATGAGGGTCAAGCAAAATTGGCGAAAGAGTTTGTTCCAAATTACATGTACTCGATTGTGAAAAATATCATGTACATAGCACTTTTAACTCTACTAATTATTCACATATATTGTCACCAAATTCTGAAGTTCTTTTCAATCTGATAGCCAGTTTGAAGACAGGACAGCCATTTGCACGCAAATCGGTTCATGACATGACCTAATACACACCACTGTAAGTGGTCAAATGGGAGAGCTATCTGCGGCAGTACTGCCAGTCAGTTCACTTACAACCCCTCCAGCCCCCCGGAAACCTGTTTTCCCTGACAGCAGAGAGTTCAAGTGAAGGACTACATTTCCCACATCCCCTCACCAGGGGTTCTGCCGAGGGTGACTTCTGCCCTGCCCACACCCACGTGGGACCAGGATGGCAGCCGCCCGGGCTTTCCCAGCATCGTGGTCAGAGCTGTCAGGCATTTCCAAAGCTGCCAGGCCATGATACTTCCTGTCCGATGCCAGGCTCTGAGGTTCCCCTGGCCCGGCTGGGAGGGGAGGGCTCTCTCTGGGTTATGTCACTTCCGGCTGTGAAGCGCACACATCTGGTTCTCCGGACCTCACAGAAATTTTGTAGCTAACTAATATTCTCCAAGAAATCTTTGTTAGTGAGCTGGAGTGCATTGTGCTGCCTGCATCTAAGAAAACATATCTAAATTCTACAACTTAATACACACTGGTAAATTAAACTAGAATTGCTCTGAATAGCATCATGAATTACTGTGAGCATTAGAAAAGGACCAGCTTCCTGCTCCAACCTCCCTGCCCTCCAACTCTCACTCTAAGAGGCCAGGAATAACGTTGCAAACTTCTTTTAAAATGCACAAAGTAAACTTGTCTGGCATGCACAGTTCTTTCCATTTTTGCAGAAGCTTTATAAACAAGCCATTGATTCCGTTCCTAAGAAAGTAACAGAAAGAAGTGGCTTTGTATGGAAAAAAATGGGTCACAATACCATAATTCTCTACCTGGTTGTATTATCAGGTGACCTTGGACAAGTCATTTAGCAAACGAATGTCTCCAAGGAACTCCCCTGGTCTTCTTTCCGAAGGACCCAAGTGAAAGGTCTTCCATTACTGAGGCACTTAGGCCAGTTAAAATATGATTTGTAGCCTTCTCTCAGTTACTGGACTGCACCCACTGGTGCTGGCAATAAGAGTTATTCCCCGTGGACAGGCGATGATATTTTTCCTGAATGGGGAAAGTATCTTGCCTATGGACAAACAGTGTGAGCTAGGGGTTCTGGGAACGTCAGGGTTAGCTGCCAATAGCCATCTCCTGTTGCAGGGCCAGGAGGAAGAAGAAAATTCAACTAGTATAGTTGCTGCCGAAAACAGGTGTAAAAGGCAGCAGGGGCAAGAGAAATTTAAATGCCAGACATAGGCTGGAAGATTCAGAAGGTTGCATGTTAACTGAGTGCTGTAATAAATAACATCATTTTATTTTCATTGCACAGCCTCAGAAACTTTTACTCTGGAAACAGAATCCGTCCCAGATATGCTAACGTCAACTTATATATTTCTGTATAAATCACAAAACCCCAGCAAACCTAGTCTTATATATCATGTCCTTTAGGGGAGCAGGGAGAGAGTAGGGTACACAAAATAGCATGAATGGAAAGTCTCCATAGCTGGTCACTGTGGACAAACTTATCTACTACTATATATACAGAAAGTACTCTTCTGTTTTATTGGAAATTACTGGAATATAAGACAAACTTAACCAAAAGCAATAATCAAATGCTCATGCTTAGATACTAAAAATACACTGGTATGATTCTAATTTTTAATATCCAATTTCAGCACTAATGATAATGATTATTAAAATATATAGTATGTATAAAGAAATCAAACCTCAGGCTTTGATAGGGAAAGGAGCTAAGCTCTGAATACATACTATTGCTGTAAGAATAATTTCATCCTCAAAATTAATCAGAGCATCCAAAACCAGATGCAGCATTTTCTCAGGTAAAACTTACAGCCACATCGAGTTACAAAAGGAAAGACATGACCAAATGATAGAATGAGGTCCTCTCACACAGTTGTTTTTCCCAGTTTTCTAAGTGTTGATTAAGAGTCAAGGGACCTTCCATTTTGACAATATGGACGGACCTAGAGGGTATTATGCTGAGTGAAATAAGTCAGACAGAAGAAGACAAATACTATATGATCTCACTTACATGTAGAATCTAAAAAACAAAATAAACGAACAAACTAGCCAGAAACAAACTCATAGATACAGAGAACAAACTGATGGTTACCAGATGGGAGGGAGGTTGGGAGACTGGATGAAAAGGTGAAGGGGTTAAGACGTATAAATTGGTAGTTGCAAAAAATAGTCATGGGGGTGTAAAGTACAGTATAGGGGATACAGTCAGTAATATTGTATAATAATAACTATGTATGGTGTCAGGTGGGTACTAGGTTTATCAGGGTGATCACTGCATAAGCTATATTGATGTCTAACCACTATACTGCACACCTGAAACTAATATGAAATAATATTGAATGTCAACTGTAATTGGAAAATAATTAAGAGTCAAGTTTACCACTGCAGAGGATGTGGAAGTAACTCATGGGCCACACTTGCCCCAAAACAGTAAGTCTCAAAATGTGGTCCCCAGACCAGCAGCACAAGATTCTCCTGGGAATTTCTTAGGAATGCACATTCTCAGGCCCTGTCCCACAGCTATGGGGCCAGAACCTCTGAGGGCCCCAAAATCTGAGTTTCTTCCACACCCACCAGCTTCAGCTATGGAGCATGAAGGAGAATTCTGTCCTTTTCCTGACTGCTTGCAAACTAGTCTGAAATCCTAGGGACACACAAGCTGTTTGTGGCTGAGTGATTAGCAAAACCCACCTCGCTTAGCCAGTGTTATGAGAATTTTCAGAGAAGATTGGTCAGCTGGTCCTTTCATCTGAACTAGTTATTTATTGATGTAGAATGCTCAGAAACGATTTCCAATTCTAACTGGAGACTTTTCAACACCAATTCCCAAATTCTGTTAATGATGTTTTACAGTGTATTATTTACTCCAAACCTCTCCACAGTAAGGAATAAAAGTCCAGATTTTTCTCCTCTTTGCCTCTTTTGCAATTCAGTTAAAGAAAATCTTTCTTCGGGAAGATCCAAGATGGCAAAGTAGATAAAACTGTGCCTGCTTCCTTCCGTGACCACAATAAAATTACAACTAAATTACAGAACAATCAACCTGTAGGCCATCTAAAGCCTAACTGAATAGAAGTTCTATAACTAAGGATATAAAGAAGAAGCCATGTTGAGACTGGTAGGAGGGGCAGAGACGCAAAACAGACTGGCCTCAAGCCTCCGTGTGGCGGTCAAGAAACAGGATGGATATCTCAGCCACAGAAGTTCCTCCCAGAGGAGTGAGAGAGCCCAGTCCTACACAAGCATCCCCAGCCCAGAGTATAGGCACTGGGAAAGGAGACCCCCCCCCACAACATCTGGCTGTGAAAAACAGAGGGGATCCTGACCATCCAGGAGGGAGAGAAGGCAGGGGAAAACCTAGATGTCTTCTTAAAGGGACCACACTAGCTCACAAGTGTGGACTCCAACAGAGGGACAGTAAATCGGGGATGTCAGAGACATACAGAGGATAGACTGAGTTGTGTGGCTTCCTCTGTGTGGGGTCCTCTTTCAATGCAGACTACAGGTTGGGGCCATCTCTCCTGTGTTGAGCCCGCCCCCTACTCTTACAGCCAAATCTGAATCTGCTTAGCCTGGTGAGCTCCACAGCTCTGCTCTGCTGACACTGGGACCTTGCCCAACCCAACTCCCCCAATTCAGGAAGAGCTTTCTCCAAGAGCAGCCAGTCCTGCCCATACTGCATTCTTTCTTGGAAAATTATCAGAGTCCAACAGACCCCAGGCGTGTGGCACTGGCCTTGGTGTGCTCTGAGACTTTTGCTGAGTAGCTTCAAGCTCAGCACTGGAACCAAACCAGAATTTACATTAACCTGGTGACCACAACTCTTCCCATAGTGACTCCCTGAGACTCTGCCTCACCCAACTTTCATACCACACAAGGCTTTATCAGGGGCTGAACCTTAGGAAGCTGGCAGGCGGCAGCAGGCCTCGGGGTGTCGTGGCATTTTGCGGAGCTACCCCAGGCCCGGTCGTGGTAGCAGACATCCTTGGTTTGCAGTGTGGCCTCTCCCACGTGTCTCCAGAGTTAGCAGAGACAATGACAACCACAGATCACTTTGCAGCTCCTAGGTAGTCACTGAACAGTCACAGGCAATGGGTGACCTGGGTCTGCACTGGAGCCCTTCGCAAGGAGCCCCAAAACAAACATACTTGGAGGTTAGCTTCAGACTACAGGACAGCTCCACCCAATTAGCCCTAAAAGTAGCACACCCAAACAGTGGTCTCGACAAGCAACAGAGCCCACTGGGGCAAATCCTACTCAGTGGGGTAAGCCCCCTGCACAGCAGCCTGTAAGCTGTGGATGTGGCTAAACCCCACAGCCAATCAGCCTAAGGGTCAATCTCACCCACAATGACATGCCAATAGCAATCAATGTTCAACTACAACTGGAAAGCACATACAACCCACACAAGGGACACACCTGGACCACCCACTACAGGGACCAAGGAGACTGTGCTACTGGGCCCCACAGGGCACCTACTACCTGAGGCCATCTGGCCAAGACTGGGAGACATAGCAGATATATCTAATACACAGAAACAAACAGAGAGGCAGCCAAAATGAGGAAACAAAGAAATACGTCCCAAATAAAAGAACAGGAGAAAACTCCAGAAATAGAACTGTACAAACTGAGGGCAAGCAACCTACCAGAGTTCAAAATACTGGTTATAAGGATGCTCAAGGAACTTAGTGAGAACTTCAACAAAGAGATAACAAGCATAAAAAAGGACATAGACGCCACAGAAAAGAACAAGTCAGAAGTGATGAATACAATAACTGAAATAAAGAACACAATAACAGACTAGATGAAGCAGAATATCAAATCAACAATTTAGAAGACAAGGTATCAGAAAACACTGAATTGGAACAGCAAAAAAAAAAAAAAAAAATCCAAAAAAAATATGAGGATAGTTTAAGAGACCTCTGGGACAACATCAAGTATAACAACACTTGCATCATAGGGGTACCAGTAGGAGAAGAGAGAAAGCAAGGGATTGAGAACCTATTTGAAGAAGGAATGACTGAAAACTTTCCTAACCTGGCAAAGAAAATAGCCATACAAGTCCAGGAAGCACAGAGAGTCCCAAACAAGATGAACCCAAACAGGCCCACACCAAGACACATTATAATTAGAATGGCAACGGTTAAAGACAAAGAGAGAGTACTAAAAGTAGTAACAGAAAGACAACTAGTAACTTATAAGAGAGCCCCCATAAGATTGTCAGCTCAACAAAAACTTTGCAGACCAGAAGGGATTGGCACAAAATTTTCAACATGATTAAAAGCAAGGACTTACAACGAAGATTACTCTACCCAACCAAGCAAGGCTATCATTTAGAATTGAAGGACAGATAAAGAGCTTCCCAGACAAGAAAAAAACTAAAGGAGTACATCACCACCAAACCAGTATTACAAGGAATCATACAGGGACTTCTTTAAGATGGAATAAAAAAGATCGAAATAATGCAATAGCTACATATATATCAACAATTACTTTCAATGTAAATGGGTTAAATGCTCCATTCAAAAGACATAGGAGAGCTGAATGGATAAGAAAACAAGACCCTTACATACACTGCCCACAACAGATTCACTTCAGATTAAAATACACACACAGATGGAGTATAAAGGAATGGAAAAAGATATTTCATGAAAATGGAAATTAAAAAAAAAAAAGCTGGATAGCAATACTTACACCAGACAGAACAGACTTTAAACAAAGGCTACAACAAGAGACAAAGAAGGACCTAGTAATCTCACTTCAGGGTATTTCTTTGAAGAAACCCAAATGCTACTTCACAGGGACATGTGCATCCATATGTTCATTGCAACATTGTTTACAATGGCCAAGATGTGGAGGCAGCCCGGGTGTTCATTGATGGATAAGGATAAAAAGGAGGTGGTACATATATACAGTGGAATATTGCTCGGCCATGGAAGGGAGTGGGTTCTTGCCATCTGCAGCAGCACGTACGGACCTGGAGGGTACTATGCTGAGTGGAATATATCAGACTGGGAAAGACAGATGCGAAGTCATTTTGCTTACATGTGGAATCTAAAGAACAAAATAAACAAAACAGAAACAAACTCATAGATATAGAGAACATTTCAATGGTTGCCAGATGGAAGGGGGGTTGGGGATTAGTGAAAAAGGGGAAGGGATTAAGAAGTACAAATTGGCTGTTACACAGTAGTCATGGGGATGTAGGGTATAGCATAAGGAATATAGTCAGTAATATTGTAATAACTATGCATAGTGTCAGGTGGGTACTAGATTTGTTGGGGTGATAGATGGGAGGGCTTTGGGGGTCAGGGTATAAAAGGTGAAGAGAGTAAGAACTACAAACTGATAGTTACAAAACAGTCATGAGAATTCAAGTAAAGTATAGGAAATACAGTCAATGATATGGTAATAACTATATATAGTGCTAGGTGGGTACTAGACTAGTCAGGGGGATCACTTGTTAAATTATATAAATGTCTAACCACTATGCTGTACACCTGAAATTAATAAAATATAATATTGACTATCAACTATAATTGAACAATTAAAAAGGGGAGGAAGAGGTGAAAAGAATAAGAGGTCCACATTTCCAGGTATAAAACAAATAAGTCATGGGGATGTAATGTACAGCATGGGGAATATAGTCAATAATATTATGGCAGCATGGTACAGTGTCAGATGGTTGTTGTACTTACCATGGTGGTCACTTCTTTAGGTATATAAATGTTGAATAACTATGGTGTACCCCTGAAACTAATGTGATGTTATATGTTAGCTATATTTTAATAGAAATCTTTAAAAAAAAGAAAAGAAGTTATGGAGTTTGGGAAAACCACAGTTCTAATGGAACTGAATGTAGTATCTGATTCCATACATGTATAAATCTGAAATGTGGGCAGAACCTTAAAGAACATCTCTGTTCACCAGATCTGTGATGCTTGGCTCTCTCCTGCCAATTCCTGCCAAGTGGTTATCTGTTTATCATGGAATACAGGGTCAGAGAGCTTTCTGGATTAGTTCCATATTTATTCAATCTTACTAGAATATATTCATGTATTATTAAATATTTGCATTTTGTACACTCTGATTTTGAATTTAAGTTAGGTTTCAGTAAAACTATAAAATATTTGAGAATAATCATACTTCAAATAAGAAATGTTAAACTTATAGAAGTCTATTCAAAGCATCAGCAGAAGAAAGAGATAACCTATCATTTCTTCAAAATAATAGAGCCTTACTACCTGTATCTCATTTTAAATAGTGTGATCATTTAAATAAAAGTGAGTTATTTTGAACAAAGGAAAATCTTTGTTCGGTCAAACTATCCTTCCCACCACTCACCCTGCCCAGTGTAGACCCAGCCCTTTCTGGCCGAGAAAATGCAATTCTTTCTTTCTAGAATTGGGGTTATATGTTTTTTTAGATCCTAAGTACAGAGACATGCACATGGTTGGATTATCATCAATAAACAATCTTTTTATTGTCACTATTTTCTTTTTAAGATTTTATTGGGGAATTGGGGGAGAGGAACAGCCTTGGGAATCGGGAATCGGGGAAAGGGAACAGACAAGTTATGGAGGACATTGCATCACTGGCCTATGTTGGTATCGTCATTGCGCTCTTCCCGGATGAGGCAGATCAGTCTCCGGCCTCTGGATGGTCGCTCACCGCGGCTATTGGCAGCTCATGCTGGCTGCCAGCCACTCACGCTGGCTGCCGGTCACTCACTGTAGCCTATGGCAGCCCACTGCAGCAGGGGCTGCAGCTATGTTGTCCCAGAGACTCACAGCAACCCACTTCCAGGTGGAGCTGTTGTTAGTTTAGAGGACAGTGTCACTGGCCCTCATACGTGGGATCTGAACCGGGGCCGCTGGCATCCCAACCAGCTCTTAACCAATGCTCCACTCAGCCGGCCCTTATTGTCAGTATTTAACATTTTCTGGAGGTCAGTGTCACGACTGACCTAAATCGAGGCTACATAGATTTAACCCTGTCACTCCCACCTGTCATACTTCACAGTGTTTCCACTCAATGGTTACATCTTGCTATTTTATCTCATGTGTGTGTACATTTCTCCATGACTCTAGGCTAACTTCCCTGAGAGTGGCAATCACACCTCGTACTTCTCACAAAGTAAAAAACAAACCCGTAATGAGAGTCAAGAAATATTTGCCAGGAATCAGCCTCTAAAATCCTGCTTTGGTAGTTTACCACTTAAAACTAGATTTTCTCTGATTTCAGGAGAAAAAAAATGGAAACCTAAAACATCCCAGGCTTAAGCTAGCCATAAAGATGCAAGTGACAGATAAAGCTCTATCTGTCCCCAGGGCCCCCAGGGACTGGGTGTGACGTAAACAGAGTTTTGCAGAGCAGCTGGGGGTTGGTTCTTACACCAGCACGTGGAGACCAGCTGGAAACAGCCCAGTAATCCTGCTGGCCGGTCCTGACAGCGGCCCAGGCCCATGGCGGCCTCTACCATAAGACCGCGATACGTCACTGCCGAGAAGCGCTTCAGGTGTTACAAACAGGCGAAGGCTGTCGCAGAAAGGGGAAAAGGAGGAGGACCATGTAGTCAGTGCTCTCTATGAGGAAGGAGCATTTTGGCTTATTCCATAAATGATAGCTACTACCTGGGTCAGTCAATCTATCAGGGGAAAATAAATAACCTGCCACTGCAGCCCAGGGGAGAGAAAAAGAGAAGAATCACATAAAAGATGAAAAAGCGCCGTTTGTTTAGAAGAAATGACACAGTGACAAAGAAACGCTACCGGGGCTGACTATTCATTCACAACCCCGTCATGCTGGCAGAAGTCTGCCCACGTTGGCTCACCAAGGTCTGGCTGCAAAGTGCCCTCCCTCTGTGGCAAGTGCCCAGCCCCACAGCCTCTGTCGGGTGAAAATCCGTTCTCCCTTCAAGGTTTACCTCCAGGGTCCCTTCCTCTCTGGCCTCTTGCAAAACCCTGCCCGGCAAATCCACTGCCTCCCTTCTACCCCCACTGCACTCCTGGTGCAGCGCCAGCCCCCTGGACTCACGAGCCTGGTCACATGTGACTCTTGATCCCACCCCAGTCAGTGAGGCCGGAAGGGTGCGACCATTTCTCAGTCACCCACAGAACCTGACAAATGGCCTGGCACCCCATGAGTCAGTGCTCAGAAACCTATGACATCATTAAACTCAATTACTGACAGAGTTGAGTTCCCGGTGAAGGAAACTTATTTGATGATAATCACAGGTATAATAACATTCACTGAACAACTCCACGCAGGACACCACATTGCTGCGTTAGGTACAAATTCTTTCAATCCCTCCCCCTCAATCCTCCAGGGAAGGTGGTGCTCAGAGAGGTAACCACTGCTGAGGCACAAACCCAGAATCTGCAGCCCTGCTCTGCCCATTGTCACGCGTGCCCAGGCCACTTCCACCACCTCCACTAGCCTGAAAGTCCTTCCCAACCAAGCTAGAAGGACTGAGCCCACTTTCTACAAGGGCAGCAGGAAGATAAAGGAAATCCCACCATTTTCTGAAGAAAGGGGAACCGTGAAAAGCATAAGCTAAAATGGAAAAAACACAGCACTTGATACATTTCTTTTCCAGAAGTTTCTGAAATGCCACCTAGCCAGCAGCTCCTGAAGAAAAAGCTCTCAGCAGAAGCTGTACCTGAGAGTGTTGTCCTGACCTCTATGAGGGACACTGAGCATCACCACCCACCAGTTTCCAAAAGGCTTCAGGGCTTGGGGTTCAGGGCGCTGACAGGCAGATGGGGAGCCAGGTAAGCAGCACTTACCCCACTCTTTGTCATGGGAGGGAAATGTGAGCTTTGCTTTAGCTATTAAAAAAATTAAAAAGCCAAACATAGCACCCAAAGGAAAAGATACAAAATGCATTTAGTATGGAGAGAGACTATGTTCTTGGGTGGGGTTACCAGTAAATAGGAGATTTGTTTGAAATTATGAAGATATAGTATCATTTTATCTTTTCTTTATTGTGGCAAAATATACATAACATAAAATTTACCACTTTATCCACTTTGAAATGCACAGTTCAGTAGCATTAAGTACATTCCTGTTGTGAAACCATCCATCTCCAGACCCCCTTTTTTTTTGTCATCTCAAACTGAGCTCTGTCCTCATTAAACACTAACTCCGCACCCCGGGTCCCCAGCCCCTGCACCCATCCTTCTTCTTTCTGTCTCTATGAATGTGACGACTCTAGGGACCTCTCTTTGACTTTTATTTTTGCTGGGAAGGTGGATTTGATGAATGCTGTATAGACAATATTTTGTGTATGCTGAGTACATGATTTCTTAGGAACTTTACTGAAAAAGGAAGTTCCATTCCGACATTTCAGCAGCCACTGTGTTTTTCGCTCAAACCTGATCAGCACCTTCGAAGGCACAGATCACTCACACTTCAAGTTAAAATACACACAGCTTGTGAAAGCTCAGTACAACCGACAAGCCACCACACCACTTACAGCACACCTTGAAAAATCCATGAGAGGAAATCAAATTTTTTGCAAATCAAAGAGAAAAGCACTCCCTAAGCAATTTCTGGAGCCTAGGAGAAATAATTTCTCATAACAACAGTTGCAAAAACCAAAAAGTACTAGAACGATAAATATGACATAAACCACAGCTCCCTTAAGCATTATGCAATTTCAGTCTTTTGAGCACAACCTGACTAGGGGGATGACGTGTGACAAGCAGCCCTGCTCTTCTGAGAAGCTTTTGTTCCTCACCGTCAGTCCGTGTGATGTCTTCTCTCACCACTCCGAGCTACACAGAGGGACATGAAGGACGGTGGGTGGGAAGAAAGATGGAAGAAAATGAGGGAAGCCACACAGAATGAAGCATGTGCATGTACGGTGAGGGGACCCTGAGTAGAGCATCGGGAACCTGGTGTCCCACGTGTCACTTGCTCTGTGCCCAGCCCAGCCCCTCCTCCGTCCTCTCAGCTGCACACCAGGGACATGCTCCCTATGATTTCAGAAACAGGGAGAAATGCTTCTTACCTAAAAAAAAAAGCTCATGGTTCCTTCAGCAAGCACACTGCCCTCCAGGGAGCCCTAAGTTTTGACATCCTGCCACACCTGGACGTGACCCCACTGACAAAGTGCTTCACTCTCTGGCTCCAGTTCCTCACGGCTGTGCCTTCCCCTTGATGCGACATGTCCCTCTTCACAAACACTCTCTGTGTTGCCCAGGCTTCTGCCTCGGTCTTGGTGGCACGTACCCCACATTCCATACATGAGTGGCTTGTCCCGCCCATGTGCCCTCATCATCCCACTTGAGGACACAGAGGCTGAGAGAGGCAACCGGCCACTAGAGGTGGCCCGGAACTCCGAGAGCTCTCTGGCTGCAGCGCAGACGCCTCTACTAATGGAAGTCCAGAGACTCTGCCATCAGACTGCCTCATTCTGCAGGGAGAGTGCCCAGGACACCAAGCACGTGGGCCTGGGCCCCTGAGAGCCAGGGCGAAGGCATGTCTCACATTCAGAAACAGGAGCTGCTCAGGATCCCCCCAGGACTCCACACAGGGATGTGCAGCTGCAGCAGGCTGGTCATAACTGGAATTGTTTCTTAAAGCAAACTCATCACACAGATGGACCATGGAAGAAGAAAGGAAACAAGAAAACATGCCCCAGGCCTGAGTGGCCCCAGGGTGGGGTGCCGACCGCTCAGGAGGTTGGGGCACTGGGGACGACACTCCTCCGTTACTCCTAGGCCAAGGCAAGGTGCTTCTGTGTGGGCTGTCACCTCCCTATGACACAGAGGGGCGTTTGGAGTCTCCCATGTCCTCCTCCACCAGCGGTTGTCCTCCTTGGCTTGTAGGCTGCAGCACCCATGCCTCCCTGTCCCTTGCCGCCTCCCCGGCCCTGGCTGCCTCCCCGTCTGCCGGGGAGCCTTGGGTTGGCTGGTGTGCCTTCTAGATACTTTGTGATTGTTCCTGACTCGTAAAGCCACCCAGTCTGTTGTCACTACCTCACTCGTTGCCACAGCTTTTCTCCTTTCTTCAAATGCATTACGCAGGACTGCAAATGAGCCAGGGCGAAGACTGTGAAACAAGCACCACAAAAGAAAATTTGGTAAAGCTGCTGAAGCCCCCAGATTGCATCAAGCTCCACTACCAGCCCCAGAGCTGACGATCCATTGGTAGGTATTTGTCATTCCTGCCCAGGGCTTACACTTTCCTTTCTTGTGCAGGCATCCTCAAAACATACAGAGTGTTGTTTTGCAGATGTTTAACCAAGTGATTAGTCCTGCACTGCATGACTTCTGGAACTTGCTTTTCTCACTGAGATTATGTACACAAGCTTTACCTATGTTCATATGTGTAGCTATGGTCTGTTTACTTTCACAACTGTGGAGTATTATGTTAATTCACTTATTCACAAAAGAAATATGCCCATTACAAAGCAAGGAGTAGTTCACCTTTACATATAAAGGGTCCTAAAATTAGAACGGAACAGAGAGTTGTCAACCCTGCTTTATCTTTCCCACTCCCTCCCATCGATTTGCTATCCATAATTCATTCAAATGCTAAGCAAATTCAATTATGTTTATTTCAAGCCTGATTACTGACAAATAATCCTATGTTTCAAATTCCAGAAACAGGCATTTGTAGCAGAATACAGAAAAACTGAACTAATGGCCAGGTGATAACTACATGTTCCCATGCACTTAATGGCATAACTGATAATACACAGGGCTGAGAGGACAGCTGTGGGAGCACCACACTTCCATCCTCAGGACGTACCAGGACTCATATCCCACAAAGCAAACTGCACGGGAGTGGAGCGACTCCATCTGCCAGTGAACACAGTATTCCAGTCTGGCACTAGTCTGGTATGTTCATCTTTCCATCACCAAATGGAAAAGAAAAAGTCAACCCCAGATAACAGGTCGGTGCCAGGGAGAAACGGGGTTGGCATGTGAAGGAGATGGGCCCTGAGAGAAATGGCAGAATGGCAGCCACGGAAGAAGCCAACGCTTGAAGACGTGGCTGGCCCATCTGCTTTCAGAGTTGCTTCAAGAAGGAACCAGCTGTCTGATATTAGGGAAAGCAGAATAATAACTCCTATTTAAAATAAAATTATATTCAGAAGCAGACAGGGCTGTTCTGTTTTGCTCGTTTTCAAATCATGTCCAATGTCTTGATCCCATCTTATTGGTTTTTGGAGCTGAGCACTGGGTTTTTTGTGTTTTTTTTGAGAGCAGTGTCACTGGCCCTCATATGTGGGACCTGAACCAGGGCCTTTGGCTCCCAAGCCAGCTCTTAACCACCGTGCCACTCGGCCGGCCCAGCACCGGGTATTTTTAATCACTTTGAAACATTTAGCTAAGGGGAAGAAATGGCCAAAAAACTTGAGAAATTCTTATATTTGTATTCCATAAGGCACAGGCCTGGAAATACGCACACACCCTGGGCCGACTCAGCGACGGTGTTTAAGGCCCCAGGACAGGAAGCGGAATAGGACACTGGGTTGTCCTCACATTCGTGCTGTTTGCTTAAAAACTCAGAAATGCCTCTCCTTTGTGAAAACTTTTTCTTTAAAGACCAACCTCACCTGGAACTTCTAACCCACAGAAACTACCCGAGGGTCTTGAAGACACCACGCGCAGAGCGTAAAGCGGGGCCCTTGCCAATATTGCTTAATAAGAAAAATCACCGCGAGGTTATCCGTCATTACTACAGGGGACTACGGCCGCTGAGTGAGAATTTGACTTCGCGTCGCATTTCTTGCTTTCAGCTCGAGCTCCCCCAGTTCCTTCCTTGCTCTCTCCTTGTCGTCCTCCTCCCTTGCCACCGTCACATAGACACTGTCAGAGAAAATTCCGCAGAGGCTCATTCATTCATAAAGTGTATATCCACAGGACCAACACATAGGCTTTCTTGTTCAAGAAAGATCCAGAAAGTGATGAAACAGACCACATGCATAATCCTTAGCATCCGCAGGGAGAAGCTTGGGAAGGCACAGTTTTCAGCTCTGGGAAGGGGAGAGCCTAGAACTGACACCCTTGTCCTCGGCGAAGGCTTTGCTTTCCACTGGGCTGGTTCAGACAGGCTAAGTCAGGCTTGAAAATTGGGCCTCACGTTTCAGACAGTCAGTAAATATCACAGGAGCGCTGCAGGAACTTACTCCCTACTGTACTTCTCCCCCTCGGTAGTTCAAAACCGCTAAAAATATAAACTATGAGTCAGCTTTTAAAACTTCTGTGGTCCTGTCATAACAACAGCAGGCTGGACGTGAGGGGGCAAGAGCGAAAATCCAATTAATCCTTCCCCATGGGCAAAGAACTTTCTCAGATATTTCCCTTCAGCCCCAGCAGACGTTTTGCATGAAAGATCCCACCTGTCAGTTCTTCATATGTTTCAGGACAAAAGCTCTGAGGCAGCACTTTTATTTTAACTCGGAGGTACGTTTTATTAAAAATGCCTGTTACAGCCAGCTGGTGTCAAAGTGTTGGTTTGCTAACTAGGCGTCAGCTGAAGGATGTGATTCTCTGTGCTCATGAAGGGGAGGTGGTCTGCCGGGGCCAGGTGGACCACAGAAGGCGGAGGCCTGGCAGGGAGGGGGTGGGAGCCGGGGGATGTCCCTTCACAGCCCCTCCCATCAGTCTCCTGTCCTTTGTACATCGCCCCATCCCACACTGACTCCTGCTGTAAAACTGGATCACGCAAGGACACAGCCAAAATTACATTCCGATTTTCCTGTCACCATATTTGTTACGTTCGCGTAACATATGTTATCAAACAGGAACAGCGTTTGTGTCAGACACAAAATGCTGGAGAAACACAGGTTCTCTCACACTTGAGGGTATTTCACAGAGTGGGGACATCAGGCCCAGAGAAACTATCACCAAGAGGCCAGAAGTGGCCCCCCAACTCCAGAGGATCTTCAGGCGAGAACTGCCACCCTCCCTAGACAAGGGCCCCTCAGAACCTGACATGCTAGGCCACCAGGTATCACCACTCATTTGTCTGGCCCTCTGCTCTTGGCATCCTGAAGCTGTATTATGAGGGGTGGGAGCTGGTGTCACCAGCCATTCAGGCCAAAGGCTCAGGCTACCCCAGCCCCGACCCAAGTGGGTTTTCATAGACGAGCACTAGATCCAGAGACACTGACCCCAGGTTTGAGCTCCAGATCGTCACACACTGGTTTTTAACACACTTGGGCATCGGTTTGCTTTCCTTACAGCGTGTGTGTGTGGGGGGGGGCAGCATGAAAACTGAGCCCCTCATGCACTGCAGGCATGCAGTGTGCTGATGAACACACTTAGGAAGCAAGCTACACACACACACACTGGTGCCCACTGGTTGGGGGTCATCTTCCCCCACAGTAAGAAGACTCTCTTACTTTCAAGTCCTCTCAAGTGAAGTCTGCAAAATTCCGAGGTTCACAGCAAGGTGGCCAACGCTGAGCTCATCACGCTTCCCTGAGACCTCACCCCTGTCCTCTAGCCTACCCCTCAGCCACGGCACCAGCACTAAGTAGAAAGCAGGAGTCACCCCAGAGCCTCGTTCTTCCCCTCCCCTCCCACGGGATCCACCCTTAGAGCCTAGGGACCCTTCTTCCCAGTCCGTTCAGGATCCACACTTGCCGTTCCCCCTTCTTAGGTTGGACTCCCTCAGTTCTCTAGGCCTCAGTGTGCTGTCTGAAACCTCGCCCCCTCTATCCTACACAGTGCTATGTGCTCAAGTCCAATCACGTGACCCCACTGACACTAGCAGTGGCTTTTGGCAGTCTCGAGAAAGTCCATGGGCTTGGCAAGCAGACTCCTCATTTGGAATCTGGCCCTGGCCCTTGCATGCCTCCTGTCTAACCCACCCCACCTCACTCACCCCAATGTCGCCACGAAGCCGTGTGCGATGGCCATGCCATCCCCTGCACCAGGTCACCCCTGCACCGCCTGGATGCCCGGTGACCACAAGGATGTGCTCCCGAGGCAGGGATGGAGGGGAGGGGGCTTTTCCATTCCCTGCTCTATTACCTGTACCTCGACAGCGTCTGGCACGTGCTAGCAGACAGCTGACGAATACTGTGGAAGGAATGAACAATACGGTCACTGAAGACTCAAGGTGAGCATCATTTTCTCTTGGGAGCATTGGTTTTTCTTGATCTCCACAACCAAATGTGTCATCCTTCTTTGTGTGTCCCTTTCATCCCATACCATTTTGCAGGGGCCTGTCTTACAACAGCTGCTGCTCTGTGTTCTGATTCCTCAGCATCCCATGTGCCCTACGCTTGCACCAGGGTTTCCTCTCTGTCCCCCTGTCTCTCTCCCCGGCTTTCTCACTCTTACCCCATTTCATACAAACAACCAGTTACTGGGCCCTGTATCCTGTCTGTGATTAACATCTCTGCAGGCCTGTCATCAGGCACAGTGACAAGCACATGGGGTATCCATACATGTCAGGCCATCCCACATTCCCACCTGGCTGAGGAAGCTTTTTCTCCAGCTAATTCATGAGCCTAACTTATCAAGGCCACGTTCAAATGCACACCGCCCATTCAATACCTCAGTGCAAGTCTGATGAGGAAAAGCGATTGAGTCTTTCTCACCCAGGAACGCAAAGCCACTTCATTGTATAGATGACAAATAACATATGAATTGTAGGGCCGGCCGAGTGGCTCAGTTGGTTAAGAGCTCACTCAAGAGTGCAAGCTGAGCTCTGAGCAACAGCGGCTCGAGGCCAGCCTGAGCTGAGTTGCCGTTGAGCTGCCAACAACAGGCGGCAGGATGGCTCAGCTAAAAAAAAAACAAACAAACAAAAAAAAAACATACGAATTGTGATGCACAGGTACTATCATGAGACAGGACAGAATTACATTTCCTATTTAATATGTTTTGTTTATTCAGCGATGCCTGAAGGATCTGTGTAAGGTGAAAGTGAGACAAACAGACTAATGACAGCAGTGGGAAATAAACTGCTCCGAGATGTAGAATGGAAAAATTGAACACATTTGCTCTGAAAGATACACACACTGAATTCTGGCTGAGTCCATTTCTCTCTTTTCCATGAACAAATGAGACAGGATTTGGGGATTCTGGAGATCGCTTAGTTTGCGATGACAGAAGAATCACCGTGTGCCACCCTGAATGAAAAAAGCTTCTTTATCTGGTCGTTTCTCATGGCTCTGGGAGTATTTAGACATTATCTCGTTCCCCAGCTGTAGGGACCTTGACTACCAGCCCTGCCAATCAATGAGTGATAGTGGGGAAGAACAGTACATTCAACTGAAGGGTAAATATAATATTAAAAATCTCTGCCAGCATTGGCTTTGTCCAGCTAAATTGAATTTGTGAAATTGGAGAGCAAAGTCCCGTTGTGCCCACTGTGGCCTGAGCCTGCGGCCAGAAGGAGAGGGGACAGCCCAGAAGCCTGGGTGTCGATGCTGAGTCTCTGCTGCCAAGTGTGTGACCTGAGCATGTCCTGAGGACCAGGTTACTTACTGAGTCAGCAAGCCAGAAAACAACACCTACTTCCCAGGACCGTTGTGAGGGGTAAACATGAATTTGCAAGGATGTGTGTTAAAGAAACTGGTACAAATAAATGAGGATGATTATTATTATTGTGGTTTTGCTTCAATATTTCTGGTTGTTTGGGTTCCTCATAGGACAAGAAAATTTTCACTGATTCTGGAAATTTTTACTGACTAGCTTGGTTGCCAAGAAGAGACACAGAGTGGATACCAGTCAGAGTTCCCTGACTGCATACGTGGTGAGGGATGGATAAGCTATGGCCTGGGCAGGACCTTGGCTGAGAGGTGTTATAGGTTAAGTTGGGTTCCCCTAGAAAGATATGTTAGCATCCTTGCCCCCCAGGACCTCAGAATATGACCTTACTAGGAGATGGGATCTTAAAGGAGGTGCCCTAGTTAAAGTGAGGTCACTAGGGTGGGTCCTGCTCCTGTGTGACTGGGGTCCTTATCGGAAGAGGACATTAGGACACAGAGGAGAGACCGTGTGAGGACACAGGGAGAAGACAGCCGTCTACATGCCAAGGAGAGAAGCCCAGATAGAGCCAACCCTGCCCACACCTTGATCTCTTGCTCTGTTCGACTCCCAATTGACTCCTGGCCTCCAGAACTGTGAGATACTAAATTTCTGCTGTTGAAGCCCCCTGGTTTGTGGTCCTTTGTTAAAGCCACCCCAGGAAACTAACACAAGGGGCGAACATGTCTCCCCACCAGAGAAATGCCACCGTCGGCCACCATGGTGTCCTACGCAAATACAAACATGCCTCCCCTGCCCACCTTGTGTGTTAGCATCCCTATCCCAGCAAACGGACAATGGCCTCTTGATCTTCAACTTGAAATAAAATTGAGAAAAAGATTTTTTTAAGTGTTCAAAAGTTCCCTTGAAAAGCTGCTCTCAAACTAAGAAATAGCAGAAGTGACTTGGAGCTTTGTGTCTTCTCACTACTCTCATCTCAGGTGGCCTTCCTCACCCTGCTGCCATGATGACCCAGTGTGACAGGTCCCCTAGACCTCCCCTGAGTCCTGGCCTCTGCATCTAATTGCCTCCTGGATTCCCACTTGGATGCACCTCAAATCAATGTGTGTCCAAAACCAGAATGATGTCCCACAGCCCCCTTCCCTGGTCCCCACCAGAGTTCACACAAACACCGCCATCTCACCAGTCACGCTCCCTGCTCCCTCACCCAATACCTCCGTTGGAACCATCATCTTTCCCCACCTGAATGGCGGCATGTCTCTCCCTCCCAGATAACCCTCTCCCCAATGTGCTATTCCACTCGCCTGGCCCACTATAACAGCCCACGGGTCTTCCCAAGCACCCCAGCCTCTACAGCCCATTCTCCTCATAGCCACCCTCATGCTCTGTGAAAAGCTCAATCTGGTCATGTCACGTCTGCAGAAAGTCTATGAATTCTCACGCACCGCTGGTGGGGCTGCAAATCGGAACCACGTTAGAAAGCAGCTTGGCAGGATCCATTAAAGGGTGCTGTGCTTAGGTCCCAGAAACGCCACTATTAGGAAAACCCAGCTGAAAGGTGGAGCAGAATCACCAAGTAGTTCACAGTAGGGTTACTCCAAACAGCCAGACATGGGGAACTGCCCAGATTCTGTCAGTAGGGGAACTGAGAAGCTAGATTCTGATCTTACAGTAAGCAGCTGCTACAAGCAGCAAATGGATGACACTCATATCATTGAGTGAAGAAGGCAAACAGCACACAATGGTAGGACTCCGTTTATGTGAAGTTCAAGATTGGTCGAAACTAACTTACAGTGGTACGAGGTAGGGAAGGGGTTGCCTCGGGAGCGTGCCAGTGACTGGGAAGAGACCCGGGAACTTTGGGGTGTCAATGCTGTTCTGTTTACGTGACATGCTGATCACACTACGTGCTTGGTGTGAACATGTGTAGGCTGACCTGTATGGGCACTTTTCTGTAGGGCTAAATGTTGGTGTCTCCCCCGACCCCAAAATGCATATGTTGAAACTGTACCCTCAATGCGATGGTGTTAGGAGGTAGAGGCCTTTGGAGGTGGTTAGGATCCGATGAGGTCATGAGGGCTATGGAATTAGCACTTATATTATATGAGTCCACAGAGCACTCAGACTCTCTGATCTCTCCAGGCGAGGACACAAGAAGTCGCAGTCTGCACCCAGAATGGCCCTCAGCGCAACCCACCATGCTGGCACCCAGATCTCAGACTTCCGGCCTCCAGAGCTGTGAGAGATCAATGTCTGCTGTTTATAAACCATCTGGTCTGTTACTTTGTGACAGTAACCCAAATGGTGTTATAAAATAGCATGTTATACTTGAGTTAAAAAAAGAAAAAGTAAAAAACAAACATCACTGATGACTTTCCACTGCTCTTTCTATAAAGACCAAAGCCTTAGCTTGCTTCAAGAACCTTCTTTGTTTGGTCCCTGCTCCCCACTCTCTTCCCTGCTCTGGGCTCCAGTGTGTGCCTCACTGGTCTTCTCTGCCTCCTGGGTCCTTGCACAGTCTGCTCGTTCGGCTGGCCCTGGGCTGCTCGGTCCTCTCCCTTCATCTGTTATATTTTCTGCTCATCCTTCAGATTGCTACTCAAGCCACTTTCTTGGCAAGATCTTCCCATGGCCCCTGGGCCCAGGTGCTCAGGTGCCCATTTTATACTCCTGTACTCTCCTTCCTGGCACTCGTCCCAGTTTACAATCATATGCTTGCATCTTTGATTCATGTCTGTGTGCCCACTGGACTTAAGGGCCACACAGTCAGGATGCTTATCACCCTACCATCACTGGGTCTGCGGTACCAAGCCCAGTGCCTGCCCTGTCCAATCTGCTTAATCAGTATCCACAGGCTGAAGAGGGAGCCATCGTAAGAGCACTGCTGTTTCTTTGCATCAGACATCTCAAAAGACGGCCCTCCGAAGTTCTGAGCCTTCCTTCTCAATGTCTAAATCCTTTTGGCTGAAACCAGAGTTCCTTTATCCTCATCTTTCCCTCAGTGAATAGACATGAAGGTACCACTGAATTTCCATTTTCCACACACTCTTTTCATGTCCTTGAAGTTAGCTATGCAGTCGCTTCTGATTTTCATCTATTCAGTTGCAAAAAGCTGATCTGTAGAGATCAGTCATTCATCCCTACTCTCTCATGGTGCTTTTGTTTAAATGTAAACTCAGCCATGCAGTTACATGAGGGAAAAAACGGATCTGAACACCTACATTTCACCAGCAGTGGTGGACGCCGCTTCACACAGCCGCAGAAGGCACATCTAAAATCACATCACCTAACATCCATCGAACACCAACCGGTGAGGGACCAGAAACTCGGAGCACTCAGGTAACATCACAGAAGTAATCCAGCCACTAGGAACCAGAGGCAGGACTGGGACACAGGCAGCCAGGCTTGAGTACCTTAACCTCTGCTCGGTGAAAATGCAGCAATGCTTCATTTTCCCTCTACAGGTCACTAAGCTGTAAAAATGCACAACTCTGGATGCCTGTATGTTGTTGACTTTTCTTTACACAGTAATGGAGATAAGTTATTGTCCCATCATATGTGGAATTTAGCCATTAAATTCATAAGAATTCACTAAGCAGAACATGACGTCCTTGGCGCTCAGGGTCATAATGTAGCTGGTCCATAACTAGATCAGGAAGACTGGAAATGAAAAACACATCTGGGGCCATCCAATTAATCCTCCCGGCTGTACAAGTTGGGGCTCTGCAGTCAGGCTTGTCTTAGCCACTCCCCAAATAGTGGGGGTTCTGGACCTCTTGATGAGAAAGGACACCCTCATATTGAACTAAAAGTTCCTCTTCTCATTTTTAGTTCATTGCTGTGGGGAGGTCTGCTGGTGACTGTCACCTTGACCCTTGATCCTGTAGCCCCCGTCTGGGCTCCCTCCAGGGTGGCCTTTTAGCTGGGTATGATATCAGCACTGGTTCTACGGTTCCACTGGGACAGTTCTCCATCCAGGGGGAACCATCTTTCCTAAACTGTGGGCACCCTGGGCACACCCCAAGCCCCCCAGGCCTCACACTGGGCCATTAGCAAGGGGGGAATCAAAGGGAGGTGGGACGGACAAAAGAAGTCCACACACAAGTCCCTAAGGCAGCATCAGGAATTAGAGAATCAGACTCATGACTCATCCTGTGACTTGTGTACCTCTAGTTTGTCTTCACCAATAACCTGCTTGGCCCCCAAAAACCACAAGCCCTCTAGAGGCTGAATGGCTGCACAGAATTCTGGGTTCTGCAATGCTGAAACCAGGGGAGATATTCAAACATGAAGCTTTAAACCCAGATGGCAGCTGCTGTGGTTTGTGCTAAAGACATGGTCGTTCTTCATGAGTGGATGCCCAGGGGCTGCCACTATCATTACATCTAGTTAGGAACTTAAGATGCCAAGAGAAGGTGGGAGAAGGCCCACAGGGTTCCCCACCACACGTTGGGCTCTCAGGCCTTCTTTAGCCTGCATACCACATTGTTTCCAACTGGGAACGAGTGCAGGGGAGGCCTGGGAGACGTAGCTAATGGCTGCGGAATGGTCCTATTAGCCAATGGGACCCAATCGTTCATACACTGTCTGGTGTAGTTGCTCTATTCCCTTCCCCCTTTGGTTTTATTTACTTGTGGTCCCACTTCCAAGGCCAGACTATGGTGGGAAATCATCAACTCTCCAGCTTCTTCATATGGACCTTCAGGGAAAGGTAGAGGGAAGGAGACGAGCAAAGCTACGCAGCACTCGATGTTGCCAAAGAGGATGGAGGGTCGACCATGGGTTCTTCTGACCCTTTGCGATCCAGAGTGATAACAGTTTAGTCACAATGAATGGGTGTGTTTAGCTTAGGTAACGACAGACCCAGACGAGCTAGAGGGGAGTTAACAGACCATCCCAGCTATTCTGCTCACTTACTAATGAGAAAACAGTGAGCAAGACCAGGGAAGCAAACTGCCCAAGACCCCTCGAGTGGTCACTTCTGCTCACAAGGTCCAAGCTGCAGCCTTGGTGACAGCTGGCTGTCGGCACAGCAGCAGAAACTCAGCCAGAGCGCCTGGGCTCCATACAAAGAGTCCCACGATGGCTGACACTCAATGCCCAGTGGCCCTGTCACCAAGACCTGAGGCTGGCTGATGGCTCACCTCCCCAATAGCTTGGCTGCAGCGACCCTCTCCTTATACTAACAGCACCCTCCGAATATCACAGCTGTGAGTGTGTGTCGCAGCCGTAATGGAAACTCAGCTTGCCATCAGCCAGGGCAGACTGATTCCTCTACTGGTGTTTATATCCATGAATTAGACAAGTTCAAGGGCAAAGTGGGGTCAGAGACAGCTAGTCCCCCACGGGCACGTCCAGACAATAATGTGAGTGGATCTTGAAGACTTAGGACGTCTGCATCCCAGGTTCTGATGTAGTTTGTGTGCCTTCGTTTGTGTCTCACTTAAAACTATGATATTCTTAATAATTCAGGAGTTTACTAAAGGGATGAATTGTGTTTTATTGCTTTTAATTGGAGGGCTATGGAAAAAAAAAGTTTTTCAGTAAGAGAGACAAAACCAGGGGAAATGAGTTTGCTAGTAACTTTTGGCCAGGCATATACTTAAGCATTGCAGTTTAAAGTTATTTAAGATACCTTCTTCCAGTGCAGAAATTGGAATTCAGCACTTCAATTACATTCTCCCCACAGAATCTCTTCTACTTTTTGTTTTGGTAGTCTATCTCCCGTGCAAAGAGGGCCCCTGATCGCGACAGAGAACCCATTTTCTTTGGTAGCTTGAAATGTATTATTTGAGTTTTCCTTAATGGTTTCCCAACATGCTTTATCATTGATAAGACTTGTCCTTATGATTTAAAACCCTTTCAATTCAGTTCCTTACATGAGTGCTCCATTAAATTTTATGAGTATTAGCTCTAGTTTTCAAGTCAATAGTGAACTGTCGTATAAGACACGACGCTATGGGGCAGTGGAGAGGGACACAGGAAGAGCTCTGGGCAAGGGACACCACAGACGGTGCTGTGACACCAGTCCTTACTGCTCATCAGGCTACCTGCAGCTCTGCTTCTGGTCTGCGGCTGTATTATATAGATTGCTCATCTATTCTTGGCTTTGAACTTATAACCAGTAACGACAGCTGATTAGCCTCACCCCTCTCCCTTCCCCCTCTCATCCCAAATCTTTCTTGATAACTCGATATTCAGATAATGAGTTTTCCTCGTCAGGGCTCCTTAAAGGGGTCATTTATGGCAGGAGATCTTGTTGGGACCTGACTCAGAGAGGACACTTATGGGATTGGGCCCTGGGTGTGAACTCCCTTCCACGTGAAGGGTGTCAGGGTCTTCTCACAACCTTCTTCCACAACCATCTCTGTGTGAAATAAGCTGAACTCATGAGGGGATGCCTGGAAGACATCTTTATGTGTGGTGCTGGGAAATGACATGCAACGGGAGATTATTTTAGAATGTAAAAGGAAGTATTAAAACCAAAAGCACATGTCAAAACCAATTTCATAACTAATGGCTTATCTGGGGTACAAGGAACTTGCCTCCGAAATACGCTCTTATCTGGGAAACTGCAGTGATCCCCACAATAGGTTTTATGTGAAAAATGAGCTGAGTAGGTAAGTTAACAAAGATTTTTTTTTTCCCACTGGTTTCCAGAGCATCATGAAGACTGTGCTCATCTGGATTGGTTTAAAATAAAACTCAGTAAAGTTGTTTTGTTGTTTTTTGTTTTCAGAACAGATGGAAAGAGGGACACAAAGGCTAACAGTATGCAAACAATAGGAAAATTTCTAACAGTCATGGGCAAAGAAATGGAAATTTAACGTAAGTCTAGGAAATAGCTACAACTTCAGTCCTAGAAAGCCATTTTCCAATCTACGTGGACACTTTGAAGATGAATCTCTGTCGCCCTGTCTTTAGCCAAAATATCAGGCTATGGGTCTGTCGGGGACCCAGAGCGCAGGGCTTCAGGGTGACCGGCAGGGACCAGCAGACCAGAGTCAGACGCTTTTGAAGAGTTAGATCAAGAAAAGTTGCTGGGAGAAACGAGAAAGAATTTTCAAGCAAATGGAAAGAAATAACCTTATGACCAAAACCAGTATGAAACATACTTTCTTTTTTCATTACAAACATGGAGAATTTTTTTAAAAGAATGAAAGAAAGCCAATGTTAACAGGAATCAAATGCCCACGTAATTGAATAGATGATCAAGCACCAAAGCAAAATTCTCATTTCTGAGACATCGGGATTGATCTGCCCAGACAGTACCATCTGCACAGATTGCATCAATCAGGCTGTCCTCCTCACCAGTCTTGCAAAGAAAACAAAAAATCTCAAGCTCCGTTAGGCTACTAGCTGCTCCAAGGATGCTTAGCCAGGAGCTGGGGCGCCCGGGAGTGTCAGCCTGGGGGCTCAGAGCTGCCTAACGGGACCATGGCATCCCTAAGACGGAACAGAGGGAAGGATGAAAGAGAAAATAAAAGGAGAAGAAAAAGAATGAAGGGGGGAAGAGGAATAGAGGAAGGAGTGGAAAAAGAGAGGCAGAAAACATAAGTAAAAATGAGAGAGACGGGGAAGGGAAGAAGAATAGTAGGATCTGCAGAGAAAACAGTCCAGTGTTTGGGGCCAGGTCTCCCCTCCGCTACCTCCCCTGAACCCCAGCCACATGACTTATTCCTCCAGAGATGATTGTCCTCTGATGCTTCTTTTTCCCTTGTCCCCAGCCAGCTAAGCAGGAGCTTTCAAGTTCACTGAGTACCACAACACTGATTGCAAAACAAATGGAATATTGGCGGAGGCCTGCGAAAGGGAAGGGAGGTGCTTTTCTCTCCCTTTCCCAGACGGGGGGTGCAAGAGTTCCGCTCACTTTAAGATGAGTTCCACTCGGGCCAGCCGAGTGGCACGGTGGTTAAGCGCTGGCTTGGGAAGCCAGCGGCCCCTCGAGTCCCACATATGAGGGCCAGTGACACTGTCCTCAAAAAAAAAACAAAACAAAAAAACAACATGAGTTCCACTCACTTCTAGAGATGGCCATAAGCAAAAGAACAATCCAAGCCTTCCAGCATTAAAAGGACCCTGTCCCTATATTAAGCTAAACACAGCGTGGGGCTGTTTCCTAACCAGGGTTTCCAGTTCATTGCTTTATAATCATTTGCAAAGACTTACATTTTTTCCTAAACACATAGAAGTGTAGGGAAGATCTGTTTACACGTATCGACACAGCAGGGGACAAGAACTGCTGACTGATGGGAAACTCGGCACCACATCTGGGCCGCGGGCTGTGTGCCGAGGCGCGGCCATTCTCAGGACTTCACCGTGAATCCCTCCTGCCCTACACACTCAGGAGGGGTGACCAGCAGCCTCATTAAAAGCATCTATACACCTGACAGGGACTCTCTGATGGCTGCAACAGGCGCTTCGGCTTCTCCTGGGTACCCTGCTAGTCCCTCTATTATTATCTTTTCTTAAACACAGTTCCACCAGCCCTTAACCGTCTCTGGCATGTAGCCACAGGGAGCCTTATGCGAAGCAGACCAGATCTTGTGTGCTGCCTGTTCTCATCTGAAGCAAAGCAGGTATATCAGTCAAATATGAACAGTTACTTTCTTTCAACCTGTCTCATTTCCAGGCACACGGAATGGCAGTGTGGTAGCCAACCACACATGTGGATAGGTAATGGGAGATAGAGAAGCAGATTTAAATAAAATAGTCCTCATTCTCGTGCTTAAGTCTATGTACTGCTAAGTCAGCCATCTGAAGCGTTACAGCAAGGTGGGTTTTAAGAAGGCACACGCACCTCATAATATACCCCAGAGCCAGAAATGTGAAGGTAGGCCTTAGAGCTGGGTGACGTTATCAAGGAGGCGAGTGATTGGGCTAACTTTGCTGTTTTTTTTTCTTATGGATTTCATAGGATTAAAGATTGGTTGACCCACGTTGATAAAGGAAGTCTTAGAAAAACTGCGTTCCCTCTGAAGTTCGTCCCAGGAAGTCGCGCCCTCCTTGGGCACAGAGGACGCGCAGGCGGTAAGCTTAGCCAGAGCGCCCTCTTGTGGCCAAAGAGCCGCAGTGATGCTATTCCCTAATCCCTTCTCTGTGTTAGCAGCCCTCCTGTTATTTTAATTACTGATTAATTACACCCTTTCATCACAGTTAGAGGAAGAATCCATACAAAGCACAACGGCTAGCGAGTAGAAGGCATGTTCTTTGGTTTTTCCTTCTTACTGTAACATCATTTCTTTTTAATGCTCTCTCGGCTTAGTAGTAGCTACAATTCGGGCTCTGGGGCCAGGCTCACTGGGTTCAAGTCCCAGGGCTCTGGCTGGCAAGCTGTCCTCGGGCCAGTTACCAACTCCTCTGTGCCCAGCACCTATCTCCTAAGTGGCCGTAACAGGAGATGCAAAGGACTTTGAGAGTGCCTGGAACCTTGAGACCAATGTTAGCTGTTGGTCATTATTGTTATTGTTGACATTATTTTTTAAATACATCAGAGAATTGTTACATCTGTGCTTGATGTGACCTCAGAGATCATTAAGTCCAACCTCCTCAGATTCTAGGTGAGAACCCTCCAGTCTGAAGGAGCCTGTGAGCTGCCCGCAGTGCCCCAGCCATTCGATGGCAGAGCTGAGATTTCAGTTCTCCTGCCTCTACGAGACCCAGGTCCGTGGCCTCCCAGCAGAATGTCCTTTAGGAAGTGCTCCTTTGGTTCTGAGGGGCAGGGCTCCTGGGGGCATGTGGGATCCCAAAGAGTCAGTACCAAGCCTCACTCAAATACGAGTCAGACGGCTGGGTAACCCCTGTCCACTTTTATTAGGATGGTGTCAGGATGATGAAATCTATGTTCCAAGCCCGGGAGAACAGGACGATGCGAAGTAAAGTCTACCTAGAAGCCTCCCACATGTTCAGGAAGCCTAAAATGACCACACACAAAAAAACTAAAATCTAACGCGTGTAAAGCTGTTTCCACGGGACTAGATTCCCGCCACTCCCGCCCCTCTGAGACAGCACCCGCCTCTAGTGACCAAGGTTCCACAGGGCGTTGTACGAGTGTGGGCAACGAGGCATGCTGGCTATGGGGCTGACCTCTTTAATGAAAAATTCTGTTCATTTTGCTTTTAAAGAAGGTACTGTGTCACAAAAGCACAAATGTTTCCATTTATATGGGGTACCTAGACTAGGAAAATTCATAGAGACAGAAAGTAAAATGTAGGTTACCAGAGGCTGGGGATGGGGGCATGGAGGGTTATTGTTTAATGGGTGTGGCAATGTTGCCAAGAAAATATATGCCCATCTGCGGATTAGCTAGTTCTTACACTTTTGAATCTCAATCTGACGTTTATGTTATTGAGCTAAAGATTATTTTATCTTGGGTTAAGACTCATAATACAACAAGGACTTAATGAGGGAACATAACCTCCTCTCTCAGGCCAACCTCTGGGGTTCCTATAACCCCCTTTTGATTCCCAGCAGCACCCAACACTGACGTATAAACAAACAGGTGTAAACACAGTTACTGGTCAATGTGGTCTTGGGCAAACATGAAGAGTGGCCATTAAGAAATGCTTCGAGAAAACCCTTCCAAAGCAAACAAAGACATGTGGACTTCCAATATGAAATGTCAGCACATGACAATTACCAGATTCCCCCACGTCAGCAGGCTTGAAAGGAGCTCTAGAGTAGAGATGGGAAGACCGGGCCCTCATCACAGCTCGCCCACTCACGAGCTGCAGGCCTTTGGCAAGCAGCATGACTCCTCTGCGACCCAGCTTTTGCTCTTCCATATAATGGACTCACTGGGTGCTCTCTGGAGGCTGTCAGTCATCATTCTGCGATCTGGGCCAAAAGCCGGATTGAGTCTACCACACCCATGGTATAGGGTACCAATTCAGAGCTATGTAATCCAAAAACTTCCAGAACAGATTCCATTGTACTACAGTTACAATATTATGCACTAAATTTTTCAAAATTCTACCTTCTCTTTGTAGAATAACCTGCAAATGAAGAATGAAAAACTGAACATAGGACTTCACATATAAAACCAAAAACAAAATTGAAGGAACAATGTACAAGATTTTTGTTTAAGATATTCTTCCTACCACCCACCCCTTCTTTTTAAACACTCCTGCATGCAGTCCAATACCAAAAAATGGTGTCACATCTCCTCAGATTTTCTGATGACATTAACAATATGTAGAAAATAGAGGCAACATCTGTAAGCCATGTAAATGGAAGACCAAGACTTTCTTGAAATCCAGAGTAGACATATGAAAGCCTAATATGAGGGGGAGAAAAAAATGAAAACTTCTCATATTTCTTCCCTGCTTTCCTCTGAAAATTTCCCCTCGGAAATGAGATTAATGAAAAGCTATTAATATTATTTTTATAAGTATGATGAGTTGTGTACGTTTTCTGTTGTTAATTTTGTATAGTGAAAACTATGTTTAAGCTCATATATGCATCATATATTATTGCTAGCTGGCTATATGCTGCAAAAGGATGTATAAAAAAGATCATTTAAAAACGTCTACAGTGTCAGCCACTGCAATCCTTTTGTGTGGACATTTAGACACAACTCCCCCATGTAACAGTGCAGGGCATTTTCCTCTTCAGGGGCATATGATTTCCCCAAGAAAAAGAAGGCCTAAATACCCTTTGATTCTGAGATTCCTCCCATGGACTCCTGATCTAGGGCGGTCCTTTCCCTTCCCATCATGCCTTGGGGGCTGGGAAGAGACTAGACACTGGCAGCAGCATCCTTCTGTTTCTACGGGAGCAGAAACAAGGGAGTCATTACCCTACTTTCTGAAAGCGTTCAGGACAAAGAAACAGATGAACTAGTCTAAAGAGTCTGGTATTGGAAAGAAGCTGTGCTCTGTCTCTTGACAGGTTTATAAGTTTAATCTACACAAAAGGTCTAAAAAAAACACACCACATTGTCTTATTAAACATAATGGTTCAAATTTATCTGAAATTGACATGAAACCATACTTTCATTAAAAGAATGTTTTATAAAACTGTGTCAGTCATAACCAAATTCTTATTAGTCCAATATTTTAGTGGACTAATAAGTGGACTCATTAGTCCAATATTTAGCCCAGAGGGGACATCACTATGAACTTTGTACATGTGCTACATGATGCTTCTTTACCAGCTAATGCAGACATGTTTGTCACATATTGGCCCTTATCAAATGGGGTGACCGACTTCATCCTATGAAAACAATCTAAATATCTTGGAGTCAGTTCAAATACTCACTGTGTCACTTATTTGCTATGTGAAGTGGGGCAGGTTTAGCCTACATGAGCCTCAGCTTCAGCAAACGAATGTTTACAGAAACATTTGTCTACCTTCAAGCTTAGAAGCCAACAAAATGATATTTATAAATTAATCCTGACAGTGCCTGGCACACAAGATGACTCCAGTAAATGGCAGTGGCTGGCATTGTTGTCCCACATTGCAAGTCATCTTGAGATGATCACATTCATGATATGAAAATATTGCCAAACTCAATGTTTTCCCAAGTACCACAAGGCTGTACAAACGTATCCGTGGTCGCTTGAATTGGCTCAGAGACACTTACAAATCCTCTAAAGCAAAGAGGAATCAAGAAATCTTGATTCTTCTTCCAGAACATTAACTACAGGTTCCCTGAACACTGCCCTGAAGAACCAAAATATTGTAAAGCAATCACACCCAAAACACTGTATTTGAAGACAAACGCGATACCCAATGATCAGAGGGAAACAATCATCAAGGTATTTTATAAGCAGGTTATTATTCTTGAAGGATATTCTCAAATAACTAAAAATGAAAAATCTACTAAAAAAATGGAAAACTTAACTAGTCATGTCTTCAGTACACCTCTCCCGAGTTCCCATATGACACCGCTCATGGAATCCTCCCAAGGGGAAGCAGCTGTCATAAGTGACAGGAGCATTGAGAATACTGAGCTCAAAGGCAGGATTCCATCTCTGCTCTGCTGAGAGCTGTCAGGGCTGTTTCCAGCCCTTTCGGTCTCTGAGTCGCAAAGACTCTCAGGTTCCTCAAGTACACAACTAACGGGTTATTTTACAAGTCAGAAATGAAACCACTGTTATAATAAAGCTTTCTACAACTTTTAAAGTATTATAATTGTAGTCAGTGAATGGCATTTTGCAGCCAGCTCATTCCATTTGGTGAGACAGCCAACTGACAAATTTTCAAGAATTTTTAAGCTACTTGTTAAACCACTGAAATCAGCCATGATGAGGGCATTTACACAATGGAAATGGGCAGACATTGCAAATCAGTGCTTTTTTTTTCCTGAACAGCTGATTATTAAACATTTACCTTCACACCACTGGTTCTAGTCAATGTTGTAAATATACATGAAATTTCCTAGGCCAACTGATGAGCGAACAAAAGTTCAGAGGAAAAGAATCTATTGTAAACCTTTGCAGAATATTTGAAATAGCATCTCGAAACCACCTGGCTCCTCTCTATTTCTCCCTGAAGACAAGGGATTGCAGACTCCTGAGGAGCCCCCGGTGGGTCAGATTGGAAGGCTGTAACCTGAGAAGAACCAGGGAAACCCTGCAACCTTACTGGGCCAGCGGTCAGGCTGTAGATTTCTAGCCCTCTAAAGAGTCTCATCTATTTTGCCACTCCAATCTGGAGTGCTTTCCAACCAACCAATGGGTTTGCAATGGGCTCAAAGTATTGGTAATTTCCCTAAACAGCCCCTGTGGTTAATGATTGGTATCAGGTATCACCTGAGCCTTGGGTTTTGAAACCCAAGACAGGCTCCTGTGGATTCTCAACTTTCTTTTCAGTTAAGGACAGAAGACCTTCAGTGCACCCATCCCTGTGGCTGTGCTGTCAAAAATGCCTGGTTTGAAAATGGATAGGCCTGTGGCCCACAACTTGCTTGCTGGCCAGATAACCTATAGAGGCAGGGCTCAACACCTCTCCAAAGATATGCAGTGGAAAGGAGGAAGTAGGGTTGACACAGAAATTTAGGCTGGAGGTGGAAACATTACCCATAAAAAGGGAGACCAGCCTCCTAACTGGCCCTAGTGTCTCCATTGGAGTGATCTTTTGCAAGTGCACTGTTGATCATGCTACTGCCTTGTTTAAGGTATCTCAATACTCAGGGCTTGGGGAATAAGTACAAGTGGCGTCCCATGTACATATAGCTAAATACAGAGCAATTATGTATCAATGTAACAAACTGATACATAGAATATGTCTCCCTTCTGTGAGAAATATGCCTTTTTGTTGACAAAATATCAACACAACATGTAAAGCTATGGTTTTATATAAATGAGTCAGGACCGTAGTAAAAACAACTAAATTGGATTATTGTGCATGCAAGTGTTCTGTTTAGAGTTTGGTGATGTTAGAATGAGAAATGCAAAGAGAAAAATTATAGATTATTATTGTATTCTATAATACTTACTTTAGCAAACTTACAAATTATGTTATTTTAATTAATATTTTTATATAAGCATTACTATAATGATCTAAAGAATTTAAAATATTCCAACTTTACAAAAGTTTAATATATTTTCACTCATTAAAGATGAAGATGTAAGTTAAGGGTAAAAACAAATAATGAATACTATTCTTCATATTTGCAAAAAATCTTTTAAAGTATTCAGAATTATCTGTAAAATTAAAAAAAGACAAATTATAATAAAAGAATATCAAAATATTAACTAAAAAAAAGAATCTATTGTGAGGTGATATATCTCATTCAGATTCTGAAAGAAGCATTGTATTCACAGAGAATGGACACAATTAGATGCGTTAAATCAAAAGACGAAAGAAGAATATTCACTTTGTAAACAAAGCAAGTAATATAAGAGCATGAAAATGGAAAAACAGCACAAGTTACTGTCATCTTGTGTACATCCTGGGGCCTGAACTTGATTTTGAGTGAGATCATCAAACTACATCATCATAAGACCCACCAAAATGTGAAACAGTTGAAGGATAGGTAAACGTTACGCAAGATATAGTGACTGTTGTCATGAAACCAGGAAGAAAATAAACCCAAAGAAGTGAGTAATAATTAGGCTCTGACAAAAATTCAGTAGCTATGTCCTTTCTGAGAAAGAAGCTTCCAAAACAACAACTTGTCTAAAACAATGACAGGAGAGGCACTTACGGAACAAAAATGTGAGAAACTCTGCTTGAAGGACAACCTCAACCTGGACCCTGGGGTCCTGGTTAGACGATGGCCAGTCTGCCCCTTAGGATTCCCACTCACATGGGAATACCAGAGCCCAGAGGAAACCCCTGTTGCTGACATTCTGGTAAGGACATGCAAGTGCCGACTTTACAGGAACAGAAGAAAATAAGGGTGAAGACTTTCTTAAGATACAGAAAGCAAAAAAAAAAACTGATTTAACTAATATCATTCGAAGGCAAAAATGCCCCTTAAAAAATGTTAATGAGATATAGAACCATTCTCAGATGCTTGGTGGAAGAATGCCATCGGGAATTCTGCCAGAGTCACCCGGCATCCTAGGGACCGCCAGGCACGGGACCCAGGTTTTCATCCCACTGCTCCCACTGGGCACAGGGGACACTGCCATCTACGGCACGTGGCAGGAAACTGTGATTAGAAAGATTTGCCCCAATTCAAGGAATGAACTTGGGAGAGATATGGGGTAGAGACACGATTCTAACTCAACCCACATTTCAGTTTTTGTAAGTACACACAAAACTAAACATGAGGCATATAAAATTCCCAGCACTCTGAGGGAGAAATGAGTACACTGTCATCAGTGGGCGAAGGCATGATGACTTGGAACAAGGACAGGGAGAAAACAGCCCTTATTTCCCTTAATTTTTTTTTTCTGAGAATGTATACTTTTCATATATGCTTGATTATGAAAAATTTCAAAGATGCCCCTACTACTGTCTCTCTCTCTCTCTCTCTCTCTCTCTCTCTCTCTCTCTCTCTCTCTCTCGCATGCGCACACACACACTCACACAGAAACACCCAAAAAAATTCCTTTTCTGATATATTATTATGTTGAATGTCATGTGTCTTTGGCTTAGAATACTATCAGTTTTTCATAAACTAGAAAACCAATCAGATGTCAGAGTCCTTAAAGTTTTAGAAACAATTATAGATTAGTTTGTAATAAAACGCTAAACTATTTTAAGTTAATTTAGTCTGTAAACATGAAGTAGTCTGGAAATAAGACACTACTACCTCGGTTAACGTAAGCACTTACATTTTTGAGTTCTTTAACGATATTTCCTGTCATTGTTTTTAACAATTTCTTAAAGATACCACTACATTTCACCCTGGATTTCCAAATGTCTGCGGTGCAGACATACGGCATCTAACCACAGGAAGGCACCAACCTTAGCTCCCTTCATCACCAAGGCTTCCCGGGTACGGTGGCAGGCAGCCACCTTGCCGTGTGATCCCATGTGCGTGCTGACTGACATGCTGACTGACTGTTGAGGCAACAGGTGGAAAGGAGAAAGAAGCCCCATGAGCTTGGCTCATGACTGTCCAGATCTCAGTCTTTGACTAAGTCCATTGGTGGGAAAGACCCGGTTTCCTGACTCTCTGGTACTCAGGGCACCCCACCATCTGATGGTGCTTCTTGTTTCCTTTAGAAGAAAAAAGAAACTCAAGCAGAATGCAAAAGAAAAGAGAAATAAGAGTTACATAGAAATCGGTTTTCAGATTGAGTCACAAGAGATTTTAACAGCAAAAACTTTTGAAGTTGGTGTAAAATGGAGATAAACAGAAAAGAAATACAGCAGGGGAGAAAGACTCAGATGAGTGATGGAGAAGCAAGTGAAAATATCAGGTAGACATGGGGCATGGTGCAAAAATCGTGGAGGAAAAAAACTGTACAGGAAACAGAAGATTAAAACCAGGTGAATCCTTAGAAGAATGCTGGTTTCCAAACGGTCTCAGGTAAAGAGACATATCTCCCATCAATGAGGCCATGAGCTCAGGCACCATTCCCCGGGATGCTCAATCGAGAGTTACAGAATGTGTTTTAAAACAGGAGGGGGCCGGCCGAGTGGCGCCGTGGTTAAGCGCTGGCTTGGGAAGCCAGCGGCCCAGGTTCGGTCCCACATGTGAGGGCCAGTGACACTGCCCTCAAAAAAAAACAAAAAAAAAAACAGGAGGTATCTTCTGGGTTTTGAAGGCTCTTCCTGAAAACCACTGACCATTCAGTGTCAATGTCAAGGTCACCTCACAGCTCATCACTATCTTACGTCCCACCTCTGTTGCTGACATTTCTGCTTTCCCAGAAACCCAACACAAGAACATCCCAAGGAGCCAAGCAGGAGATACTAAAATACCAACAAGGCAGAAGCATGAAAGGAAGGTATCGCCCACTGATCTCCCCAGGAAAGCCCGACACCCGAAGCCAAGCTGGACTGTATAACATCTTTAAGAAAGTAAACAGAAAAAGAGAAATTACAGGAACCCACCAAATTATAACCGTCAATCAAACAACAACAAAGTCATCTAAGATGGTGAGTGAGGGGAACACTAAATGGGAGGCGGGCAGGCAGCATGTGAACAGACAAGAATGAAGGCACGACCGTCATGGAACCAGAGACCAGCACAGCACACGACTTACATTCAAAACGGCACTCTACCCTCCTCCTGAGATTTTCTATTCAAAACGAGTGCAAAGGAGATGAAGGGGTTTTATTCATCTGAAGTCTGGTGGTCAGCTGTAAATGAATTATCCACTGACTAAACATTGAGGTCACCTGGAGAGCACTGGAAAAATGCTGAGTCCCAGACGCCGCTTGGACTAAGGCCGTCAGGAAAGCCAGTGAGGCTCTATTTTTATGGGGCAACTGAATTACTGATTGAGTTAGTAAAATCTGTTTTATTTTACTTTTTTGTTGAAACCACTGAACTGACACAAGTGGTTGTTTGTTTCAAAGTTCTGCATGCTGGGTCTCATGTAGCCTTGAGCACAGGAGGCCTCTGGGATGGTCCCCCTGGGTGGGTGTGACCTGGGCAAGCCACTGAGCCATATGGTTTCTGTGTTCAACTGCCACAGGATGAGTGTGACTTCACGGTGGTGGCAGCAGGGGCAGGGCACTCAGGTGTGTCCTCAGACACTTTTGAGAGAGGGCATGGAAAATGTCACCAGGACCACAGAATTCCTGAACATGTCAAGAGAACTCCGGGGCCGTGAGATGCTCGCTCCCAGGGAGACATACCTGCTTCAGGCTGTATGTGGGCTGGGCCGATTCCAGAAGCGGGGGAACAGGCCCCCCAACTTCAAGACTCTTCCTAACAATTCTAGGTTATTGTTCGCCCATGTTAGTTATGAATTCACAGCGTCACCAAAATGACTGTCAAGTTCCCTGCAGCACACCCAGCAGAAACCTTTGCTTTTGCAGTGAGGAAGCTGAGGCCCAGAGTGTTAAAAAAAAGAGAGCAGGGGAGAAAACCCATGTCAGGAGTCCCCGGAAGGCGGTCTCTGCACACAGCAGGGGGCTTGATACCTGGTGTTCCCCTTTCCTGCAAATGGATTCAATGACAATAATCCAGGTAATCAAAGATAACGTTTTTAAATCAATTTAAGTAGATCAGTTTTCCCACACCAGACAGGCCCTGAATCTAGCACGATGGTTTCATTTGTTCAACAAATGACTAAAAACTGTAAAACAGTAAGAGTAGCATTTTCATATCTGAGGCAGATTTGTGCTTGAAAAGCTGAGTGACACTGGAGTCTCTAGGTGATAAGCAGAACTCTGAGAGGACGACATATGAAGGGAATATCCTGTGTTCGGTTCCCCCGGCGCACACCTGGGCACCTTTCCTGCAGCGGCTCACGGGGTTGGCCAGCTCCCCCGGCTGCATCACAAGCACCCCCAGCCTCTATGGCCCGTGTTCAACTAGGTCCCGCCCTGAGCACAGCAACTAACCTGGCTCTGAGATGCATCTGTGCATGGGAACCAATGGGCTTGCAGGAGCTAGAAGAACACAGAAGTAAGTTGAAACAACTTTGATTTTGAAGCAGCTTTTGCATCATCTGCCACATTTTAATCCGTAACCCCAAGAAATACAGGGGGATGCAGAGCAGAGACAGGGGATGCTGACTTGCCAGCGTCTTCCTCCCTCTTCATTGCACAGTGTCTGCCCTGCCCTGGGACACCCCACGTGGCACAGGACTCGGTACACTTCAGTCCACTGAGACACTTAAACATGCAATCCAGTGAAGACCCCCTAAAAGTCACCATCCAAACTGGGCAACCCATCTCCCACCCAACAGTTCTAGCAGCTAACGAACTGTTTAGGCTCACAGGCTTGACAAGCATTTCTAGGAATTATGTTCCCCGAGCCTCCGACATGCAGCCACACCAAAAACAAAGCTGGAAGTACAAAAGCCAGACAATTATGAGAGTTGCAGCCCAAGTTTCACAACACTCCCCTTCTCGGGGCGATTTTGGGATTTGAATTTAAACAGCAGGGTGGCTGTTTGATTTGGATGTTATACCATTCTAATGGCTGACCTAGCAGTGTGAATCATTCCCAGAATATTCATGCGAACCCATCCAGTGAAGAAAGCTGTACCCAGGGTTTTTTAGACTTTGAACAAAGTTCCAAATTGGAGGCTTACTTTTGGGGACTGAAATGGATCAACTGAAAAAAAATAAATAAATAAGGCAAAGGGGCACTTCCCTTTTGATACAGTCGCCTATAAAATGATCTCACGGTTAGCAAAATAAATCCCTAGGAAACAGAGGGCACCCAGAGTTTGGATTTACGGACATGCGTGTAAGGAGGGGATCTCAGCAGTGTTCCTGTCCGCAGCCCCGCCCTCCAACACGAGCGGCCACAGCTTTACACCGTGACTACCAGAGTGCTGCTTTAGGGAGAGAGCAAAAGGAGAAGTGGAAGTTCAAGTTTCGGAGGGAAGATTATTTGTTTTGATTAAGTTTAATCATTTGTATCAAATGGGGAACATTTGTCATTATGGGTGAAGTGACTTGAGCTCATTTATACGAAGGTATTATTTAAATATAAGACCTGGTTTTGTGACATTTTGCAGGGCAGCTGCTGCACTCTGGCCCCGGGTCAAGTCCAGAGCTCAACCGTAGCCCACGCTCTGTCCATCGGCTGTGTGGCCAGGCCTCCCCACCCCTACTCACCCACCTGTAAGACAAGAAGCTCGTGCCCATTCCCTCTGTCCCCCCCAGTCCAGGAGCACTTCAGTGTTTGATTATGTTGTCTCTGGCAAACATTTTTGAACCAGCCCTTTTTCCAAGAACAGTAACCTTTTATTCACAAAGCCTAAATACCCAGAAAGCATGCTGAAGGCAAATGTCAGCACAGATGTCTGTCCCAGCACTACGCACTCCAAACAGTGCTACTGGTAAAAGCAGAAAAGAGTGGAGTTAACTTGGTTCTGTTTCAAAATCAGGGGCGGCCAGGTGACTCAGTTGGTTAGAGTGCATGCTCTGAACAAGGCTGACTTGGAGCTGATGGATCCTGGAAAAAACACAATGTTACCCAATAAAAATTTAAAAAGAAAAATCAAATGCAGAGCATATTCTCCACTGAACTGTCGTCTAATCTTTGAGCATTGCTGTAAAGTCAAACATTGGGCCCAAATCCAAAACCACCTGCCATAATCCCTTGTCATTTAAGATGATATTTGCACAGAAGAGAGATTTAAACTTAGTTACAATTCTATTTCCTTTTCACATTAGAAAGAAAGAAAGAAAGAAAGAAAGAAAGAAAGAAAGAAAGAAAGAAAGAAAGAAAGAAAGAAAGAAAGAAAAGAAAAGAAAGAAAGAAAGAAAGAAAGAAAGAAAGAAAGAAAGAAAGAAAGAAAGAAAAGAAAGAAAGAAAGAAAAGTCCCTGACACCTTCCTACTCATTGTCATCAATAATCTGGCAAAAGCATCCTCTTCAGATTCGCTCCTGACTCCATCCCACAAGGGACACGGCACTGGCCCTGGCTCCATGGTGACCAAGCTGATGGGCTACTACTGGCAGGTTAGGCAGAGGAGAGCAAAGCTGGAAAACAAATCATACTGTGTAAACTCCGAAGTCTGAGGGGTTAGAAAAAGTAGCCACTCTTGCAAACCCTGCCCCTGGCTTAAACACGACCGGAGTACGTCATTTCCCCAAAGGCGGGGTCTGAAGGCTTGAGAAAATATTGGAAAAATTAATAATGGCACTGGCTGTCCTTTCTGGTTGGAGCTAACATATGTAAGGGAAGCGCACAGAAGCTGCAATTCCTCACACCCTCTGCGTCCCTCCCCCTCCGCGAGGTTCTCCCCATTCACTGGTACAAAGGAGTAGAATCCATCAGCTTTTCAGGGACCTCCTCATCCAAAACCTAAGATAAATAAAGCTCAGAAATACAGAACCAGAATAGCTGAATAAATGATCAATCTCAGATGTACTTCAGATATTGTGAAATGAGATAGCCCCAGTCTACTGTAGAAGAAAGATAAAATAATTTGAATTTTTTTTTTTTTTTGTCAGTCAAGCGTTTGGAGGTTCTAGCATTTATTTCCTTTAAGATCGTGGACAAATGATTGAAACTTTCTGAGCTTCAGTTTACACCACTATAGACAGATTGACAGCCATCAGCCCATCAGACTGCCGGTGCTTCCAGACCAATAGCTACAGAAGGTTCTGGGCTGGCCACACCCCTCAGAAGGAGGGCTCTCCTGCTAGGCACCCTTTCAACTTTGGGCCCCTGTGATCCCTTCATCTTTCCTCCCAAACTGACCTTAACTAGTCTTTCCCGAGCTTAATACTTCACAAACAATATCCCGACTTGATATTCTCAGCCTTTTGTAAATGGGGCCTCGGAAGGCAGGGGGTCTCCCTCTCCTCACATGGCCGGCTGAAGGACAGCATGCCCCCCCTGCAGGCCACCTGCTCTGCGGCTGCCCTGCTCCCTGCTCTCCCTCCTCTCGTGTCCTCCAGAGCCTGCAAACCTGGCCTCCCGGTGCTGGCCTTTCAGGTCGGCGGCTCCCTTGGAAGGTGAAAATGGTCACATGTCCGCCCACTTCGGCACAGTGGCGGTGTCCTGGTCTGGGTTTGGCCATCAGAGGCACTGCACTGGGCTGACTGCATGTGGGTCAGACCAGGTTTGCAGCACGTTTCTTCCCAGCTCTGTGAGCTGAAGCTCAGTACACAAGGCTAGTCATCGGTGTGTCCAGTTCCTCAAGGGCGTGGAGTTGAGGAAAAGATGTGACTCACCCACTCAGGAGACATGGGGATCTCAAGGCAGATAGCGTCCTGTGTGCTCGCGAATTTCTATGCACTTAAGGTCATCTCAGAAAAACGCAGCTCAGAAATATATTCAGCGGCTCTCATGAGGCACAATGCCGTGGACAGGTGAGGATACTTACCGTAACGACCACTAAATGTACGCACTGAAACCCAGGAAGGGGCACTCCGAAATCCTACCCGATGGAAGGCAGGGCCCTGCGGAAAGTCAGGGGACATGCAGACCTCACAGACACATGCTCATGGGCAGCATACCTGCCCATGCTGTGACCTTCACACACCACCAGTGTGGGTTTCCCTGGAAGGCTATCTGAGATGACTCGGGGACAGTGACAGCCTAAGGAAACCTAAAATTGAAACAAGGAGCCATTTGTGGTTCCCAAGCCTACTGATGACGGACTGAAACTGAGCAAAAAACCAGGGCCTCAAATTTTCCCGAAAGGAAAGGATCCCAGAACAATTCAAAATAAAAAATAAACCAAACAGGCTCCCTTTAGATACAAGTTCCCCTTCTCTCACCAGATTTAAAATCCAAGACATCACTCTTCAAAAAAGCTCTCTGCTTTTTTCTTTTTTTCTTTCTTTTTCAGTGCATTTCATAATCCAGTGGCAATGTACCTTTCAGTCACATAGTACCAATATCTCTATTGTTGACTCTTTTGACCTGTCACTGTCCACATGGTTGTTTCAGAATATTCCCGGTCAGGGTCAAAGCCCAGGTTCTATTTTGTGCACTGCATAACCTTGGAAGGTTTTCATCACCCCAAAGACACATGAGAGGGGACGTATCGTCGACTAGAATGTTAAACAACTCAGGCCTGAACTTGTTGGAGACATGCATTTCACAGACAGGCAAGGCTTTCCAAAGGGAGCAGGTCTACGTGATGGCAAACTTGGCATCCTTCCTGACTCCCAAAGGGCTGTCTGTCACAGGATCATCCCTCATCCCTCTGTAGGTCCCCTTGTTACCAGCCAACTGAGCAGCACCAACCCCCACCACTGAAAACCTTTTAAGTTTTCTTTCCTATAGAAATGTTAAGTATAAAAATGTTAAGTCTCCTCCCTAGTTCTTTAGTTTCTTAGCTCTTGGGCTTTGATTGCTCTTCTAACCAGTTTGTGAATCTTGGACTGAAACAATAGAAGTACTTCCTAATATCCCCCAGGCCAGTAAGCTAAATGTCAAACCCATTCTGTGACCAGACAACTGAGGCCACCTGAGTGATGGACTGAATAGCCACAAGTTTCATACGAACTAACAGATTTATATTCTTGTCCTCATTCAGGAGCCTTGGGGATACAAGGGATACCCCAGCAAGATTTCTAGTCACAACCAAAGAAGCCAACACGGCCTTCCAGGCGGAGCTCGAGACCCCTTCCTCTCATCTGAGATCAGCTAGGGTGAGAGTTCCGTGAAACCCCAATAGGGGAGGGACAGCTCTTCACCCCCGCCCAGCAGGAAGCAGGTACAGAAGAAGAGATCTTCTGTCCCTCAGCTTCCCATAGAGATTTTATGGGGATCACGTCTCTCAAAGGAAAAACTAGGCAGGCAGTTAGAGGCAGGCATTGGGTCTCTGCATTCCTACACGTCCCACAGAGTGGGACCGCCTGGGGGAAATCCCCTCTCCATCCAAAACTCCCCTTTGTATTGTAATTACCTACCTCTGTGGGGGGAAAATCAAATGGGCACAAAATATCCAACTAGATCAGACCAGTCACTCTTGCACCTGTGCAGTACCTCTTGTCAATCACAGGTGCCAATAAAGTTGTCCCACGCCTGGAGGAGAACAGCCCATTCTAGAGAAAAAGGGATAAAATTCCAAGTCCTGGAAAGCCCGCGCTCTGATGCTGCTTCTTCCCTTTGAGCCTCGCCTTTGCACGTGGCCCACTCTGAACTCTTTGGAATGTAACTTCTAGTAATGGACCCTTAAGCCATCCTCTAGTGCTCAGGTCTACTTTTACTTCTCTTCTAATAAACTACTTATTTTACTGCTTTACTCTGGTATCTCGTTCAATTCTTTGCTCGAGTTGCCAAGGACCTGGACTTAGCACTGAGAAAGGCCCACTCTCCGACAACACCCTGATTTAGCTATCGGCGACACCTGTACGGTCAGAATAAACCCAGTAGCAAGGAAGGCCCCCACTGCCTCAGAGCACCCAGGGGTAATCCCCGGGCTCCTCCTTCTCCCCATGCTCTACCGGGAGCACACAGCACACACCAAGCCAGTCCTCGCTGACTGGTCTTACCAACCACCACAGCCGTGCCACACGGGGCCTGGCCCTACACAAGCACTTACTCTTTCACAGAAGATACCGCAAATCAAAATTATTCAAGATAGAGAAATCTTGAGCAGCCCAAGATTTGGTGACTTTCAACTGCCGTAACGAGTGCTGGGGCAGGCCTTTCGGGTTATAGAGCCTGACCCATACTTCCCAAACTCTACTCAGCTCAAACCACACCAAAAAAATGATGACGGAGTGCTATAAGGAATCGGATGGAAAATAATACCCAGTCCTCAGTCTCAAACAGCCTACAGCCCACAGGAGAAAACTGCACACGTATCCATGGGAGCATGAAGATCAGACCTGAAGAGATCAGTAGGCCATGGCGGGTGAAGGTAAAATTAGACTGGGGAGCAAGAGCCTGCAAGCTCACAGTTAGCTACACACTTTGACTTCAGACACGTGTGTACACACATGCATACACGTGCATGCATGCACACTCAGGCGCACACCCAGGGCAGCCCGGCAGGTGGCTCACTTGGGCATCGTTAGCATGTTGTTAGGCCTCTCTGAGCGTCAGTCTCCTCTTCTGTAAAATAGGGACAGTGACCCCAACAGACGGAGACGCGACATGCATCAACATGCTCAACAATACTGTTGATATTATTTGATAATATCTGAAGTGAATATGTGATCAATATCTGATTTTAATAAAAGTTTTAAAATAGTATTTAATAATTATTTCCTTATAATATATGCTGCTATCTAGACCTAGGTCCCACAGAAGTGGTCACTGAAGGCCATGAGAGGTTAAGTCACCTGTCAAAAGCTGCATGTGTCATTTTAGGACAAACTAGGCTGTGAACCGCAGGCCTCTGGACAGCCAGCCAGCCTACAGGATTGTCTCTGACCCTGCAGGGGGACTGCCCTGCTATGCAAGGCAGGCGCCAGGACCAGCAGCAGTGTTGCCAGGAAGCTGTTAGAAACGCAGACTCTCTGCACGGTGCTGCCTGAGTCAGAACGACCAGGTGGTTCACACTCTACACAGTAACGTTTGAGAAGCATGGCCCCAGGGTACCTTCAAAGGACTGTCAGCTCTTGTCATTTACATATTTACTCATTTGTTCACACATCCCTCTGCAGACCTTAGAGGAAGCCTTCTCTGTGAAGACAGCGCAAGATCTGAAAACATATTCCCTGCACCACAGAAAGATGTCAAGTGGCTGCAGGTCGATGCTGCCCCCAATAATTCAAGACACCAGGCATGGCATGAAAGGGACGGGTTTGGGAAATGGGGCATTTGTACACGGCTCCAAGTCACACCTGTGTAAGAATGTCGTCTGTTGGTAAAATAATGACGGTGACAGAAAGGCCCATCACCTGAGTCCGGCCAGCCCTGGTGTTGCCTCCCTGCAGGGCTGAGACCCTGGACAAGCTGCCTTCCCAGACAGGTCCCATCTGACAAAACAGCCTTGGACTTCGGGAACTTCCAGATCCCGCCAGCTGTCTTAGATTTTTCCTAACTCATCTGACTTTATTCACTCAGCAAATATCTGAGCAATACTATGTGCTGGGACACACTGGTGACGAGGAAAACAATGCCCTGAAGCCAGCGGTGGGTAAGTGCTCTGCCAAGAGCTGAAACAGGCCAGGAGACCCCATGTGGCTGGGTGGCTGCTCCAGCTAGATGCTCAGAGAGGCCTCGGGGCAGGATTTAGCAGGAGACGCAAATGGCAAAAACACAGACTGTAAAACTGAGGGGGCCATCTCAGGGTGAGGGACAAGCCCTGAGCGTGCAGACAAGCCTGGGGCACGCAGGCACATGAGGTGCAGGGAAGGTGCCGGGCTTGTGGAGGTAGAGGAGGGAGACACAGGAGGTGCAAGCTAAGGATCTGGGTTATTTCCTGTGCGTGCCGGGAAGCCACAGAGAGTATGGGATAATTATTTGCTTTTAAATTCTTGTACTATAAAGTGTAGCATTAAGTACCCTGTTATGGCCTTAACAGTATAAAACCCTGAAATTCATACACTGACATCCTGACTCCAAGGCCTCAGAACATGGCTGTCTTTGGAGACGGTCTTTGGAGAGGTCATTAAGGTTAACTGAGGTCACTGGGGTGGGTGCTGATCCTGGTCACACCGAGGGGCTCCGATGGGCCCTGCTCAGGTTGCATCTCTACCGGTGAGTGTTTACCATCCTCCATGCTGGGCCACGTGCCGTGGGGTGGCCACAGGGTTTATCACCAGGGTCAAGTTCACTGGGACTGCAGGAAATGGGGACCCAAGGAATCCAAACAACCTGTGCTCCCACAGCCTCTGGGATGTCCTACTGCTGCCTGTCCTCCATCTTCTCTGACCACAGTCCTTCATGCTCTTTTGTGGCTCCCTTTCCTTGGTCTGTCCCCTCTGTGTTAGTGACCTTTGGCCTCCTCCCTTATGCCTTCTTTTCTCTGCACTTGCTTTTCCTATGCACTGTCATCTCTCCCCATCATTGTAATGATCACCCACATGTGGACAACAGCCCAGAACCACATGCCAGCCCAGCAATCCTTGCTCAGCTTCACAACCAGCTGTCCCTGAATATCACACAAGAACTACAAACTCAACTGGCTACAGGAAATGTACAATCTCTTCCAACCTGCTGTCTGTATGAATACTGCCCCACCCCCAGTGAGCTGGGCCAGGAACCCAGCCTGCAGGACACTGGGCTTTTCCAGTTATGGGCGATTGTGAGTGATGCTGCTATAAACATTTGTTACACGTTTCTGTGTGGACACAACTATTTATTTCCAAAGGGTAAATTCCTAGAAATGGAACTGCTGGGTCACATGGCAAGTGCGACATTACCTTTACAAGAAATTGCCAAACTGTCTTCCAGGATGGCTCAGTCATTCTCCATCCCACCAGCAATGGTAGAAAACCTAGTTGTCCCTATTCTCCCCACACTTAGCACGGCCAGTTCTTCCCATCTCAGCCATAATGGGTGTAAATTATTTAAGATGATATATTTCTATAAGATTGTACATAATCTTCTACTTTCTAAGATAAGGCTGTCCAGGGGCTACCAAGGTCACAGAAGTTACCGGATTTTCCCATGTATAATGTGCACTTCTTTGCCCAAATTTGAGGGAAAAATAAGGATGCTCATTATACATGGATAGTACTAATTCCATAGCTACATAAATGTTTTTAATTATTCTATTTATGCTTATGAGTTAAAAGTGTAACTCTAGAAATCAATAACAATATCCATATGCAAAATACTACCCTGGAATATGATAATCGGTTTTGTTGAACTTACTGAAAATTTGCAATAATAAGGAGTTCTTGGCCTTCTATGATGCGTAAATATCATAAACTTGTTTCCGGTACATAAAATTTCTTGTACCTTGTATCTGTTCTTGTGCTTTGTAATTATTTGTTACATAACATTTCTTGTACCATAATATGTTAAAAAATAAATGCTAAAATTCCTTTATAATACAAAAAAACAAGTACCTAAATGTAAACAAATAAAAATTTGAATTAATTAAAACGAAAGGTTTTTTTTCCCTGAAAGTTTGGGCCAAAAATGTGGGTGAGCATTATACATGGTAAAATATGGTAAGTTTCTTCAATGACTGACCACCACCTTAGAAAGATGTTGAAGACTCCAGCATGGCAAAAAGGCACTTGGTGACCCAGCTTTTCCCCACTTCTTCAGCCTCATGTCCCTCTTGGATGCTTCCATCCATCCAGACCAATAATGTTAAGTCAGATTGATTGATCGTGTCCTCATTATATTCCCAGACGCTAAGCCAATGGATTATTTCATTTCACCCTTGCACAGCCGTCGGAGCTCATGTGTGTCATCGTCATATTTCTCTGTTTCAGGGGGAGAAACCGTTGGTCAGAGAGATTGGAAAACTTATCTGTTTAGTAGCAGTCTGGGGCTTGAATCCTGGTCCCTTCTGGCCCCAAATGTGGCCTGTTGCCCTGACCTCAGAGTCTGTGTTATCCTCTGGCCTACAGTCCCACTGTGCCGCCACCTTCACCTCCCATCAGCCACAGCTCCTGCTCTGCCTTCCCCGGGACGCTCATGGCTCAGTCCAGCTCACTCCCTGGGCTTCACCCATGCTCTCTCCTCACCCCTTGTTAGTTTCTTTATTTCATCCTCACCACACGGCATCCTGTTTGCTGTGTGCGTCTGCCTCCCCCACCCCCACCCCCACCGCCAACAATCCGAGCTTTTAGTCCTTCCATCCCCCAGCGCCTGGCCCCTGGGGGAGATCTCAGCACCCGCTGGAGGTGACAAGTGCCCACCAAGGCTCCTGAGTGACAGACCAGGCAGGTCCAGCAAGAACCACTGCTGCATGGGGACTTTGGGGCGTGCTGCTAGTCCTTGGAGATACATCCATATAAGCACATTCTACACCGAGGAAAAACTCATCATCTAAGAAAGGACGTCACACAAAAGTACAAAAACTCTTACGACAGGCCCACATGTCCATCCCTATCAGCATCAAACAGAACTTGGGATTCTAATACAAGATGACAACAGGGGCACTCGCCAATGTGAACAGCTTTAGGCCAAAGGAGAAAGGGGTGGAAGAAAGAAGCCCTGTTCACATTCAGGCTACAGCGGCTCTCCATCTCGTTTCCATCAGCATGGTGGGCTTCTTTCTCTCCATTTGTATAGCAGGGCTGTTAAAATGTTTTATTCCTCTCTTTCTATGCCCCACAATTAAGAAAGACTATTTTTAATTACAAAAATAATGAAAATCATTTATTTAGCCCAGAAAGCACCTTAAAGGGAGGGGACTAATTCTTTCCTCTGGAATAGCTGACCCCCAGGATGGTGACGGGATGGCGATGCAGCTACTGGACCTCAGCTCGCACCCAACAAGGGCCTGGGGGAGGCAGCTCTTGCGGTGTCTGCATTCCGTGAATATATGTTAAATTGCAGGTATTTTTTAAGTCAGGGCATTTAATAGCATCCAACGGCAACCATTAGATGTTTCACGGGCCACAGTATTCTCCCAAGTCAGGAACTTGAGAACCATGGGGACCACGTGCGGGCCCTGATGAATCTGAGACTGTCTTAGCTCTCTTTTCTATCAACTGTAAGTGTGTGTAAATTCGAAAGGCTTGAATAAAGAAGTTTTAGCCTCTCATAATTCAAAGCAAACAGTTTGGGAACAAAAAAAAAAGGAAGAAAATGAAGGGGTATTCATACATAGATATATATCAAGATTTCAATTTGGGCAACTTGATTTGCTATTCCCAAGCCCAACTAAGAACCATTTTCCTCTGGCATCAGCCCCCGCGGCCCCTCCTCCAATTGCATGCTTCAGGTTCCCAAGAATAACCTGCTGGTTCTAATGTAGATTTACCCTCTACAAGCACCATAAAAAGCCCCATCACCCAAACTCATGGCCACCTCCCCACCTTTTCCCCATCCTTTCATCAGTCCACACTATGGAGAATTAAATACAATTCTGTTCCCATACTTTAATGCACAATATCATTTTTTTTTAAGTATGGCAGAAACAAGGTCATAAACAAACCAATGCTTTGATGTCAAATTCCTCTGTCCAATGTTTTAGGGATGCCATCATATCATGCGTCATGGAAGGAAAAATAACCTGAGAATACAGAGGAGAATTTGCTTTAGAAGGTTCCATTTCTATGTCTATAGTTCATCTGAGGCCAAACGATAGGCATGCTCCGTGTTTGGGAGGCAGGTGTAAACAGCTGCCCTTTGGAATAAGAAGAATCACATCTTCCCCTCGTACGTGCACACAGGTGCCCTAATACATCTCACATTGACAGCCATGGCTGGTTTCTATATCTAACAGAGCCTGCACGACAAGATGACCTTTCTAATTGTCATTATAAGAAGCACAATTGCGAGTGACTTTGAAACATATGGTAAACTTCATTATGCTAAAATATAATAGCTTCTACTTTGGGGCTCATGATGAATATTAATGTCAGAGCTTCTGAGAAAAATGTGCTCTAAATTTCATATTGTGTAAAACCCTTTCAACACCAAAGAGCACTTATTTATAGTTTTCAGACTTCTTCATAGATGCTACTAAATATTCCATTAAATGTGGCAAAATGGAATGAATAATCATGGGCCATTAAGGGAGGGAGAACGATCACCTTCACAGTACCAAGTCGGGCCTCAGGCAGGGCAAGCAAGAAGAGACTTTGCTGTTAAGTACGGGTGCAAGGCAGACACAGGATGTACACACAGGAGAGTCGGGAGGTCTGCAGCCAGAGGGCACCCTGACCTAGCACCCATAGGGAGCCACTCCTGGCGAGACATGCGGGAGGCATCATATACCTCATCGGAGCCCAGGGAAACTGTGGGACGTTCAGAGGGTCAGAGAGAAAGCTGGGGTGAAGCTGAGAAGGAAAACGGGGAGTAGGCGCATGGGGAATAAGGGTAGGGGATGTCCCAAAGTGGGGGAAAGGAGAAGAAAATAATGTGGAAGCTGATGGGGAGCAGCTAGAATCCATGGGAAGACGTGGTCGGAATGGTGAGAAAATCTGATACCCAACAGCTGCAACAGGCACGGAGATGTCTTCATGAAGTCCAAACCGTAATTTATTATGATGACGCATCATCGGTGGAAAGCGATCTTCAAGTTAATATCCAACGCTGCTATTGTCTGTGGAGAAGGGCAGGACACTGCTGCAAACCCAACCTTCTCCAGGAAAAGCTAGTGACAGTTTAAAAGGCTGTCCTGTCTGGCATTTCTCCAGGATAAGAACACCCTTTTTTCACAGTGTTCCTCCACTCTCTCCCTCACACTGCAGCTCCTGGGGCCACACACCACGCACAGGCACCCTCCTGCAGTCCAGAAGACAGCAGCATGCTTTGGAAGAAAAACATTCCTATGGGCAGGAGCTGCTTTTCTAATGAATCTATTTAAGAAAATGGAAATTTTTTTTAAGGGCCAAAGATAATGAAGTATTAAACATGCAGAAAAAGAAAGGCAATGGGTATGAACTGCACACCACTCTCAGCTTCTGCATCTCAATCACTGTGGAAACATAAATGAACACCTCCCAAGATCTACTGTAAAAAGTGAAAGTGGCTTATCATCATCCCAACTGCAGCAGTTCCCTGTGTGTCACATTAGTTTGCAAGGCCAGGCCCACGGAGTATTGACTCACGGAGTGGAAACTGACTGTCTTCACTTGGGAAGACCTGTCTCTGTTGTTGTTTGTTAAATTAGTTGTTCCCTAAGGCCTTAAGACACTTCTGAATTGATTTCTAAACTGTTATCTCAACGTGGTATCATTATTTATTAAGATTTCTTTTCATGGTCCACTATTAATTATGGTAATAGGTTAATTTCACTACCAGTACCACCACACACACACACACACACACACACACACACACACACACATACACACACACACACACACAAATAGGGGAAAATGATAATAACCATATTATATAAAGATAAGGAAGCCATCAAATTCCCTTCCCCCGCCCAAAGAAAAGTTGGAAAAAAGGACTTGGGAAACACACAATGAAAAAACTACAAAGGCACAAAATGAAGCAAGTTCAACCTCACTAAAAATGAGGCATGAATTAAGTACCACTCAGCCACACTCCAGCTCTTTGCTTCCCATCTACAACCATCTAGCTCACTGAGCCTCAGTTTCAGCATCTGTAAAATGGGGATGATTTTTATCTCAGGTACAGTTGTGAGGACTGAGTGATGCAATGTTTTTGTTATTGTCATATGAGGCTGAGGGCAGAGAGGTACCGTTGTGTCCACACTCTGAGAACAAGCGTGTAGAAATCCGCACAGACTCCAAGCACTGAGGGGAACTAAAAATGGAACCAGGAGCTGTCACAGGACTTGTCTGGTGGACATCTTTTGTTCAGTTTTAAAATATGTTTTATTCTTGTGATGAATGATATGCTCTTCATTGAATAAATTAAAAATTGAAAAAAAATCTACTAGAATAACTCTAGAAATTTTATAAGCTTCAACTCTGGGGGATCCTTGTGTAATCTAAAGGGGAGATTATTTTTCCTCTAAAGGTAGACACATTCTCAGGACTCCAGACCCTGGGGAGCTCAGTGTTTGGTGACTTTCTCAGAGCAGACATGGGAGTTTGGAATTCAGCCCCTACTGCTCCTCAATCTGTGGGACAAAAATGGGGTTGGGTAAAGGGCAAAGAGACATTTGCCAAATTCTAATTTATCTGTCTTGCAAATACAACTGGGATGTAGGGACCAAAGTCACGTGCTGGGTCAGACACAGAATTAAAAAGAAGCCCAAGATTTCAGTCACATTGTCTGAGCAAGACAGGGCTTCCTTTCATTAAATAGACTCTAAAATCATCATATAATTGCATTGGGTTCTTTCCGAGGGAAGGGTAATATAATATTTAGGGATATATAGAGTGTGAAGCAGCCATAGTAACACATACAAAAAGAGAGATGCTCAAAATGGGCTAAAATAACCCGAAATTTAACATCCTCATAGCAAATGAAAAGAGAATCAAAGAGTTTGGTTATAATGAAATAAATCTGAAAGAAAGATAAGCAATCAAATGTTAATGAGTTATAAAGACTTTGGAAAGTATGATGTCAAAAGAAAAATAAAATTCATTCTACAACTACATGAGCATGCAAATAAGAGCATGTCTCCTTTATCCATTTTTGATGATGTCAAGTCATCAGGTCTTTAAGCAACTCCTGGTGGTTTCTGGCAGGCGATAAATGTTAAATTGCACTGGCTCAGGATGGTCCATCACTACAGTTATCCAACACTCCCAAATTATACAGAAATCTGGAAAAGTAGTGGATGAGGCAGGATGGCCATCAGCAAATACACAAGTACAATGGGCCCAGGGCAGCAAAAATTGGGGCAGCAAAGCATCAGGCAGTAAAGCATTGACCGTCACACCTTCTCTCCTTTACAAGAGCTAAGAAAACCTGAAAAGTCAAATTGGCAACAAAAGATGAGCTCTCAAATAAGTAGTGTCTCTCTTGGGGTTGCTAAACATATAGCAGCTTCAAAGAAGAGAAAGTACACGGCAAAAATGGCAGGAAGCCAGAATTCATGGCCAAGCCAAAGAGGAAAACAAGATATTTATTACAAAATTAATCACTGAAAAACTGTGACAGCATAAAAGATGTCATAGTACAAAAAAAGTTGAATTCTGAAAAGCCTCACAAAATTGGACTCAGTAAAAAAAAAAACACACACACACACACACACTCAGTCTTAATTCTTCAAAGCCCTGGATTACTGAATATTTTAAATGTTGTTTTAGTTCAAGTTCAAAAACTCATTCACAAGAAGTTTAGAAAGATGGCCATTGCATTTTGCAAGTTGAATTTCTTGTAATAAATAGGGATAACATGTTAGCAGATTCTTAGAGGCAAACAGAGAAATTCTGGTGAGTGTATCCATCTACTTATTAATGCCTGTACGTACGAGAATACCAAGGAAAACACTTGACATTTAAGCATTTTAGAATAGGAAGTGGAATTATCAACAGTTCTTTGAAAAAAAATATCAAAATGTTCTTGAAGTAAACAAATATAATCCAATTCAATTGCTATAGCTGAACTTTTTTCTCATTTGCTGTAGGATGCTAAGTCCCTCTTAGTCTCCCTCCAACAATAACAGATTTGGGTTTTAATAGAAAATATGTGATTCTTATAAAGCTGATGACCACAGAACCCCCTATCGAGTTAAATGACCCGTCTGATATGGTAAAAGTACAGATAGTGAGTGGATCATCATTTCAGGCATCAAATACAGAGCATGTAGTTAGAAATCTCAAAAATGAATAAAACCTCTCTTTCAGGGCACTCAACATTGGCAAGAGATGATTTTTAGTAGACTCTGTTTCCTAATCATGACTCCGGATGTAGTATTTAAGGAGGGTGGTGTTAGGAGTCAAGTTCACAAAAAACATAAAACAATGTAAGGGGTAAATTTCCAGAAAAAAAGGACTCAAATCCTGACACTGACACCTCAGGTCTGTGTGACTTTGGACAAGGCACAGATCCTCTCTGAACATCAGTGTTTGCATCTGGAAAAAGGGATGACCCTAGGGCCGGCCTCTCAGTGTTCGGAGGTTTCAAGAACCACATGCATGCCTAGCCGTAGCTCGGAGCCTGGTCTGGAGTGAGGGCTTACAAACTAAGAGGAAAGTAATCAACATCTGTCACTGCAGGGAAAGTGACAACATACAGGGGAAAGAACATGTTAAACGGCTACCGCTAATCTGTGACACAGCAAGGGGTCCAATAAATACACACTGAATCTATACAGTAAAGTACAAAGAAAGGAGAAATCTTAAAAGAACTCATTTTGAAACCAATCAGGGTCCATAGGAAAGATATATGATTAAGAACATGAAGTTCTACTAATTCCGGTTAAGTTCTAATAATCATAACCGTAATCAAATCATAACCTAGTGCTGAAGTTGTTCACTGAGGATGCTACCTCTCCCCCGGGGACATTTAAAAATGGGGGTGGGATGAAGAGTGGCACGAAAGCCAGTGACAGGGGTAGGAAAGGTTCTGTCACCCATGGTACGTGCAGTCCACACAACAAGCAGCCCTCTCACCCAAACCACGTCCCGTGGGCTCTCCTAGGAATCACAGAGTGCTTAGCTAAATCTTTAGGAGGGAGTATGTGTGTATGTGGGGAGGGGGTGTACGTGTGTGTGTGCACGCGTGGGCACCCATGTCATCAAAAGCCCAGAGTCCAATGAAATGTAGAAAGACTAGACAGACACTGGTTGCCTAGAATGATTCACAAAGCAGAACATCTGTCAGACACTAAGGCTCACAGGTGCCCGCCCTGACACAAAATCAAGTTCCTGCTCCAAACCAATTTAATTTAGCCTGTCACAAAAACTGCCCACTGCAACTCTGGATGAAATCCAGTTCAAATCCTCATGGCGTTCCCCCCTCAGGATGTGGGACTGAGTGTCATTAAGTGTGAACAGAAAGCAAACAGAGACAGGTGGAGAAGGAAGTCACACCAGCGAGGACTGCTAAAAAAATGGCACGGATGGAAAGAGGAGAACAGAAATAGTTGAGAACAAGAAAAAAATGAACAAAGTTGGACAAAATCATGGGAATTCACAACCAGAGGGACTAGAGGAAATGGTGGCAGTAGCCTCAGCGACAGCGATTCATTCTGGACCAGGAAGACCTCGCAGGGTGCCTGGCACATTATAAGTGCTCGATAAATACACACTGAAACCGCGGGCGGATGGACGAAAATGAGACTGAGCGATCTGGGTCCGCCGTGTCATCCGCGAGGCAACTGAGAGGCAGAGCCACTCTGGTGATTGTAAAGACCATTCACTCAATCACCGAACCTCACACTGTGACGTCTATACCCGGCAGGTGCTGTGCGAGGATGAGCAAACAACAGAACTAAAGTTAAACGGAGGCCACCTGCGTCCTAACAGAGCCTTTGACACTGCTGTGGAGATGACTCCCAAAAGAGGCGTCACCATGATTTAATAAAAGAGGAAGTTAATTGCAAATTTCAAGCTTAGAAATTCACAGGCAAGAGGCTGAAGAGAAAGAACCATACTAATAGTGATGCAAGTATACAGCTGGGAAGAAAAAAAAACCATGGAGAGAAATTAAAAATGCAAATTTGTATTTAGCTGGGATCTTGATATAATATTTAATAAGTGAATCAAAGATGAGTGATTAGACATGTGAAAGCTCAGCCCATGGAAAAACCTGACAAAATTATATATACAATGAACTTTTAGAGAAAAATGTCCTTTTAAAAATTAAAAAATATATATTTTGTCATATATATATACACATATGTGTGTGTGTGTGTGTGTGTGTGTGTATATATATATATATATATATAGAGAGAGAGAGAGAGAGAGAGAGAGAGACTTAAACAGAGATCCAATTTAGAAAGGCAGACACAAATATGAGGTCTGACAATTAAGTCCCCGAATTTGTAGCAATGATGTTGCTAAACTTTTTTTGATATCAGAGGGGTTATTTATTATGAATTTGTACCAACTGGACAAACCGTTAACAACTTTATTATTTGGAAGTGCTGAAAAGGCTGCACGAAAAAGTTAGACACCTGAACTTTTCAACAATTCATGGCTCTTGCATCACGACAATGTACCAGCTCACACGGCACTGTCTGTGAGGGAGTTTTTAGCCAGTAAACAAATAACTGTACTGGAACACCCTCCCTTCTCCCCTGATCTGGCCCCCAGTGACTTCTTTCTTTACCCAAAGATAAAAGAAATATTGAAAGGAAGACACTGTGATGACATTCAGGACATCAAGGATAATACGATGACAGCTCTGATGGCCATTCCAGAAAAGAGTTTCAAAATTGCTTTGAAGGGTGGACTAGGCTCTTGCATCGGTGCATAGTTTCCCAAGGGGAGTACTTCAAAGGTGACCATAGAGATACTCAGCAATGGGGTATGTAGCACTTTTTCTAGGATGAGTTCGCAAATTTAATTGTCTGACCTTGTATTTCACATAAAATCTAAGTTCCTCCACATACACCCTGTAACACTCATCTGGTTCCAAGGCAAAGAGCTTGGTCCTCACTTATTTAGAGCCCTGTCACCACCATCTGGCCAAAGAGAGCTAAGTTGTCCACTATTCAGGTCTTAGTCACAGCTCAGAGGAGAGAAGTGACGTTGGTGAGCCTACAGAATGTGGTCTGCTCCACTCCTTGAGGCTCTACATCTCCGAATCATGTCAGGTCACGGGCAGGTTCCCTATTTTAGCTTCATTAGCCCGAGCCCTTACCAACTCACATCCATGGTGTGATATGTTAACACACTGCTCCTGGAACCTGGGGAAAACTCCTTTAAGAGTTACAATGACTCCTTTAAGAACCAGCTGAAAAAATGGATCTTTTTGTGGAAAAAAATATACAAACCCATGGATCTGAAATTCATGTACACTTTCCTAGTCTATCCATGAACCCCTATTTTTTTCCCTAGAGACGGTCAGTAACAGCCATAGGAAAAGCACGTTTGCATTTGTTATAAATATGTTTGTCAGGACTTTCCATTGTACTCTCAAAAAATTGCCTTTAAGAACTTGACCCCACTCCACATCCTTGAAAACTCTGTGCTGTGAGTTTGCTTCCGAGGAAGGCAGATGTTGTTTCAACTCTCTTTTTAGCTCTGGCTTCTAGGAAGCTCATTATCACATCATATTGTCAACCAAAAAAATTAATACTTGTCAGTAGCATTTCCTTCTGTCTCAACTTTTTTTTTTTAAAGATTTTATTGGGGACTTGGGGGAGGGGAACAGCGTTGGGGAATTGTGGAAGGGGAATAGAAGTTGCTGTCTTTTTGTTCTTCAGTCTAGTTGCGGAGGACGTTGCTTCACTGGCCCATGTTGGTATCGTTATTGCGCTCTTCCCGGATGAGGCAGATCGGTTGCCGGCCTCTGGATGGTCACTCACCGTGGCTCTTGGCAGCTCACGCTGGCTGCCGGCCACTCACTGTAGCCTATGGCAGCCCACCGCAGCAGGGGCTGCAGCCTACACCGTCGCCGGGGCTTGCTGGCAGAGCTGTTGTTAGCTGTAGAGGGCAGTGTCACTGGCCCTCATATGTGGGATCCCAACCGGGGCTGCTGGCATCCCAAAACCAGCTCTTAACCAATATGCCACTCAGCCGGCCTTCAACTTTTAAATTTTATTTTTATTTGTTAATTTTGTTGTTTATATCTTTTTTGAAATATATTTTTCCAGTTCTCCATTTCATCTCCCCACAAAAAAAAAAATAGATTTTATTCTTTTAATTTTTCTCAAAAATTTCTTCTAAATATATCTGATATATGTGGAGAGGGAATTACTGCCTAGATATGCAGAACTTGTAAAGCACGGGGTCTCTGAACTGAAACCGTTTGCTTAGTAAGTGTGAGGTGACTGAAAAAAGGTTCGCCCAAGGGATTCAGAGTTGAAGACGATGATAGCTCATTAAAGGACATCACTTCCTTTTATTAGTTAGTTCAAGCTCAAAAATTATGAGGTAGTCCAACAATCTGAGCAGGGAGTGTCTGTGTGGACATGTGGCCCTTACAATCTAAAGCAAAAGGTAGAGACTAGCCCTAAACCATAATTTAACAGTTGACTCTAGTCTAACTTCATCACCCCTGAACAGCCCCAATCTGACTTCCACTTTCTCCTCACTCACTGAAGACTAATGAGCTTAAGCTGGACACAGCCAGCCCTCACTCCCAGAAAAAACAAAATCCTGCCATTTGATATTCGCACTGAGAATCCTTTTGCATATTTTTAGGATCTTCTATGTGGTTCCGACAGCTCACTGGGCCACAGACCCAGCAGGGTTTTTGAGCTACATCTGCAGTATTTTTCCACTGGGGCAGCTGGCAGAAAGGGGAAAATTCATTAACATGCTAATGATGTCCTATTTAAAATTCTAGCCCTGATTATTCTGTGATTAAGTCTCTCCCCTTGACGTCTGCTTCCTTTATACTTGAATTACAGTACGAAATCAACAATATTAATAAAGTACAATACAGATTACCAACAAGGGATGGAAAACGTTATGTAAACCTCAGGGCTGCCTTTTTTCTGAAAAGCAGATGTAGCAAACCGTAAAAGAATTACTGATTTTTTTTCATCCCACCCTTCCTTAAAAAAACCACTGAAATCCACAAAAATTAAAAGTTTATCATTAATCTTCCTAAGTGTTGAGAGGCTGAGAGATAGATTTAGCTCTTCATTCTACTGGTTGTTGGAAAAAGTCATGACATATTTTTTCTGTTTTTTGCTGCAAAAGTGCATCATGACTTTTCTGACAACCCAATATTTGACCACACTTAAAATTGCTCAGGACCCAGCCAGCTTCTCCTCAAGTCTTAAGAACTGCTGAAAGGGGCAAAGTGACCCCTCCTCACCTCTTCACAGAGAGCATGTGTCACCTGAGAGAAGTCAACAGACCCTGTGATGATTTCTGTCTCCCTTTGCGGATGAGTCCGCTGGCATATTCAGTCCCTTTTCATCTCACTGCTCTGTCTGTTGATAAACCCAATCTGAACATTACCTCAGACAACTCAAGCATCTTTCCTGAAAGAATACAAAACTTGTCACGGCTCTCATTCGATTAGGAAATGAATTTTTAAAAAGAAGATCTAAGATCTGGGTCTGTAATTGAAAATAAAGGCAGAAAGGACTCCATTTATTTTTAATATCCTGCCCCAGTAACTGAACAACTTGTGGTATATTTACTGTTTTTAAGACACCGTGCTGGATACTGCAGTGATACAAATGAAACAAGGACACTGCTTTGACCTTAATGGACCCATAATGCAGACAGAGACACAAGACGTCAGGGATCAGCAAAGCAAGTTCATGTGTGCTGATGAGTCATCCCACGTCCACTTCCCGTCAGGAAGACGGATTCCCTTATATCTGAGTTACAGTGCAACATCCTGACTGTGAAGCTCGCTTTCTGCTATTGACACAGAACCCCCATCTGGATTTGGACAGACCTGTGCTTGGATCGGCCGTCCTGGACCGGACATCACATCTGAGGGGCATGGACAGACACAGCAGAAGAGTCAGATTCTCTGACCATCCTACTGAGCTGTGCGACCGGCCCTGAACTGCTTTTATCCCTGAAAGACGAACTCTGCAAGCACTGCTGGAAATCCAACCTGATTTTTCAGAACATGACATAGTGTTCCTTTCTTAAATAGCCTTATTTTATTTATTTATTTTTTAAGATTTTTTTTTTTAAATTGGGGAATTGGGGGAGGGGAACAGTGTTGGGGAATCAGGGAAGGGGAACAGACAAGTTGCTGTCGTTTTGTTCTTCAGTCTGGTTGTGGAGGATGTCACTTCACTGGCACATGTTGGTATCATCATTGCACTCTTCCTGGGTGAGGCAGATCGGTTGCTGGCCATTGGACAGACGTTCGCAGCAGCTCATGGCAGCTCATGCCAGCTGCAGGCCACTCACACTGGCTGCCAGCCACTCATGGTAGCTTATGGCAGCCCCACTGCAGCCTACGCCGTTGCCAGCTCCAGGTTGAGCTGTTGTTCACCATCTTAGCTGTTGTGGGTGCAGCATCACTGGCCCTCATGTGGGATCCGAACCGGGGCCCTGCTGCTCAGAGTTGATGTCACAAGCCAACTCCTAACCAGCTCAGAGTTGGTGTCACAAGCCAACTCCTAACCAGCAGGCCTCTCGGCCATCCTTAAATAGCCTTATTTTAAAACATTTTGTTTAAGACCAAAAAGAGTCAGCTTGTGGTATACACATGCAAATGCATACTATTCTTTTGCATTTGCTCTACATTTAAACTTGAGCACTGAGCTCCCTCTGAATTTTTAATAGCAAAACCCAACAAATGACAGCATGTGGACTTCGGCCTACTTTTCTTACTCCAATAGGGAAAAGCTTTAACGTACTACGGAATTCATTATTTACTTATTTATGTGTCCCCCACACTCTCACCAGCCCAAGATTATTCACCAGCCAAGTCACCTCAAATGTGTTAAAAATTAGCTTCAGGGTAAAGCATCGGGAAAGGGTAGCTGATCCAGCAAAATCCAAGGGTGCACACAAAGAACGCACTCCCAGCAGTAATGAGCCATCTGCAGTGTAGAACCATCCACGGGAACAATCTCTCATTCCATTTGTTTATGTTTTATTCATCATTTTCAAAATGCTTAGTGAAGTGACAATGATGAGATTTTAAAACTACTGTACAGCTCTTTTCTTTAAAAGAGATAGTAATGGTTTTCAAGAGCTCAACTGTTCAAATGAAAATGTTGCTTTACTAAATTTGTCCAAATTTGTTCGCATCTTCTTTATTCCTAGATACGGTAGAGTCCCCATTTGGGGCCAAAAATTATGTGTTCATCATATGAAAAATTTCACAGTTTTTATTGTTTGTACATTTTTTAAATCTGCAGCAAAAATTCATTTAAAATATACCACGCCCATTTCTATCATCACTTAAACCACAGTGTTCCATTTTGGAACTCAGTACTACAGCTATATGTTAAGGTTCAAATGTACATATCTGGCAAAAACAAGGCTTGGAAAAAAGTGGAAAAGTGAATTAAAAAGCGGCTCTGAGTTGTTCAGTCACCTTAGGGGTGTCCATTGCTAAGAAGACCCAATAACAACTGAACATCCCATCTACGATTCAAATAACTGTGTGATGAAACCGCTCTCTGTACAATTTAGTAAGCCTTTAAAACAGAATTCATTCATAGTGAAATGAGATGCCTAATCTCTGCTAGTTGATTGCATATTTCTTTATTTGGTTTCAAGTACTAACCTTGATTTACTTCAATTTGTGGAGTGTTTTCAAATAGTCCTACTTCAATTGTAGCTACCTAATAACCTCCCATTTTTTTCTTATTTCTTTTTAAATAAGCATATTTTGTAAATATAGTCCTAGTAAACAACATTTATGTAGGGACCATTATATGCCCTCCAGCAACTTTTAGGTCCTAGGGGAAATGCAACAGCACACATGCACACACATGCTCATGCACACACACACATATGCACACACATACGTGCATGCACAGTCACGCACACATGCACACACGCATGCACACACGCACACACATCTCGGAATCTTTATAAGTGACCTCATTTGGTGTGTATCACTTAATCAGGCTATGAGATGGATACTATTCTCATTTTACTACTGGTAAAGGAACAGGTTCTAGCATCTAATATATCTTAAATCTGAATTTGCTTCTTATAACTTCATTCTGCATATTAGAAACTGAATCATCATAAACTCTTTCCATTTTTTTTAAGAAATAAGTTTTCACTTCATCAATCAGGACTGAGCTGGCGTCTTCTGAGACTGTTCCTCAGGGAGCAATCCTCAAGGCGACCTCAGTTACTCTTCACAACGGAACAGGAAAAGAACATAAGAACACTTTAACTCCTCCACACGCAGCTACGCTCAGGCAGCCCTGGCCTCTTCTGTATCCTTCCTCCTGGGGAAAGGAGCTTTCAGAAAAGCTCCCCCACAGATCAGCCACTTCCTGGTCTTTCCTCAGCTTTCTCAGAGTCAGCCTGCTTTCCTCTGTGATTGTGCAAGCCAGAAGATGGAGCCAAGGAACAAAAGGCACAGAATTGTCACAAGAAAATTCTCAAGACCTGTGCCAAGGGAGAGATTGCTCTAAATGATCACAGGCCATTAGCAAATCCAGGGGGAGGAGGGGGAAGAAGAGAGAAAAAGAAAAGATGTCACGTGTGATCACAAAACAAAAGTTGACAAGTCATTCTACCCCATTTGCCAAGGTTCCTGCCAAAAAAATCCTGCAGGAAAAGCGTTGTGTGGCCAGGTCGCCCTCACAGTGAGTTCACAGAAGCACAGGCTGTCCTGCCTGGCCACACTGCACAGTAAGTATCGTAAATATCTCCCCAGGCCACTGTCACGACTCCTTACCGTAGGCCACTCTCCCATGGTCCAGTTCCCTCCTCAGCCGGTTGTAATCTTCGTTAATACCTCTTAGCTTTTTTACATTCCTGGAACTCAGCGCCACCAGCTTGTTCAGGAGTCCCTCCAGCCCTTCCCGCTCGGATGTTAAGGATCTGATCTCCTCTGTGAGCTCCTTGGCCGTACAAAAATGGTTTCCTGCAGCACATTGTGGGAGAGGAGGGAAAAGAGCTTTAGTGATAGCTATCGTGCAGGGACAGTGTGGGCCGAGCGGCTGAGCTTTGCAGCCGCTTCCACCTGCGTTCACGGGTGTCTGCGGAGGGGGCTGGAAAAACACTGACTGTCCTTAAGCTGGAAAAACCACCAGTCTCTGTGTCACCTTGCTCTCGTTCTGCCTATTTTAAGGGTTCCATTGGCCAATTCATGTCCTTGTAAAACCTGATGACACAAAAATATCCCAGTGAAACCCAGGGAAGCCACATGGTATCAGCGCATTCAAATATCCAGATGTCACAGAGGTGAAATATTGTCACAGGGTGAAAAGGGGCTGGGCTTGGGAGTCAGACTAGACCTAAATTCAAATCCTAGTCCCCCCGTTCCTCAAACCCCATATCCTTTGAGCAAAGAAAACGGTATCACGTAATTTCAGGGCCCACCTCTTATAAAACATGATGGTGCTAAGGCCTGTATCACAAGTGCTTCAAGAATAAACAGGAAATTCCATAAGCACTGAGCAAAATGTATATCACACTGCACTTAGCAAAGTCTCAGGATACAAAGTCAACACACAAAAGTGTACTCTAATATCAGCTGCAAACAAGTGGAAAAGGAATTTTTGTTAAATATCATGTACAAGATATTTTAAAACTCAAAACAGAGATAAATTTAAAGAAGCATGTGCAAGACACAGAAAACAATTTTTAAAACTTCAGAGAGGAATTGAAAAAGACTTAAATAATTATAAAGTTCTACTATATATTCATACATTGGAAAACTGCATATGGTTAAGATTTCCATTTTCTCAAATTGATCTACTGATTCGATCCAATTCCAATCAAAGTCTGATGCAGGTTGTTTATAGAAATTGACAAGCTTATTCTAAACTGTAAAAGAAAATGTAAAAGGCTAAATAAATCCTTGAAAGGTCAAACAAAACTAGAGGACATACACGATTTAATTTCAAACTAATACTCAAGCTACAGTAAGTCCAGGCAGGATGGAGCTGGTACACAGACAGACAGGCTGACCAATGGAATGGAGCAGACAGACCGGAAGCAGACCACACTCACACAGCCAACTGATTCTCGACAAAGGGACAAAGCAAGTCAGTGAGGAAAAGAGTATTTTCAACAAATGTTACTGGAACAACAAGCTACCTGAATACAGAAAACACTAATCTTAATCAACACTTCAAATCATACCCAAAATTTCATTAGAGATGGATCACAGACCTAAACGTAGAAGCAAAAACCATAAAGATTCTAAAAGAAAACATAGGAGACTATCTTTCTGACTTGGGAGTAGGCAAAAACTTTAGATAGGACACAGGAACCACTAATTAAAAAAGAAAGAAAAAGATAAATGGACTTCATCAAAATTAAAAACCTGTTCTCATCAAAAAATACCATTAAGAACATGAATAGACAAGGCATAGACTGGGATAAAATATCCACCATACATAAATCAGACAAAGGACTTAAATCCTATAACTCAGTAATTAAAACACCAATGACCCTGCTGGAAAATGTGCCAATGACATAATAGGCACTTTACCAAGTAAGATACACAAATGGCCGATAAGCATGTGACATAGTGCTGGTGATCAGCAGTCACCAGAAAAATGCAAATTAAAGCCATGGAGAGTCCACTACAAAACCACTCAAATGGCTCAAATTCACCAGATTGAAACTCTCTGGTTGCAAAGAAGAGGAGGGCCCAGAGCAGTCAGACACAGATGGCGTGCAAAGTGGGCCCCACTTGAGAAAAACTGCAGATTCCCATGAAGTTAAACATATACCTATCCTCTTATCTAACAATTACACTTCTAGGCATTTACCCAAGAGGAATGAAAACATGCCTTCAAGTGTTCACAGTGGGTTCACCAGGTCAGCCCTGAACTGGAAACAACCTAAATGTCCTTCAAAAGGAGAACGCACGAGCAGCGGCATCGCTACACAACGGACGGCTACTCAGCAAGGACAAGGCACAAACTCCAGGACGAAGGGACGGGGAAGCATCGCAAAGAAAAGACACGAAGGGTCCATGCCACGTGATTCCAATAAGCTCTCAAACAGGCAAAACGAATCCACGGGAAACATGGAACAGAGCTGTCTGGGGAAAGGGGTGAGGGCTGGGAGGGACCATCAAGTGACGTTTCTGGGGTGATGAGAACATCGTGACAGGGTTGCCAATAACACAAGTGTCAAAATTCATAGACCTGGACACTTAAGATCTGTGCATTTCATTCAATGTAAAGTAAACCTCAATGAAAAAGGAAAAATATAGTAGGGAAATGTTATATATAAAAATTATACCATAAATTAATAAATATATCACATTAATGGGTGCTCCATAAATAATAACGTTATTAAAGAGCTCCACTATGTTTTCTAGGATTTTTTTATAACCATAATCCCAGTAATAGCTACCAACTTTCTCTTCTTTAAACCTCACCACAGCCCTGGGTGGGAGATAATGCCTTATATTGTCTATTCTAAGATGCCTTTTTTACATGTTAACATTCCTGAAATGGGATGTCTTACAATTACTGTCAAACAGGGAGTAACTGGGTGAAGTTTATTATGTAATTGTTGCTCTCGGGTGAAGTTGATATTATGTGATTGCTATTCTCGGAGGCCTGGCTGACCATCTACAAACCGCTGGTAGATAAACCATTCCAGGGCCATTTGAGTCCTGGGTGTTGCTTGAAAACCTCCTGTTGATACGGATTTGTGAGATCAGGAAGGCACCAGCACTTAAAACTTGAAAAATGGTGTTAGGGCCTTGGCAGAAAATCCTACAGAAAACAGTAGTTCATTCTTAGAGGTGGGGGAAAGAAAACTGGCACCACCAATAGCTTCATTTTACAGAGAATGACAACCCGTGGAAAAACACGAGCCTCAGCTACTTGGAATAGAAATGTGTTTCGGAACTCACACTCTTGATGTGAAGACATTGTAGGAAAACTTTAACCCTTTCATTTTCCTTTTTAAAAAGCGATACGTGACTTTTCAAAAGCCGAAATACATCTAAAAGAGTTATTTCAATAAGCATAAAATAATTCTAAGCCACAGAAAGCATCGTATCATTGTTAAATTGTCAGCAATTTTTCCTTCTTAGTAGTATATACAATAATGTTGTGCATTTTACGTTCACAGAAATACATATTGTTACCTCTGCAGTGGAGAGCACTGAGATGTAGAGGATTTAATACACTGCTGAAGTTTACACAGCAACAAAATGCACGGCAGGTTTCCAACTCAAACTTAACCTCAGAATCCCTCCTCTTACATGTTAAACTGTGCTGTTTACTTCTTCATTATTATTAATAGACAGATTTCAACCTGATGTACATATTGAAAAGGTTACAAAGGTTTTCCCATTTTTCAGGCATTCCGGGCACCTAGCATATATCATTTGTGTCACTGACATCATAGTTTCCCGTTCCACGATTAGATAAATATCTTTTGAGACTCTATTTCTTGTCCATCACTGTAAAGGGAAAATACAGACAAGAACAAGACACAGCCGGGCTCTCTAGGAGGTCCATCAAATAAACGGGATAAGATGTATTGTAAGAAATAGGCAGACGCACTAGGAGAGCTCAGAGGAGAGAGGTTGTTTCAGAAGGGGAGACAGAGGCAGCCTCCGTGAGGACAGAATGTAAGGTTTACAGCAGAGAAATGGCAAGCTGGTTAGAGGGCAAAGGGTCAATCTTCAGCGGGTGGTAGGAAGCAAGTAACTGTCACCGAGGGTGGGTCCCAATGGCAGAGGGCCTCAAATGCCAAGCTGGCAGGTTTGGACCCATTTAGGAATAATAAAGTCCTGACAAGAACAGGCTCCTGGACTTCCACAAGCTTTGAGCTGTAAATAGAAACACAGCTGAACTGTTCCCTGGGTCTGTGATTTCTATCCTAAATAATGAGCAAGTTATGGCTGCCGTGAGTGGGGCCCCTAGGAAGTGATGGGCTCGCCCGGGGAGCAGTGGGAGGACCAGCCCCCGAGGTGTGACTGCTTCTGGGCAGAGCACCCACCAGCATAAGGTCCTGCCTTCAAATGTCCCATCTCAGCCCGCGCTAAAGAAGCCTTTCTGTTAGACCCCATTTTCAAGTAAGAGATTTAACAAGAATGTGCTGGGCACCAACGGTACCCCCAGAGACACCAGGCAAAATCCAGCACCGTGTGCGATCTCCCCCTGTGAACAGGTCAGAAAGAAAAGACCTCTAAAAACACATTGAAGAAGACTGCACAGACAGAGCGAGTGCCTGGACGTGTTTGCTGGAAACATAGCCTCAGACCACAGTGAGCGCTAGAGACCAGGCCCTTAATAAAACATGACAGAGGCCATGAATTAAACCCTGGGTCCCCGCCTGGACCCTAAGGAATATGGTTTGGGAAAATGCATAATGATAGACTTGCAAGTGTTACATAGGCAGAGTGGGGTGAATTCCCAAAGAGATGGTTAATAATGCAAGCCATGAGGAAGTGCTTTCCCTGCACAGCGTGACTATTTCGTAAGCATCTTGGCTTCTGATCCCCGCCCATGAGGTAAATCTCGCTGGCTGCTGAAACCGCCCCAGAGCTCAGTGACAAAAACTCAGAAAAGTGTAAATGCTGATCCCTGAATGGAGTCTCCCAGATACCCGGTGACCCCATCTCCGTAACTCTGATGGGCCCTCTCCTAAGGCCACAGGAGGGTTTTGTGGAGGTGACTGTCCCACCTTCACCACCATGCTGCACAGATGTCTGCTGGCTCCTCTGCAAGGGACGTGGGTACTTGGGCATCCACACAGGTTGTTTTAAAGCAGTTGTCAAAATATCTTATTCTTTAGTAACAATTAAAAACCCCGAGGCGTATGCTGAAACTTATCTCACCCACTCTGCTCTCTCTAACTTGATGCTCCGCATCTCTGGAGTTAAATATTTACCCTCCACTTCATAGTATCTGAGGGTCATTTATTGAGGCTATTATTTGAGTCTGATTCTATAGATTACAGGCTCTTGTATGACTTGCCTCATTTTGTCTCCCCAACAATCCAGGAAGAGGGACTCACAGTGATGATCCCTGGTTTCTAGTTCAAGAAACTGTCACCCAGAGAGTGACCTTCCCAAGGTGCCAAGGTCCCAAAGTTTGGGAGTTCTAAGATCCCATGTGAGATTATTAAACTTGAACGTGGCTCTTTCAATGTCATTAGGTACATATTTCACCAACTATACCTCAGTAAGTGACTTGGTCAAGTGGCCACAGGTCATCCATAAAGGGAGAAAGCCCAAAGGGGACTGGGGATGAAACCTGCACTCAGATGGGCTGTTTCAACTGGTCAGGCACCAGGCATCACTATGCCTTTCACCTGGTGGATGCCGCATCCGTTGTAATGATCCTCCTAAAATTGTCCACCTTTACCTACCCAGATTTGAGCTGCATTTCTGTATTGAGAACAAAGAAATAAAGCCAAGTGCTGAAAATCATCACATGAAAATACTAAAAGTCCTGCATCTTTTTTCTGACATGACACCAGATCTTTTGAGGCACTCCAAGCTCAAGTCCATGTGGTAAAGGCAAAAAGGAAGCCTTGGCCATTCAGAGCCTCCCCTCAGGGCTACCTGCTGGGAGCTTGGGGAGCTGAATAAAGGAAACAAACAAGCACCAGCCCAACCTCGCCCCACCCCCACCTCTCCATGGCACCTCCTTCAATTGGAATTTGCCATTTTCCGCCAGTTGTGTTTCCTTTTCCCAGTTACTATGATTTACTGTGACAGCAGAAAGCACTTTCTGTGAGCAGAAAGCACTCCAATGGCTGGTTTTGGACATAAACATTTTAAAGGGCCAAATATTATTCCATAGAAAAGATAGGGGGAAAATAATGCTGGAAAACAATTTTTACATAAAACATAGACTGCTTGAGACAATGTGGTGCCTGGTCAAAGACTGAACATACAAACGGACAATGGCCAGATCATATATATTAGAAATAGAACTCTGATCCACAGCCTGCTGGCTCCCTGCCCAGGAAGCCAGCAGGCTGTAAGGCAGACTCATAGGAAGCCAGACTGCTATCTCCAGTGACAATACAGGGAGCTAAACATCACTTCTGTAAAAATCAGTCCAAAATGACTAGGACTTGATCAATAACTGACAGCTTCCCTAATTTTTGTTCCTGCTTCCACCTTAGGACCAACCAGAGAAAGCCAAACATATGCCCCTGACCAATCACACAGGATGTGCTGGTTAGCGGCCTCCAGCTTAGGACCAACCAGAGAAAGCCAAACATGAGCCTCCAACCAATCACATGGGATGCGCTAGTTAGCCCCCTTCGGCTTCCCCTGGCAAACAGCCCCATCAGAGCACAGCAGGAACCTTCCCTCTTCCACCACGAAGCTGCCCCACTGCTCTGCGTGTCTCTGAGTCTCTGCCAAAACACAAGTGATGGAGGCTGACTCCCTTGCTATCAGGGCTCTGAATAATAACAGCCTTTGCTCGTCTCATTTGATGGGTCTTTGTTTATCTCCACACCAGATATATAACATCTGTGAAAAATCTTTACCCGACCTGTCATCTCCTCCAGCCACTGACCTAAACCATAGTCTTTTGTAGAGAGAGTGAAACATTTTGTGCTTATCTAAAAAATCTAGTTTATTTCTAGAATGTTCTTATTTCCCTCAAAATCATAAGCTAAGAAAGATTTCAGACTCCCATTTAGACAGACACGTCTGCAACAAATATATTTTAAGTGTAGATAAATTTTATTCTCTATAAAGAAACAGTCAAATTGGATAGAACCATCTTTAAAAAAAAGTTCTCTTGGAGTGCCAAAGACCTCTTGATATGCTATTTAAGAATAAATGATTCTCTGAACTGTTTGTTTCCTAGGAGCAGGTGACAGAAGGCAGGTGGGAAAGAAAATATACCAGAAACTGAGGGGCAACCCAAAGGAGGTGTGAAAATAACAGATTCTGGGGATCAGCAATCAACAAACGGGGATCCCTTGTTTAAACAAGAAAAATCAATTATTTTATGACTGAAAGCACAAAACGTTTCACTCTCTCTACAAAAGACCATGGTTTAAGGTCAGTAGCTGGAGGAAAAGTGCCAGGCATCAGGCAAAGACCAAGAAAAGCATAGCAGGGTGACTCAACAGATTTACCAGATCAATAACAGTGGATAATTCAAGCAGGATAAGGCTGGAGCTAGAAATGCCAGCACCATGTCAGTGTCAGAGGTCAGCGTCCTTGGTCCTAGGACAGGGGAGATGGTCAGAGCATGGCAGGTGCTGTGTCAGATGCTAGTCATGTTACAGAGAACAGATGGATATGGAGCCTACTGGCAGAGCTGGGGACCCATCCAGGACAGTGTCTCAGAAACAGTGCACAACCAGAATCCAAGACAGAAGGCCAACAAACACAGGAAGGAAACGTGTTGCTGAGTCATACACGTGGGTTACCACCGTGTAAACACCTTCTGTTTCTGGAAAGGAAAGGTCCTGGGAACTGGAGGAGGGCTGAGGAGGCCCCAACTGTGAGGAGGACATGGCACATGGACCCTGGAAGTGGACTGCGCTCAAGATACAAGCACTGGTCGCTGGAGGTCAGTCGATGGTTGGGCATCCAGAGAAGGAGACAGGCCCATACTTCTGATGCTGACATCTTAACCACAGGCCCATGTCAGTCATATACACCACACACCCTCTGGAGGGTGCCAAGGTCATCCCCTCACTTTGCCCCCAGAGTGCCAACAGCTAGTGAGGGGCCAAAGCAATCAAGCCCGGTGGCAGAGGGTGGAGCTTTCAAGGAAGGCAGCAGAGGTTAAGGAGCCCTTGTCCGGGCTGGGTTCCCTTTTATGGAGCACCTTTTGATATCTTTGCTCTGTGGAAAGACGCCTCGCAATCTTGACCCAGGAAAACCTTGGTGAGGCCCACGGAATAGGAGCCCGGAGTGGGCAGTTAGATCAGACCTGCTCTAAGCCTCAGAGAGAGTCTCTGCCTTGGCTCATTTTACTGGGTGGGATCCGGCCATGGCAGTGACCAGACCTCCAGGGCTCAGGTTAGTAGGCAGCCTGGGAAGAGGACACAGCTCCACCCTCATGAACTCAGCACTAAACACCAAAGGAATCTTCACCATCATCGAGTGGCCCAACCTAGTTCAGAAGGCAGGAGGCTGCACAGGCACTGAGGCCAAAGGCACTGGTAATAACAGATGTAGATGCTACCACAGCACTCTTGTGACAGGTACACTAGCCAGGAACCTGCAGCAATAGGTGACAGCTGGACAATGAGTCACGTCCTGGCCACATCTCCTCCCACTCATTTTGTAAAATAAGTTCAAACAAGGCACAGTGGCTTCTGTCTTGGACACAGACCTTTTAGCCCCATCAAGCCTTCCGATGGCTGTAGCACTGCCCCACATCTTGACAGCAACCTCATGAGATTGGAGCTGGGACCACCCCCAGGCTACATCTGGACTCCTAACCCTTAGTAACTGTGATATAACAAATGTCTGTTATCTCAAGATAAGTTTGGAGGTAATTGATCACACATTAGTAGAGACGCAGGCAGTTTCTGCGTCTAGACCTTAAGAAATAAGAAACATCCACTTTCATCTGTTGGGACACTCTTAGCACCAGCAGCCACGCTGTAAGGAAGTGACACTGGTAACAATGAGGCCCACATAGACAGGAACCAACAGGTCGACCAAACTGCCAGTCACAGGATGCATGACCTTAGAGGTGGACTCCCCTGCCGCAGGGGAGCTACCTCAGCTGTCTCTGCCAAGCCCCACCCAAATCACAGATTCAGGGGCAAAATAAACCACCGGTGATGTTTTAAGTCATTGAGCTTTGGGGTGATTTCCTACGCAACAGTCAATAATGTGAACACGTTTGAGAATCAAGATCGAGTGCTGCTGACCAAACCTCTAACACCTGAGGCACTGACCCAGGGACCAGGGAGAAGCCCAACAGGCCTCGGTGAAGACTAAGGGAAGCAAGGAAAGTACTGGGGACCTGGAGGAAACGGGCCCTCACAAGGCAGTGTCAGAAATTCTGGTCACGTCATTACCTGAGGTGATACAGGAAAGAGTTCTTAAGGAAGTTAAACAGATAGCCAAGGAGATTCCAGGGGAATATACAAGTGCCCACTGGCTTCTTGTCATCACCCATGAAAAAATGCAAGAAAAGAGAGGTGAGTTAAAGAATACACTGTTAAAAATAAAGAAGTTAGGACTTGCTGAGTTTGAAGATAAAACTATTTCTTATTCCCAGTCTCTGCAGATAGCAAATGAGTCTCAAATTAAGGCCTCAGTCACTGGGTATCATGGCTGCCTCGAGAGGCTAGTACGAGTCTTTCTCTGGGGTGGAGAGGATCTGAAGCTCACACCCAGAGACCTGGCAACGTCAAGTCATGTCGTGGTTGTGGAGGCAACAGCTTCTCCAGCTCCGGGGGATGATGGCGTCTGGAGTGGTAGGGCCCAGAAAACCTGGGAATCGGCCAACAGCACACAGGAGGCCCAGAGCATCGATGAAGTCTAGAATTACAAGAAGCCAGAATTCATGGCAGTGAAGCCCTGGACTAAGGGTCACATGACTATGAGTCCTGCAAAGTCTCAGCATTGGCTCTGCTAAAGATGGGGATTGCAGGCCAGGTTGGGAGGCAGCCTGGGCATGACGGGTTCGATGCTGGGAGGGCGGGTGGTGAAGCCATGATCATTATTGATGGTTTGCTTTGCCTGATGTGGTCACTGAGACCCCAGGATATGCTCAGGTTGCTTCGTGGGAGTCCATACAGACAATGCCAAACAGGCTGGCTGCCTTGCAAATGCAACTGGTGGGTACCATAGCCACCCTGGCTGTGGCTGCTGGCTCTCTGGGGCTGATATTGGTACTCAGATGCTGAGCCAGCAGTCAGTTCCAGGAACCATTTGCAGCAGTGGAGATTGACCCAAGAAGAGCAATGTCTGCAGGAAAAGGGGAGCTTAGAGCCTTAAGACATGCCCAAAGCTCCTAAGAGACCATCTGAGTACCAACTCCCCCACTTAATAAAAGAGAAAACTGTGGTATATGCTGCAAATGATATTATTCATTAGAAGCCTCATATTCCAACTCCTCTTTGGATCGCAAATTGCTTGCGCTTTTGTGGAATCAACACTGGGGCAATACTCTGAGTTCTTCTAGCTTGCTACTAATGCAGATTATACCACCAGGCAGGTCTTTGTTTTCCAAAAAAATTAGAACAGTAAGAAGCCCAGCTTGGATGGGGGAGTTTCAGGTTGGGTTTAGAAACAAATGACAGAAAGACAGACAAACTTGCTAAAGCTATGCAAGACTACTGTAAAACTATCATAGAAGCTATCCAAGGCTTGATGCTCAAATTATTAAGGAGAAACTGTGGGGCCAGCCGAGTGGCTCAGTTGGTTAAGAGCTCGCTCAAGAGTGCGAGCTGAGCTCTGAGCAATAGCAGTTTGATGCCCAACCCGAGCTGAGCTGCTGCTGAGCTGCCAACAGGTAGCAGGATGGCTCAGCTGAAAAAAAAAAAAAATGTTATATTCGCAAGGAGAAACTGTTTACTCAAAATAACATCTAAATAATCCAGTAGGTAGTACTTTTGCCTGAAAGCCAGTATAAGAAAAATACTCAAGTAACACTTTAAAACCAGTTACCAAAAATCTTATTAGAAGTATAAGACAGTCCAAGCTGTCCTGAACATTAACATGCTGTAATAAACGTCTTTAAAATGAAAAGAAAAGTCCTCAGTCCTTAGATCAAACCGAGGATGGGAGAACTAAGACAATAAACTGTAGAAACGGTCACAAAGACCAAAGACCCTCAGGAATCTTAAGGACGTCCCTTCAAATATATGCATTCCTGGGGCTGCTAAGAACCACCAGGGCACTACCTTCAGCATCCTCACAGATAGCACCAGGCAGAGAAAGGTTTCTCTCCGACAGGTTTGTCCCTGGGGCTTTTGTCTAACAGAGTAAGGCTTTGCCATTCTAAAGGGACTCAAACAGGCCCATCAGGGCTCTAAGGGAGGCAACTTGTCCCACCTCAGGCCCACCCTGCTGTGAAGATAGCTCAAAAGAAAACAGAAATCACATCATGTACAGAAGTGGCAAAAGAATGCTGACCACCCTGCCACCAGACCAACCCATGGCGAGAGCCATTGACTGGAAGGCCCGTTCACCAAGAGCCTGCAGAATAGTCAGGAAATAGGAAGGTCAAGAAGTAAGACCCCATCCCAGTCCATTCAGGTCACTCCTCACCGATTAGGCCTTATCGATTTTCTCAGCTGATCAAAGAACTCAACGGAAAAACCAGGGCCTGTATGCAATACACCATCTTAAGAATTTTCCCTGGGATTTAAAAAGGGATTATTCACATTTGAGAGAGGGCTATCTCTACTGCCTAAATGATATATCTCCTCCCTTGAGCCTAACAGAAACACTTCCACCTGTATTCCCAGGGAAGATATATGGATTAAGAAAGGCAAAACCCTAACTCAGAACCAAGGCTGTGTTCAGTCGTCTTTTTTCTCTCTTAGCAAATGGGGCCATAATTCCAGGTAAATGGCATGTGAGGCTGTTAAGAGCCAAGGCCCACATTCACACTGCGTTGGTCTCCTGGTTGTAAATAATCTGCGTGACTGCGCCAGGAACCAAACTGCTTGTTAGCTGCCAACATTAGTTGTTTAATGATCTGAAGAGCAGAAGCTGCCAATTATTGTATTCCTTCTTAAGATGCCATTTAAAACCCATGTATGTAATTATTATACCTTTTTGTTACATTTTTATGATCCTTCTGAAGCTGGTGAGCTAAGGGTTCATTTAACCTACAAAACTCAGAGAAAATTTGCAGGATGTCATTACATAACTGGGTTAAAAATCCATATGTCACACCTGGGCTCTAGCCACTGATCTGCCAGCACCTGAATGAACTTAACTGAAGGGCGTACCCAGGGCCTCAATCTCTCACCTGTTCCCTGGGATCACATTCTTTCCCACCCACTTAATACAACTGCTGTGAAAATAAAATAACAGAGGAATGTTCAAAAGCACTACTCAATAATAGAGTAAGATACTATTTTCAGAGACTCATGTTTTCAACCTACTAACTAATGGAAAAATACATCCCTTAGTCACTACTGGAGTAAGGAGGGGTTTGGACCCACTGAGAACCTCTCCAAATTGATAATCTCTGACTAGATTGTTAAACTGAGACATCACCTTGTGTCACTCATCATTCTTTCTCCCACAGGAAGGCGCTGAGCACGTCCAATAACGCTCACTAAGCATTAGAGATACGCAAAGCCATAGAAACATTGGCCTGAATTCTATGGCACACAGCACATCTAGTCTTAAAGAAACAGGAAGTGCAAGTCCAAAATATGGCACCTACCAAACAACTTATTTTCTATTATGTGAGTATATATATTTTTAAGAGTCTCACCCATCTCTTTATAAGGAGATCATGCTGCCCATTTATTCCACAGGTTTCAGTGAAACTCCCCAGAAACACTCCGCAGTGTCGGTAGTGTGACATAAGTAATAGAGAGAACATTCATCAAGAACAAAACATGGCTGTGGTGGTGGTTGTCATTATCCCCCTCACCTGCTTCAGCCTCTATTTCCACTTACCTGATATGGCGGCCATTTTGGCTTCAAGCAATGGCGGCAGTTGGGTTTCGATTTCGTTAACTTTCTTCCTCAGAGTACTGCAGAGTCTCTTGGTCACACACACCTAGAGGGAGAGAAGTAGCCATGAATCGTCATTTATTCAGTTCCAGTCAACAGCCAGGTCAGAGATTCTGTGTTTACAAGTAATTAATAATGGTGATAAAGAGTAAGTGGGGTTCTTAAAAAGCAAACAAGGAAGGGAGGAGAAAATAAATTACCATATTCCAAGCATCGGGTCCTATATCTTTCATGATATCCAAACACAAAACTGACATCAGCTAACACAACCACACACCCAATTAACATAATGTCATCACTCTGCCTGACCCTCCTCAGGGCCTTTGCACTCACTCCCCGCTTTGGAAATACTCTTGGCCCAGGTGCTTAGCCCACTCACACACCCTCCAGGGCTCTGCTGAGCTGTCTGTCCCCAGGGAAGAAAGGCCTGGCCTACTACCTCCATAAAACAGCACTCCCCTCCCTACTTCGTGTTTTCCATAGCGTCCTCTCCAGCCAACAGACTTCTAGTTTTTATTCCTTTGTTTTTCTATTGTCTCTCTCCACAGGGATACAAGCTCTATGTGAGCAGGGAGTTTGTTCTGTGTCTGGCACACAGTAGGCAGTAAATACCGGGGCACTGCCTTGAGCTCAAGGGCAGAGCACAGGCTAAACAGAATCCTAGTAGATACAGGCATCTCATGAAAAGTGGATGGGAGATACCCATTGGCAAGTCAGATGCAAAAAATACACAAGTAGATCTCTGTGAGATTTATAGGTTTTATCATTTATTTTACCAGTATACTCCAAATACTTCCTACATTTTTCTTTGCTTTTCCAAAAATAGCAAAAATCTTATATCTTGGATTTTTTTTCCAAATGTCTTAGGTTATCTTTTATTTTGTTTGAAACAAAAACATCACTTTTTTTGTTGTTGTTTAAAACAAAACCTCATATTCAATTGATATCAAAACTCAGATTAATGAGGACTTAGAAAAACTTCCGGTTAAACAAAAGCATACAGCACAGCTCAATAATAATGAATACCTGTGTGGAGACATTTGGGTGTTAACTAGAAGCATCCCTTTATTCTTGCTAAAAATCTAAGACTCCATTCAGAAACTAAAATTAACCCATTTGGGTTCACAGAGCCCAGGGAAAATATAAAATTTAATTTCCCCAGAAGAATCTAGATCTTGCTAAATACCATCCACTTGTAATGTTCTGCTTATCTCAGACTGAAACTGAGATTGTTTTTACCATCAAAACAGACCACTCACCTAAAACATCACACCATTTTTCCCATGGCTTTAAACACATTCTTTTCCATTAAGCAGCTGTAATTTCCCAAATTCTATATAAAACTCACTCTCTGGACGAAGGTGACAGTGTAGTGGCCTCGACACCAAAGCCCCCACCAGCAGCTCCAAGCACCCACATGTCCACAGCAATTAAGTCGGAGACCCTCTCAATGGTCCAGGGATGTGTCAGGATGTCAGAACTGGGCATTAAAAGGATGATGCTCTGGCCGCCTGCCCCCCAGACAGAGGTCTCTGGAAGGCTCTATGACTGATGACTGACACATCCCCTCCCATTCATCTACAAATGTCATTAAAGTCTGAGGACATTTCTGTTCCCTTTGTAGCACCAGCCATAATTCTTATGTCTCATCCGATGTATGTCCAGTATGTCTGATTTTAGTTAACAGTATCTGTTAATCATAATTGGGTCAGTTTCTCCTCTGTTGAGCAAATCTGTCCTTCAAACTGTCACTATTCATAAGAAACAACCTCTCTAAATCTTAAATCACAATGTATGTTCTTTCAGGCACTGCTGGATAAAATCTAATATCTACCAATCTCCAGAAATCCCATTTATTTCCAACTATTTCTTCTATCTCGTTTATCCCTCAGTGACCTGTGGCTTGGGTAACCCATAAAAGTCAATAAAATGCAATAAGTGGTAGGAAGGTTCTAGCTCTTTTTAAGGGGGAATCAAATATGTCAGATCTGTACATCTAATATACTAAAGAAAGGAAACTGTGCCAAGCTGTGACATTTACCTCAAGGTCACCAGTCAGTCAAGTTCAGAGCAGAAAGGAAGTTGTTCTGTGTGACTGGGCAGTTTTGTTTTCATTCTCTGTTGACTAATCACACACACACACACAAACACACAGACACACACACACACACACACACACACTGGCCCATGTACACACCCCACCAAACACACACATACACACCCCAGAAAATCTGCATCTCCTTTTTATTTCCAAATAAAATTGGACCCTGAGGAACTCATTATCAATGGAGCTTTTACATTCACATTTTTAAATCTTAGACATGAATTCTTTAATCTTATGGAAAAGCAAGGTAATTATGGGTTTTTTTATAACTACACTAGAGAAAGTATTCAAACAAAGCAAAGCACTTGGGCAAATCCAGTGCTTTCCTGGTAGCTGGAGATCGTCCACAAATCCCAGTAGTGTGTGCTTATGTGTCTTCGTGTGTGTATAATATGTCACACGAAACACACATTTACAAACACCATCAGTGTTATGTCACATGCACCCCTGCAGCTCGTACCTGATCCAGGCTCATTCATGTCATACACACAGTGTGTGCTCCTACTCAGTGAGCCCAAACCCAAGAGTCCTTCCACCTTTGAATTCTACACAGAAATTAGGATGCGCCTGAGAAATGGCACGTTTACAGGTGAAAATAGGGGCGAAGGAACACTTCTACCCACGGCCAGTGCAAGATGCCCAGGCCCCTCCTCCCTTCCCTGGTGGCTCCTCCTGGAGGTGACAGGGCCATACATACTAGGGGTAACACCACTGGGATTTATTACACAGAAAATCGGGTCTGCTCTTAACACTTCCCCTCCAGTTTCATGTAACAAACTGGTAAACTGAGTCTGTCTCCCTTGTCCCTGCAGGAAAAAGGTCTCAGCCCCGCTCAGCACGGGGGCCTAAGAATAAAGCCCTTTATCAGAGTTCTGCCTGAGGGCTCAGGTCACCCCATCCACCCTCCTTTGGGGGAACATTCCCAGAAAGAAGGCAGCACAGGTTTATAACCTGCCCACTCTGGCCCAACGCCACGCTGTGGACAAGACTCAATCCTGACGGGCAGCGCCCTGTGTGGGGCTTAATGGCTCAGAAAACCGCTGCTGTGTGTGATGTGATTTTCAGCAACATCATTTAATGTTGTTTTCAAAAATGAAAGAGACAAAGAAACTGGGGCAAGGGCCAGAAGACCTGTGGAGAGTTGTGCCAACACCACCTCCCCAGTCTCGGCTTAGCGTGTGATCCACGGACACTTGGCACCAAGGACAAAACAGATCCCTCCCAGCCAACACACTCTCGTCTGCTTTGCTCTCTGCCCACAACCTGCTCTCCTGACATCTCGACCATCTTATACCCACCCCTGGTCCCCAGAACGAATGCTCGTGATTCATGATTCATGTCCAGATCTCCGCCGCAAGGGCAGTAACAGTTCGCGAGTAACTACTCCAGTTTCACAGCGTGTCAGTTACTCTGCCGGGGACAACTGTCTGCAGGGGATAGTCTGTCCTGGAAACTGGTTACCCTAACCCACCAGGACAGGACCACTTACTGAATTGACTAGGCACTCCCAGGCCTCTCTCTCCACACAAACCAAGCCCAAGAGGAAGTGTAAATGGCAGACAAAATGGGCAAAGTGACTCTGAAGTCACTTTAAAAACTTTAAAAAACAGGGGCTGGCTGAGTGGCGTGGTGGTTAAGTGCTGGCTTGGGAAGCCAGTGGCCCCGGTTTGGTCCCACATATGAGGGCCAGTAATACTGACCTCAAAAAAAAAAAAAAAAAACCTTTAAAAAACAAAGTCAACCAACTACGATACATTTCCACATATTTGTGAGGAACGGCCCACCTGGAAAGAAAAGGCATTCATTTCCCACATCGGTCCCACCCCGAGAGCCTTGCTCAGCAAAGGCGTTTGTGTGCAGCAGCAGTGGCTTTCCACCCCCAGCCCTGATGCCCCTTCTGAAGCACAGGCCAGACGGGTCCATTCCTGGGGGACCCGAGTAAGGACTGCACAACCCGGGCGCCTGGCCCGGCTCGTGGCTCAACGCTTGGCCAGCGGGGTGTTTCTTCCAGAGCCCAGATGTCTTCTGGACGTGAAATGAACTCAAGAGAAACCTTCAGAGATTCCTTTAGAAAATGGCACATGAAGGCGCTTACCTTCGCGGTGATTTCTTTTAGTGACAAGTTGAGGGGCTTCATCCTTTCCTGGAGGCTAGAAAAATCAGAGAGAGGATGTTGGTCTTCTCGGCATCACAGCTCGATTCCCGCCCCCTCTCACACACACACACACACACACACACACACACACACACACACACGAACACTGGGTAACACTAGCCCTCCATCAGCCCAACAGCTGAGGAAAGATGACTCCAGGTTGCTTCCATGTGACTGTGGACTCAATATGTCACCGGGAAGCAGAATTTCCCTCCCTAATTATGCCCTACTTGGGCTAGAATCAAAACCTGTTATCATGTCTGTAACAACCCAGATGTGCTTCTGGAGACAAAGGATGAAAATGTACATTCCTCTAGCTCTCCTTTAATTATTCCAAAAAAGGTGGTCCACACAGGAAGGTGTTTCACCGGCAGGAAATCAAATCCTATTGTTTAGGTACCCATTCACTTCAACAAATATGGACCAAGCACATCTGTGTTCGGCAGTCAGGCGGGGCTTACAGGAAATACATGTATCTAACGTTTATCAAAACTGCAATTCCGTTACTCCTTAGGCTTTTCCCTGCTTTTTTCTCCTTAGCACTTTTCACCTTGACATACTCATTTATGTGAGTAATTTCTCTCTCCCGCCACTGCAAAATGTTCCACAATTGCAACAGCTGTCTGGGGTGTCCACTCCTGTATCCTCAGCACCTAAAACAATTCCTGGAGCTTAGCTGTGCACACTCAGTGATTATCTACAGAATGAGTGAATGAATGAATGAATGAATGAATGAATGAAACTAAGGCTCAGATCTTATTCTCAATGCTGTTGTCTCATGGAGAAGAAGTGCACGGGGACAATCAAGTGTAATATAAAGCCAGATGAAACATTACTGGGGGAACAGAAACCCAGGGCTGGGATCAAACTGCTGCATAAGAACCGTCACAGGCAGAAAATTGTCTCCAGCTGAGCCATGGAGACACTAACTTAGCAATTTAGAAACTAAGGGGTTGCAGGGGAAGCTGCTGGAAGAGGTGGGAAGTGAACTGGGTCTCAAAGAAAAAAGGAGGAAGAATGAGCAGTCAGGGAGGAGATGAACCCAACTAAACCAAGGGGTTCCCAGAAGTGACCTTGAGAGACAAAGTTAAAAGGGGAACGACTATTTCTAATGTCGGGGGGAGGAGGGGCAGTAAAACAAGTGAGTGTATGCTAATATCTGTTTAATCTCAGTGGCAGGTAAATGCGTATCTGTTATATTTTTTGTTATGTTTGGAATATTTACAATTAAAATATTTTTAAAGGAATGTCAAGAACAAGCTAGTTAGTATTGGAGGGCAGGCTAAGGAGTGCTGAGCTTTATTCCACAGGCAATGGGAAATCATTCATTTTTGAGCAGGAAAGCAACAAGAAAATAATAGGTTTTTTTCTGGAAAATGAATTGGGCAGGCCTGAGATGACTGGCAGGAGGAAACACTGAAGTGGGAAGCCAGCAGGCACCTGCAGCCAAACCCCACTGTGAGGGCCAAGGGCCTGCGGAGAGCAAAGGAAGTCAGGAAGGAAAGGCAGGAGTGGGGCCTGAGTCTGCTGATGCTGAAAAGCAGCAAGAGTATCTGAGCTTTTCATTTATCCATTCGTTCAGAAACTCATTAATTCTTCCAGTATCTGTTGGGCACCTCATAAGTTAGGAGCGTGTAGCATAAAAACATGGTTCTTGCCCCCGACAGCAGCTAGACAGGAATAGAAAAAAAAAAAAATAACAAAAGCTACAGGTGCTAGAAGAGAAGTGGTCACTGGTCAAATGGTGAGCAGCCAAAGGGGAAGGGCAGGTTTTCTGGGGCAAGTGTGGGGAGGAGCCAGCGCATGGCAGGGGTTGCAAAATATCAGAGTGAAGCTATCAGTTTGCTGTTTGATGTTCTTCAGCTGTAAGAAGTGGTTTTGAATGTCATCACCTCCACCAAGCCGAGATTTGTGAGTACAAGCAAGCTTGATTCAATTGCAAATGCCCTTGAGCCTGTGTGGATATATTCCAACCCAAGTCATCCTCACTTTAGACCGACATCCAACAAAGGAGGGTGTCCCCAGGGAGCTGAGGTCAGCCAGATGGCGGAGAGGAGAGCTGACAAACAGCAGGGCATGTGGCAGCAGATTGTTCCGAATTCAGGAGTCACAACATGACAAAAATCACTGCGCTCAATGGGAACTGTGGGAAGCAGCATGTGGAATCCTGTCTGGAGAATTCTAGACACCTCTGGATGGAGATGGGGTGTTCTGAAGGGAGGTAAGTCTAAGTGGTGCTGACAGGGAGCGGGGATCAGCCAAACTGCTTGAGATGTTGGGGAGAGCAGGACGGAAGTGTCAAGATGGGCCATCCAGGCTCTGCTTCCTCCAACTCGCAGCAGCACGAGGGTTTACCTGCCGCTGTCTGCTTCCAGACTCCCAACCATCCTTGAGCAGAATGCAAGGCCCAGGCTCATCAGAGTCCATCCAACCAACAACTTTTCAATAAATGGTTCACCACAACGTTGATCCTGTCTAAGCATTTCATAGCATCTTATAAATAGGTTCTCCCAGCCACACACAAAGACTAGTTCAAGTATTAGCAATTACGGCAGATGGGGAGTGGGTCCACTTCTGACACTGGAAATTTAGCTGACCAAAATGGTAGCACCTTTATCAATGCCCAAGGGGCCAAGCACCATCTTTGCGGGGCTGACACGACTCATGGGTCTTGGCTCAGCTCTGGTCCTTTCCAAGGAAGACAACCTCTCAGAGCCGTGTCAAAGCAGGAGGTAGTGGTGCAGATAATTGAATGCGCTGTTTTAGATTTGATCTGATTTGTAGTTAATTTGTTTAATTTATGCTATATTACCTTTTGCAGTAGATTTACCTGCCTAATTATGTTTTGCTCACACTGATATTAACATTAGCTGCATCCCTGGGGTAGATGAGAGTGCAAGCAATGAGAGCAGAATAATATGAATAAGCTATGTACCATGCTACGGGTTTTCAAGCTATTTTTAGTAGTAGAACGCTTTCAAACACAATTTTACACAGAACTGTAATATGGAATATAGATAACGACGGAGGGGTGTCTGGTCTGACTGAGATGGGTGTCTGGCCTGGGGCACAAAGGATGTCACATTGACCCCACACACTTCATGTCATCACCGTCACACTGTGGTCCCTCAACCATGATTCCAGGAGCAGTAATACAAATTGAAGACCACCAAATTAGACAAGATAAATGTTTATGAATGAGAGTTATATCAGTGATCACAGCTAACCCTGAGCCTCTTGCAGTCTTGCATAGTGCTGGGACAGAAAAAACTGTCCTCTAAGAGCAAACTAGCGTGCACCCTGGAAACACATCGATTGTCTCAACAAATCAGCAAATAATGGGTTTTTTGTTTTGTTTTGTTTTTGTTTTTTGAGGGCAGTGTCACTGGCCCTCATATGTGGGCCCTGAACCAGGGCCGCTGGCATCCTAAGCCAGTGCTTAAGCACCGCGCCACTCGGCTGGTCCAGCAGATAATGTTTTAACACACACACCAGACCTCATTCATTCAAATGACTGTCTTCATTCAAAGCAGCCACCCTGGGAAGAATAGTGTCAAACATTTACTGAGCTCAAACTATGTACCAGGCACGCTCCCATATTCCTTCTGTAGATTAGAACTTGAAATCCTGATAACTCTGTGAAGTGGGTACAATAATATCTACACTTTGAGACAAGAAAGCTTAGTCAAAGAGGGACTTAAGAACTTCTCCCAGGGTTAAGCAGCTGGTGAAGGGGGAGGTGACAGACCCAGCAGTCGAGCTGCTGTTCTCCAAACACGGAGCTATTTGACCTCTCCTGGAAACTGTGTGCTTATTCAATATATGCTGGACCTGTCCAGACTGATTTCTAAAATTCCATTTTAGAATTACGTTCAATTTACAACACTATCAATCTCATTATTTGTAAATGCACACTGCTCTTTACTCACAAACTGGTGTTGAAATCATATGAATGAAATTCACCCTCAACAAATGAGGTCTCCGGACAGTTGAAACAACTGGTGAGGCAAGTTGCAGAGAAGGCACGAGACAGCAGGTGGGCCTGGGCTGGCAACAGAGGAGAAAATCCAGCACAAAGGGGACTATTACAGGTCAGTCGTGTCCCCCCAACTCATTATGTGGGGTCCTCAGAATGGGACCTTATTTGGAGATGGGGGTCTTTACAGAGGCGACCAGGTTAAAGTGAGGTCATTAGATGGACCCTAATTCAACGTGAGTGGTGCCCTTAAAAGAGAGATGTGGACAGAGATGCACAAAGAGAAGATGACGTGAGGACACAGGGAGAAGACAGCCACGACGAGCCCAGGAGAGGGATCAGAAGGAGGCAGCTCTGCTAATACCTTGATCTTGAAGTTCTAGCTTCCAGAATTGTGAGACAATCCATTTCTGTTATTTGAACCACCTACTCTGTGGGGCTTTGTTATGGCAGCCCCAGCAAACTAATATATGTGGAATTTTCGATTTTTAATCGCATGGTTAATTATATGTGTTATTAATATCCTATGTACTAGTGCTCCAAGGCCTAAGAAAAAGAAGTCACTCCATGTGGCAGACAGACAACAGAAGACATGACAGCTCTTTTATTTGCTTTAGATGAACAGACAGTTTCATTTTCAACCCACCCAAGGGGGAGACGGAGCTGCTGCAATAATAGGTCTGTGAGGAACAGAGAGGTTCCAGTCTGTAGGGTAGGAACTAAGGACTATGAGGGGCGACTGTAAGCAACTTTCATGTGAGAATGTCTCTGATTTTTTAAATTATGATAGGGGACCGATAAGTTAGTGCAAGACTCACAAAAGCCTTAGCTTCAGGTTAGGAATGAAAGGGATTCCGTAAACACCCCTCAATGTGATAGGAAGATTGTCACCACAGATGTCAAAAACATCAGCAATAAAAATTCAGTTCAGGAAGGGATAGATTGCTTTCCAGCAATGATTAGACGGGAAAATTGATCGAAGTTAACCACACTAACTAATCTAAACAGCACAAGCTGAGACTTGGTCAAGGGCCAGATGAGACTTTTGTGCAGGAGAAAGGCAGCTGGGCAATCTGGGTTCAATGACTCGGGGTGAGAAACAGTTCTACAGAAGGGACCGCCTCTGCTGCCCAGGCCACGGGCACTGTCCTCTGAAGTGCTGCTGTGGCCTGTGGCCTCTGGACTGGGCCCCGCTTTTGCCCTCAGCCCTCTACAGTCTATCTCAAGACAGTAGCTAGAGGGAGACTTCTTGAGCCTGTCACATATTATGTCACTGCCCAGCTCTCACACACCCAGGTACCGCCAAGTCCCAGGACCAACACACCCATCTCCCGTCACACCTCTGCCCTCCTACCCTACAGCGTCCTCCTATACGCACCCCACCCTGCCACACAGGCCTCCAGACAGTCCCCCAAATCTGCCTGGGCTGGCACAAGGCCCCCTGCCTAGATGCTCTCCCCTGGGACACCCATTGTGACAATTCCCCCTACCTTCAAAGCCTTGCTCTAATCTTACCCTCCCAGGGATCCCAGCCTGATTACTCCATTGAAAACTGCAAATTTCACACCCTCTCCTATGTTTTCCCCAAATAGCATTCACTGCCTACTAACGTACTATGTGATTTACATATTTATTATGGTTACTGTTTATTTCTGCCTTCTTTGCTGGAAAGAGGGCTCCGGGGGACAAGCATCTGTCATAGAGAAGTACCTGGCACACAGTGGGTATCTAATGACTGATGTTCACCTTCGTGTCATCTTTCTAAGGAGGAGGTGGGGTATGATGGGAACTTCCTCTCCTCCATCAGGGGCAACTCAAACCCTGGGATGCTGAGAACCTCCCTCTTTGCCCCCAAATCCCATCACTGCCCCAGTACACCTGGGGACTGAAGGCTGTGACTGCTCTTTACCAAATTACTGTCGGTGGCGCTTCATGTGAGAAAGAGGAGGTTAAAGACTCAGAGTCACCCCAGTAAAATCTCCTCTCCTCTTTGAAATTACATCTCGTAGAAGTCTTGCTCTCTTTGACTCATCTCTTTTGAATGGTTTCTTTCCAATGACTGTGTATGGGTTCAATTGAGTCCCCTAAAATACATATGTTGATGTCCTAACCCCCCCGCCATATCTCAGAACATGACCTTATTTGGAAATAGGGTCTTGCAAATACAATTAGTTAAGACAAGGCTGCTAGGGTGGGTCCTACTCCAATGTAACTGGTGTCCTTATAAAAAGGAGAAATTTGGACTAAGGAACACACACGGAGGGAAGGCACTGTGAAGAGACGCAGGGAGAGATGGTCATCTACAAGCCAAGGAGAGAGAATTGGTGCAGATGCAGCCCTCAGAAGGAATCAGCCCTGCTGACACCTTGACATTGAATGCTAAATTTTAGTGTGTAAACCACTCATCTGTCTTGCTTTGTCATGGCAGTTCTTACAAACTACTCCATGCTGACATGGGAGGGGTGACACGTGGAGAGCTGGAGCGCTGAAAGTGAGGTCTGGATCGTAAAGGGCATGCCGAGGCCTCAGCTCAAAGCCTGCCTCTATCTAGGGCCCAAGGAACCCTCACTGCCGCATGCTGCCAAGGTCAGAGGGCCTCTGCAAAGTTTCAGGGTGTGTTTCTATGCTTAGAGCATCCTGCTAATCTTCCTCCAAAACCTATAGCTGCATTAGCTGTCTGTTTGTTTAGAGAACCCCATGCCCCAGTCAAATGGCAATGAGCAACTGTTTGTCCAGATGCTATCACTTAGGGAGGCATAACCCAAAAGCCTGGTAACAAACTCTCTGGTAATGCTCTCAAAACTCACAGAGAGCCCAGCATCAGAGGGCCCTGCCCTGCCCTCCATACTTTCAGGGTGAAGCACCTGCGGGGCTACAGGTGCTGCCCACCCAGAGCTGGTCCTGGCAGCCAAGACCAGGAGAGTCTACCCTCCTGCCAAGGCCTCTGCAGGGCATCCCTGCAGGGAGCACACCTACAGGCCCACGCAGTGGTCGGCAGTGGATGTTTTGAAGGGATGGCTATTTCTCTGACAGGCAGGCCTGGTGTCTACATGTAAAACCCATCACGGTGTAGGACAGGTCCCAGGTGGGACACAGGTCAGCAGTTCCACTGGTCCACATCCTCTGGGCAACCAATGGCAGAGGTGCCTGGATGGGCCCCTTTGAGTTCATGTCCTTGAGAAACTACCTCTCCTCCTCTGTGTCCATCTGCTATTCATGATGCTTCCCCTCCCCCCGAACACAGCCATGGCCACCTCTCCATTAGACTCTCACCAGGCTGCCAACCACACACCTGCCAGACACGAGCCTTTGAAGAACAAGCTCTGTCCCCACTCGCATCTACCACCCAAGGGCACTCGGAGATTTCCACCACCTCCACACTTCCTGCAAGACTTCAAACCAGTCACTTTCTTCTGGGGCTCTGTTTCCTCAGCTGCGAAGTGCAGAAGGTGGATGGGGTTATTTCTATGAACTTACCAGTCCTGGTATCCAAGATTCTTTCACTAACATGATTTTATATATTTGTAGAGATTTAGAGAACCTATAGGACGTATAGGTTATATGAAGGGCCTGAAAACATTAGTGACAAGAAATGAGGCCAGATCACTGTCATTTCACTAAGCAAGGCAAGAGCTTCAGCCCTCAGAGCCGAGGTGTGCAGGGAGTCTGCTGTCTGCTGGCAGCTGCCAGCCCCTCGTCCTGCCTGTACACGTGGCCTTATGCTGAAGTCCCATTTTAGCAACAAAAACAAAAAGCCATGGGAAAGGAAACCTATCAATTTTGTTCCCAAACAGTTTTCTCCTTGCCAACCCCCTCCATTCACAATTCCATCTCCTGTGTCTTGTTTTAGTAAAAATAAGTTTAAGAATGAAAGGTTGTTACTGAAGCAAAGTAAAAATGACATAAAGGGCAAAATGACAGCTTTCCTAGCAGAGGCACCACTTGGGTCTTGAATTAAAAACAAAACAAAACAAAAAAAAACGCAAGAATACGATGGCATTAACAACCCTGCCAATTACTGCTCAGTCTACTAACCGTCTGTTGGGGTAACTGGCTAAGAAAAAGACAGCAAAAGCAGCTTTAGGAAATGCAGGTTTATCTACTTGGTCTTTTCCTTCCTTGGACCCTTCTCTCCTCCTCACAGCTGATAATGTCACATGTCACCAATGGGACATATATGGGACACAGACAACAAAAATGCCAACATTCCTCCAGGCTTCAGATGATCTCGTGAAAGCACAATGGGCACACATGTTTGTCGGGAGCGAACTAATATCTATGGAGGTAAGAGGCACGGAGCTGGTCCGTGGGGACATTTACTTTCGGCCAGGCTGCCCAGGGCAGCGTGGGGACGTCTGTACCGACATCAAGTCTCCGCAGCACAACACGAGTCTGGGACAGGAGCGTGACAGCAGTGCCACTCACAGGACAAAAGCTCGTGTGCTCGTCACACAGCCAGCTCATCTTTGGGGATTTGGGGGAGAATGAGGCATAGAAAAATGTTTTAATAAATCCTTCATACAAATAACCACACCTGTATTAACAGTAAGAAAATGTGTTACAGTAACCTGACAGAAACTGAGCACAAGAGTTACCAACTAGGGTGAAGTAAATATACTTGATGTTTCCCACTCTGGCCCAATCAGAGGACATTATGTGAACGAAGCAAAGTAAAACAGGCCAGGGAACTACTCGGGTTTAGCCCTTTGACCCCTCCTCTAGGTATAGGCCCCACTGGTGACCAACATCCTGACTGCATCTTTCTCTGAGTTGCAGGGATCCAGGCTCTGAACTTTAAGTAGGACACGAAGTCCCATCACTCCAGTCCTGGTGGTGAATTCCAATGTCCTCGGCTACCCAGCAAACTGAGACTGACATGTCACAGAAAAGATTTCCCGGGCTCGAGGTGCTGACGTGAAGGTACTGAGCAGGGGAAACGAGCCCTGATCCTGAATTTACTGGATCTGCAGAATTTTCCAAATTGGCTGATGTGAGCGAGACAGCACGCAGGCGTGCGCCGTGTGCACACACACCCTCGCCTCGCCCCATGCCATGTCCTGCCAGTTCCCATCCCCACTAATATTACAGAGTCACAGCATGCACCTAAGTCCAGTTCCATCAAAACTCACAGCTCTATTTTCTGCTGATTAACTTGGTATTTGGCTTATCCCAGTTCTGCCAGTGTTAACTCAACCAGCTCTTTCTCATTGCCTCTTGAACAGTCTTATTCCAAACTGAAATTATAATTCACATGCCAAAACATTCTGACTTATGGACATCTGTCTGTAAGAGACGTCAGTTGTCTGATAAAGAGAGATGAGAACAGGAGTCAAAAATACGGAGGGCATTATATTCAGGTCATCATCACTCCTTTGCTTCCTCCCAGGCTGTTTAAACGAGATCTTTTTACACTCAGAAAATCAATAACTGCCTCTTAGTTTCTGAAGACTGGTAACGAAACTAGCTTCACATTTTTCAACTCTTGTCATAACCCAAATGTATTTAAAACATTCGAACAAGATTTCAATTCTTGGGGTTGGAGTTTTTCTCCGCAAAACTGCTGGGAGTTCAATCCTGAAAACGCTGCAGTTTGACCCAAGGCGGATATGATCCTGCCCCTGGGTTTATTCTGTTTGTGATCCAATGGCAACTCCAGATTTCATAATTCTGACAATTTCATAAGCAATGTCCCACTGCTCTCAGGGTTTTTAAAAGAAATACCCCGAATTGCAGCATTTCCATTTAATACTAATTTTTTTTTTTAATGTATGCCGTTTCTCCTGAATTTTTAAACATGTGTGCCTTCCATAACTATGAAGTTTTCCCCAAAGGTTTTACTCTCTGCTTTGGGTTTATTATATTTTCTGAATCATCTCCAGTTATCTGCCGTCTGGCTCGGAACAAGCGCACACACGGCTAACGCATGTGGAAACCCTTTTAACCTCACGCCTCTCAGGTTTTTTCAAAAATCTGCCAACAAAGCAACAGAGCAGCCGGATTCCTGAAACTGGGGCCATTATCAACTTCACTTCCTAAAATGTTTCAGTGGGTAAAGATGTACACATTTTATTAGATAAAGGCAGCAAAAATAGAGGATACATGAGCAGAATGAATGAACAGCAGGAAAAAATCCAGTTGACTAAACAAGGAGCTGAATAAGGGATTGAGACACTAATACCAGGATGCCTCGAAGAGGAAGATGAGGGAAACCTGCCAAAAGGAAGTGCAAAGCAGTAATGATGGCAGCAGTTGAGATGAGCTCCATCGCAGAATGGCCCCACATATGAGGCACCTAAGGAAAACCCAGGGGCTCTGGTTCAGTCACCCCAGCGGTCTAGGGATCAGCACAGGACTAACAAATCACCCTGTTAGCAGCTCGGCAAAGCAGTGCTCTTAGCACCTGAATTCCCAGCAAGCAGTGAGCTGCCAGTTCCCACCCAGGATATTCCTGCAGTCACTGGAAAGGGTCCTGTCTGAGCAGAGCTGAACTATCTTCTGCTGGGAGAGCTTTGACCTTGAGTTTGAGGTCTGAAGAACTGTCTAGTCTGGAATGTTAACATCAGAGGAGTTAAAGCAGGGAACAGTAACACATGACCTACCAACAGGAAACATTCTCGGATGTGTCAGCAATCAGGACATTTGATGAAAGGGAAGAGAGAATTGTAGAAGACACCCCATTACAAAGAAGAAACTAAGTACAGAACACTTCTCGAGGTGATAATAGCGGAAAATAAAAACTGAAATGGACAAGAAAAAAAACCTTTAAAGTAGGTCACATGCACACTCAGGTGTGCCAAGAGCTGACTTTCAGTCACAATAATAGGAGAACTAGCCAGCATCATTTTAAGATGATTACCTCTTATGGGACTCTAGCTGAAAACAATTAATCTGCACCTAAGTTATGAAAGGACAGATGAGTCTACAAATTACAGGCCTCCAAAGAACTACCTATATCATGATGATGACAATAATAATTAATAATAGATCCATGTTGTAAAAAAGCAGGGAGCTTATAAAACATTGAAATATTTTTTAAATAGCCTCTTTTTCACCCTCCTTTGTTCTCTGTTCTCTTTTAAAAATCATAGTACATTTACTCTAGCACAAAATAGTCTTTATTTTTTTAATCAATAAGGAAGATGGCATTCCTCTCTTGAGTTTCTCAAATACACTCGACAAATGCAGAATTCAGGTGCTGTTTCCTCAGAGTGAGTGGCATCTGTACCTGCCCAGATAGGTGGCAGCCGGAAATCCCATCCCTCCTTCCCAGCCCCTCCCTTCCTTTCCATCTTGTGCTTCAGTAAACTTTTCTCTGCCTGCGATGATGACTTGATGATGACTTTTAAGAGAAATGGGACGATGCAGTGGCAAGTCAAGGTCGTGATCGGGAACACTAGCCACAGCGCAAGTCCTGTCCTTGTCCCGCCCTAGTGACACGTTAGGCGTCAGCAGTGACTCGCTTAGAAAAGGAAGAGTTTGGGCACATGGCACCTGGATGGTCAGAGTCAGCCCACGGAACTCTGCAGGGGACTTGTCAGGGGGCTACTAGGAACAGAATTACTATTATTTTTTAAAAGCAGTTTATTTTAACCTATTTCACAAAATCAGAATCTGCAGAACACTGTTGATCCAGGAGGGCCCTTCAGCATCGGCGCGTGGAAACCTTCATATCGTGAGGATTCCCGCTGCTCTGCTGGGAGCCCTCATCCCTCCACTTGCTCCTCCTCCTACATTCCCCTCAGGAACGGCAGGGAGACCTCTCTGACCTGGACCAGCTGCTGGCCTGGTTGCCCGGGGCTGCCTGTGCTTAGAGACCCATTTGCTCAGATCCCTCTCGGGGGACACCAGACAATCTTGCACATTACTGAGCAGAAGCAGCTTCTCCCCAGACAACAAGCCTGGGTTTATAGCTGGGCTCTGCATAATCTCTACAGATGATAATAATAATAGTTATGATGCTAAGTGCTGTGTGTCTCCAGACTTTTGTAACAATACTAGCCCTGGCAACCTCTCTGCATAAGACTTTAAGATTTGCCTATTACCACAATTTGTCTGGATCTCTCCGACTGGCCTAAGATGAGGCTATTATAATAAACAGAGACAGCCATCGATGCATATAAGATGCATTCTTCCTGCTGGGGCACCTCTGGGATAAACCCCCAAGTCAGTATTTTCTAAGAGACATCCAATACCTGATAGCCAAAATTAAGTTAATGGGATTGTGTACAATTAGTTAAAAATACCAGACCCAGCAATCTGGTCTGTTGAGCCACAGACCACATCAGCTTCTTTCAAACGCTCGGCTTCTGGGAGTCCAAGCCAGAGCCGGTCAACTTGGGAAAGGCGCCTTCCTTCTTACACGGAAAGCCCACAGACCAATGCGGGTGTTTCCAGTTGATGTCCATGGCAGAGAATAGCACCATGTCTCTCCTTGTCGGTGGGAGAAAGGAAGCTGATCCCAGGTGGTCAGATGGCAGAGTCCATTCTCACCCACTACGGTGGTGGGCTTTCTTCACCATGATGCCCATGAGGACACGAAACCCTCTCATCACTCTGCACCCACCCGCGGCACCTGCAGTCCGCACTCCCCACCTTTCTGGCGGTCACATGTCAGTGTGGCTCTGACTTCTCCCAAAATGCCACTCTGGTCCCCAGAAAGGCACCAGGTCGAGTGTATCTTGTGGATATTCCACAGCCCAGAACACATGGGCGATTCTGAGTGGAAAAGGAACTGGGCTTTGGATTATGAACAGGAGCTTAAGGGTCCCTCTTGCCTCTTATTCATGGGGACTTTGGACAAATGATTAACTGTCTTAAACTTACTTTGCCTCATCTGTAAAATGGATACAATGGTAGGGGTACTTCATAGAGCAAAGCTTAGCACAGTGCCTGGCACATGGGAAGCCATGTAAAAATAAGCTCTCATCAATAATCCTGCGTTCTGCAGAGGAAAATGCTGTCATTACTGAGTCCGCCCCTCATCACGGCCTCCCTTGGCAAGAGGTCTAGTTCACCTCCTTCCAGATGACTGTCCTCAGCAGGGGTTGGCATCAGAATCTCTACCCAATTGAACTCCAACAGAGCTCACAGGGGTGTTTGGAAATGGGGAGGGACAATAGAGTGAGGAGGGACATGGATGTTAGTGGGCAAAATATATATATATTTTTTTGAGGGCAGTGTCACTAGCCCTCATATTGGGGACCCAAACAGGAGCTGCTGTCTTCCAAAGCCAGCGCTTAACCACCACGCCACTCAGCTGGCCCAAAGAAGCTTTTTTTTTTTTTTTAGCTGAGCCATCCTGCCACCTGTTGGCAGCTCAGCTCGGGCTGGGCATTGAACTGCTGTTGTTCAGAGCTCAGCTCGCACTCTTGAGCGAGCTCTTAACCAACTGAGCCATTCGGCTGGCCCTAGTGGGCAAAATATTGATAGTGCTTCCATTGAAAACTACAGCACTGCTCCGAAAATGTTTATATACAAGGGACAGCAGACAAAATCAAGCCCACGCACAGGTCGAGTTGCTGAGCGACCAGAAACAGGTAGGAAATCACCAATACCTCCTTAGGGCTTCAGGCGGTCCTGCATGGAGGGGGATCTGACTGGCTAAGGCCAGGGTGTCGTGCAGGGCCTTGCTGACTTCCTGCAGCTCGTCCAGGGACAGCCCGCCCACCAGTGGAGCCAGGTCGCAGCCCTGCCACGGGAGGACATGCTCTCGCGCCTCCAGCTCCCTTCTCAGCTGCTGATCTTTGGCTTCCAGCACAGACATCCTTGCGTGGAGGGCTTCAATTTCTTTCTGTGGAAAATGGAGAGACCAGATTTTATAAATGAGCCCTGCTCTTGGCTGACTGTTTTGCTGATGACTCTCATTTCAACGAGAGTCGGCCATATGCACAAGGGCTGGAAAGTTCCCCTGCAGAGGCCGGCAGGGTTTTGCTGAGCTGGAAAAATCATGCCCGCTTTCTATTTCTGATTACTTGGCATAACGAAAAACATGCCCTCCCATGCGTTAAATAGGAGGTGAGCCAAGAATTTGACTCAAAAGAACCCAGAAAATGTATAGACAACTTACCTCATTTCAGATGGAAGAGCTAGAACATAGGGGAGCAAACATTGTGTACCTGAGGTGTGAGCTATGCCGGTAACACGAGCCACAGAGCAAACAGAAAGCAATCAATCCTTGGTTGGTCTGACCCCAAACATAAAAATATAGCAGGCATAAAATGATTACAAATCATGGTTTCTTGAGTCCACAGGATTGAAGAAACAATGAGATGTCACAGATAGTGTTATGCAGTCTGAAGTTCATAAGACAATCAAAAAAATTCCATTTCCACTAATACACAAACCAAAACCCGAAGACTCTGAGAGCATTGTCCATCTTGACCAGCAGGTAACTGAACACCCACCCTGTGTGGGCGTGTGCAGGTGGTACAGCAGAAAACATCTCACTGCCCACAGACTTCTGAATTTAAATGAGACCCTTTCAATCAACATCCTCCCATGTTCCCTGCATTGGTTTCTGGCTGATAAGAGTACAGCTCTAATCCTGCGCATCTCCCCAGCTCCTATCCACATTCTCTCAATCGCAAGGTCAGATCACCTACACTTCTACCTCCTGACCCTACTCCCTGTAGGGCAGGGGGGCCAGAAACTACCGAAGCGCACCTCCAAAGCACTCTAAGAAGAAAACTACAGTATTATTGACATGTCTCCCAACTAACTTCCCTACTCCACTTTGACGTCTCACACCTTACTCTTTTCTCTCTTTTCTTAAAATTTTTGTAACTGTGGTAAAATATATGTAATATGAAATTTATCATCTTAACCATTTTTAAGTGTACATTTCAGTAGCATTAAGTACATTCACATTGTTGTGCAGCCATCCCCACCATCATCCACTGGACTCTTCTCATCTTCCCAAACTAAACTGGTCCTCGTGAAACGCTAACTCCCCATCCCGCCCCCAGCCCCCAGCAACCACCCTTCTACTTTCTGTCCCTATGATTTTCTCTAGATACCTCGTATAAGCGGAATCACATAGTATTTGTCCTTTTGTGACTGGCTTATTTCACTCAGCAAAATGTCCTCAGGGTTCATCCATGTTGTAGCCTGTGTCAGAATTTCCTTCCTTTTTAAGACTAATATTCCATTGTGTGGATGGACCGTATGTTGTTTATCCATCATTCATTGATGGACACTTGGGTGGTTTCCACCTTTTGGCTATTGCGAACAATGCTGCTGTGAACATCCCTCTTTGAGTCCCTGCTTTGAAGTCTTTGGGGCATAGACCCAGAAGTGGCATTGCTGGATCATGCGGAAATTCTACTTGTAATTCTTTGAAGACCCACCACACTGGTTTCCATCACGAGTGTGCATATACCCCATTCTTCAAATGGAAGTCAAAGTGATTCTTTTAAATGTGGTCAGATTACATCACCTCACTGCTTAAAGCCCTCTGATGGCTCCCCATTCCGGTCAGGGAAAAGCCCAGATCCTTACAAAGGGCACCAGGCCATCGGAGGCCCATTTACCTCAGACCTCCTCCTCCCTGTTCTCCCCGCGCTGCAACCTGGCGGCCCGTGGAACGTACTGCTGCCTCCACATGGCTGTTCTCTGTGTCGTGGACGCAGGGTTCCCCAGGGCCTCTCCCTCTCTGCCCGCAAGCCCTTGCTTCACCCTCACCTCTCACCGAGCAGACCCCACCCTCCTCACCTGTGTCCGTGCATTGCAGCTCTACCACCTGCTACATACTAGGTACATAACTGAGGCACGTATCATGTTTGTCGTTCCTGGTCTCTCTCTCCACACCCACCCCCTAGAACACCAACTCCATAGGAGTCCTAAGCATTTCAAACAGTACGTGGCACATAGTAGGTGCTCAGTAAACTCCTGCTGAATAAACAAAGATCCACCATTCTCAGAGTCAGGATGCCCCCTTCAGACACTGAGTGCCCTGGGTTGAAATCACCTCCATGCACTCTGACTTGATCAGTTGTGCGGACCTTTCATTGGTGAATATTATTCAAAACCAAACACCAGGTGTCACATCTTCAGCTATCCAAACCTAGCAATGATGCCCAGAGAACATGTAAGTGTTCGGTTTATTAAGGAACATTTTCAAATTGGGATGACCTCTGCTTCCCTTTGTCCGCTTCTGTTGTAGGCACCTGGATGGGCAAACTCCAATAATAAGGATACACTGCATGAGGGGGTGGGGATGGGGGTCCAGTAACATGCCCAGCCCCGCATGAACTCGTCTAAGTTCATTCTGCTGCTAGAACCTAAGCCAGGATTTGTACCCGGGTGTTAAGAGACCTGAGCTCTCTCCAGAAGTCATGTTGGCTCCAACCCGTGTTTCCTCATTGCTCCCCACTCAAGCCTCAAAGCCTCCAGACTCTGGGGTCCTGCCACCACCACCACCCTCCCACCCACCCCTCCTCCCACCCTCCATGAGCTCCTGATGGCCTCCTGGCTTTGGCTCACTGCTTCAGCTACTTTCTGGCCCCTGATGATTCTGGGCCAACGTTCATCCACTGCTCTGGGCCAATCCGGAGCCCCCACACGATGGCCATTGCCGGACATGCCTGCCTGGCCCGATCCACACTCACAACTCTGCCTCCTAACAGCTGCTACTCCTTGTCCCGCTTGATGGGAATTTCACAAAGAACTAATTCTGCCATCGAAAAGAACTTTCTAAAGGTCAAAATGACAAGAGGTGACAAATCGGCCTGGTAGACAAGGGACGCACATTCAAAGGTAACAAAGAATATAGAAAGAAGCACAAAGTCTCATTTGTGATGAGACTCCTACAAGCCCTCCGTCTGTCCCCTTTGTCCCCAGGGGTAGACAGCAGAAGCTCTAATTGCTACACTCATGCAAAGCAGACCAACTTGACTGCGTTCAGCTTAAATGGATAAGAAACATGCTTACCTGCAACTGCTGCTTTTCCTGAAGAAGCCAGTCCCATCTGGTGACGGACACACACAGGTTGTCCTGAGCACTGGGTTCCAATGTCTTTGGCTCCATTCTGAGCGGCGTTTGGGTGTCATCACCGCCAGTCCTTAAAATAAGATGTACATATCGGTACAGACATGGAGAAGCTAAAACCCTCACATCTACAAGAATGTCAAGAGAAAGCAATTTCACAAGTGGCCCCCAGCTGTTGTCATGCTCAGATGGTCTCAGGGGTGAGGTCCCTAATGTAAGACTCTGCTTTAATCGCAATCTGTTGGGGCGTCTGCTTGTCCACAGAGCCAGCTTACACAATTGGGCCTGCACCGTCCAGCTCCAGGGCCCCTCGCCCCAGGGGGCTGTATGTGCTGAGAGTATAAACATGCACCTTTGAAAGGCTGAGTACGATTTTAAAGGCTGAGTCAGAAGAAAACAAAGAATGCAAAATTGCTCCTTCCTGATTTTTTCATGTTCACTATCCAGGGCTGATCTTGACTAATAAGAGGTGTGACTAATGTGCAGACACTGGAGTCAGAGCGTCTCAGAAAGATTTTGAGCACACTGTCACAACAACTTAACATGTTTGGCTCCTTCTCTGGCTTGTGCATGATTTGGCATGTTTGGTTAAATCCATGCCAGTGAAATGCAGTGCAGGCTGGAGCCCAGCACAGGTGAGCTGCCTCACAGGTGGGCTGCCTGGCAGGTGGGCTGCCTTGCAGGTACTCATCACCCAAGGATGACAAATTCACCCTCAAGTATTCGATTCCTAACTCAATACAGCTGGACAGGAAAAAAAAACCTTAACCGAAGCAACTCTATGCCAGCCATTCAAGGAAACTATGTCTCAGAAAGCTCTAGAACTAAAACTAAAAGGCAAACGAAAAGTAGGGGAAAATACTGACACCGATGTGACAAAAAAGGGGAAAATATTGCTAATTTCAAGAGTTCTATCAAGTCAAGAATATGAGTACATCTATCAAAAATTCAAAGAAGGAGTTACAAAGGGTTAATCTGTAAGCTTTTTTTATCATCAAAAATGGTTTCAAATGCAAATTCAAGCAACACAAAATCTCATTTTTCACCTAACACACTGGCCGAAGTTTTCATACAGCATAAACCTTGGTGAGCCTAGGGAATAACACTTAGACTTAAAATATAGCACAACTTTGGATCTCATATTCCCACGTCTAAGAATTCACTGTATGTAAAGACTCATAGATGTGCACAAACATTAGCTACAAAAATCCCACAATTTTTTCTTAAGAGCCAAAACCTGAAAACACTGCGACTGTGCCCCGAGTGAGGACTTGAGCAGCCAGGACACAGCCACCGCGGAGGGCAGGACAGCCACCAACGCTGCACGGAGGACAGTCGCTGCATGCTGCTATTTATCAAGCAGGTATTATGGTAATATTAGGTTATGAACAAACTATTACAAAAACACCATCTAGGGCCGGCCGAGTGGCGCAGTGGTTAAGCACTGGCCTTGGAAGGCAGCGGCCCAGGTTCGGTCCCACATATGAAGGCCAGTGACACTGCCCTCAAAAAAAAAAAAAAACAAACAAACAAAAAAAAAAAAACACCATCTATATAAAATAGAAGATAGGCAAATATCCACCCAAATGCTACCAGTTCTTACCTCTGGGCAGTGGGGTGACTTCTTTTGGCCAATCCTTTATTTTCGAAGTTTTCAATAGTGAGCATATAGTTTTTTTTATAACTACAATGTTATAGAAATGTTTTCTACCACTCCCACTAAGGAGCTGCGCTATTTCCTTACACGTTTTGACCTAGTCAACGTGCTGTCGCCCTCGGACAAAACAGACATGTCTGTGTGTGAAATAAACCCCACCCACATGCTAATTAATGGTCAAGGGCATTTCTCTGCAGACAAGCAAGTATCTGGAGCTTCTGACAGTCGCGGGCACGAACTCAATCTGTCCCCTGCTGCCCCGGACCCCTCAGCCATCACATGCAGCCTGACCTCAGGGCTCATCGAGCAGAAGAGCCTTCTAGTTTGTCCATCCCCGGGGTCACAGAACCTCCACATTTCTTATGGGGTTGTCGGAAAAGTCATGACATATTTTTTTGTTTTTCGTTGCAAAAATGTGTCAAGACTTTTCCGACAACCCAATAGAAAGAAAATGAGTAACTGACCCTTCTATGTGCTGTGCTCTGTTCATCTCCTTTCACTCTGACCCATTTCACTCATTCATTCATTCATTCATTCACTCAGAAAAATGGAAAACATTACTATGCCCACCAACTACTTACCATGGACTGTGCTTGGATCCCAGGGTCACAGCTGTAAGCAGACCTGGGTCCTGCACAGAGCAGGGGGACAAACACACCAACAGGAAAACACAAGGCACTGCAAAAATGCTCAGCCAATCACATGGCACTCACAAAATAAGTGAACCAGCCATGCTTTGCAGGGGAGCAGCCCTAATATCGTCATGTTAGAACTGAAGATAGGAAATATGTCACTCGGCTTTCCTAAGTTAGAGCAGGAGCTAATAAAAGCCTGGCTTTTATTCCTGGATTTCTCTGAATCAGCTTGAAAAGCATTTACTTACTGTAACATACCACGCAAATTAGAAATTTATTTTAAGGCCTGTCACTCTCCGTTTCATGGGCTTAAAGGCAAATAATAGTAACAGCAACACCGATGTTTAAACTGACAATAGTAAAATAAACTAGTATGAACTGAAATTTACTGTGCACCAGACACAGTCGTTGCAGACCTAAAGGGAAGATGCTATTACTACAGTTTTGTCAGCAAGGACACATCCGGGAGATCCAGGGACTTGCTCCTGGTCACGGAGAGCGAGAAGAGTGGTCAGACGTGCATGCGGCTGGTCCCACGTTCGGGCCCTTCCCAGACACCATGAGCTCCCAGCAGGATGGGAACTTCTGTTTCTCCTGGCCTCTCACCCTGTGCCACCCACACCCACTGATTAAGTCCCTTGCTCAATGTTCCACAGAGCAGCTGAGAACAATAGGGAGGACTCAGCACACGCAGGCAGATGACCGCAGCTCGGCCGTAACTCCTCCTTCTTCTGGCTGTATGTCTTCGGCCTTCCCAAACCTCTCTGAGCCTCACCCTCCTGGTTCTTAAAATGAGCATGAGGATGAGGATGACAGCTTCCTTTATGGCTGATCACAGGGATCAAGTTCATTCAACATGGGACCACCGAGCATCTACTGTGTGCAGGCCCCTCTCGCCACAGGAAGCTTGCTGTTTAGTGTCCCTCATGTCTCGTGATCACACCAGGAAAACGAACACCGTGCTCGTGTCCAGTGGACACTCCTCCATAGGGTCATACTGTGCAGGCAGAGGAAGAGGGAACGTTTCTCAGGCTCCCGTGTGGCTCAGAAGAGGACATCTCTGGAACGGAACCACTACCCGCCGCTGACATCGCGGGAATGGGATGTGCTTCCTCATCCGGGCCCCCAGCCTCGGCCTGTTCACACAGCCACTAGCTCTAGACTGAGCCATCTCTGGTTGTCCCCAGTGCCCAGCACTGAGCAGGGGCTCAGCAAATGTTTGTTGAATGATTTAATGAGTCCATAGCCTAGAAAATCCAGAAGTCGTTTATATTCAGCTTTTTATTGCATTAGATCGCTTCTTTGCACTAATTCATTTTCCAATTTGCATTGCTTATGCAAATATTCAGTTTCCTGAATTTCCTAACCAGATACCATCTGGGTCAGGATGGGAGCTATTGAGGAAATCAACATATAATAGAATTAAAAATTAGCTAAGAGGAGCTACAGGTGAGCAACTGGGAATTCCCCACATTATGGTTAATCACATTCATTACTTAATCCATAAGAAAAGCCCCTGTGATTCACCAAAACTCCTCTCTGGGTATCTCAGACTCTGGGTATAGAAAGCCACCCACAGATGCTGAGCGGGGGCCCCAAGGCACACTGCAGTAACGAAGCCAGGGACAGGCTTCCATCTTCCAAATCTTCAGTACCCCGAGCCCTGCTGCCTCTTCCTCTGACAAAGTTGTCCCATTATATTTAATGCTTCTCAGTGTGTAGTCCCCAGTGTCAGCTGCTGTAAACCGATCAGGGTGTAAAATGAGCATGGCCCTCAAGGGCAATAATTAAAAGCAGGAGGTGGGTGTTGTAGCAGCACTTAGTACCAAAGGGGACTCGGGGTGTCTCGGGCCCCACGGTCAGACCTGAGATGTCATGCAGGCCCCATCTGAGGCTGCCCAGCGCTGGAAAAATCCTAGCCTTTCTAATTTTGTCTTTTCCACCAATCATTTAAAGAAGAATAAAACCCATTTCTGAAATAAGATCCTACACCCCCTGAAAATGGTTGAGCCCCAAACTGCACAGAACACTTTTCGTTCCAGTGAGAGCACTCGCCACGTGACTTCTGTGAGTTCAGTGATACTGAAAAGAGTGAACACCATCTGGGCATCAGCGTCTCCTGAGCCAGCTGGTTCACGGTCTGTGCCTGTGATGAACCCACATCACCACCTCCTCCCCAGCCAGCATGCAGGTCCCCAGTGACAGTCTCTTTCACAGAGGTCCGCCTTCGGAAGCATGTGCCGCAGGGCAAGGCAGAGACCAGTCACCCAAGGCTAGGTCTTCCACACAGAAAAGCTCATAACAACTGCTATGATTTACCAAACCTGCTATGATACAAACAGTTGTATGTATAACAGACAGGGTCCCTTTCCCAGATAGGAAAGCCAGCCTTCATTGTGCCAGAAAAATTTCATTTGGTGCCTCGGCTGAAATCGTAGAATTGTAGTCAGGGAAAGGACCCAAATTATCGAGGCCAGTGCTCTCATGTCACCGTCAGGAAAACCTCTGACAGGACTATTTCTGGCAACAAAAGCTGAGAGAGGCCTCCTGGACACCTTTGCTAACCGTTCACTACTGATGACGATTCTATCAATTTAAGTCAGACTTCCGTATCTCCATCTCTCCATCTTTGGGAAGATGGTGATGAAGAAGTGGTTTGCACCAATCCTATAATCACTGAAGTGTGCTTCAAATCTAGAAATAGCTCCCTCCTCCAACAAAGTGCCAAATGAACAGTGTCATAGTTATGGAGACCACTCTGATAGCACAATGGAATAGTGTAAAATTGCCAGGCATGATATAGGTCACTACATAGTTCTTCCTTTGTATGTGTGAGTTGGATCTAAAAAGCAAGGAGAGTGGAGTAAGTCATAATCCTTAGGACCTTGACCATCATTGCTTCATACATCTTACCCCGCTCACAGAAGTGACTACTGGACAAGAGAAACACACGAATATTTATTGGGGTTTATAATCGCCATGCCGGACACAGCTGACAGAAGTCAGGAAAGACTTCTGTTGAATTTGAGCAAAGAGGATGACATGGAAGAACTCTGGACACTTCTGTTTATGATTCTAAAACAAGCTCTGAGGTGTCCCCTTCACTTCACCTTCTTTTTCCTTTTTCCTCCTCCCTTCTCTTCTTGAGGCCATGACAGGCGTCAGCAGTGGGTGTCCTGGGAGAGGGACTCAGGACTCGCGGGCGCCCATTTGGCCTTCAGCTCAAGCTCTGACTCAGAAACATACCCTGATGTGCTGGTAGTAACGACCATTTTTATGCCACACGCATGGGGCTGTGTCATTTTATATCTCTGGCAAAACGTGTGCATGGGACATTTACTTCCAGTCTTCAGCAGTGTACCTTCATTCCAATCTATGAAGTTGGAGCTGACTGTCACTCACTGAATCCTATGGGGCAACAGTCCCAACATGACAATGAAATGACATAAAGAATCACATGTTTCAAAGGAACAGAGGAAGAACGACTCAGTCCAGAAGCGTCACGAGCCACCCAGCATTCCTCTCTTCTGTTCCCATTGGGCAGGAAGGGTCTGACAGGAAGTACTGGGCAGGCAAACCAGAGCTCTGCCTGAAAAGCCCCACTGGAAACCACTGCGTACCTTTGTTTTAAACTTTTATATTGTGCTTACTTATGTTTTAAGGTATCCACTGGGAAAAGGCCTTTGATAAAGGACATTCTGCACACATGTGCACAAACACACAATTCAGGTTGTAAATATGACCAGTTTCCACGTACATACTCTTATTATACTGGTGAAGGTCCAATGGAAAACACAGAGGATGCATAGTTGGAGAAGCAAGAAGTATACGTACGTGTGAAAGTAAACCAACTGTCCTCTTAGGAGGAAGGAAAAAAAAGTTGTCTTTTGACTGGAGCAAGGACAGATGCCTCTGTTCTCTCCGGGTCACTGCTGTGACGGGACATTGAGGGGTACCTTCTGCTTGCCCCAGAATTAGCAGCTGAAGCTGAAGGACACAGGCCTGACTGTCCCCCACTCTAAACCTGTAACAGTGGGTGGGGTGCCCCTCCTGTGTGCCCCGGGGGCTGCACAAACTATGCCACCAGATCATCCACCACTCTCAGGGCACACCCACTGGCCATGAAGGAAAGGACGTCTCTGTGAGACATGCTTTTCCTGCCCTCCCCACAGCCCCACTTGGGGGCAAAGAGGGAGCACCTGACCCCTAAACCAAATGAAAACCAGGAAATCCACTAGACTCGCTCATAAAGACGGGGAAGGCCCTGCCGGGAGGAAGTCTCTCCAACATGGCTATCTGCCTCAGGTTGGGTTCTCTTAATAACAAAGTCTGAGACAAGGATCTGACTGTGGGCTGTTATTTGGAGAAGTGGTTCCCACAAGACTAAGAGTGAGGAACTGAGGAGGAGGAAACGTCAGTAAACAGCGTGTTATGGAGCAGATCATCATATCTGCATGTGGGGCCAGTTCCCCAGAACCCTCTGGATCAAAGAACTGGAGTGCCATGGGGGGCAGAGGCGGTCTGGAACGGGGTGGCCTGAACACCCGCCATTCACTGTGACAAATTCTCATGAGTCCAGTGGCCGTCACAAAAGCTATCCTCATGAGAAGTGTGCCTTGGGCAGGGGGACCCCACAGGAAGAGGCTAGGTGATGTGTGAAAGTGGTGGCTGCCCAGGTGGGGTGAGGAGGCTGCTTTCACCTCAGGGTCTGGGCAGTGGGAACCCTGTGGTGCCTACTGGGGAACCCACACAAGTGTCACAAGAGAGCGAGTGTGTCAACACCTCTGATAAGGGGATCCCAGCCCTGGGGAGCCAGGGAGGCAGCCGTGACCAACAAGGAATGGATTACAGACACTGGACAAAAAAAGCTTTGAACTGGACTGGATGGGTGAATATCAGCAACTGAAAATGACCCAGACATTTCTGTTATCTGCCCAAGATATAACGAAACGGGAAAGACGCATTCAGCAGTCAACAAAACCTGGAGTAAAACCAGGCTGTGTCCTTACCCCACTGATAGAGGACCCCAGGGACCCAGATATATTGCTGAGCAGTGTGGGACAGGGTGCCACGCCATCTGAGTACCCATATCTGCTATTAGAGAAGCCGCATTAACCCATGAAGGCAGCAGCTGGAAACAGCTGGCCTGCTGGAAGGACCTGAACAAACCAAGTGTGACTCTGGCGGCATCCTACACAAGCCTCAGAGAACTAAATTGTGCTTTTCTAAAAGTTGAATTAAACAGGGGTTATTAAGGACAAAGTGACAGCAAAAAATTAAATTGGAGTACGTGCTGTCCTTGGGCGTTTACAACTCCTTAAATCTTATTATAAGCGGAATTCTCTTACCCTGAGGTCCAAAGGCCCCCTGAAGGCTGAGCACACCTGTCCATGTCCTGAATCAGCACGAAGCCACCTGCACACGTGTACACATGTGGCTGGTGATGGAAGAAAGCTGCAGCTTTCACCAGATTTGCAAAGGAATATTTGATCCCAAAAGGTCAGGAGGCACTTGTTTGTGTTATTAATTAGTATTGAAATTTACCATGTTGTCACAACCAGTCTATATCTACAGGAAAAGCACAGCTCACTGGAAAGCATTCTATTTCCCCCTTGAGTCGGAGGAGCCCGTGGCCAGGGAGAAACCTTTCTGTCCAGCTCTGGGCTCGGTGAGCTCCAGCCTGGCCCCATGTCCCCCTGGTGGCCACTGTGAGAACTCCAGCCACAGCCCCCGGTTTAGGGGAGTCCAGACAATCCCGATGATGACACAGGTCACAGGCTGGGGGGAATAGTTGGCACCTTGAAAGCCAACATTTTAAAAATCAACAACTAGGTAATTGTTAATATGCACTAGAAAAATGTAGGAAAGGAGTTTGAGTCATTTTCTAATTGTGTTAATAACATTTTTTTCTTTTTTCTTTTTTAGCTGAGCCACCCTGCCACCTGTTGGCAGCTCAGTGGCAGCTCAGCTCAGGCTGGGCATCGAACTGCTGTTGCTCAGAGCTCAGCTTGCACTCTTGAGTGAGCTCCTCACCAACTGAGCCACTCGGCTGGGCTCCTAATTGTGTTAATAATAGAACAGGTAGATTTGGCAAAAGAAAAGCCAAGATAATACCTAAATAACTGGAGTTTGGAAACCAGCAATCTAATCCAAGTCTCTCATTTTCTGATGAGGGTAGTGAAGTGTGCAAAAGTTAAAGTTTAGTAAGTAGTTTTAAAAGATAGTCCATTTTTAGGCTAAAAAGGTAGTAAACAGTAAAAGGTCAGGAAGCTGTTCAATGGAAAGCTGAATTGTAGGTTAGCACCCTGGAGAGAGACCAGGGCAGAGACATAAATTTGAGGGAAATGAGTATCTTAACGGTACCTGGAGCATGGGAGTGTTAGAGGTCATCCAGAAAGAGCAGAGGACGTGAGAAGAGAGGCCAGGCTGGAACCAAAGCAGGGGGTCATCAGTATTAGGGAGACAGGGAGATGAACAGGAGCTCAAAAGAGACTCAAAAGAAGGGCCAGCAAGACAGCAAGACACCCAGGAAAAGGCAAATCACGAAAGCCAAGGGGAGAGAAAGTTTAGGGAGTGAATGTGATTGATTCCAAGTTCTGGACAATGCTGAGATATAGAGCAGAATAAAATGTCTTTTAAATTTAAACTAGAAAACCATCGCTGACAGTGGTAGTGAGAGGGAGAGAAATCAGATCATGGTGGGAGTGAGGGGGGCAGTTCAAAATGTGAGTGGGAGCCAAGCCCGGAGTACAGGTAGCTCCTGCAAGAGGGAGAGAATTAACAAGTGAGCTGACAGTTTACAGGCTTCACAAACAGTTAATTAAGCCTCTGCTTTTATGGGGACATATTGGATTGACTCCAATGGAACTGCCATCTTTACAGGTCACAGTCAACATAAGAAATGTCACATGATGTAACCTAACTGAGTGAGAATGCATGATGATGCTGCCTTTACTTTAGTTTATCAGGTTCTACGAGACACTCAGCCAAGATCTTAACAAAAGCATCACTTTCCAGCCAAATCGATGTAGGCTAAATAGACAATAATTGAAAAGCCTCTGCCAGCTCAGACTCAGAGAGGCAGCGCCGTGTGCTCGTTCCAAGCAGGGACTGGAGCCAGATTGGCGGGTCTGTGCCCTGGCCCTGCCGCCACTGCTGGGTGGCCTGTCTCTCCTGGGCCCTGCTTCCACACCTTTAAATACAAACATAGGTATAGATGGTGGTGGTATAGGTCTCCATGTAGACACAGATATCGACACATGAGACAGTGTCCCTGAATTGTCCTGAGGACTAAATGAGTTACATCCTGTCCCCTGAGGATGACAGTGTGGTCCATCCACACACTGGGACATCACTCAGCCTTAAGAGGGAAGGACAGTCTGATACCAGCTATAGCACAGACGGACCTCGAGGACATTGTGTTGAGTCACAAAAGGACACAAGCCAGTCACAGAAAGACAAATACCATATGATTCCACTTATATGAGGTACCTAGAGTCGTCAAAACCATAGGGACAGAGAGTAGAATGGTGGTGCCAGGGGCTGGGGGTGGGCGGTGGGGAGTGTTTCATGGGGACAGAGTTTCGCTTTGGGCAGATGAGAAAGTTCTGGAGACGGGCAGTGGGGACAGCTGCAGGTCAATGTGCATGCACTTAATGCCACAGAGCTGTGCACCTAAAATGATTGAACTGGTCAATTTTATGTTATGTATATTTTACTGCAATACAAATTTTTTAAAAATTGAGTTACTATGAAAAGCACTTAGTAACAGCTATGCAGTGTTTGTGGACAAAACACATCAGCAGATGCTAAAAATGGCTCAAGACTAAAGAGGAGCACAAGAAACAACCCCACAGAACAACTGAAAGAAATTGAAAAACATCAGGTTGGGAAAGGGAGAAAGGGAGAGGAAACAGGTGATAACCTCAACTTCCAATGAAAAAAGGAAAAGAATGGGGTGGCAGGACTCCCCTGCTCCTTAAGGAGGCCACGTCAAAGCCACTCAGGAAACATGTACCAGGGAGCGGACCAGGCCAGGCCCATCCCAGCGAAGCTGCAGGACAAGCCCGCGAGACAACAACGGGCCTGGCTGCTGAGACGCACAGAGACACCACGATAAACTGAGTGTAGGAGGCTGTGTACACCTACCATGTTTCCCTGAAAATAAGACTGGGTCTTATATTAATTTTTGATCCAAAAGATGCATTTTATTCATTTATTCGTATACAAAAATCTACATTTAGTCAGTCATGTCTGGTTGCTGATCTTAACTGAGGGTTATTTTGGAGTAGGGCTTATATTATGAGCACCCTGAAAAATCACGCTAGGGCTCCTTTTCCAGGTAGGTCCTATTTTTGGGGAAACATGGTACTAAAAACAAAGCACATGGTATGGTCATTGGCAAGGCCGCCGGGGAGCTGGAAATAAATGTAATTGCTGTGGCCATGTTTACACCTAGGAGCAGGCCTGGATTGTGATTAGGCAAAAAGCACTCATCACAAACCAGTTCCCTCTGAAGCCTTCCCCAGGGAGAGGACACAGGCAGGTGGATGACAGCAGCGGCTCTCGGGCTTTTCAGACATGCCCATGCCTGGGACCCATGGCCAGGGAGCCTGACCTAGTTGGCCTGGAATGGAAGTTCAACATTTAAAAACACCAGGGCACTGGGCCGGCCGAGTGGCGCGGTGGTTAAGCGCTGGCTTGGGAAGCCAGCGGCCCCGGTTCGGGTCCCACATATGAGGGCCAGTGACACTGCCCTCAAAAAAAATAAATAAATAAAGGTGTTAAAATCTCCAGGGCACTCAAGCGTGCAGCTACTGGGTTAGACATGGCGAACGCTCTGTACCCGTTACAGACCCCGGGAGACTCTAAGGTAGCAGAAACAGCAGACGTGGCAAGGAGCTGGAGGCAGAGTCAGGAGGAGGATGTGTTTCCGTCCCTCATTCCAAGGGGACCGGCTGTGGATCTGACAGGCTCACGATGCCAGAAGACCCAGCTGCCCCTGACAGAGGAAACCACCCCCACCTCCTCAAAGGCTGGCTTCTGGGAATTTGAACACCCAGGACTTGGCTGTGTTAGTGGAGGGGTCTCTCCCTGTCAGTTAGCCGAAAGGGCTTCTTAGGGGAGCATGACCCACACCCGTCCCTCACTTGGGAAGGAACCCACCTGCCCAACCCACAAAAGGGCACTTCCCAAAAACAAGCAGCTGAGGGTCTCTCCAGCTAAACCCCTCCCAGCACTTCACTCACGGGAGCTGAGAGAGGACGCAGCCAGGACAAGGCGCAGGGGCCACCCCATGGGGTACTCACTGCTGGGCGGCCCTGAGCAGGGCGGCCTCCGCCTGGGCCCGCAGGTGCTGCAGGAGGCCGCCAAGGGCCGGCTGCCTGGACGGAAGCTGGAAGTGCAGGCTGCTCTGCTCTCTCTCCAGGTCTTCTAATCTTTGTTTTATTGTCTCCGCTGGAAATCCAAAACAGCGAGAGGGGAATAAGGAACCAGGAAACTCAGACCGTCCAGCCTCCGCTCCACTCCCAGCATTCACCTGGACGACATAACGCAAAGCTGGGTTCCAGGCCAGCAGTTCTTTCTCCTGGCTGGTTGCTTTTAACAATCTTCTGTCTTTCTACTGGCAGTACAGCCCTCCTACCTCTCAGTTTTCTATCAGAGGATATAGTTTATATATTTATATCATGGTCATAATCACGACTATCACGTAGAAGGATGCTTAATAGTAATTATTTTTAAACCCATGGGAGGGAGTCTCATTTTAATAAGTTTTATAGAATCAGTTGAAGAAAATCAGTGCCCAAGTGTTGATTTTAAGAATGTTTCCTTAGAAAGTGCCCATCAGAATAAACCCATCACAGTTACCAAAGGCATAGCAACAATGTTCCAATTCTATCATGTCACAGATGACCATCTATCCACTGCTGTTGGAAAGTAGGGGTCCTGTTATTTTTTAATGACCTTAAGTCTCCTAGGACAAGGTATAAATACAGAATCACTGTATTTATTTAAACAGAATCACTGTTTTTCTTTAAACAAATAAACTGCAGCAATTGGAATTCCCTCAAATGAGAACTTACCTTCATCTTCAAACATGTAAACAACTGGAAAGTTTCCCATAAAGCTATTTTTGCAGAAATACAAGGATTGGGATAAATACCATCTATCAGAGCTTCTGTTCCTGGTGGGCCTGGCCAGGTGTTGCGTGGAGACCTTGGTGCTCTCCACCCTGAGAGAGCAGGTGGGGCCTGGGGCCACCCAGATGCCAGGCAGCCACCTGTGGCCACAAGCTCCAATGCTTACTGTAATTATTATCCTCTGCCATGATGAGAGAACATCTGGAGGCTCCACCCTACACCACAGAAGCTCCTTTGTATTTCCACAGCCCCACAGCCATTTTCCAAGCAAGCCATTTCTTTAAGAATCAATTCTGAATTAAAACTGTTTGTAATAAGCGTGTTATTTTGAAACTGCTTTGGACAAAACCTTTTATCAATGCTAATCACAGTCCCAGGCTGGCCCACTCCCGAGACATGCGCTTGGGAAGAAGAAAGGCTGGTGGTCCTGGGTGTCAGGGGCAGCACCTAGGTCTCTGGGGATGTCCACTGAGAGACCTGCCCATAAATGTGCCACAAGCACTGGGACCGACAGCCAGGAACGCACTAACAGCCAAGGATCCATTCTGATGATACCAGACAGGGCCGTCCACTTCCTGTTCGAGAGCAAGTCACAGGTAACAGCTAGGGCTGTGGTCTATGCCACCTTCCTCAAAGGGATAGCAAGAGCCAATTCAGACACCACATTTCCAGTCCGGCCTGACGGGTCTTCTGGGATAATGCCCAAAGGTCCCTGTTCCCTGACACCAAGCCTCAAATGTTTTGTAAAATCTATTTTCATTTTTTTTTTTTACTTTCATTCATTTATGTATTTATTTACTTCGTTACTTAGTTATTTACTTATTTCTTGCTATAGAAAGATCAAAACCAGAGGAAAGCAATAAAACCCTTGCCTTACGTGCTTTAAGACAGAACAGTTGCAGTCATAATTAGAGGTGAAGATGGGTCAAGAACCCCACTACACGGGAGTTCAGAGAAAACTGAGAGTAGACCTCAGCTGTCATTACCAGCTGTCTGGCCTTCAAGTTACTTAGCCTTTCTAGCTTCAGTTTCCTAATCTGTAGAAATGGGGCCAATAATGGTATCTACGTCATCAGGTTTCCAGAGGATTAAGTGACATGATCTTTGCAAAGCATTCAGCATCGTAGCTGGCACCTCGCACGTGTCCAGCAGGACTGGCTCTTCCTAGCAGCACATTTAGGTCCTGGCCAAGTGTTCGCAAGGAAGTAAGCCCCAGTCTGGCCTCCCTCCACCGCCTGCCATATTCTCAACTGTACCCTCCCACTGCCTGGGGGAGGCGGGGTAAGTCCTCAGAGAACGCAAGGTGATCCAGCAAAATAAAACACCGGAAATGGTCCACCAGCTGCCAAAACTCACATTCACAATGAATCCCAAGGAAAACATAAGTTCTCCCAGACACTATCTGTGATTAGCTACGTCGTGGGCTGCACTCACCTTCCAAAGTGTGGCTATCTCCAGTTGTTGCTGTTGTATGATTAGAAAAATGCACTAGGATGGTCACCATCAATTTTACAGCTTATGACTATCTCTCATGTGCAAAGTATTTCCTATTCCAGCTTTGCGAATGGCTGTAAGCTACTGGAGTTCTTCACATGCCAGCAGCACCTGTGGCTGGTGTTGAATACAACCCACTTGTCTCCCCAAAGTACACCCCTCACTAATGACATACTCCAGGCAAAGGTGCTCCCAGCCATGAGCCTGAGCTGGTGAACGAAGTGAACAGCAGTAGGAGACAGGGCAGGGGCTCAACGTGGGCCATTGAAAGGACTTTGGAGATGACCTTGAGGGAGTTGGGAGCCACTGGATGGTTTGGCTCAGCAGAGTGACATGACTGACACGTTCAACAGGAAAACCCATGCTCTGTTGGGACGACACTGTTAAGGGCAGAAGCCCGGAGACCAGCCACAAGGTTATGGCAGCTCCCTAGACCAGACCTAATGGGGGGTGACCACCAACGGTGAAAGTGGGGGTGGTGAAAGGTCCTCGGGTTTCGGGCAGTCTCGGACAGACTGGACACAGGGAACAAGAGAAGACAGAGGTCAAGTGACTCCACTGGTTTTCCCTGAGCAACAAGAAGAGTGAAGTTCCCATGAGATGGGCTGGGGGGCCTGCCGCTCCGTCCCCCAGAAACACCCCAGGCAAGGCAAGTCCTCCTCTTCCGCTAACCCTTCTGGGACCCACGCTCCAGGTGGGCTCCCTGGTCCACGTGCTCCCTAAGCACTCCGGGCTCCTCCGTGGCCTCGGTGTCTCACGCTTGTCTTTACTTGTCCAAGGCCGCCTGTGTCCATGAGAGAGGGACCGTGTTACCATGCTTGTCACTGCTTAATGACCTGCACTGGAGAAGCAGCCTGACTTGAAGTGAGAATGCACGAAACTATGCCCAGGCAAACTCACATTTCGATCCCCTCATTTTGGTTGTCATTTGGTGTATTTTCATAAGCCACTTTGAATCCTTTTCATTTGCAATTAATGTAAAAATGTGAACCTCTCACCAAGCTGAAAATCAAGTGCACTGCCTACCCCGCAGGGCTGTGCTCTCCTCCAGGGCGCTCCCTGGTCCCTGTCATCCGGGCCTGCAGCTCGGGGTTCCTGACTTCTCTCCTTCCTGTTTGCAGGCCCTGGGATTCTCTCTGTGGTACTCACCACACCACTCGTGCCTTCTCCACGTCCACAGCCTCCTGTCCGCCCATGTCGTCATCACTTCCATGGATGAATGGCCTCCCTGCCCAATTGCTCTCACTCCTGTACACAGCACATTGTGGGACAGGGCAGCCAGTGGATGGGCCACCCAGGAGGGTGGAGGATAGGATATGCTAGGACAGAAGTAAAGTGATGGGAGGAGGAAGTAGGGAAATGAATTTGGAAAGAGCTGGGTTTCTCAGTCCTGGAGAATACTTATGGAAAGGGGTGAGAGCAGAAAGAACTTGGGTGTGTTTTACTGTAATGGAATCACTAGTATGAACTGACAGTTTTTTATACAGACACTCACAGATAGGTATGGAAACAGTTGTAGACGTGTTTGTATGCATTTACATATATTTTCCATCTTCATCCACTGAGGAAGCCTAGAAGCAATGATACCCCAGTTGCAAAGAGCACCCCAAGCACATACATACTGATTTCTGACATGGCTTCCATGAAGAGACTGGGGCTCCTTGGACAAATGGCTGATCCTAGGCCTGACACAGGGCCAGTACAATCTTGCACCAAAAAATGAGGACGTGCTCTAAGACAGATGGGGTTCCAGGGGCCAAATCTCAGATGATCTGAGGCTCGGATAGTAATACTATTAATGATGTACAACCATGGACTAGAGCAGGGGCCCAGGCATCCATGCTGACAGAAAGCCAACTGATAGAAAAGGATGATGGCATGGAGGCTTGGTGGGGTGCAGGGCACGCGCATACCCACAGAAAGTGGGCTGCACGACTTCAGTCTAGTCATGAGTGAACATCAAAGGACCCAGGTTGAAGGTCACCTGACAAAACGTAAGGTCTGCTGTCCTTAAAACTCCCAAAGACTGCGTACTGGAAAGCATGCCAAGCCGGAGGAGACCATGGAGGCATACCAGCCGCACGCAGTGTGTGTCCCTGAACGAGGAAGGGGAACAAGGTGCTGGGTGCTGAAATGAGTAGAGCCTAGACCGGCTGGGAGTGGCGTATCAGTGTGGACGCTGTGACTGGGCGAGGGGCAAGGTGGTGGTGTGTGGCGTGTCCTTGTTCCTTGTTTGGGGAAAGTCACAGCAGCGTCCTTAGGGCTGACAGGGCATCATGTCTGGGACTGCCCTTGAGTGCTTAGAAAAAGGCCTGTGATGAAGGACATGTGTATCCAGCTAGGAGGTCAGAGAGAGGGAGACGTGAGAGTTCTCAGTCCTATACTCGCAGCATCTCTGTAGGTGGGAAATTATTTCAAAATAAATTGCTTTTAAAAATTATAAATAGAGGGCCAGCCAAGTGGCACGGTAGTTAAACTCTGGCTTGGGAAGCGAGCGGCCCTGGTTCGGATCCCACATATGAGGGCCAGTGACACTGCCCTCAAAAAAAAAAAAATTATAAATAGATCATTGCAGTGCTATGAAATGCTGTATTTCTGACTTGTAGGTCCCCTTATTTGTGTAAATCCTATGGTTGTATTTGGCCCAGTGGATAAGGAAACACAGGGGTGTGTTCTCTGGCTTTTCCGTTCTCTGCCATCTCTGTGCACTTTCTGTCAGCATCATGGATCTGATTTCAGTTCACAGCTCAAGATCTAAGGGCAGAATCAGAGAGGCTGCACAGCAGGCACTGAATGACTGCAGCTGGCTGATTGGCTGACTGATAGGATAGCAATAATCTTAGCAACGCTGGCTGCATTCTGTAAACATAGCTGAATAGTAAAAACAAACAAACTTAAAGATAACCATGAAAGACACTACCAAGCACTAAGCGTGATTACGCATCGAATAATACATTCTAATTGATGCTATTTATTCAAGTTACGCATCTCACACACTTTGCTTCTAGGACCTCAGGAATAAAAGGCTAACCACCATCTCATTCCATTTTGGGTCACGTAAATGTATTGTTAATGCTATTATTGTATAGTTACTATGCTTACTTATACTTGTATACTTACTATGTTTGTACACTTAGTATTTTTAATTGGGGATCAGCGCCTCTCTGCTATTCCCTGGCACATCAATTGTGAGGGCCTGTTGTCTGGGGTACAGCATGGAAACAGTACCGAGAAAAGTACTTCCAGGCCGGCCGAGTGGCACGGTGGTTAAGCGCTGGCTTGGGAAGCTGGCGGCCCGGTTCGGGTCCCACATATGAGGGCCAGTGACACTGCCCTCAAAAATAAATAAATAAATAAAGGATATTTAAAAAGAAAAGTACTTCCTATATCTGTGACTAAATAGGCAAATAACCAGTTACAGAGCCACAAGAGATGCTCACTCATGAAGACATCCGTGCGACTGAACAGATTCGATGCCTATGACTTGTTCCATTTGTGGATGACAGACTGCATGTGTAAACCACATCCTTAGCTATGTGACCATCCTAGGTGCTAAGGAACCTAGGCAACTTCCTAAGTCATTGTTCCTTGGTCTTTACACAGTGGCCAGACATGCTATTCATCGAGAACTGAATATCTGAATGACCCCACATGACCGTGCACATCACATCAGATGACCAGTTCACAAGTCAGACTGCAGCAAAATGTAGTTGAGCCTCACATGAGCACAGCTGACCGTCTCTGACATGTCAGAAAAGTGTAATCTGCCGGGTTCATTATCATAAAACTCAGCCATTGCTGGGACACTGAAGGCTTCAAGCATAATAATCATTTTTGAGTGTCCACTTTGCCGACACTAAACATACACCCTTTCTGAACGTCACAATAACTTGCAGGGGAGGAATATGAATGCAGAAACAGAAGCGAGAGAATGTAGGTGATTCACCCCCAGCCTCAGAATGAGTAAGCAGCATGTCAGAACCTGGCCCTTGGTTTTTTTCTGGTGCCAAACTGAGGGCTTTTCCTCTGATGCTTCCAGGAGCCATCCTGCTGCCCTCGTCTCTCCAGTCACACACAAGTCCGTCTGGGTCCCCGGAGATCAGAATCCACTGGGCAGCACTGAGTCATAACATAACCTTGTTGCTGCCAGTATCTAGCTATGCCGGGCACACAACGGGATCTGGGGAAATGCCGAATAAATAAATGAATATTTCTATTGGGAGGAAGCGAACTGTGGACACAGAAAAACATCAATCCCTTTATGACTGCCATGGCCCATGCTATGCATCAACCATGCTATATCCTCACAGTGGCCTCGTGAGGGGACAGTCATTCCCAAGTTGCAGATCAAAACACTGAGGCTCAGGGAAAGCTTAAGAAATTCTTCCAAATTAGTCACACAGCTGTGTGGAATCAGAAGTCAAGCCAAGGTCTGTCTGATGCCCAAACCAGAGCACCGGACCACATGTTCTCCCGCGGGGTCCAGCATTGTCCTGAGAGCACCAGACGGGCAAACTATTAGCCTAGCAACCCACTGACCACTGCCTCTTCCTCACAGAAAGCATTCAAACTAACAAAGACAAACAAACAAAAATGGAAACAGCTTCATATCCAATTCTAGGGGAATGGTTACATAAGCTATGGTATATCCACTCATGGAATGGTACATAGCACATCAAAACATAATTAGAAAAATGGGGGAGATATTTTAATATTACAAGAAAAACAGAACATAAAATTATATGTACACATTATCTGTACTTGATGATTACAATTATATTTAAAAAGGAGAACAAACCAAAAAAGCCTAGAAGGAACTAAGAGTTTTGGCAATCGGTCAATATGATGGTGGGTGACTTTTCCTCAATTCCTCTCATAAAATCAACTATAAAATCTTGAGCTGTTTATTATTTAGAAAAGTATCATATTTTAAGTAGCCTATTAGTTACTTATGCTACTCTTCCATTTCTGCATCAAAACGGAGATTTGATTTCCTCAAATTCTTCACGCTAAACTGCTTAGGAAGCTTGGTTCCCCTGGGCCACAGATCTTTTCAGTGGACACCAAAGAGGATTTCTAGAAATGTTATATCTTAACGTGTGGAAAGAAGACTGAGAAATCACTTTGGCCATGGTCTGAAAGGAAAAACAAATATTTGGGGGAGATAAAATTTCTGGAAGACAAGCCATAACTTACCTGTAATGCTTCCCACTCAGCACTGAGCCTACCTTTGAAATAATTCAGTACAATATCTGGTTTGAAGCATCTGTTCTTCCTCAACAAGAATTTTCTAAGCAAAATAAATTGTAAATGATCAAAATAGCAAAAGTAATGAATTCTGCAGTTACTTCCCGAGGCCTTGAGTGTATCAATATGCCCAGCAAGCTGTGTGAGTGTGAGAGTGTGTGAGTGTGTGTGTGTGTGACTGTGTGTGACCGTGTGTGTGACGTGTGTGAGTGTGAACGTGAGTGTGCATGTATGTGTGTGAATGTCAGTGTGTGTGTGAATGAGTGTGCACACATATGCTGTCAATAGGCTTGCAAAATACTGAAGTTGCAATATTCAGACACAACAGAAAACATACAAAATTCGTCAGGGTCATGAGCTTCTGGAAGGCTGGTTGGTTATGGCTCACTCCAAAATACTGCCTCAACTCTCAAAACTAAACTCATAAGAAAATGTTTATTCGTGAAATGTCAATCACCAAACTGACCAACTGAATTTTGGCTACTTTTCATAAAAGCCTCAGATTTTCAGAACTATAAAAACCTTCTCTGAAGTATGTTTTTACAGATGCTGTGGAGAACTGGACCTCTGTGTATTCATGATCTATGTGCACTGTTCAGAATGTGGGGTGGCGGGGTTGCCACTGGCAGCTGTCAGTGCCATGGAACATGCCCCACCATCACCCCCACCACTTCCTCCTCCTCTCCCACCACAGTACCACCCTGCCACCACTGCCATCACCCCTGATGATGATATTAGGACTATTTGGGGGATTGCACTGAAAGCACTTACCCACGAAGGAAGAATATTCTTCAGATCATTTCCAAATGGCTACAATGCAGAGAACCCAAAAGAAAGGACGAGAAAGGAAAAGCCACTCCACACAACAAAAAAATAGTCAGCACACACCCCAAAATACTAACAGTGGCTATCTCTGTACCATGAGAATAAAGGTGATATTTTCCTTTTATTTGTATTTCTAAACTTTATAAGTGTTTTTACAATGATGTTTTGCTTTAATAATTCGTTTAAAAATCTATTTTTAGAAATAAATGGCAATTGTCAGCTGGTACATCCAGGCATTAGCAAGTAGCATTCCTACCTCGTGTCAGCAAGCATTGCTTTTGAAGTCAAACACAATTGGGTGTGATTTTTTTTTTATCCGTTTAAAAGTGTGTAAAGTCTGAAAAAGAAACTCTTATTGAAAATATAATGGCAGATCCTTCAATGTGAAACAATTTCTTATGCCATGTTCTTCTGAATTTAGATATATGATCAGTCATTACCAAAATGAGTCAATCACTTAGGCAATTACTAACTCGTTCAGCAATCTGGACGCATAGCTGATAAATGGACAGACTCTGTATACTGAATGGTGAAGTTCATTCATTAAGAGAGAAGTTAAGGGCCGGCTGAGTGGCTCGTTAGTTGAGAATTGGCTTGGGGGAGGGAGCTCTGAGCATCAGGGAAGCCGGTTCAGATCCCACATGGGCCAGTGACACTGCGCCCTCTACACCTAAGATAGTGAACAACAGCTCCACCTGGAGCTGGGCTGCCGTGAGTCACCGGCAATGGTGTGGCCTGCAGTAGGGCTGTGGTGGGCTGCTGTAGGCTTCCATGGGCAGTTGCAGCCGGCGTTACCTGCCATGGGCCACTATGAGCAGCCGTCCAATGGCCAGTGACTGGTCTGCCTTGGCCGGGAGGAACGCAATGATAATACCAACATGGACCAGTGAAGCAATGTCCTCCACAACTAGACTGAAGAACAAAACGACAGCAAATTGTCTGTTCCCTTTCCCCAATTCCCCAATGCTATTCCCTCCCCGAATTCCCCAATAAAATGTTAAAAAAAAAAAAGAGAAAGGTTAAAAGAACAACTTTTATAGGAGCCTACACCTATAGGAGCCTGACTGCCCCACCAAGGTCATGGGAAGCTTCTGTCAAGCAATAACACAACTTCAAATGATCTGGGCCTTTTCCACAGCACCTTAAAGAACAATAACATTGAAAATCCAAGTGGTCACCTATGAGTCCCTTCATGGGCTCCCTCATCCTTCTCCACATCTGTTAAAGGGTTTTGGGACCACTTAATAGATTGATGTGCCTCTCAGACATGGAACATTCTATTGGCATTGAGGCTATTTTTAGAAATCATACAAATGAAAGAATTCAAATGCCTGTTCATTATTTCTCCCTATTGGTTATGGGTGGCACTCAGTTTTCACTATTAAACTGGACATGACATCCAATTAGTCCTATGAATAGACTTTTCATGAGTAATTTGCTCTGTTGGTGTTTCCATAAAAAATTAGCTGGACACATCTGCTTGTCAGAGATCAGAAACCACAGGCTCTGTCACCCTTTTAATGGTCATCACTGCAATCTGTAATCTTTTAAGACTTAATTGTCTTTTGTATAACATCTTTTAAAATATTCATCTCTAATGGAATTCAGGATAGTAGGAGTGCTCTGCTGAGCAATGGCTATCATCATTATTTAGAAACTTGAATGCAGATCACCTTGCTGTGTATACGCCTTCCTGTGAGGGACAAATAGGACACGCCAGCATGATGCTCAGTGCCAAGGGGACTACAGTAAACTGGTTCCTGGCTAACGACATGGCACCATGCATGAGAAGCTTAAATTCTCTGGCATAAAGAGGTCCTGGTAAAATGGCACAGTCCAAAAAACCTAAGATTAAATCCATTATTTGCACCAGCCTGAGTCATTCCAACTAGGATGGAATCCATCAGATGAAATAAAGCCTTTTAGAACACTGGTTCCTTGGAACAAAGTGGAATTAAGCTGTTTTCTTTTGGCTGAAGCACCACAGTACAAATAAAACAACGACCTTTAATCCAAAGGCAATGCTAATAGAAATCACAAAACAGCAGCCAATGAGACAAACGGCTAATAAAGAGCGATACTTTCCACACATTGTGAACCCACCCACACATGTGCTGGTCTCAAGCAATGGCTCTGTATATGGTGGAGAAATGCTGAAAGGTTTGGAAGGGTCTACAGGGCTCATTTTAGAAGTATCTTCCCAGAGTCCTTAGATGCCACACAGATTTTAGCAATAAAACTGGAGTGCGTGGGGACATTTCTCCGAGCACGAATGCAATAGTAACAGAGAGCATGCAAGAAGCACCTCGGGTCTTTGGAGAACCAGCTGAACCCCGCATGTGGCTCCACATGGCATGAAGTCACGGCCCTGGCCAAGCATAACTCTGGGGACAGCGTTCCAAACCCTCGGAGCTACAGAAATAAGAGCTGTTGACAGCTCAGTGACCCTTCCTTGGTGGAGACGACAAACGCCTGGCCAGACAGAGCCCCTGCAGGCGCTGTCCAGCAGCAGGGGACCGTGCCCGAGGCTCCTGCAGGCAGAAGCGACGCTGCCCTGTGGGCGGCCACCCCCCAACACCTGGTGCATGTGTGCTATGAAAGGCACATGACCAAAACTTAGGGAACGAGGGAGGAGTGCACACGCATATGCACCGTCTCAAAACTAATATTGGCTTCACAATCCTTAAAACTAGAACCTTAAAGAAAAATATAGATTGTATGTTATCCTAAAGAAAAATATCTAAGGATGTATGAAAGCATCAAGTAAACAATGTAAAGGGGGGGTGGGATTCCTGTGCATGGGTGTGTGTGCATGTGTGTACGTGTGTGTATGTGTGTGCATGTATGTACGTGTGTGCATGTGTGTACGTGTGTGCACGTGTGTACGTGTGTGTGCATGCATGTGTTGTGTGCGTGTGTGTACATGTGTGTGCACATGTGTGCATTTGTGTGTGTGCGTGTGTGTGTGTGTGTGTGTGTGTAAGATCCTCTTGTATAAGAAGAAAATCACAATTTTTAAGTAATTTACTTGCCTAAGGATCCAGGTTTTAGTCCTGGATTCACTGGGCCAACTTTATAACCTTGGAATTATTTAACCTAAGACTCTGTTTCCTTACCTTACATATGAGAATAACAATACTAGTCCTACTTGTGCCACAGGATTATTGGGACATGGTAAGAAAAGAATGCCTGTGGATGGTTTTGTAAAACACAAGCGGCAAAGTTATATTTATAAAACGTAAAAATAATTGAACAAGATTGCTGTGACGACCCAGCTTGTTGATTCAGATTTAATTCAACTCCAATGGCGTCTCTTTAAAATTCAGCCTGCGATCCCCGGGGTCCAACACCTGGAGGACTGTCAAATTTCAAGGCCTTTCTGGCCAGTCTCATTTGTGCTTCCTTTTCCATAATGTAAAATGTGCAACAGCTGCCTGCCCTCCTCCTGGCTCACCATCCCAGGCAACCTTTAGCTTCCCAGGGACCAGTGGTTCCAAAGGACCTGGAAGCCACAAAGCCCTTTGCAGGAGACACTGACACGCTGACAGGATGCATTCCTCATTAGCACAAGGCCACCAAGAGAAATACCAATGGGTGTGCAGTATAAACTTTCATGGCATCCATGAAGAAAAGAGATAGAAAACAAGCAGTTTGTAGACTAGGCAGGACAAAGGCTTTCTGAGTTTTCCATGATAACCTTTTGCTCTGTGCTCATCCATTTTATTATCTTGCAGACACCAGCAGACAAGGGGCAGCAGACCACAGGTGCGCTGGCGTTTTAAGAAAAAATCCTAATACTGTTCACTGCCGAGCACCGGCAGCTCCATGATGCCGGCCCTACCCCCGGCCTGGCTCTATCCAGTGTCAAAGTCCTCTGTTAATTAGCACCCCTGAGTGTGGGCCCCAGGATTCCTGTAGGCCCTGGGGCAGGGCGATCTCAGCTGACCCTTGTCTGTTGCAGGCTAAGAAGGAAGATGTCTGTGATATTTCCAGGATTCAGCACTCCCATTTCTCTTCTCCTGGTTTTCTAAAACCACTCCCTGAATTAGGACAGAGCCGTAGAGCAACACGGCTCAGTACCGCACTGCGCTGGCCACCTACAGAGCTGTTTCTGCCTACACCTGTCTTGGAGGATGCTACCAACCGTAAGAACTGCTGTGGGCACTGCTTCGGGGGAGCTTCGTGGGAGGACATGCCGCGCCTTTCCTCCTGGGCTCCATCCCTTACACTTGCCCAGGGAACAGAGTGAGTTTCCTGGCTGGTTTCCTTGCTGGTGACTTTGGGAGTGACACAGAGCAGGCTCAGCCCATCCTCCTCCTCCCTCCCTCCCTGTTAGAGGCCAGATGAGCTTGGAGAGCCCCATTCTGTTCTGCTCCTCTAAGAACTCAGGCTTCCTGGGCTCCAGGCTGATCGGGGGACCACTTCGTAAGGTCTACAAATGTCTAATCACTATGCTGTACACTGGAAACTAATATGAACTATAATTTAAATTAAAAAAAAAAAAGAACTCAGGTTTACAACGGCAGACCCCAACAAAGACGAGCCTGCAGGGGTTTGGTATTCGGGGGCCCACTGTTGTCATAGACCGAAACCACATTCTAGAGTGTTGCTTTCGCAGTTACAGAGCTCATACCAAGATCTGCATCTGCTTTTGGGCCGGCCAAGTGGCGTGGTGGTTAAGCGCAGGCTTGGGAAGCCAGAGGCCCCAGTTCAGGTCCCACATATGAGGGCCAGTGACAACGCCCTCAAAAAAAAAAAGATTTGCATCTGCTTTACCTCTTTATGTTATCTCTCAATTGGTTCATGATGCAGAAAAGCAAGACATTATTTAGGGATGTGACAGTTGATAGGCTGCTGTCACTCAGCTCTCACCTTTTATCTCCTGCTCTGTGTGCTGAGGCTGGATGCCTGCAGACCAACCACACTCTGCCTGCCAGTGGCTATAGCCAGGCTCTGCCAGCAGAGGCCCCTGGAGAGAGACTGCGAGCCCTGGCACAGCAGAGACTCCTCTGTCTGCTCCCTGCCAGACCGCCTGGTCTTGTCTGCACATCCCAGCAATGCCAGCATTTCACCCCAGTAGCTACAGGTAACTCCAGTGTGCATTTTTCCAGGACTCCCAGGAGCAGCCTCCCCCCCACCCCCCAAAGACACCAGCCGCAACGAGCCAATGCCACCTCTTCAGCCGTGTGGACACAGGGACTCTTAGCCAGCTCTGGCAGGGCAAACTTAACTAGGAAAATACCACCATTATTCTAGGATGTGATCTGTGGATACAAAATCTGAGAATTACTGGAGCCAATGACCAAGAGAAAGCCCAGGTTCCCTTTGACTATGGTGTCCCCACAGAGCCCAATCACTGGGGACTTGAGCACAGCTGGTGCCACCTGGGCTGACTCCCGGGCTGTTTCTGCACCACAACAGCCCTCCTGTGGTCACTCGGGTAAAGGGCCTGGAGCCAAAACAGGCCCCTGTGAACATGAATAACTCAATTCTTCCGGAAACAGACAGTGACCCCAGGGGTCATGGGGAACCTCTCCTACAGTGGACAATGAAGGATGCTAATGGGTGGCAACCAGGTTCTGTACAGAAAACCAACTGTCTCTGGATAAATAGCAGCTGGCTATTCTGTTTGTAAGAGCAGAACTGGGCTATGCACTTGGCATCTGGAGTCTCCTTGACAACTAACCTAACAAAGCAAGAGTGAGACTTGAGAGTGTAAAACAATCATCGAGAACCCTTCCTTCTCGGGAGAGGTGGTATTCATCGTTCATATTAATGCCAGAATTACAGCACAGAGAGGCACAGTTATGAACAAAAATAAGGCCAGACTCTGGGGCCAGCTAACCTACCACAGACTGCTAAGGGAAGGGATTCCAGAAAAAGTCTGCCCCTGTGTCCACACAAAGAAGACGAAGAAAGGGAGAAAGTAAGGAGAAAAGACTGTCTTTGGGGGGAAACAGAGCTCACGGCCCTGTGCAGGCTCCCTCCCCCTCCTAGGGCCTCAGGAAATCCACCTGGAAGTTGGGGGTGCAGGAAAGACGGGTAAACTGTGTCCCATTTGGGGTTAATGTTTGCAGAGTTCTAGAACCCAGAGTCCACTCTGGTGCCCCCTTCAAACATGGTAAGCATCCCGAAGGAGTCAGAAAAAGATAACGCTCTCGCCTGAAGCCTTGCTATTTCCTGAAGCATAAGGGATTTCTAGGTTTCCCAAGGACCCAGGCTGGCAGGCAGGGGATATGCCAGGGGCACTGCCCCCAGCAGAGGGTGTACCAGCGGGGCACGCAAAGTCGTCTGAAGGACGGGAGCAGTATTTTTCAAAATGCTGGTCCAACTCATTAGAGAGTGCTAGTATCAATTTAAAGGATGGAGACCCACGTTTATTTTTCCTGAACTAGAATAAAACAAATACAATGTCGGGGGCAGGGGGGACCTGTGTTTTTGTTCCATGTATGTATAGGATTGTGGTGTTTTTCTTACTGTGGGTCGCTGTCAGAAACTGAAAGCCGCTGACCTAGAGAATTAATGTCCAGACGTCAGCTCTGCCACCAGGCACTTGACGTTCCTCAGGTAAGGAGACGAAGCCCACCCACAACTCCCAAAAAGCAGGAAGGAGGGAGGGAGAAGGTGAGGCGCCAGCCTTTGCCCTTCCCCACCCCAGTGGTCCCGGGGGCTGCAGACGTATCTGTAGGGGTAGACGGGAGGAGGCCGGAAGCTGAGGATGTAATAACCTGATTGATGAGACAAAAATCACCAGAGCAGACTATAAAGTTCTAAATCAGAATGGGACCGACATTTTAAAATGTCTGCTCTGGGCTATCAGAGAAGTCTGACCTAACAGGCCTATTCTAAGAAATTTAACTCTGATGGAAGTGTGAGCCTGCACAGAAAGAACGCCTGTTGCTTAAAACTGAGCCAGAAACAAGCTCCATAAAAAAGTAAGTCAGAGAGCACCTGATCTTGTAGAGACATCCCTGGGAGAGAAGGGGACACAGTGTCCTAGGAAACAGTTTGCAGGGCAAGCAGCTCCCTGTCCCGCTTAGGACACACTGCCACGAAGGGGGCGGTTCTTGTTCAGCTCAAGGCCCCAAAGTCTAGTCCCCATAACTGACATGAATCATGGCATCCTTTTCCATTCACTTTTGGGTGGTTTTTTTCCTTCAAAAATCTAATATGTCAAACACAGATGTTGAACAATAGTGGTTTTTCATGCCATGATAGGGGATGGGGGTTTCGATGGCAGAAGTCTTCAGGTAGCAGCATTCCTCAGACCCACAACCAGCATCTGCTATTCCTTCAGGTAGCGGCTTTCCTCAGACCCACAACCAGCATCTGCTTTTCCGAAACGAAGAAAGTAGGGGGAAGAGGGAGATGGGGGTCGACAAAGGGGAGGGAGAGAGGGAGAGGGAGAGAAGCAAGACTCCACCCTTTTCTTAAATGAGCATATCCTTCCACCTGAATCCTTTTTCTTCTCATTATGTCTAAAGAAGTAATGGCTGGTTCTGTGTGGATATCCACTTGCTTTGTCTTATTTAAATTTGGGGAGTGCCATTAATCGTGAGTTTGGTTCAGGGTGTTGAGGCCTGGATGCCAGACCCCAACCAATCGTTTCCAGCTGCCAAGAAGGAAATGAGCACCCCTAAAAGGAACAGACACAGAAGGACGCCCCTGACTGGGCCTGACAGCATGTATCACTCACTGCCGTTTACACTGCAAAACCGCACTTCCATGAGGGACGCAGAGGCAATTCACACCAGTGTGGACAACGAGAGGGCTTGGCTTCACAGTGAGGCAGGCTTGTCCTCCCCGGTCAGGACCCAGCATCAAACGCCATCGTCTTATAGACTGAGCACTTCTAGCTACTGTGTTCTGGCCACGCAAAGGTCATGCTTCCGATAAAGAGAAAGGAGCTCGGATGGAGATAAGGCTCCCTTCCTCCCAACAAGGTTTCAGAGTTCTGAGGTATCATTAAGTCCTTAGGGCAGGCTTTTCAAGTATTTTTGTTTGCTTCTTGGGTTTTGTTTTCTCTCATTTTGCTTTGTTTTTGAGCAATGGAGCCCCTTTTGGAGACGCAGTCTTACAGGTGCCAAGTGTTTGTCGCTGTCCCAAGTTCACATGACATAAGTGAACATTTCGTCGTTTAAGGTCTTTAAGAAAAACAAAGGATTTACACCTTCACCCACTGTTTTGATAGACAGACTCTTATTTCAAAAACACAAGTGAACTTTTGATTCCACAGATATACATCAAATATTCATCTCAGCCAGATTTACTTACTTGGAAACTGAGGCCAAATTCAGCTGTGGGACTGAGGGTTCTGTTAGATTTCTAAGTTCTCAAAGCTCTTTTTATGTCCTTCTAATTATTTCTCCTAAAAACGATTTCCTTTTTCTTTCTTTCTTTTTTCCTTTTTGTTTGTATAGAAAAGAAACCGCCACCCAGAGCTCCCCCAGCAGAGGCAGCTCAGCCAACACGTTGGCATCATTTCTTCAACCAGCACTTTTCCGACCACCAGTTTCGCTTCTCACTCAGGCCCAGTGAGGCAGGTAGGACAGGTGATCTTGCGTGATTTCTCGCGTCACAACAGTTCCAGCTCTGGGAAAAGTCCCTGAATGACACTCCCATTTTTCATTTTCACGGTTGGGACCAGGAGCGGCCATCCACTCCAAACAAAAATGGAGTCCTTCCACTGGCTCCTAGAGGTGAAGTGAATGGCCTGTGGTTATTCCTGCACTTAGAGCCGAACTAGGGCTGCAACCCAAGTGGGCCATTGCCCAGGAGCACCCACCCCAGCAGGCCTGCCGGGCTCCTGACCCGTTTCTCCCTGCTTCCTAGAACCCTCTGCCCACCACTGCTGGGGAAGGAGCAAAGGCACCAAGTTCCCAAGTCAGCCTCAAGGGAAAGTCACCAGATGGTAGAAAACTACAGGAAAACAGTAACATTTAGGGAAAGGCAAAATGAAGCAGTAGAAACGATCAGATGAAAACATCGTGGGCCGGCTGAGTGGCACAGTGGTTAAGCGCTGGCTTGGGAAGCCAGCGGCCCCGGTTTGGAACCCACATATGAGAGCCAGTGACACTGCCCTCAAAAAAAAAAAAGAAAAGAAAAGAAAAAGAAAACATCGTGAGATGTCCATCTACTATGGGCTTTCCAGCTTCTCTCCATCTCAAAACTGTGACAATAACGTGCTTGCAGGCAAAGAAGAGAGGGAGAGCTAACACGAGGGAAGAGGACAGTGTGGTCCGTGCAGTCAACAAGTCCACGGCACCAAAACGCATCACGAACAAATCTCATTTAAAAGCAAACTCCCAGAGGAACTAATTACACGAAATGCTCTGGCAGTGACTTAGGCAGTCGTCATTTCAAAGCCACCCTTGTGGCTATGAAAGTCACCAAGTCTGAAGCTCTGAGGGCTGCACCTGCACCAGTCCCCTCTCCAACAATTAGCTTCTGGCAGGTCGGTGTTCCACCACGCCTGTCAATTTCACTTATTTTGTGTTGGGAGACAAGCTGGCACATTGTACAAAGGTCAAGTGGAAAAGTGTCCCTTCTGCTACGTCACTGTCATCAACTGATAAAGGTCATTCCACCCAATACACTGCCGTGAAGGAAAATAACTTTGTCTAATGTGAAATATTAAAAAGCCCATCTACTATGGGCTTTCCAATTTCTCTCCCCTCTCAAAAGGCACTGTGACAATAACCTACTCGCAAACAAATTTAAACAGAAAAATAGAGATAGCAGGTTTAAAAGACCATCTATATAGACTCATAATATCTAAATATTTTACTGGTGATTATCATTGTAGTAACCGACATTCCTTTGGTGTTGTGTATAAGCCAAACATTAACATACACCATCTCATGTTATTCTCAAAACAGCTCTTTACCCCATTTTACAGATGGGAAGACTGGAGCTTGGAAAGTTTAGGTAATTTGTGCAAGCTTATGCAAGTTAGTAAATGGCAGAGCCTGATTTGTAGTCAAGTTTTTAACTAGGTTGACCTGAAAGCACTAATACTTTATGATTCTATTGTCAGGAGAATTATCAGCTGTTAATAACATGATAACAGTGGTAACTGTTATCATTTGCAGATGAGCTGTATTGAGAACATTGATTTGTTCATCCAACAACCATCTCCTGGCAGGCACTGTGCTAGGAGCTGGGGATAAAAGTTAAAATTAGGCAGGGCCTGGGGCTGGCCGAGTAGCGTGATGGTTAAGCGCTGGTTTGGGAAGCCAGCAGCCCCTGTTCGGGTCCCACATATGAGGGCCAGTGACACTGCCCTCAAAAAAAAAAATTAAAAAAAAAAATTAGGCAGGGCCTCTTTCTCTCCCTCAGGCAGCTTACAGTTCATCAAAGGGACAGCCACCAGCTACATTAAAACACAATATATATATCAGGACAGAGGAACGGGCAGAGTACCCAAAGGAAGGGACCCTGGAACCAAGTCCTGATGGCCTCGTGGGATCCGCGATGGAGAGGGGTGATGAGCATAGGCATAACGGGAAAACCTGCCAGGAAACAACGTGCTGCCTACAGGAACAACGGCAGGACGAGAGGGAAGGTCACTCAGAGGGGAAAGCGGTGGTGAGAAGTGAAGGTAAAAGGCAAGGCAGGGGTGAGAAGGCATTACTGGAGGGCAAGTTTAACACCCGTCCTACGATGTTTGCCATGGACAGAGGGGAAATGGAAAAGTGACCCTTCCTGCACAGGGAAGCAGAGACTTGTGGGTTAGTCCAGGCAGAAATTGATGGGATGTAAGGACAGAGGGAAGACACGTAGGAAGTGAAATCTAAAAGCTGTAATGGTCCCAAGCCCTGGGGAAGGTGAGAGCCCGCATGGCCCATCCTTCTTGCTGGGGTTGCTGGTCATTGAAGGAGGAAATACAGCAAAAAGGCTGGACCTAGAGGTAGACAAGATCAGGAATTCACAGGGGGAAGGATAGTAGGAAGAATGTCTTTGGAGCTGAGGTTGGACATTCTACATAATAGTACTAGGGAGACTAGTGCTGTCACAAGTTCACATCCTTTTTCTTATTAATGGAGAGATCTGACCGTCAGGAAACAAATATACAATGAAAACAGTTCCCTGGCTGGGATGAGCAGGTTGATGCAGTAGGGAGGTCATAGAACTGTCTGATGGATGTGTCCGCGGAACACAGAACTTAGGGGATCCAGTGGGGTTTGGAGACTTTGGGCAACTAGGAGGGGGCTTCATTGTACAGCTTTATTTTATGACCCCACTCAATCCCTGCTGGAAATACGTGCCACCTTGACCCCCTTGGTCTGCCTCTCCTCGCTGCCAAACAAGAGCAGAGACCAATGCAGGACCCCACCGGAACGGCTCAGTGAGGCAGGGACAGCAGGAGAAGCTGGTCCAACCCCAAGCTACCAGCATCAAGGCAGAGGGAGCAACTCCTCCACCACTTTCTCCCCACAACCCATGAGATGCCCTTTGGCTCTGCCTCCTTCCAATTGAAGACCTTGGTCAACCCTCAAATATTTGAATATCATCAATGTTTTTGTTTCCAAGTCATACAAGAAACACATATTTCCCTAAATAACTTTTATTTTTTGTAAGTGGGTCACGATTCCTCTCCTAAACAGGGCCTCCAGAGCGGTTGATGCGTCCACACTGGGCTCTGGGCCCTCGCTGACCTGAGAACAGGAGCAACAAGCAGAGAGTACCTGGAGATGGGCGCAGAGCTTGTTAACTCTGGGGAAACAGACACTCAAGGTTTCCTTCTGGTGTGACTGTCCATCCAGAATGTGTCAGTAGTATACTCACTGTCCATTTTTTTATTAAACAGGATACAAGATTTAATTAAGTGCCTGAACAGTATACAAAAAGAAATGAACTGTCCAACAAGGCATCGCCCAGCGCGAAGAGCCCCACAAGGAGCAGGGCACCAACCATGTCACTGCAGCTACACAGAGGAAATGGATGCCATGGTTGCGAACGACAGCTTTAAATGGACAGATTAAATCATCCTCTGGAAACTGCACCTTAACCCTCTCTGCCCATGAGGGTGTCACAAGTCTATACACACAGAGAAAAATGATCAGAACGGACCCTCAACCCTGTCTAAGCTCTTCTTTGCTTCTGTGTGTAGCGCTCTATTTATGTTTCATTTTCTTCCTTTTCCAGTTTTTTCATCCACCCTCAAAATCAGGATAACCAGTACTTTCAGATTCCACAGAGCTTTGATGTCATTTTCTCAATGTCATCCAATGTCATGCAACAGAGAATGAGGAAGAGAAGAGATTCAAGGTCATGAAATGTACGCTGCAGATGGGAAAGGCAGTTTGTCACAGGACGATGCGAAGAGCAGTCAAGCTTCAAATGCATCATTATAATCTGCATGCTTTAATATGTATTGCTTTCCCTCATTTCTGAATTTTTTTTTTGCAGCTTGAAAGAAATCTGGCTATGTGCAAAAAGCTTCTTATTGGCAAATAGAAAATAAGAAGAAAATAATTCGGTCTTATTTTCTGCATGCTAACTGCTGGCATACTTTACACAGCACTTTCTAACACGTGGTACCCAGGGGTGGGGGATGAGCGTGAGGGATGGGCAAAGAAAAGAAAGAAAAAAATCCTTGCATGCCTATGCACAGGCACCTCACATGCCATAACCACAGTTAACCTTCCACCCACATTACTAGTCCAAATTTATCCAAGAGCCAACTGGTGCTCAAGGGCAGACAGCGGGACAAAGGACACGGCCACCCTGACACACAGTCTCCCCCCCTCCCGCCCCACCCCATCCCAGATCCCCACTGTCGCTGCTGAGCTGCCCTCATCCAGATGTGCTCAGGGGGTTAGTAAGCATTTCATGGACCATCGTATGTAACTTATACCTCAACTAAAAATATGAAGAAAATTAAAACTAAATATGTAAATATTCGTTCAATTTTTCACAGCTTATGAAGGTGTTTTTAAGTATGTACTATCCCAGGCTGAATAAGAGTTAATTGTTTCTAATTGTCACTTCATGTAAAAATAGAAGAGTTAATTCTGCCCATTGAATTCATCAGTCAATTCAGTGACAGGATGGGCCAATCAGCCCGTATTATATAAACATATAATAAGCAGCTAATGGATTGAACCTTTTCTAAACCAAATATACAAAGCCCAGCTAGACACTGCCACAGTCAGAGACAAATCAAAGGTTCCATTGCTTCTTAGGAAGGATTAGGACAAAGGTCTCCAGAAAACCTCTAATCAGAGGCAACTCGAAGCCAGCATGTGAGTGCAACGTCCAGCATAGGAACCACGGGCATTCCATAAACGTTCCCTGACTAAACCGACAAACTCTGTTCAATGCGCTCATGTTAATCCTCTTGCATATTTTAACACCCCTCATTCTGACATCATACGTTGCTTCTATCATTCCTAATGACTTCCTGTGTGCAGTAAGTGTAGCAACTACCACTCTAATCCACTCAGCACCAGTTCCCCCTCTCCTCATGGCAGACGTACCCACCTCCTCACACGGACATGCAGGGAAACGCATTTGACTAAGGACAGGGCCTCACCCCTTTGGCTACAATAATTGGTCCAATGGGTTGGCACCTGATCCTAGCCTGCCATGAGATTTTCATACTGGAGACAAGGAGGGAGTCCCCTTTCTTGGCTAGTTATGTTATTGTTAATACAAAGTCTTGAATTGCCATGTGGGGTAAAAGGTGCGGTCATTTTAAAATATTCCTCCATCAAAAAATAGTCTAATTCCTCTCCCCTTGAACATGGGCTGATTTGGGGGACTTGTTTCAAATAAATAGAATGTAGCAGTTAACATTACATAATTTTTGAGATGAGGTCATAAAAGATGATAGTTCTCTCTCTCTCTCTCTCTCTCTCTCTCTCTCTCTCTCTCTCTCTCTCTCTCCCTCCCTCCTTCCCTCCCTCCTTCCCTCCCCCCTTCTCCCTCCTTCTTCCTCTTCTCTCCCCCTCCCCTCTCCTCACCCCCAGTCACCATCGAACTGTAAGGAAACCCAGCAGCCCCACTAAAAGGCTACAAGTAGGTGTTCCAGCAGCAGCCCCAGCTGAGCCCCAGCTGACAGTCAGCACCAAGTGCCCCTGGTGACCTTGACAGGACAGTGAGCCTTCAGATGACTGGTGGCCTTACTCTTAGCTAATGTCAAATGGAGGAAAGAAGGGCTAGCGAGCTCTGCTGAGATTTCCCCAAACTGTAGATTTTCAAGCACAATACATGTTGTCATTTTGATAAGCCACTAAGCTTGAGGGTAGTTTGTTAGGCAGCAGATAACAAGAACAGATTTGGGGTCCACAGTGAGGTGCTGCCATAGCAAAGCACAAAATGTGTGGCAACAGATCCAGGACTAGGCAGCGAGTGGAAGCTGCGAGGACCTTAAAGAGACAGTTACAAGAAGCGTGATTGAGCTTAAGGAGGGTATAAGTGAAGACTTAATGGGAAGAGGAAAATGTTATTGGAAGCTGGAAGAAAAGGACCTTTGTGTAACAGCCAAAAGTTTAGAAACACTTGTCATTGGAGGTGACATGGAAAATAGAAAATGTCCCTATAAAGCTGGGTGGTCTGGCCAAGGAGATTTCCTTCAGTAAGGGACCACCTAGCTACTTGTCATTACCCAGAGTATAATGCCAATGTAAGAAGACAGGAGTAAGCTAAAAAACAACAATAATAACAACAAAAACTGTTAACCATAAAGGAGCCAGGACTTGCTGGACTTGAAATTAAAACTATGTCTTATTCCCAGCCTCTCCAGATGACAAATGATGCTAAGATTAAGAAATGTCTTCCAGGAAAAGATCCAATCAGAGCACTTCCGGGAAAATATGGTCAAAAGATGAGGCCAAGGACATGAACTGTAACACCCTTGGAAAGGTCTCCGAAAGGTCCCGGGCCTTTTCAAATAGTCAAACGTCCCTTTAAGAATCGTGGCACCACTATCCCTGTCTCTCCAAGCTTTACTGAACGCCGGAAAAAGAGGCTTATCTTGAAGAGACTTGTAGGTATAGCTTTTGTCTAATGGAGTAGATTATAAGTTGATTCATATGGAACCCAAAATGTTTTTAAAAGAATTATGCCAAGTTAGACTAGAACAGAGAAAATACAAAATGAAAAAAAGGCATTTGGACTCCCAAACCTGTATGAGTGAAAAGCAGGCTGAGAAAACTAGTTGGCTGCAAACTCGGGCTCCTTCGTACGGACAAGGGAGGATGACTCTGAGTATGAAATCAAGAGCCCAGAAATCAAAGCTAACTGCCACAAAAAATTATTTACTCAGCTGTCATCAAGGAACTGACAAAAGGTGGCCATCGGGATCTCCTCGATTGCTATGGACCAGAGGCTGCTGCGTGCCTCCCACTTTCCCTCTTTCTGAACAAGCATCTGTAGTGGTTACCCTTCGCCTGTCTCACCATCACTCATTGGGGCTGCATCTTTGGTACACAGCTGTTCAGATCATGGAGAGAAATGTAATGCAGAAGCTGTGCCCAAAGCATCACAGCTGAGGAGCCTCATTGGCCCTGACCCTGATGAGGCCCCGCCCCTGGTAAGGCCCCTCTCATGGTGAGGCCCCGCCCATAGTGAGACTCCGCCCATGGTGAGACTCCGCCTCTGAATTAGACTTGGAGCACCTAGACATTGAGCCTGAGGCTGGGGCCATAACACACGACTCCTGAGGATCTTCGGAGGGAACGAGTGTATTTTGCAGGTGGAAAGAATGTAAAAACATATGAGAATAGAGGGCAGTCTGTGGTGGTTTTAAAGATGCCAAAAAATTCTTTAGCAACTCCTTCCATCAACAGAGGGGTCTAAATACCCTGCCCTTGACTCTAACGAAGAGAATGCAGCAGCAGTAACACTGCCTGACTTCCAAGGCCACCCCACAATAAGTGCCTAGCTCGCTTTCTCTCTCAGAATGCCATCACTACACTATGAGGAAGCCAGGCAGCCACCTGGAAAGGCTACAGGTAAGGGTTCCAGCCAAAGCCCAGCCACATGCCCACAGACAGCCAGTATCAGCCATCACACACATGAGTGAGTGGGAGAGCAGGGGACGCAACCCCCAGCCCTAAGCTACCCCAGGTGAAGCCTGGAGTAGAGATGAGCTGCACCCACTCAGCCCAGCCAAAATTTCAGGTTGATGAGCAAAGTAAAAGTCATTCTTTTTCTTAAATAGCTGTGTTGAATATAATTCACATATTATACAACTTACCCATTTAAAGTGTATAATGCATTCAAAGGGTTTGGGTACATTACATTATTAATTTTTAAAATTGTAGTAATGTTTATAACATAAAATTTGCCATACTAACCATTTTTTTTTTTTGAGGGCAGTGTCACTGGCCCTCATATGTGGGATCCGAACCGGGGCCGCTGGCGTCCCAAGCCAGCGCTTAACCACCACACCACTCGACCAGCCCGCCATACTGACCATTTTAAAGTGTCCAGTTCAGTGGCATTAAGTACATTCACATTGTGATGCAACCATCACCACCAGCCATTTCCAAAATTTTTTATCGTCTCAAACAGAAACTATGTGACTCTTGGCAGTAACCCCCCATTCTCCTCACCCCTAGCCCCTAGCACCCCCTCATCTACTTCTCTTTCTGAATATGACTATTCTAAGCATTTCATGTAAGTGGAATCATACAGTATTTGTCCTTTTGTGTCTGGGATATTTCACTTAATGTCTTCAAGATTTGTCTATATTGCAGCATGGTTCAGAACGTCATTCCTTTTTATCACTGCATAATATTCCATGATATGGGTGTACCACCGTTTGTTTATCCATTCACCTACTGATGGACATTTGAATTATTTCCACCTTTCAGCTAATGTGAATAACGTTGTTGTGAACATTTAGCACACAAATATTTGTGTCCTGCTTTTGTTTCCTTGGGGGACATATTTACAAGTCAAATTGCTTGGTAATAAGGTAATTCTACATTTAGCTTCTTGAGGAACTGCCAAACTATTCTCTATAACACTGCACCATTTACACCCCTACAGCAAAGGATAAGGGTTCCAACTTCTCCACATCCTCACCAATACTTGCTATTAGTTTCCATTTTTTGATAGTGGCCATCCTAGTGTGTGTGAAGTGGTGTCTCATTGTGATTTTGATTTGCATTTCCCTACTGCCTACTGACATTGAGCATTATTTTGTGTGTTTGTTGGCCATGTGTATATCTTTTTTTCAGAAATGTCTGTTGAAGTCCTTTATGCATTTTTTTATTAGTTTGTTTATTTTTGTTGTTAAATTGTAGGAGTTCTTTATATATTCTGGATATTAAACCATTATCAGATATATGGTTTCCAAGTATTTTTTTCTATTCTGTCGGTTGTCTTTTCACTTTCTTGATAATGGCATTTGATATAAAAAAGTTTCCAATTTTGATGAAGTACATTTATCTATTTTTTCCATTGTTACCTGTGCTTTTGGTGTCACATCTAAGAGTCCAATGCCAAATTCAAGGACATGAAAATTTATCCCCAGTGTTTTCTCGTAAGAGTTTCATGGTTTTTGCCTAGGTCACTGAAGCACTTTGAGTTAATTTTTGTATATGACATGAGGTAGGGATCCAACTTTATTCTTTTGGATATGAAAATCCAGTTGTCCCAGCGCCATCTGCTGAGACTACTCTTTCCCCCCATTGAATGGACTCGACACCCATGTCAAACATCAATTGGCCATAGATGTATAAGCGTATTTCTGAACTCTCAAATCTATTCCTTTGGTCTATAATCTCTCTTATGCCAGCACATCATTTTGATTGCTGTAGCTTTACAGTAAATTCTGACATCAGGAAGTATTAGTCCTCCACAATTTTGTTCTTTTTCAAGACTATTTCGGCTATTCTGACCCCTTGCAATTCCATATAAATTTGAGGATCAGCCTTTCTGCAAAAAAGGGCATTGCAATTTGATATAGTCTGGGCTGAACCTGTAGAACTCTTTGGGTAGTACTGAGATCTTGACAATATTAAGTCTTCCTATCCATGAACACAGGATGTCTTTTCATTTATTTAGGTCTTTAATTTCTTTCAGCAATGTTTCATAATTTTCAGTGTAACAGTCCTTCACTTCCTTGGTTAAATTTATTCCAAATTATTTTAGTATTTTAGATGCTATTGTAAATGGAGCTGCTTTCTTTTTTTTTCTTTCTTTTTTTTTTTAGCTGAGCCATCCTGCCACCTGTTGGCAGCTCAGAAGCAGCTCAACTCTGGCCAGGCATCAAACTGCTGTTGCTCAGAGCTCAGCTTGCACTCTTGAGCAAGCTCTTAACCAACTGAGCTACTCGGCCGGCCCTCAGAACTGCTTTCTTAATTTTCTTTTTGAATTGTCTGTTGCAGGTTTATAGAAAGAGCTCTCATGGTTTTCTTGTGGGTTCCTTTCGGATTTTCTATATGTAAGATCATGTCATCAGCATTTTTTTTTCAAACTTTTGTGGAACCACTTGAATATGCTTAGTATTTGGGCTCTCCTAAGTCCATTAGGCCTCTTGTTATGGGCTTGTGTCCCCCAAAAATTCATATGTTGACATCCTAACCCCCAATATCTCAGAGTGTGACTGTATTTGGAGATAGGGTTTTAAAGAGTTAAGTTAAAAAGAGGTCACTAGGGTAAGCCTTAATCCAATCTGACCGGTGTCCTTGTAAGAGGAGATCAGGACATGGACATGTAGAGGGACTACCATGTGAGGACACAGAGAGAAGACGGCCGTCAACACGCCAAGGAGAGAGGTTCAGAAGGAGCCAGCCGTTCTCACATTGATCTTGAACTTCCAGCCTCCAAAACTGTGAGGAAATAAAAGTCTGTTGTTTCAGCCCCCAGCTTGTGGCACTTTGTATGGCGGCTCGGGTGACTAGCACACCCCTCCTATTAAGGAAAGTCAACCGTTTGTGTCGTAAACAGATAGCTGGTACCTAAAATGGTGGCAGTAGAAGATTCACTCCTATTTCAGCTTTGGGCCCTGATAACAGACATGTCCCTTCAGTTCTGTGTCTATCTCTCAATCTGTAGCAAGAGGAGAAAACACTTGAGAAATAAAGTGAAGCTGTGTCAATCTCTGAAGTCCTGCAGCCCTCACAGAAAGGTGATCACTCTATCCCAGTAAGCTGCCCCAGACACTCCATGTCACTACCTTGTCCTGTCTGACCACCTGCAGAGCGGCTGCGTTCTGTCTCTCAGGTGAGCTGCAGTCCTGGGTGCCAGCCAGCCTCTCAGTCACCCCAGGAGGCCACAGCAAGCAGCCAACCTGGGAGACAGCTTCAAAATCAGCCTTCTGTGTTCAAGAGCGGCTTCCTGCCCACCAGCCTGCCCTATAACCAGATTCTACAGCTTGAGATACTGTCACTTGCAGGCTCTCATAGATACGTAGAGAATAAGATGTCGTGTCCATGATTTGCAAGACCACCTGTCAACACTCCTTAGAAACGTATGTCCAAGTTCCAACTAAGTACCTAGTTACAGAGAGGAGAGAGAGAAAAGGTAGTTTTCTTTGTCTCGGTGTTTTGTATTCAGCATGTCTAACCTTGGAGCAGTCGGTTTCGATATGAATAAGGCAACATGACAACACCCCACATGATCCTTGGAGGACAGGCCGAGTTTATCACAGTCACAGAAGGCAAAACAGAGGCCCACCAACCTGGGGAATGGACTGTGACGTGGCCATCAAGAGGGGACATCCGCTCCGCTGTGCTGTTACCTGCAAAGCTCCAGGATGCCTAACAATTCTCTTACCTACTATCAGGAAGGAGCTGGGATGCACCGAGCTGGGACGCGGGGAAGAAAAGGGTCACCACCTCCTATGCTACACATGGAAGGGAAGCATGTCACATGCAGATAAGCCATCTGGGTCTGTCCACGGGGCTCAGATCGAAGGTAGGTTGACACCACTCATGGCACCCTTAGCTCTCAGGGAAAACTGCAAACACAGATGGTGATGCCAGCAGCCTCCACAGGCCGAGAACTCAGCACTTAGCAACAGAACCATAGATGCTCCTGTAAACAGGAAGAGAAGCTAAGGCAATGTCACCAGGTGAAGGAAATGGCATTTCAGACACATGCGCTTTTTATGTTTGGTTTTGGGTATCGCTCATCTCCCAGTTTTTAAGATTTTACTTAAAGTGAGAGGAGGCAGACACAAGTTTTCACTCCTGTGAGAAAAATGCTGCAGAGTAAAGTTGGACTAATGCGAGTGCTGATTTCCTAGCAGCCTAATTGTTTAGATAAAGTCACCGCACATCTCCAGGTATGCCCTAGTACAGGGCCCTTGTCCATCTCCTCCCCAGCTGTAATGCGCTAAGTTTCCAGAATCCAGAAACCTCCTGGCTAGGTTTTGTCCCCACAAGTCCTTTAAGCTCAGTTTCCCACACTGGGGTTCAAGTAGACCCTGTGAGGACAGGAGGCAAAGTGGGTGGCTGGCCAGAGCCCACGGCTGTCCCCTCAACAGCTTCTGTGGCCTCGCCCCAAAAACAGGGATGGTTACGATCCCCTGCCCCCAGCGACCCAGAAATGTGATCAGATGATGTGTGGGACAGTGCCCAGCCTGCAGACATGTGACAGCCAAACATTAAAACAAGCATATCGTAGAAAGCACATACGTACAAAATGCCGCTTACTTCACATGGTGATGTTGCCTTAGCTTCTCTTCCTGTTTACAGGGGAGTCTATGATTCTGTCGCTAAGGGCTGGGCTTTCAGCCCACAGAGACTTCCAGCTGATGTTTGTGTCTGCAGGTTAGTGTGCTGGCATTCTTCACTACTTAGGAATCGAGCTATTGTTTTTGTTTATAACGGGAGCCTCCCCATCCCAGGATAAGGGAATTCTTACTGCAAGCAGCCCTCAGAGAAATGGGATGGAGGGCCTATAGGTCACAGGCCAGGATGACAACGGTCCCCAACGCTGGGCGCAGGGAGAGAAGGAAGGCTGCAGACGGAAGGCAAGCCTGTGTCCAGTCTGTGCTCTGGCTGCTCCTTCTCTGAGAACATCTGACAGCACCAGTCTCCAGGACACATCTCTCTGGGAGCATACCAAACGCAGTCCACTCTTTAAGTCAGACAGAAACAACATGGGCTGCTGAGATCAGCATTTCTGTTCCCTGGGCCCTCAAATGGCATCTACCGCCCATCTACTCTGGCAGTCCTGGGGACACAAAAATGGCTGGATTCTATTAACTCTTGTTTTCTTCTTTCTCTTCTCAAAAAGGAATCTATGGACTTTCACTCAATTGCATCTGTAGTTCTGGGTGGAGAGAGCAGGGGTTCTTATGCTAAAAGTGTGGCTTACGTAGATGCTAAGCCCTGAAAGGGGTCTGGAAGTGGAAGCTCCCCATGAAAACAGGGGTGTCGGCCTGGGTAACTGCACACGGTAACCGAAGAACATCTGTGGGCAGAGAAATCTTCCTAACAACAAACACAAAGATTCCAGCAAATTGGACACGAGCTGGTCATTCGAGTGGTTTTTATTGTGCTAGAATTCTGTCATCATGGATACTGGCTGAGACAAAGGAGAGGCAAACTAATTCAGTGCTGGCACTTTTCACTCCGAGAAGGAAATTCTATGCAGGCAGGGAAAAGCCAGCTATGCCAAACGTCATACCGTGGGAGTCACTGAAATGGCGAGCTCCCAAAATTTTGCTCTTTCTTCCTTACAACTCACCTCATTCACTTCAGAAGTGAAGTGGTGGCATGGCACTGGTGGACTGGTGGCGGGCAGGGAGCCCTTATGGACCACAAGTCAGTGCAGGAACAACTAGAGCAGCAACCATATTGAAAATCGCCGTCCACACTCTCCTGTCCCTCCATCCAGCATGTCACAGCCCCCAAGCCCTGGATGGCAGCTTCTCCTGCTATAGGACACGGAGGTCTCACACTAGCCCCCCTGCTGACCACAGACATGGGACAAGCATTCATGCGACAAAACCAGTGAAGCCATTTGAGCCTCCTGGAGAAAGGCCCTAAGCCAATGCCAAACAGGGCTGTTCTTTTGCTGCCAATCCCTCCTAGTTTATGCAAAGCCATAAGGAAATATTAACTTTACCTCCCTAGCAAGGGAGAGATGTAATTACAGCTCTGAGACGGTTTCCCCACATGGCGTTAGTGAGTAAATGTGCCAGCATTTTAATGAAGTAAAACATGGAATTTCTATTCTGTGCCAATTGCTCCTTTCTCTAACACAAAGTCACGTTTGAGGGAGGAAGGGAAGGAGGGAAGGAGAGAGGGAGGGAGGAAGGGCAGGAAGGGGGGAGAGAGGGAGGGGGACAAAACTAACGAGAAAAGGCCACCCTCTGATTCTCCTGGCGAACTCAGCACCAGCAGACCCGTTCCCGGGACAGAGAACAGCAGCACCACTGCTCCTGACAGTGAAGACATGCATCCACCAAAGACTGTAAAAGCGGAGTATGAAAGAATCTCAACAATTTTTAAAGGGTTTGATAGTAACCCTGGATAAACTAGATGAGAATGAAAACTTTACTCAAATCCTATTTCAACAAATCTCAATAAAACAAATTCTCCACCTCAACGCTGTGCAAACTTCCCTAATGACTTCAAAATGACGTGTGAGAATTTATTGATCAACTACTACATGCAACATATGAGAATTTATTGATTACCTACTACGTGCCACTCCAAGCACTGGGCCCTGCAGAAACCCTCTTCAGACACCCCCCATCACTTTCTAAATGCAACCTCAACTGTGTATGTGATGAGAAGACCACACAGCATCAGCTCCGGGTGTTTCTTACAATAGGATTTGCAACCCGTTTCCTTGTGGAAATCACTCAGCCCACTCCCACAGTGACCCCATTCCAATGGTGTGTGAAGTATTCACTGGAAATACCAGATAGGGGTGCATTAGGTTGAAGACCCAAGCCTCAAGACTAAGCAGCTTCTAGAAGAATCCTGAAGTCTACATCTTATGTCCAGGCCAATCTGGGTTGTACTGAACTTGGTTGTCACCAGGAGTGTCTATCAAATTCATAGAGTCTGGGTGAGCCTGGGAGTTATTTTATGCTCTGTCTTCCCATATCCAGCAGAACTGAGTATGAAATCTTGCAGGCAGCATCCAAAGTACCTAAGATTATTCCCAGGCTAACCATAGCTGAGACCCGACCTCTGACACAGTCTACCTTGCATGCCTTCATTTGCCATGCCAGCCCTCGTCTGCTTCTGCTCCAACTTCCATTTGGGTGCCTCATTTTCATCATTCTTTTCTGGCTGCTCACCAACTCCTCCATCTTTTGGTCTCATGTTGTTACTTCTCCTTTATACCTTGGGTATTTGGGGCCATCCTCATGGAAATCTGATACATTTCACCCGTTTGGCACAGCCCAGTATCTCTCAAGCCCATCCCACTTCCTGTCTCTGGTCCTGCACAGTATGAAGTCAGAAAGCTCTGTGCAGGCTCATCATACAGACACCACAAGGTCAGAGGATATCACCCTGCTTTCCTCTCCCTGCCACTTTGCCTAGCCCATGACAGGTGTTCAACAAATATGTTTGGACGAATGGATCATTTATGGATGTATCACACCTCAGGCAGACAGATAATGAGTTAATGTAACTTACTTGCAGGTAGCCCATGTTTCTAGACTATCACACAAGTTCTATTTATAACCCAAAGGATTAATGCTCATAAAGTGCTTGGAAACCCACACAACAGTCCTTTAAAGTAGTCCGGTGCCACCGAGTGCAGAGGCACAGAGAACAGGCTGCAAATTCACGCGGGGTGGGCAAGCGGGGAACGAGAAATTGGACATTGGGGGGGAAAGAACAAATAATCAAACAAAGTAAAACTCACCCTTATCATAATCATCATCCTCAACTGCTTTTTCTTGGAGCTTCTGAAGCTTTAATCTTAAGGAGTTCACCTATGTTGTTTGGAAGGAGAAAAAATGAAAACCAAATTATAATGGTATTCACACAAACTTATTTTAGTAAAGCTAAGTGTATTTAGAAACTACCATACTTCAAACCTGAACTTTTTTCTCCTTTTTAAAAAGAATCACAAATGTACATTTTCCAATGCCAGATGCATTAGTTTCTCAAAAAAAAAAAAAGTTATTTGGGTGTAATTTGAGCATAAAATCTAGAGTTAGAATGTTATTTTCAACAAAAACATCACACTATACCCTATCTGCATGAAAAATGCATATTAAAAAGGAATATAAATTTTCTGACCTTACCAAAGGTCTCTGTTCTAAATATCACATTAAAATTATGAAGGTAAACAGAACAAAACTGGAAGAGAAACCAAGAGAACAGCAGCAGGCTTTCCTGAGGGCAGGGTAAGTGTGACAGGACTTCATAAAGCCCTTGTAGGAGTCCCGAGGGTCACAGCCTTTCCATCACACAAGAGGGCTTTGTCTTATTTGACCCACATGCAGACTCAATGGTCCCACCATTTGTCTGAAAATCACCAACGGTTCATTTGTAATTATTTTTCTTCTCGACAGGAGTTCCAGGGATTTTCTGATATGGATTCTTCTCCTATCAGTGAATGGATTTGGGCTGGTTCCCTGAGAAACACCTTTGTCCCATCTTTGCCGGGCTTACAGCTTGCTCAGGTGTCGCCCCCTCCGGTCACAATGAAATGTTCTCCCTCTGTACTGCCACCGTGACCTGCACTTGCTTCCAGCCACACGATCCATTTAACAAATATCTACCGAGTGCCTCTTAGGCTGAGATGCAGCACAAAATCTGTTGCCCTCCAGACTCACATTCTTGTGTAGGAAGACAAAAAATAAAGATAATTGTAAGTTTTATGGCGCCGTAAAAAGTGAGTATTGCTATGAAAGAAGAAAGTAGAAGTAAGGGGATCAGGAATGCAGGTAGATGGTGTGGCTGCGATTTTAAAGATTTTAAACAAGACGTCCCTGAGAAGGTGACATTTAAGCAATTACTTAAAAGTGTAAGGGAGGGAACCCTGAGGCTCCCTGGGAGAAAAACATTCCAAGGAGAGCAAAGCTGCACCAAGGCTGTGGGCAGAGTGCTCCAGGCATTGCAAAGAAAAGCAAGAAGGCCGCTGGGTCTGGAGAACAGTGATTAAAGGGGAAATCATACACAATGAGGTCAGAGGGGCAAGGAGAAATGCACCCAAGAGACGTGAAGACCATTTGAAAGTTCAGATTTTACTCAGAGGGTCATGGGGAGCTATTGGGGAGTTTGAGCAAAAGGGCACGTGATCTGACTTATATTCAAACAGCTTCATTCTGGCGGCTGTGGACAAGGACCGAAGGAAGGAGGTAGGAGGCTATGGAAATAAGTGGGAAGGAGGAGATGGGAGCGTGGATTGTAGCAGGGGCAGTGGAGATGGTGACAAGTGATCTGTTTCTGGATATAGTCAGAAGATGGCTGGTAGAAGACAGAACCAACAGGGTTTGCTAATGGATCGCGTGTGGGGGTGAGAAGGAGTCAGGAAAACGCCAGGTTGTTGGTCTGAGCCACTAGAAGAATGGAGCTATGGGCCATTATCTTGGTACTTATCTACTGTGTTACAGCTATCTTTTCATTTTGCTTCATTTTGTCTGTGCGTTCCATTCACCCCCAAGCATCTCGAGGCAGCACTCTTTTGTATCCAAGTAGAAATGGCAGCACTCACCGTGACCCAGTTCTGCCCTGCTCTGGACACACAGACAACGGCATGTCCTCCCCTCCCTGGCCTGGCTGATGGGCATGAGCGGAAGTGACAGAGGTCACTTCTGCACTGAAGCATTTCATCGGTCCTGTAGGATCCCTTAGTGTCCTCCTTAACTCAGTGACTGAGGAGCCCATATTATCAGAGGAGCCCTGAATGAGTCGACGGACAGAGCCTCGGACACCTCTGGGGAACGAGAAGCATGAGCAAGAAGACATGATTCTGTTGCATTAAACCTCTGATATTGTGCCGCTCTCTGTTCCTAACCCATTGTAACTAACACAATCTCCAAAACCAGGCACCAGGTATTACACTAGTGACCTCCACAAACACTTTCTGAACAGATGAAAGAAAGGATGGATGGTCACGCTAACCCCTTTATCCTCGAATGTTCTGCATTACAAGTGCAAATTTTACCAGTAACTTAGTGCTACGTGTTAGTGAGAAAGAAAGGCTGCCTTTCCGTGGCCACAGCCAAACGGTGGGTCAGGAAGTACTTACCCAGAGCTGGAGCAGGACAACTACAGGAAAGTCACAGAAACTCCATTCACAACCAACGGCCCCCTCACCTCACGCCTCTTGTCCAGTTGTCTCTGTAGGACACGGAATTGATGCCCTGGGGGATGTCTGAATGTCCACCTTTGCTGAGAGCACAGCCACTCATGGCACGTCCCATCCAGTGACACAGCCCACACGAGGCAGGCAGCTTCTCTCCTTTCCTCTAGCTTCCACAGCCTGAGTGGGACCTGGCTTGCTGGGATCTCCCCACTTCCCTCCCCTGCATACCCAGTTAGCGTTTCCTCTTATAAGCTTCTCAGTCGCCCCCGAGCCCTGGCTATGTCCCCAGGGGGTTATTTCTAAACAGCATAAAACACTTGCACAGTCGACTCTCATTCGTGGTGGTTCTCTTCTACATGGAAATACGGAACCCCTACCTGGGGGGAAGGACAGGGTTGGGTCACAACATTTTCATCAACTGACCAATACGTCACCGTGTTTCGTGTGTGTTTCAGGTTAAAGACACCATATCTAATATATGTTGTTGGTTCATTAAAATTGAACTCACAGCTGAACGAGGTGTCTCTAACACACACATTTCTCCACAGGCAGCCTCCTGGCCCTTAGGAGCTGCAGACAACACTGCAGCTACACCTGGGGGCCATTTTAAACAGTGAAATCACCCCCAAAATGCACAAAAGATAGGAAAAGCATGGCACTACACAGGCTGAAAAGGCACTTACAGGCTCAGCACTGAAACCAAAGGGCAAGCGCGTTGCCCTGAGCCACCTGAGCTGGGACGCGCCATCAGGCAGCGCGTTTTCAGCCCTTCTGAGCACATCCGGAAGCAGCCAAGAAAGCATTCCCAACCCTGACTTTGGACTTACCAGTAAATTTTAGCAATAAGCGAATTTGCAAATATAGAACCCATGAGTACTGAGGATGGACTATTTTAAAAGGAGCTAAAACTCAAATTCCTGAGATTTGCATTTTCACTTAAGGAGAAGGGAGTGGGGCTAAGGGATATTCTAATATTCTAAGGGATTAGAATCTGATATCTAAAAGGCCCTAAAACACTAGTGTCCCAATCTTTCACAGGGTCTTTTTGAAGCCTTAGCCTACCCCTTGCCCCAATCCTGAAGGCCTCCCCAGTAGCCCGAATGAGCAATCTGGGGCCTCAGTACAAACAGGAGGAAAACAGCAGGGCCTCCCCAGGTGAACCCCAGGTATCAGGAGCTGCCTTCTACTGAAACACAGCCTCTTCCTATGAACCCCCGGACAGGTCTCCCACCTTGCCCACCACACCAAGTGAACTTGACTCCCCTTTCATATGACAGACATCCAAATCATTGAATGTGGCATCGCGTTTCCTCCTGTCCAAGTGTTAGATGACCACAAAGACAAACTACAGATAAATTGTGTCCAGGTCCTATTACTGGATGTTCGACTGGTGTCTGTGTGGATTGAGGGGACAGTCTTGTGGGACGGAGCCCTTAACCTGTGGGACCTGGTGCTGTGTCCAGGTAGATGATGTCAGAATTGAGGTAAATTGTAGGACACTGGTGACCAGGACCCCTTAGTGCTTTTGTCCTTTGTGTGTCTGCCTCTCCAATTCTCTTCTTATACCTTAGACAGTCAATCCGAGAAATCTGCCAGTTAGATATCTGTGGCCCATCTTAACAAAATCAATGACTTCACTAAAAACAAAAATGAGTAGAGCATCTGCTGAGGGCCAGGAAGTATGCCAGACAACAGATCCCAAAGTGTCTAAGAGAAGTGGCCTGTAGTTATGAAGCTCATGGTCAAGTGCGGAACTTGGACCCACAAGTAAATCACAATTAGATGTGTGAGGAGTGCTATGATGTCCAAAGTGCTATGGGAAGAAAATGGAAGGAGGGGTCCATTTGGTCTGAAGGGCGTAGGAGACGTCTCACGGGGAAGAGGCCTTGGGGCCACACCAGAGGGGATAAATGGGGGCTGGTCAGGTGGGAAGGAAATGCCTGGCAGAGAGACAGCTGAGCATAGGCCTGAGGCACGGCTTTGCCTTGTGTCTGCAGGAACGGAACGCAGCACCAGACGGCCAAGCCGGCAGGACTAAGGCATCAGAGACGGCTGGCGTGGGATGGAAAGGGCTCGGTCATTACAATGAGGGACCTGGATCTGAGGAGCCACCAGAGGTTTCAAGCCCAGGAATAACACTGGCCATCCCTGTTCCGGAGAACAGCTGCTGGGCACATGGAGGAAGAACGGGAGAAGAGACGCTGGAGGGAGGTAAATGTGCCAAGAAAAGCCCAGGTGAAAGTAAACCAGGATCTGACCCAGGGCAGTGGCCATGGCCGTGAGAGGAGGGTTAGCTGCAGGACTAACAGGGCTTGGGAACTGACTGGATGTGAGGTTGCAGTTTCTCTAAGGAACTGGATGGATGGGTTCTATTATTTCAAATCAACAAATATTTATTATGAGTGAGGCCCTTTCCTTTAGAACAGGTTTGGTGGGGGAGACAGTGGCGTCAGTTGGAGACATGTCTAAGCCAAGGGCCCCATGCCTCACCTGGGGATTGGGACCTACATGCCTGGCCTGGCTTCCCCATCTCCCTATTGTAGAAACCGGACCGCTGGGCTGAGGTGCCCGAGGGCCAGATATCAGGCCACAGATGAAGAACTGAAAGTAAATGAGGTGTGATTCTTGGGAATGGACGTGACCTTCACATTTGCACGTGTTTCCACCAAATGCCTGAGCGGGTGCCCTACTTCCCAGCTTCCATGTACATATGCATGCACTAGTACACGTGTGCACACATACACAGAATGAAAACACAGCCTTTGACTGGGATGAGCCACACAGCCCAATGGGTGGGACACGAAGCACCTCTGCCTGGGTTCCTCTGGAAGCTTCTGGGCAGAACCAGCCTGTCTGCTCATAGTTGCTCCCAGATGTCACATAAGTGAGTGGCCAGCACCAGCGTGATGCTCAGACGTACAAGTACACAGTCTGTCCTCACTTCCAAAGCACTTACATTCTCACCTGAGCCACACAACCATCCTGTGAGATGTAATGGTCTTTAAATTTGGAAACTGAGGGCCCAAGAGGTCCCATGACCAGAAATGAAGTCTGGCTGGCAGTACCCACTGCAGCAGGACCACCCCCAACACCAGCATCACTGTCTGTGTGTCTCATCCCCACACACCAGCCAGCTCCCAGCCCGGTTCCTGTTTGAAGGCAGAGCCAGGCTGCGCGAGCCCACACCAGGAAGAGCAGGGGAGCCCACGGCCAAGCAGAGTGCAAATCTGAGCACCTGCACGACGGGACTAAAATGAGGACCGACTGCTCAGACTGAAAGAGGAGAAACAGAAGTGCAGCCACGGAAGAGCTGCTGCAGCTTCGGGGGCAAGTCGGTAAGCCCAGAGCCACTCACTTCCTGCCCTCTGTCCAGAGCTAATCTGAGCTTGTGACATGCCAGGCCCCAAGGGCTGGGGGCACACTGACCTCCAGCTGCCTGCGGTTGGTCTGCAGGCAGTCCAGCAGCACGGGTGCACATTTCCTGAGCAGCATGTCCCAGCGGAGAGCATCCCCCTCAAATCGCGAGGGTTCCGGAGAGCAGGAGGAGGCAGCGTCTGTGTCCCACGTGGAAAGCGTCTCCCACTCCAGCCTGGGGCTGCCCTCTGTGGTCTGGGCAGAGTCTGCAGGGCCCTGAGCAATCTTGAGATTGAAGGGGGCAGAGAGAAGTTGAGGGTCCTGGAGGGGCCTGTCCAAGCTGGCGGCCTTGGCTCCTGTGTCTTCAGCCTCTTTGGATGGCAGGCAGCCCTCCGCTTCTCCACGTTCCCCAGCAGAGCTCATTGAGAGCTGGATGAAGCTGAAGCTGGAGGTGAAGGCCGCCTGAGAGTCAGCAGGGCCGCAGAGTGCCTTGGGACCACTTCCGAGGCTACAGCTGGTGCCACTCACCTCCTCTGGGGCTGGACAGCCTGTTGTCCAGATAGCCCTTGGTCCTTCACCACCAGATGCATCCAGGGGAGGACCTGGGGCCTCAGAACTGTTCATGGGGGGGAGCTCCCCCTGATACCCAGCGTCCCCAAGGCCACACGACCTGGTCAGCCTGTCGGGCAGTGTGGTGCCAGCTCTGCACGGAACCCCAATGCGCCCTGAGGTCCCTGTCACCGTGGTTGGAGCCAGGCCGAGGTGGCCCACACAGGTCCGAGCCAAGGCTGCTGTGCTCCTGGGAACAGGGTCTTGCCAGTGGCCTCCAGGGTCAAGGCCACATCCTCCAGCCCTGGACTTGGAGCCGTGGGACTGCTCACTGCTCTCCAGCCCCTGCGCCCAGAATGGCGTGCCCACAGCTGGGGAGAGGAATCCGATCCGGGGCCCAGCTTCGCTTCTCATGTAGCCTGGCCTCCACGCCAGCCGCCTCCTCCGAAACGACACTGCAGGGGGCAAGCAATCCCGGCTGCCTGGGAAGAAAAAACAGCAGATTAAACACACAGGTTTCTCAGGCTCTGTGGGATGTGCATTTGGAGAATATCCCTCGGTCGAGACATCATCTCTCTGTGCATCGGAGATGCTGGCTCAGGGGTCACAGGCCAGCCAGGTACAAAAATCCTGATGACGCTGGGAACTGTTTGCTTCACCGTGGGGAAAGCACACAGGTGCCAGCTCCTCTGTCCAGCAGGGCAGCAGGCCCTGCTGCGAGCCTCGCTGACACGTTGGCGCGCACACAGGAGACAACCGCAGCCGCTCCACAGAACTCTCAGCTTCCTGCCTGTCGGTCTCTTAGGCACATCAGCACTTTCATTGGGGTCGGCCTGGAAAGCAAATGACTTGAAACCAAATGCCAGCTCATCCCTCAAAATAAGACCCAGCCACTTATTCTAACTGGTCATCGAACTATAATATGTGAGTTTTCATTATCTGAGCTGCCCATTTCATTGAGCATGCCATTATCCCGCAGGCCATGGAGAGCAGACTGTGACACAATTTATGCCCATCAGTTCCTCTCACACAGTGGGTGACAGGAGGCCCTGCTGTGTGTGTTCTCCAACCCAGGGGTTGTGCTCCCCTCCCAGCTCTATAAGAGGAACAGAAACCCTAAAACATGCTGACACCTCACGGAGGCAGGAGAGGACAGCAGCTGAGAGCATAGATTCCAGCACCTCAGTGCCTGGTTCAACCCTGGCTGTGCCATTGTTGTCTGTGTGACCTTCCACAAGTTCCTTAACCTCTCTGTACCTCAGTCTACTTAACAGTAAAATGCAGGTGTTAACAATACCGCTCTCACGGGGTAGGGTGATTGTGAGCATTAGACTAAATGAGTTACTCCAGGGCCAGCCAAGTGGCGCATTGGTTAAAAGCTGGCTTGAGACGCCAGCAGCCCTGGTTTGGATCCCACTATAAGGGCCAGTGACACTGCCCTCTACAGCTAAGATGGTGAACAACAGCTCCACCTGGAGCTGGGCTGTGAGTCCCTGGGACGGCATAGCTGCAGCCCCTGCTGCAGTGGGCTGCCATAGGCTACAGTGAGTGGCCGGCAGCCAGCATGAGTGGCTGGCAGCAGGTGTGAGCTGCCAAGAGCCACTGTGAGCGGCCGTCCAGAGGCCAGCAACTGATCTGCCTCACCCAAGAAGAGCGCAATGATGATACCAACATGGGCCAGTGAAGCAACATCCTCTGCAACTAGACTGAAGAACAAAAGGACAGCAACTTGTCTGTTCAACCTTCCCTGATTCCCCAACACTGTTCCCCTCTCCCAATTCCCCAATTAAAAAAATAAAATTAGTTACTCCACAGAGACCGCTGAGAACAGTGCCTGGCACATGCACGTGACAAGTGTGTCAGAAGTGCTGGGTATCATTTTCACACTGCACAGGAACCTGGTTTCTCATACTGTGTCTTCAACTACATTAAGTTTCTTTCACTCTCCACCAAAATCACGTGAATCAACCAGAGTAGGTAAATAACTTCTCTTTTAAAGTTAAGGGGCCGGCTGAGTGGTGCAGTGGTTAAGCGCTGGCTTGGGAAGCCAGCGGCCCCAGTTCGGGTCCCACATATAAGGGCCAGTGACACTGCCCTCAAAAAAAATAAAAATAAAAAATAAAGTTAAGCAGACTGAGGCTCAGAGAAATTGACATTCCAGAAATACCGGCACGTGGCAGAGTGATTGGTGCCAACGTCTCCTGACTGCACTGGCCTATGTGGTGCTCTGCCCTGGGGCCCTGCTGCACCACCAATCTGTGAAATGGAAGGCACAGAAGTACCTACGGCCTCGGCCAGGCACGGCACCAAGCTTGCTCCAGGCCCGCACCTCTTGTTCTGCCTCCCAGAGCACAGCAGGTCCCAGGATCTTTGTCACAGGAAACAGACAGACTAGGCATCTTAGGGTCCCACAGTGTTACGATCATGGCATACACCAGTCTCTGGGATGGTGTCATTGATCATCCCTATGGAAACGAGCACCATGACCCACAAGCCACCTGCTCCCTGAACTTGAGTATCTGGGGACAAGGGAGCCCAAGACGTGTTCACCCCACGGCCTGCTCTTGCCTACTGGGTGTGCCAATGGCAGGGATCCCAGGAAGGGCTAATCCCAGCCAGTATGCCCAGAGTTATGGAAGCCTGCAGTGAAGGGAAAAATGGAAGCGCCAGCTACAAGGGGTAGGACAGGAAGTCAGGATAAAGGAAAGTAGGGGGGCGTTAACACGACAGCGCCAGGAGCTTGGTGCCATTTTCTCTTTATAAATAATGGAATTAAAGTTCAGAAGGTTTTAGTCTACGGCCATACCACCCTGAATGCGCTCGGTCTCATTTATAAAGTTCAGAAGATTTTAGTTTTCTGCAGAACTCCCAGATCATAGTTTGCCTAAACCCATTTTGCTCACTACTGAACAATGAACCAGTACAATGTCCTAATTTTCTTAATAAAAGCTAAATGAATTAATAGATGCATGGATGGATAGATGGGTGGGTGGGTGAGTGGGTGGGTGGCTGGATGGATCGGTGGGTGGGTGGCTGGATGGGTGGGTCAGTGTGTGTGTGTGTGTGTGTGTGTGTGTGTGTGTATGGATGGATGGGTTGTTGGGTGGGTGGCTGGATGGGTGGGTCAGTGTGTGTGTGTGTGTGTGTGTGTGTGTATGGATGGGTGGGTGGGTGGGTGGATGGATGGATGGATGGATGGATGGATGGATGGATAGATCAGTGGGTGGGTGGCTGGATGGGTGGGTAAGTGTGTGTGTGTGTGTGTGTGTGTGTGTGTGTGTGTGTGTGTATGGATGGATGGGTTGTTGGGTGGGTGGCTGGATGGATGCGTGAGTGTGTGGATGGATGGATGGATGGATGGATGGATGGATGGATGGATGGGAGGAAGGGAGGACTGAGGCATGTCTGTGAAGATCACACACTGATTCTATTGAGTTATCAGAAAAATCATGATGCATTTTTGCAATGAAAAACGTAGAAAAAATACGTCATGACTTTTCTGACAACCCATTATATCCTCTACCCCCAAGTATACCACTTAGGATGAAAACTTGAAATGACAAGAAGTCAGAAGACAGATTTATTTTTATTTTTCCTTCAGGACAGAGGCCATGAAAAGGTGGAATCAGTAGAAAATGCCATAATGAGAATGTACAGAAGGAATCATTAATAGGCCAAATGGGAACCCCCATTAAGATGGCTACTATCAAAACAGAACAAAACGTGGTCCATTCAAACAATGGGACGTTACCAGGAAGGACATTCTGACACCAGCTACAACACGGATGGACCTGGAGGACATGATGCTGAGTGAAATAAGCCAGTGACAAAAGGACCAATACTGTATGGTTCCACTCATATGATAGAGGAGTCACATTCATAGAGACAGAGAGTAGAAGGTTGGGGCCAAGGGCTGAGGGGTGGGAGTGGGGGGTAAAGAGGTGGGGTGGAGGGCGGAGTCAGTGTTTAATGGAGGCAGAATGTCAATTTGGGAAGATGAGAAAGTTCTGGAGATGGATGGCAGGGACGGTGGTGCAACAAATGTGAATGTACTTAATGCCACTAAACAATACGCTTAGAAATGGTCAATTCTAAGATATATGTACTTTACTACAATTATTATATTTTTAAATTTTAATAGACCAAATTGGGTCACGATGCTCTCTGGTCCGAAGGAGCTTTATCATCTGAGGACGTCCCCAGCGTGTCAGGGTCCTGATCACAAGAACAGGGCTGCAGGACTGGGGGAGGGGAGAACCAGAGAGAGGCTAAGAAGGACTCTCACATGTCCCATAAAATGGGCAAGATATTTTTTAAAGAACAATGAATCCAAAAGGAAGTGGAGGGAACACTGAATTCTGACTTCAGTTACCAAAAGAAACAATTCAGCAATTTCCTATCTTGAGAAGGAATCCTGTGAAATCTATATTATTTTTCAAACTGTTTTTTAATGCAAGTACTAGTCACCCAAATAACCCTTCCAAAGTCAAGACAGCAATGCTCAGTGGAAATAATTTGTCTGGAATTTCATTTCTTTTCAAATGCCTGTGGGCACTTCAGCCTGCAGGGCCTTCTCTAAAGCCACTCTACCCAGGGTTCTGAAGCCAGGCGGGGTTCCAGTCACTGCACAAAGCAGTTCCCATGGGAACCCATGTTCCTACTGGGGTTCTGGTAAGATGCCTGTGGGCCAAGGTGCTGCGTGAGCCACCAGCAAGGAGACCAGACATGAAGAATGTGGGCACCAGATGTGGGAAGAGAGGAAGGGGACAGGCCGAGCGGGCCAGGCTCCTGCACCCACCTGAGCTCTCAGACATCCTGGTGTCGGCCTTCCCAGAGGTGGCCCGAGAAGTAGAGACTGTCACACACTGTCTATCCAGACCCTCAGGAGAGGGCAGAGGGAATGACACAGCCAGACCTAGAGAGCACTTCTGGAATGAGCCGCAAGGATTAGATAAAACCCACCATACTGGGCTCTGAAATCTCTAGCTCCCCATTACTAAAGTCCCCCTTTTTCACTTTTTTCCAACTTTTATTTTTTGAGGAAGCTTATGAAGTCCCTTCTGACCAGAATCAATGACCACTTGTGTGTCCTGCCTGAAATCCTGCCTGTAGATTTAAAATCCAAGCCCTGCCATGGCGCCATGCAGTAAGAAGGGTTCTGATGAAGTCAGACCCTGGAGAGAAAGATTTCTTCCTGACACTTAGGTGGGGGAGGAGGCAGACGGTGGCAAGGTGAGGGAGGGCCAGAGTGCAGGCTGGCTCTGAGAGCTGGCCCTGGGAAACCAACTGTGTCCTCTGTTCTTTGTAAAATGAAGAGGTGGCTTCATTCTGCCCATCTGGCCCCAGACAGGCTGAGGAGCAGACAGCTTCACCCGCCTTCTCCATCCCTCACTGCCCTCCTCTCCACGATAGGTTCTATCAAGGGAGTGGGACACAGGCTCTAACTTCCTCTCCATCGCACAGCCCTGCTGGCCCCTGGTCAGGTAGTATCCCCATCTGCACCCCTGTCAGGCCCAGTGAACTCTGAAAAGGAAGGGAAGGGAGAGACAGGCTTGGAATGATGCCAGATGACAAAGGGCCTCTGTACACAGGCCGGGTGAGGTGCCCGGGACACCTGCTGACCTGACTGCTGGGGAGAATTGGGGGAAGCCAGTGTTAACCAGCTCGATCCCGTCTGCCCTGCCCCTACTGCTCTCCCTTACACAGCCAATCCTTTCTGTCCTTCGACCCTAGTTCCCGCCCCCGGCAGCTACCCTGTCCTGATTACCTGGCCACCGGGGCTTCACCAATTACCCACGTTGTTCCTTTCCCCTGTTTATTAATAGCCAGCACTATTAGTTATTTTCTTGGGTGTATATGAATTGTTCCCAACTTATGCCATATATAAGCTTCCTGAGGTCCTCATAATTTCCCTCCCACAAAGTCCTACTGTACATACTGGCTAGATAATACTCATTTCCAAACAGGAAATCCAAAACATGCAATTTAACAAAATATGCTACTCATGAATTTACTTGGGAGATCTTAAAACTAGACCCCAAGCTAAAATCTACACAAAATGCTCCATGGACTTGGGCAAGTTCCTTGGCTTCCCCGTTCCTTAGTGTCCAAGACCCTAAGGAAAGCCTGTCTGTGTCCTGAGGGCAGTACAGGGACCCGGAGACCACTGCTGACAACATGGAGGACAGACAGAGGAGAAGAAGCATAGAGCGACTTCACAAAGCATGACAGTATAAGCATAAATGCAAATGAGTTTATTCTTATCACAGAAGGAACTTTAATCCCACCCGTCATGATTGGGGCATAAAACTTTTATAAAATGTGCAGATTAACCAAAGATTTCAAGTCAAGAAAAACCCCACACATCCCTATGGTGTCTTGTTTTCAAAGAATCAGATAATATACTGCGAGCGTGAACTCTCTAGTAGCTCAAGTTCATTTGTTCTGTAGTTCTGAGAGCACTGGAAGAATCAGAGTGGCCTTCATTCATAGTAACAGCATCCAGTGAGCGAGGCATTTATGCAAAAGAGCCAACCTTTACTGCATTCCCATTCCTACTGTGCGGCCCATCCCACTGAAACGATGCCTTACTGAACACTAGCTGCTGTGTGGGGCTCCAGACAGGAGCAACACACCACCCGTGGCCCCAAATGCTGGTGATGCCTCAGGGATGGAATCTGTCGCAGGATGGAAAGTGCCACTCCAATCACAGGGGAAGGAGAATTCAACTTGAACTTAAACAAAGGAGGTAACCTAGTCAGCTCAGTTGGGTAACCTGACAATTCTCTGCCCTTCAGCAGAGCAGAAGACCCCATGAGCTCCAGTTTATGTGCCACCCCAGCAAAGCATCTAGATGCGCCTCCCACCCTCACCCCCTCACCCAAGCAATATTTAGCCATAAACACTTTGGGACCAAACAAGTGATATTCTCAATTAAGATTTCTACAAAGAACCTCTTCCAAAGTCACCCTAATTCATTACCCACATGCCTACATCTCTTTAAACATGATGTAGTCGGCAACGTCTTTCTTGTCTTTTCTCTCATCACCTTCCACTATTATGCACAAATGCCCAAACCCAACACAAGGCAGCAGCACCCTCAACAACCTAAGTCTAAGTCTGGCCTGAAACTGGGAGTCCAACAGCAAGTCCATTTTCCACAGCCCTTCTGTGTGTGTGAAGGAGCATGTGTATGTGTGTGCATGTGCGTGCACCCAAGAGTAATAAAAATACAGATGTAAGTGTGCAGCTACATATAGAGAGAGATGCAGAGAGGGAGAGTCTTGTACAAGACAAGTATCTTCCTACTCCCCTTCAAGTCGCCTACCAGAGGTCCGTGAAGCCATCGCCAGAGAAGCCCGCACTTGGCCTGCTGATGTCTGCCACTCACAAACTAACATGCTCCATCCCATCAAGAGACAGACTGTTCTGGAACTGAGCGTCACCAGCTGCTCCTGGCGAGCAGAGCCACTTAGCTGTGCTGAGCTAGCCTTTCTGTCCTTGTCAAAGCCGCATGCACGACAGGTGTGGACGCCAACAAGCTGCAGGAAACTCCACCTCAGCAGCCACCAGAGTGCCACAAAAGTAGCGCTCTGTCTGCTCCTCCATCAGCCTCCCGGGCCCCCAAATGCAAGAGCTGTGACTCCCGGGCTACAGACGTCACCTCGTACAACAGCCGCACAGTCGGAAGGGACAAATCTCACACTGAATTGTGATTTAACTGGCTACCATGCTAGCCCTGAGTCAGTGAGAGTGGAAAGGTTGTTCTGCTTGGAACACCGGAGAGAAAGAGTTCTGAAAGTGTGAAGAAAAGCAAAAGAATGATAAACACAGCATAAACTGATGGGGGAAAGGGGTGATGCCCCGAGGGATTAAGGATAACCTTCCTTTCTTTAGCTGTTCCATGGGTGATGGTTATATTGCCATTCTCACATAGTATACGCAAACCTGTGTATAATTATTACACTGGGTCACCTGTCAAAGGCCAATCAGGGCAGCTTCAGCTCGGTCTCTAAGCCTATTCTGTACTGAGGAGGCTTCCAGGGCACCATGGAGCTCTACACACACACCACACACACACACACACACACACACACACCACATACACAAACATACCACACACATACACACATACACATACACAAGCACACACACCACATGCCACAAGCACACATACCACATACATACACACATATGCACATACACACATCACACATACACACATCAGACATATTCACACCACATACACACTACACACACACACCACATACACATACCACACACATACACAAGCCCACACACCACATATAACACCACACATACACACACACGTATATACATGCACACACACACACACACACACACCACATGTACAGACCACACACACACATTGCACTCACACCACTCACACACACATATGTGTATACATGCACATACATACGTATGCCATATTTTGTTCTGTACAATGTGCACCCACGTTTTTGGTCCAAACTTTCAGGGGAAGGAACCTTTCATTTTAATTTTTTAATTCAAATTTTATTTGTTTACATTTAGGTATTTTGTTTTTTGTATTATAAAGGAATTCTTATATATATGTATTTCTTATATATATAAAGGAATTTAAATATAAAGGCATTTATTACCATATTATGGTACAAGAAATTTTATGTTACAAATAATTACAAAACACAAGAACAGATACAAGGTACAAGAAATATTATGAACCGGTAACAAATTTACGATATTCACTCATCATAGAAGGCCAAGAACTCTTCATCATTGAAAGTTCATCGTTAAGTTCAACAAAACTGATTATCGTATTCCAGGGTATTATTTTTATATGGATATCATTATTGATTTCTAGAGTTACACTTTTAACTCATAAGCATAAATAAAAGAATTAAAAACATTTATATAGATAGGGAATTAGTATTACCCATGTATAATGTGCATCCTTATTTTTCCCCTCACAAATTTGGGCAAAAAAAGTGCACATTATACATGACAAAATACGGTACACACATACACACACATACACACACCACATACTACACACATACACATATACACACAGCACTCACATACACATACACACATTACACACACATATACACACATACATACAACTACACACACAGCATACAGCACTGTGTCACATGACACATGACACACTGTGTCATATGTTCTGTTGACCAACCCCTGCCCAACTCTCTGACCCAATTTTCTGTTCTCTTCTCTTTCCTCTTTATGCCTTGAGCTCCTTCCACCGGTTGAAGCAGGCAGTTGAGGTATTTGGCAGCAAGAAATTCATAAACCACGGGAAAGGGTTTGCTCCAAAATCACTGAACAGCCTCTCCACGGTGCTATTAATTCTCATAAACGATTGTCTTTTTCTTTCCATGTAAAGCGCTACTCAAAAATCTGATCGCCATCTGAACCCCCCTCAAGAGTGCTGCTAGCTACAGATGGGTGTCTCTAATGAATTTTTTAACTGCTGCCCTAATAAAATATGGATGAACCAGAAGGAGCCCTCTCTGGGGCTGTTATTTCAAAACAACTGAACAACTTAAATTTCTGCTCCCGCTTTTTACAGCAAAGAGCAGCCGCCAGCTCTCGTATTCCCAGCTAACAAAAGACAGCTTTGCTCGTGCTGATCCATCTGCAAAGTTCTCAGTTAGCTTTTTAATACCATATTTTATGCATGGGCTTATTTTCCTGGCCTTCAAAATGCCCAGCTTTGCACGCCAATTGAGATGTGTTCATTAAAAAATGATCTCAAATTGTCAGCCCTTCACACATAAGTAGTGCCCCAGAGACTGGAGTGTTTTTCAAAGAAGTCCCTACTTTGCACTAAATTTTTATAATACTCAGAATTTAAGTCCACATCAAAGGTTTGTGCCACTTTCAATGCCTGACCTTAAAAATGATACAATTACAGCATTGCAAATGTCCTGCTAGAAAACCAGAGGAAGTTGGGTATTTTTTTCCACATTCCAGTATTGGAACTCAGTGCAGTGATGCGGGGATAAGAAAGAAATCAGCATTATACAATCCCTGTGTTATAAAGAGACCATTCTCTTCCGGTGTGTGATGGCCACTGGAGGGCAAAGGGTGACTTATAACTTAACTGGGTCTGACAGGTAAGGAAACATTTTATAATATGAGTGTCTTTTGCCTACACTTGAGGGTTCTTCTTTCAAAAGACCTCTCTAGTCTCACTTCACTCTGAGATGCCCTATACAACCTCCAAGTCATACGAGGCCGTGGCTGCGCCCAGAAAGCTCAAATCCTTCTGAGTGATTCAAATGCCATTAGCATTAGGAGTTGATAACTAGGCAGAGGCTGGGCTAGAGTTAACCTTCGCACACCTACGAATAAAAGGTTGGTTTAAAACAAATACTTGATGAAGATTACAGCAGGGAGCACTTAGGGTGCCTTGAGAGAGCAAACTGTTTCCAAGTATCATTGACATTCAAATAGCGCAAACTAATTATAGAGATGCGCCTCTTGTTGCCTTTGTGGTGCCTCCTGCTGCTGCGTCTGTCTCCACAGACTTTGACCTCACAGCTCTGAAGTGTGCTTTGGCCATTCCAGGAGTTTCCACGCTGTCAAGGGCAACAAAAGTCCTCTGAAAGCTTTTGTTCCCAAAGTGGCCTATTTTATGACTTTTAAACTATTAAAATGAGATGCGAGTGGGTCCTCCAGTCACTACCACCAGGTAGGTACCATGGAAATTCCCAGGTCGGGGCCATCTGCCCAAGGAGACAAATTGCTGGAGGTGCTGGCTGCTGCCCTGAGGCAAGAATCCAGACTAAGGTTGTGACTCACTCTCAGATACCACAGCTGGGCACAGAGCAGCACTCAGCTAGGTCACTCAAGCCAACCAGGGAGAAGTCACTCGTGTAGCCCAAGGCCACCATCACCTGGGAGGTGAGTGTTCGTCAGTGAGGGACGACCAGGGAGGTGAGTGTGCGTCAGTGAGGGGGTGAGTGTGCATCAGTGAGGGACAACCAGGGAGGTGAGTGTGCGTCAGTGAGGGGGTGTGTGTGCATCAGTGAGGGACAACCAGGGAGGTGAGTGTGCGTCAGTGAGGGACGGTACCCTCAGCGGGGAACACTGGCCAGAGGGCTGTGGCATTGCCTGGCTCCATGGAATTCAAGTCACCCATGTGAATGGGTCTCCACAGTCAACCATCCCCTAGGAAGAAACTATTGCTCAGCAGCGCCAGGGACAAGGCTTTAAGGGGAAAGGACAGTTTTGAGGGGGGCTCCCCTTTAAAGCTGCCTCCACCCACTAAGCCGGCAAAGTGTCTTCCATGCTCGGCTTTCTCAGCTGGGGAATGTTACTGAGCGCTTCCTTGCAAGGTGGTCCCCTGCAGAGCCTGTGCTCTGAGCCACTTTTCCACACTATTTTCTCTCAGCACAGCCACAATGACACAACTGCTGACTCCACCACAATCAGGGAGCAAATGTCTCCACAACCTGTGGCACCTTCCGCCAAGCAGAGAGAAGAGTGTCCCCCCACTGCTCACCCCCTCCTGGACACAGGAGGGCAGACGCACCTTCCTCTTTACCTCCTGTCTAAGCTCCAGGTGGGCCAGCCCCCTGTTAGCGGTCTTTACAGGTAAGACAAACCGGCACATTACATGTCAGTTTCTTCTTGCCATCGCATGCCAGTCCTGCCTTCCTGAGATGACGCCAAAGTCACCTTGGAATGTGGGATGTTCACAGACAAGCCCTGAGTTACCTACACAGATGACTGATCTCATCTGTCATGTATGAGGTTTACCAGTTCAATATTCAGAGAGAAGGTCTGGTTGCAAAAAGAAGGGCTGGACCTTGATTCTGACCCCATCTGGGCGTTCCTGAACAAGTCCCTAACCCACCTATGCCTCAGTTTGCTCATGCAGGGCATAATCCCCAACTTTGAAGGACTGTTCACAAGTTACAATGAAAACACTAACATGTATTTTAAAAAGCCTATCAGAGCTGTGGCAAGTGGTGATATATGCTCAATAAATGTTCATTTCTTTCCCCAAGTTCTTCCCGGCACCTGAAGATATCACTGAATTCTGATAACATCTTGGAATTTCCCTGGACAGTCTTTAGGAAGAGGGGGAGCTGCTAACAGCCTCCCTTTTTCCTCCTGTGTTTAGGGGGCGGTGACATCTGTTAATCAAGTCTAGTAACGTTATCCAACAGTCACAGGCAGTCTTGCTGGGGCTGGGTTTTTTTCCTTCTTATCATACTAAGAGGGTACAAGACAGTAAAGAGAAAATAAATGGGTGGGTGGGCATAAAGACAAAGAAGTCCATGGAAATTTATAAACTATCAGAAAAATATCAGACAACCCATAAGCATTTTCTGACAAACGTAAGAAACTCATAAATTTTTAGTAGATCTGTGTTTTCCCCTAGAATCCTCTCCATGTTCCTGCCTGGACCAGGCACCGCCCTCCTCACGTTCCCCAGGGGAATGGGTCAGGGAAAAAGTAACAGTCCACATACTCAAAAAACTCAAAATCAGAGCTTTTTCTCCTTTCTCATTTACCTTTTTGGTCTTTGGGCTGTTTTTCTCATCCTCCAGCAACAGCCAAAGGCCTATTTCTTTTTTTCTTTTTTTTTTTTTACGGGGTTTTTAATAGCGAAGATAAACTAGATAAATCTGTTTTTCTCTAGCATGGACTTTAAAACTTGAGTTAGCTCTTGCTAAGGGAACAGAGCTTCCTGTGTACACAGCCTATTTTGAAACGAATGAGGCAATCCTGGGGAATAAATTGGCTTTAATTCACGTATTATACTGAAGGAACATGGAAATGAGATGGGAAATTGCTGTGGTGGTCTTTGAAGAATCTGGGAGAATAGGAGACATGTCATGTCAACAAACTGGAAACACAAATACCCTCCCGTGTCCTTAAAAGGGAACAGGTCATTCCTGCGAACTGAAGTTGGTGACTGCAAACTAGTGAGCAGGACACAGAACCCAGTCAAGTTTCTGAAGATAAAGAACAGAGCTATTTGTGAACACTTACAACTGAAAAGAGCCTGCGTCAGTTTACTGAAAATAAATCATGCCAAACTGACTTCATTTTATTTAAACAGGAAATAAGACAATAGCATGTATTGAGAACTCCTCTATATGTCAGATATGATAAATCAGGAAAGGTGGTACATACGAATATCTGGACTTACCCAGAAGATTCGAGAAGGCCTCGCCCCATTCCTCTGGGTACAAGGAGAGGCTGAGGGCAGGACACGTAGTACAGGCAAGTGGGTTTGCAGCTGGCCAATGGCAGACAGCTCCAGGCCAAAGGGTCCTGAATCTTGAATGCATGGCTGACTAGAGAGAGGGTCCCAGCTCCTAGCCAGGGTTCCTTCCTTGCCCTGTCCTCTTCAGTATGATGGATGACAGCATTAAGACCTCAAAATGTCTCCAAAAGGATAAGATTCATAAACAACTGTTACGTATTATGACAAAGGAGAAATGATTCAGCTAAATAAGCAATGGGAGAGAACGGGAGAGGACTCAAACATACCTTCAAAACACACAATTCACCGGACCGGAGAAATCTTGCTCATGGGGAGAGATGTCACACAGTGGGCAAGGAAGCCGGGATGGGCCCTTAAGGGTGGAAGACAAGCCAGAGACAGAGCAAGCCCTCACCAGGAGCCTGTTGTGCAGGTCGCAGGCAGTGGCACCCGGGCCTCCTGCAGTCCCCACAGCATCTCTAAGGGTGCATGCAGTGGGCACAGTGCCTTCTGGGAACTCTCAGTCACCTGAGAGACTAAAGAAAGTTGGAGAACAAATGTGTGCATGAAGGAAAATGCATCAAGAGCATATATATGGTTATAAAATGAACTATTTTCTTGGGGTCAAAGATCAACCTATAACCGTTTCTGGATGAAATCCTCCTTCTTGCCCAGATATAGGAGAATGAGGGTTAACAATCACAGAGGCCCCAGAGCAAAGCCACACTGAGGAGTGTAACAGGGCGGAGCAGGGCAAGAGGCAGGAAAAGAGAACCCCAGGGCCCAGCCATCATCCCAAGGGTCCACAGATGTGTCTTTTTTGCAAGATGCACCAAGATCGTGCCACACTTTGTGGTCTGAGCAGCTAGTGGCCAGTGAACAGGAAACACACAGATGCACGTCACTACACAGAAGCCCACACAGCCTGTGTGCAGCACCACGGTTCTCAGCTGTCATTATCAATGACATCTTCTCAAGAGCCTTTTCACATACTAACAATTAGAAATCTCTCATCAGCTTTGTTTTAAATCCACCCATCCAGAAGTTATGCTTGTGGGCATCTTTTCAATTATACAGCTAACCTTGGGAGAGGGCCAGACAGGATTGAAATCAGGGGCGAATCTGGGTGGGGGTCAGAGTGGGAGGAAGACAAAGGGACGTCAGGGACACCACACAAATCCTCACCCTGTCTAGAAGGTGAATTTCAAGGTTATTTTTGGACCGTTTCTGCCATCAGGCTTTGTCAGTATATTGACTGTAAGTTCATTTAACTTCTCAAGCCGAACTACACACACGTGGCCACAAAGGTGTAAAGCGATTTTTCTTATAACACCTTTTGGTGCTTAGCATAGTGCTGGGTATGCTATGTCCCCAACAAGTGTTCCAATAAGTCGCAAGGTCTGTGTGATGGTGTCCCAGACCACTGACCTAAGACTGCAGACCTGGATCGGCCCCCACCTGGAAGATGATGGAACGCACCCCTCTTATGGCCTGACGGAGCACAGAGATTGGTGCCTCAGCTATGCTTCAGTGTGGTCTGCGGAGCTCGTGCCTGAAAACCACACAGAAGGCCTGTGGAAAATGTCGATTTCTGAGCCTTTCCCAGCCTTCCCAAACCAGATTCTAAGGCAGGAAGTCAATGAACACACACTTCTCACAAGTGCCCAAAGCACTTAATTAGCACAACAACCCCAAGGAAGGCAGAGTGGGCAAAGCACCCACAGTGCTTCTCGGATTCCAAGGGAAGTGTCTGAAAAGTAGAAATTTCCGAAGTGCAGGTGCAGAGGTAAACAGAAGGGAACTAACAAAGAGGAAGGCCAAAGGGGTCACAGAGCAAAAAAAAAGTGTCAAAAACACTAAAGATCAGAATGAGTTACACCTTCTGTAAATATTCTAAGAACATCAAAGCAGTGTGCTTCAAACAAACAAGTCGGGCAAGAAAGTCAGGCAGGGGCAGACCCACTCGTTAGGGCACAGTGGTAACAGATAAGACAGCAGACAGGGCAGAATTACCAGCTCAAATGTTCAGCCTTCATCTCTACTAAAGAAAACGATCTTCAGATTGGACAGTGGTAGCATAATTTAGGAGGAACTGAAGCCCAAGAGACACAGAAAGACAGAATGAGAACACCTAGTCATTTCAAGTGAGTTCATGTCCCCAAATAAGGTCAGATAAATGATGACCCAGGACTACAGGAACTCAGGGGCATCATCACAGAAATCTACTCAGTGAGCTTAGAGAAAACATACCTACCAAAGACCAGAGATTGACACATGTTCTGATTTCAAGGAGGAAAAAGTAGAATTTAAGAGCTATAGATTAGTCAGCAAGAAATCTATCCGGGATACAATTCTAGATGAATGCTTAAACCAACATGTTATAAGCACAACAAATCAGGTGACTTCTGGAGCAAGAGAATGGAATAAAGGCAAGTTAGCCGCACTTCTGTGAAGCCCACCGACATGGACAAAGCTGAGAAGCTGAGAGAAAACTAGTGATGCTGCGTGACCACAGGCCATAGTCATCTAAGCGGCCCTTATGAAGTGCCTATTTGTTATTTGTGCCAGGCACTGCTATTGACACTTTCAAACTATTAATTCATTTCCTTCTCATAACTGCCTTGTTACTAGCCTCATTCTACAGAAAAGGAAAACTAATGGATCATTGAGAAGTTACTCGATGTGTACCCCAGAGCCATGCTTTTAACACTATACTGCTTCCCCTAATGGTGGGGAATATCTGCTAAATACTGTAACATCTGAATAAAAATTACAAGAATCAAGACACTCCTCCCCAGTTCTTGACAAGGAAAGAATGGTTCTCACTCAGAAGAACGAAGCGTGTGGACATGAGCCTGGAAGAAGGCCACTGCTGCCCAATGGTTTGAGAGATGTTAACATTTTTAGAAAACAATAACCTAGAAAGATTCACCATAGGGCAGCTCACACCTGCCTGGTGTCTGCTCAGTTCATCCATAAAGCCATCTCAGAAGCCATCTCAGAAGTCATCTCAGAAGCAGCAAGAAGTACAGTTCCAGGTGAAAGCAGAGTCAATAACTTGATATATCAGCTTGAGAAAAATGACAAAAGAGGAAGGAAAAAAAGAGAAGAGGATATACATTCAGGGCAACATATATATGGTGTCCCTCAAGAAGAAAAAGGAAATAGGGAACCAAAGATAGAAGAAAATATCTACTGAACTTTTTTTAAAAACCTAAACCTACAGATAAAATGTATATATATACCATCCAGGAAAAAAAAATTAATATATGGTGACCAACACCAAGATATCCTAGTAAAATCACTGAACTGCAAAGAAAAAGAATGAATCCTATGGGAATCTCAGAAAGAAAAAAACCTCAGCTCACATATATAAAGGGCAAAATTCAAGCTAGCTTCCAACATGACGTACAATTCTGAGTGACACTCTACACAGTGTGGGAGTAAGGGTGGGGGCACTCAAGAATTTTATACCCAGCCAAGTTTTCCAATATCATAAGACAACCGAAAGTCATTATTCAACATTCATGGGTCTGGACACTTGTAACCACCACAGGCCATCACGATAAAAAAACCTTCGGATGGTGAAATCCAGACAATCAAGAGATAAATAAAGGTACAGGACTCAGGAATGGCAAAACCCTTTTCTGAAAGGACTACTGAGGCCCTGGATCCTGTTAAATAATGCACTAAGGTTAAATACCTATGAAAGGTAGAAATACAGAATAGAATATAAATGTCCTAATGGTGACAACATAAAATAATATAACTAATGGAAAAACCATAATTTTGGGCATTTGTATAGCACTTTCTAGCTTTTCAAAGTCTTTTCCAAGCAATCTCTCATTTAATCAGCCCAACAATCTTTGAGATGAGAAACCTTCAGCCTCAGAGAAGCAAGCCACAAAGACACTTTCAGACTTTCCAACAAGAATCTTAAAAGTTCTGGGCTGGCCCAGTGGCACATTGGTTAAGAGCTGGTTTTGGGATGCTAGTGGCCCCGGTTCGGATCCCACATATGAGGGCCAGTGACACTGCCCTCTACAGCTAACAACAGCTCCACCTGGAGATGGGCTGTGCGAGCCCCGGCGACAGTGTAGGCTGCAGCCCCTGCTGCAATGGGCTGCCATAGGCTACAATGAGTGGCCGGCAGCCAGCGTGAGCTGCCAATAGCCACGGTGAGCGACATCCAGAGGCCGGAGACCGATCTGCTTCACCAGGGAAGAGCGCAATGACGATACCAACATGGGCCAGTGAAGCCACGTCCTCCGCAACTAGACTGATGAACAAAAAGACAGCAACTTGTCTGTTCCCCTTCCCCGATTCCCCAACGCTACTCCCCTCCCGTAATTCCCCAATAAAATTTAAAAAAAAAAATCTTAAAAGTTCTTCCACCTTCACCATCTGATGTGAATATTTCAATTCATTTTGCTTACATCCCTACTTTGTGCATTGATATAAAGGCATGTGAGGACATAAATATCACTCCTGAGTCTCTATCCAGCGGTTCCTCCTAACAACGCGGGGAATCTCTCTCACTGGGAGTCTTCTTCCTAGGCCATTCCTATTAGTCTCCTTTGGTCTTGACATGCCTTCTTCATCTGATTGGAGGAATCAGAACAAGGAGTGCTTCTACACTCAATGAACAGGGAGCTTCCCCAAGACTCACGCAGGCCTGGGACACAGGCAGCATACACCGACATGGAAAGAGCTGGAAGGAAAAGACTTGGTAAGTACTGCCATCATATATTCAAAAGACCACCATGTGAAACAGTAAATTGAGTATTGTCTGTTATCTAGGGCTGTGCTCTGATCCATGGCCCACCTCTCAAGGACCACAGAGAGCCATGTGTCCCAAAAATCAGCCTGTCCGACACAACTTCATGGTGCTTGTTATAGCAGGACACCACCTGTAACAATATTTTCTTCATACTTTTGCTTTAATTGGCTCATTCCTTCTGCTGAAATAAATTTAAAAATATTTTATGGAATAATATTATATGGCAACTATAATTTAACACATATATAGTCATGAGATGTAGAATATAGTGTGGGGACGGAGTCAATGGAATTGTAATAGATATGTATGATATTGGGGTGGGGGGGCAGGCGAGGGAGGAAGGGGTAGTCACTTTGTATGGGTGAAAAAGAAAACTATTGCATTTTTTGTACATCTGTAACTAATAATAATAATAATAAAGTTTAAAAAAAAAGAATATTTTATGGAACCATAAATGGGGTCTGATGATCACTTGCCATATTCAGAAGATAACCATACAAATAAAAACAATGAATGCAAAACAGCATTTTTTGTTGTTGGCAAAAGATTTTGGGATAGAAACCTACTCGGCTCTGTCTTTATTATAAAGGAAAAGTATTTTAAGAGAAGAGTAAAGACACACTAGCAGCAAGTTGAGACTTTCTCCTTGGCAAAAAGAGAATGTAAAAACATGAGTCAATGGTATTTCTTGTCAAGTCCCGTGACTCTGAAAATCATCTCTTGTCCCACTGAGGGACAGACACATCCCACACAGAAATGAGTGTTCAGAAATGAGTGTTCAAGGTGGAAAATGCTACTAAATGATTTACTAAAGTTATTCTAAGGGCCGGCCGAGTGGCTCAGTTGGTTAAGAGCTCGCTCAAGAGTGCGGGCTGAACTCTGAGCATCCACGGCTCGAGGCCAGCCTGAGCTGAGTTGCCGCTGAGCTGCCAACAGGTGGCAGGATGGCTCAGCTAAAAAAAAAAAAAAAAAAAAAAAGTTATTCTAACTTCTATTCCCGAAATGCAGCATAGGTGTTCAATATGAAAATACATATTATAATAAGTAAAGCTGGCAACAGTAAAAAAAGCATCTTTACAAATGCTCGTGACATTTAATATTTGTTGAATGTCCTACAGTGTACAGAGCACTTTCCTTTACATCATTACAAGTCATCTATTTAAAGTAGTGACTATCCTGCTCCTGGAAGAATTCAACAAAGTGTCCATCAGGACAGGTGGCTGCTAAGGCCCCTTCCAGCACCACCAGTTTCAGATTCCAAGCTGCCTTACCAACCTTGCCATTTGAATTGCTAATTTTTAAAAGAAAAGGAATTTTAAATTAAAACTGTAACCTGTGGTCAGTTAGAAATCGAAATTGGATTTACTGAAGTAGAAAGCAATTTGATCTTAACTCAGCGAGGGTGAAGCACATCTGAGCAAAGTTAAAATGGCGCTCACCCTGTATGCTAATGCCACCATGGATCCCATGAGCAGAACAGCTTCCTTGTAGCTTATCAGGGACAGGAGGGCTGAGGAGAGGTCACTGAAGGAAAGGAAGCCGGGAGGCCCTGGTTCCACTATTTAAAGGGCGGTACACTCTTCCAAAGGGAGAGTACAAAGGCAGAGTACAAAGCTCAAATGTGCAGATTAACCTTTCTTCCTACATCCCTGCAACATTTCAACTGCCCCAGATTTACCCAAACCAGAATGAGACCTCTGTGGCCCTCTTGGGCACGTTTCAGTTCATGGAAATTTCCTCACACTCGCTTTCCTCCTTCTCTTAGGGGTACTATGTCCCAGTTGTTCTGAAGGTCTTCCTTCAGGATATGGGCTGTGCCAGGCGACTAGGGCAGGGAGCCAGCTGGTCTACCACTTGGGAGGTACCGCATGTTAGCTGTGGGTTTGAAATATTTGCCTAGGAATGCATAAACAATTAAATACAAATTCTAGGAAGCCCTGAGGACCAGGGCACAGCCATTTTGAATTTAAAAGGAAAAAAACTATTCCATCCCTGAGAACTCTCAATAACCTCAGTCCCTCCTCTGAAGGTAGCCCTGAGCTCTCCTCTCCAGATTCTCAGGTTTCCTTCCAGTCAGGTTCGGAGCCCATGACAACCAGGCTAGGATGAAAGACTTTCATTTTCCCTAAGAGCATTTTACTTTACGCTTCAAGCTGGCTATGTCACAGATGTGTCATGGATTCAAATGGTTGGGAGACCCTCTGCCATCTGAGGAGCATGTAGGGAGGCGGTGGGCGTAGATGATGGGTACCGGCCTACCCTGTCTCTGCTTCTCTCAGCTTCTTTTATATCACACCACTACTTGTAAAAAAAAAAAAAAAAGGTAATATTTCTATGTAATGCCAAAAAATAATGAGGTTACATATTTGCTGAGGTTTCTTAGCTGACACTGATTGTCATATTTTATTTATGCACCAATGAAAAGTTCCCATAGCCCTTTAATTACATTAGCTCTAGAATTTGCCATCTTTCTCTCAGAATTCCATCTGTCTCTCCTTATTAGCCTGGTCTTTAAGTATTTCCCCAGAGAGATTAATTGAGTACATTATTTTCCTCTTGGAGCCAAAAGCTACATGACTCAAGATGGCAGACATTCTACAAGACACAAGAACAATTCATCAAGTCTTTTGCTTTAACATGATGTGAAAAGCTTAGGGGTTGTAGTGAGCAATCCACTCAACCTGAGGGGTCAGTGTGATACAATCTGGGCACCAAAAAATAAGTATTATCTTGGCTTGCAATGAAGACACCCAGCACTCAGACTGAGGAGGGTAGGGGACATACGCTCCCTCCTCTGCTAAGACCACGTCGGGGCCACCTTTTCCCTTTCTGGGCACCACCATTTAGAGAGAACAGCCCAGAGGGTCATTAGCATAGCATGGCCTTAAGCAGAAGCTAGAACCTTTCCAAGCCCACAGAGAGTGATGACCCAGCTGGTGAAGCAGAGCCCTGGAAATGACCTGGAATGGTGACAGAAGGAGGGAGAGATGTGAAGGAAAGAAGGAATTTTAGAGAACTAATTAAGAAATTATCAAGAGGATAAAGAAAGCAGAAAAACTATTGTGTAGTTTTCTATTGCTTCTGTAACAAATTACCACACTTAATAAATTAAAGCAACACAAATTTATTATCCTACGGTTCTGGAGGTCAGGAGTCCCTGGGCTCACATCAAGGTGTCAGCATGGTTGCCTTTCTTACGGAGGTTCTAGGGGGAAAATCTGTTTTCTTAACTTTTCCACATTTTAGAAACTGCCTGAATTCCTTGGTTTATGGCCCCTTTTTCCTCTTTACAACCAGAAGCTTATCGTCTTCAAATCTGATTTTGATTCCTGCCTCCCTCTCAGCTCATAAGGACCCTGTGTGTACAGTGGGTGTACTGCTACAATCCAAGGTAGTCTCCTCATCTCACTAGCCTTAACTTAATCACCCCTGCGAAGTCCCTTTGCCATGTAAGGTGACATATGCACAGGTTCCAAGCACTGGATCAATGAAGGGCCTTTACTCTGCCATCCGCACTATCAATGGGAGAGGGGGAGGAGAGGGGGAGAAGTCATGAAGAGCTTGAACTTAGATGACAGGCACGTTAAAGGATTGGGCAGTAAGTATTCGTGGATCCTTAAGATAGTAATAAGCAATGGAGCAGGGGTTCAAATTCCAGCTCTCCCATTTATGAATCAGGTACCTTTGGCAAGTTACTAAAGGTGTCTGAGCCTCAGTCTTGTCATCAGAAAAATGAGAATAAGAACAGTAGCCCCATCCTTCGGCCATTGTATGGTTAAGTGAGAGCATCACCACATGGCCTGGCACATAGCAGAGTCACAATAAATGGACCCCAGATCTAAAACTAAGGAAACTGAGGCTTACAAAGTTAAGTAGCTCGGCCATGTCTGCCCAGATTAATGTGTTGATACAATAAAAGAATAAGATTCTTCATCCAGGTCACAGTGCTTAGTGCCAAGGAAGGAGCATGAGCCCCGAGTAACTCAACATCTGGTTGGGAGACCAAACAAACAAAATATAAACATGCATCACATAAAACCAAATGTGATGTGCCAAGCGAATGGTACAGGCCACATGTGCAACAGGCCAAGGGTAAGTGATGCCAGTCATGAATCTGGGCTCATAAACAAAGGCTTCTAAAAGGGGATGGAATGTCGAGAAAAGAGGCTTTGGAGGCAGGAGGGTGGGAGGTGACAGAGCCAATGGATGCTCGTTGGCAAGCTGTAGGGGCCGTGTAGCCGAAGCCAGAATTCACCTGAAGTAGGGGAATGGAATGGAGCAGGTAATGGGAAGCTACTGAAGGCTGCAAGTGTCCATACTACGTGACTGACGTGGGGATCACGAAGGAGGCCAGGCCGGCCTGCATGTTGCATTATGCAGGCATTTTATTGTAGAGCTGGTGCTCCCTTCAATTCTGTCAATGTTGGCTTTGTATATTTTGGAGCTCTGATATTTTGTATAGAAATAGATAGATATGGACATGATTACGACATCAAGATAGAGATGTATGGATATCGATAACGACACAGAGATAGAGTTAGATATACATATACACATATATACATATACAGATAATTGTCATAACTTCTTGGTGTGTTGAGGCTTTCATCAATAAATAATGTTCTTAGTTTCTTGTAACAGCTTTTTACTTAAAGTCTATTTTGTCTGATATTAATACAGATACCAAGCTTTCACTATTTGCATGGAATATCTTTCTCCACCTTTTCACTTGAAACTCATATTTGTCCTTAGAACTTAAGTAAGTTCTAGACATCACACAGTTGGATCATGTTTTTTGTATCCATTGTGCCAATCTATGCCTTTCGATTGGGGAATTTAATCTATTTACATTTAAAGTAATTACTGATAGAAAAGGGCTTATTTTTACAATTTGGCTATTTATCTTCTGCATGTTGTATAGCTCTTTTGTCCCTCACTTCCTCCTCTATTGCCTTCCTCTGTGTCTAGTTGATTTTTTACAGCGGCACATTTGGGTTCCTTCTCATTTCCTTTTGTGTATATTCTAGATATTTTTTGTGGCTACCATGAGGATTACATGTAATATCCTAAAGTTATAATAATCTAATTTGAATTGATACCAACTTAACTTCAATAACATACAAAAACTCCATTTCTATCAGATCCATCCCCCCTTTTATGTTACTGATGTCACAGTTTTATATAGTATGTACTCACTGACATAGATTTATGATTATTTTTTATGCACTTACCTTTTAAATTCTGTAGAGCTACCATTTTTAATGTGGCTTTTTCTTAATTTGGTGTTCACTTAATTGGTGTTCACTGTAGATCTGTGACTACTTTCCAGAGCGCCTGTAAAGTTATTTTAGCCCGTCTCTAATTGTATTTTGTTTGCTTGCTTGCTCACATTTCCATGGGGGAGGTAAGGGCCTGGAGCTCCCCCTCCTCTGCCATTTTGCTGACATCACTCCACTCAGGCATTTTTAGAGCCCATACAGGAGGGAGGCCCAAGTCTCAGCAATGGAGTAGATGCCGTGTTTAAAGGAAAAGCCACGTTCCAAATACTAGGTTCTACAGAACTTAATAAGTGCATAAAACATAATTAGGAGGTATAATCAAACAACACAATGAATGTTTAAATTTTTTTTAATGTATTACACTAAAAGACACATTGCCATTAATCCCCCTCAAAATACTCCCCCTCACTTTGAATACACTTATCCTATCACTGTTGCCACTTTCTGAAGCAGTTCTGAAAGTCCTTTTTCGTGAATGTCTTTGGTTGTGCTGTCATGGCTGCCTCGATGTCCTAAATCATTTTGAGTTTAGGGAAGAGCCGGAAGTCACATGGTTCCAGATCCAGTGAATAAGGTGATTGAGGACACACCATAATGTTTTTATTTCACAGAAATTGCCATATACCAGAAGTGATGTGTGACATGGAACATTGTCATGATGGAGGATGATTTACGGTATACTTTATTTTTTTTTTAATTTAATTTTTTTTTAATTAGTTTCAGGTGCACAACACAGTGCAATAGTTATACATTTTACCCCTCAAAGTGACAACCCCCCACCCCCAATACACCACCCCACTTCCCCCCCATATCATATATATCTATTACTCTTCCTCTGACTCTCTTCCACAGTATAATCCACATCCCATGACTATCTATATATATTCAATTACAGTAGGTATACCACCCCCACTTTAGTAATACAGTGCAGTGATCAAACCTCTACTCCATCCATGAAATGGTCTCCCTAACAAGACCTATGATCATCTGACATTCCACAGAATATTTACAACATTATTAATTATATTCCCCAAACTGTTTTTCCTATCCCAGTAGCAATATTGTAGTTGCCTATTTTTGCTGTCTAATCCCTTCCCCTTCTCCCTCATCCCCATTCCTCTCCAAATTAGCAACCCTGATTTTTCCTCTATATCTATGAGACAGTTTCTGTTTACTTTGCTCATTCATACAGTTTTTCATATTCCACATATGAGTGAGATCATATGGTATTTGTCCTTCTCTGACTGACTTATTTCACTCAACATTATAGTCTCTAGGTCCATCCATATCATTGCAAATGGCACGATTTCATTCTTCTTTATAGCGGAGTAATACTCCATTGTATAAATATACCACAGTTTCTTAATCCAGTCATCTACTGACGGGCATTTTGGTTGTTTCCAAGTCTTAGCTATTGTAAATTGTGCTGCTATGAACATCGGGGTGCATAACTTTTTTAAATAAGTGTCTTGGTTTTTTCAGGATAAATACCTAGGAGTGGAATTGCTGGGTCAAACGGTAGCTCTATTTCCAGTTCTTTGAGATACCTCCATACTGACTTCCATAGTGGCTGCACCAATCTGCAGTCCCACCAACAGTGCAGCAGGGTCCCCTTTTCCCCACAGCCCCGCCAGCACTCGTTGTTTGTTGATTTGTTGATGATAGCCATTCTGACTGGAGTGAGGTGGTATCTCATGGTGGTTTTTATTTGCATTTCCCTAATGACCAGTGAGGTTGAACTTTTTTTCATATGCCTGTTGGCCATCTGTATGTCCTCTTTAGAGAAATGTCTCTTCATATCTTCTGCCCATTTTTTAATTGGGTTGTTTGTTTTTTTGGTGTTGAGTTTCATGAGTGTTTTATAAATTTTGGATATTAACCCCTTATCAGATATATCGTTGGCAAATGTATTCTCCCATTCAGTAGGCTTCCTTTTTGTTTTATTAATAGTTTCCTTTGTTGTGAAAAAACTTTTAAGTCTGATATAATCCCATATGTTCATTTTTTCTTTTACTTCCCTTGCCCATAGGGATGTATCAGTAAAAATATTGCTCCGGATAATGTCTGCAAATGTACTCCCTATATTTTCATTTAGGATTTTTATGGTTTCAGGTCTTACATTTAAGTCTTTAATCCATTTTGAATTTTTTCTTGTATAAGGCGTAAGGAGATGATCCAGTTTCATTTTTTTGCATGTGTCAGTCCAATTTTCCCAGCACCATTTATTGAATAGACTATCTTTACTCCAGTGTAAATTCTTGCTTCCCTTGTCATAGATTAACTGTTCATAAATGCTTGGATTTATTTCTGGGCTCTCTGTTCTGTTCCACTGATCGATGTGCCTGTTTTTATGCCAATACCAAACTGTCTTGATTACTGTGGCCTTGTAGTAGGTTTTGATGTCTGGTAGCGTGATCCCCCCGACTTTGTTTTTATTCCTCAGAATTCCCGAGGCTATTCTGGGTCTTTTATGATTCCATATAAACTTTAGGATTATATTTTCTATTTCTGTGAAAAGTGCCCTTGGTAGTTTGATAGGAATTGCATTGAATCTATATATTGCTTTAGGCAGTATGGACATTTTAACTATATTAATTCTTCCTATCCATGAGCATGGTAGGTGTTTCCATTTATTTGTATCTTCTATGATTTCTTTCTTCAGTGTCTTATAATTTTCTGAGTACAGATCTTTCACTTCTTTGGTTAAATTTATTCCTAGGTATTTTATAGTTCTTGACGCAATTGTAAATGGGACAGTTTTCTTAATTTCTCTTTCCATTAGTTTATTATTGGTATATGCAAATGCCACTGATTTCTGAACATTGATTTTATATCCTGCTACTTTACTGAATTCGTCTATCAGTTCCAATAGTTTTTTGATGGAGTCTTTGGGGTTCTCTATATACAGTATCATGTCATCTGCATATAATGACAATTTTACTTCTTCATTGCCAATTTGGATGCCTTTTCTTTTTGTTGTCTGATTGCTGTGGCTAGAACTTCCAGCACTATGTTGAATAAAAGAGGAGAAAGTGGACAGCCTTGTCTTGTTCCTGATCTTAAGGGGAATGGTTTAAGCTTTTCCCCATTGAGTATGATGTTAGCTGTAGGTTTATCATATATGGCTTTTATTATGTTGAGATATGTTCCCTGTATTCCCACTTTGCTAAGGGTTTTTAACATAAATGGCTGTTGGATTTTGTCAAATGCTTTTTCTGCATCTATTGAAATGACCATGTGATCTTTATCCTTCATTTTGTTGATGTGGTGTATCACATTAATTGATTTACAGATGTTGAACCAGCCTTGCGCACTAGGGATGAATCCCACTTGATCATGATGTATGATCTTCTTAATATATTGCTGAATTCTGTTTGCTAATATTTTATTGAGAATTTTTGCATCTATATTCATCAGGGAGATTGGCCTGTAGTTTTCCTTTTTTGTGATGTCTTTATCTGGTTTTGGAATCAGGGTGATAGTGGCTTCATAAAAAGAGTTTGGGAGCCTTCCCTCCTTCTGGATTTTTTGGAATAGTTTGAGAAGTATAGGTGATAGTTCTTTTTTGAATGTTTGATAAAATTCACTTGTGAAGCCGTCTGGTCCAGGGCTTTTGTTTTTTGGGAGCTTGTCAATTACTGATTCAATTTCCTTGGTAGTAATCAGGGTATTTAGATTTTCTGTTTCTTCTTGCGTTAGCTTTGGAAGGTTGTATGCTTCTAGAAAATTATCCATTTCATCCAGATTGTCAAATTTGTTGGCATACAGTTGCTCATAGTAATTTCTTAGAATTTTTTGTATTTCTGTGATGTCTGTAGTCATTTCCCCTCTTTCATTCCTGATTTTGCTAATTTGAGTCCTCTCTCTTTTTTTTTTGATGAGCCTGGCTAGAGGTTTGTCAATTTTGTTTATCTTCTCAAGAAACCAGCTCTTGGTTTCATTGATCTTTTGAATTGTTTTTCTGTTCTCTATATTGTTTATTTCTGCTCTGGTCTTTATTATCTCCTTTCTTGTACTCCCCTTGGGCCTCTTTTGCTGTTCTTTTTCCAGTTCCCTTAGGTGTAAGGATAACCTGTTGATTTGAGATTTTTCTTCCTTCTTTAGGTAGGCTTGCACTGCTATAAACTTCCCTCTTAGGACTGCTTTCGCAGCATCCCAGAGATTTTGGGTCGTGGTGTTTTCATTATCGTTTGTCTCGAGGTATCTTTTGACTTCCTCCTTGATCTCATTTGTGACCCACTCACTATTTAATAGCATATTGTTTAGCCTCCATTTATTTGTCAGCTTCCCGGATTTCTTCTTATAATTGATTTCTAGTTTCATAGCATTGTGGTCAGAGAATACAGTTGAAATGATTTCAATCTTCTTAAATTTATTGAGACTTGTTTTGTGGCCTAACATGTGGTCTATCTTAGAAAATGTTCCATGTGCACTTGAAAAGAACTCCCTCCCTAGACCTGGTCCCACAGGGCTGGCCAGTGTCTCCCCCAGGCCAACCTGGCTGCCTGTCTGTCTGCTCTCACAAGAGCCACACACACACACACACACACACACACACACACACAGCGGTGCACCCACAGTGGTAATCATGAGGTGCACGATGGTCTTAGGCATGAGGTTCTGCATGGTTTTATTGACGACGGCCATGAGTCCACCAGGTTTCAGATGGTCTTCTCGTGCTGCTCCAGCTGTGGGTCCATGGAGTGCATGAAGCTGTCTGAGACATTCTCTTCAGTCTCACTGTCCTCCTGGGGCGTGGATTCCCCAGCAGGACCAGACGATTGGGAGGACGGACGGCCCTTCCGCGGGGAGGCTCGTGGGGTGGTCGAGTCCAGTTGGCGTCCCGGGCGTCGCGGGGCCGCCCTCTTGTGTGGCGGTGGGATCCGCCAACGGCAAGTGTTTTCACAGTGGCCCGTCAGCATCTTCTGCCCATCCCCAGGGTCCTCCGCCGCGCGCCCTTCCCTCTCGGGCTCCTGTCTTGCGCGCCGTCCCCTCCTCCCCGGTCGCCTCTGACCCGCCCCGCGCCGGCCTTTGCATCCGTCAGGGAGCGACCGAGGCCGGCCTCTCACCACGCGGGGATAGCCCTCTCCCACCCACCGCACCCCCGTTCTCCGCACAGGGACCGATGCGGCGCCCCGCGGGGGAGGCGCCTTCGGGTGCCCCCAACGACGTGGGGAGCGCCTGGGGTCGACGTGCCTCACTGGAGAGCGGGGCTCGGCGGGATCGCAGCGTCGGCGCCGGGTCTGAGCTCCCCCGCGAGTGGCAGCGTTGGCTGGGCTGGGTTGCCGCGGGCCCGCCCCCTGGTCGGGAGGGGCGGACTCGCACCCGAGGCCCGTTTCCTCCTCCGGAAGCCATTCGCGTCCGCCCCAGGGGCCAAGGGCGCGCGAGCCGCCTCCTCTCGTCCCCTTCGCCTGAGTTGCGGACTGGAGGCCGCGCCCCTGTTGTGCACATCGCTGGCCTTGGCTCGCCCTGGGTGTCCGCTGCCGCCGCCAGCCGCCCTCCTGAGCACCAAGCCCCTCCGATTTATGGTATACTTTAAAACACACCTTCTCTCAACCCAAGCTCACACCTGACTGACTGCACAAACAAGTTGAAACTTGTCACCCACTGTTACTAAGGTTTGCCGCACCGTTTCCTGTATTGAAGATCCTGCCTTTCCATTGGCTGGCACTCGGCAGCAGCATTCACTGTATTTTTTTTATCACAACGGCTCTCCGTATCACACATTGCTTCTGGTATAGCAATTTCTGTCACATAAAAACATTATAGTGTGTCCTCAGCTACCTGATTCACCAGATCTGACACCGAGCAACTTCTGGCTTCTTCCCCAAAGTCAAAATGATTCAAGACATCAAGACAGCCACGACAGCGCTACTAAAGACACTCACGAAACAGGACTTCCAGAACTGCTTCAGAAAGTGGCAAGAATGATGGGATAAGTGTGTTCGAACTAAGAGGGAGTATTTTGAGGGGGATTAATGGCAATGTGTCTTTTACTGCATAAATTTTTTTAAAACATTCACCGTACTTTTTTATCACACCTCATCATATAAATCTGTGTCAATAAGTATACAATGTATAAAGATGTAATTTGTGACCCAAGGAGACCCAAGGCCCTTCTCTACCCCTCAGCACTCAACCTTGAAAACATCTACGGGAGACCCCTAATCACAGGTGATTCAGCCTGGGGCACTGTGAGTGCAAGATTTGTGTTGCCACTTCCTTTACCTGTTTCTGTGACTTTATTTTTAAGATTCCACAGTCTTCTAAAAAGTTTGTAATTCTTATATTGAGTTTCATTCATCATTTTGTATTTTTAGTTTACTTTAAACTTTTCCTATTTGGCACAGAGGAAACTTCTCTTTTTGTTGTTTTGAACCTTAGATATATTGTGATTTTTAAGTCCTGAGTTTGCTCTGCCTCTCTTAATATTTTTATTTGTACTCATTTAACATTTTGATTCATTTGTAATATTTTACTACTTTTTCATTTTGTCTTTATGCTTTTTTATAGTTTACACAGTTTTACAGTCAAGAATTTGTTGGCTTGCATGCATAAATGAGAGGGGATAGAATTCAGAAACGTGTATGCTTGAAGGGTTGGCAAAGCTGACTGCTTCTAAATCTCAAACAGGAGGAAGTGAGACTGAAACACGTTTTGATGGTAGAAGCCCAAAGACAGCCGGGTGGCAATGAACTGATTCAGGATGCTCAGAGCCTTCCCATCTGAGCCTGAGAACCCCACAGTGATCACCATTTCAGTGATAAAGAAGGACATGGGGTGGTAACACAATAAATGAATCTTGATAAGAACGTCTAGGAAAAAACTCTGGGATTAGCTATAGGTATAAGGAACATAATGGGATAAACCTACTAAAATTTTCACAGAAATGTGTGGCCTGATAAACCACGAATGGACTTTAAAAAAGAAAAATGTCCATAAGAGCCTTTACAAACCTCAGGCTACCAAACAGAATGGCAGCAAAAGCTACTCACACCTCACAAAGATGGAGACTCCCCAGTAACTGCTTCAAATGTTGCCATGGAGAGTGAAGGACAAGGAGGAACTTGGCAGGACAGAGCAGGAACCATGGAGACCAACAGATGAGACTTGCTCTCAGAAAGCAGGATCAAAGTCTGATGGAGAAAGTTCTCTCAGCCCCTGGCTGGGGTTGTCACCCTGCTACCACTGGCAACCATGCTTGCTTTGAACCTGTGACTACAGGTACCTCCTAATTCACCCTGTTTGAAATGGAGTGTTAGTCTGTTCTGCTGTCTCTGCTCCAGCACTGAAAACTGGGAGAGCTGGGGAGCTGGCAAATCACTTTGTCTTGCTTTAGCTCAAAAGTCACAGAACCATGAGGGGCCTCATTTAGATGTGATGGAGAAGAGTGCACAATGGCCTAGCAGCTGCATGAGATTTAAACCATGTCTCCTTCTGCAAGGGGTGAGTGGGTCTGGATGTGAGAGGAAAAGTGACACAGGAATTTGGGGACCCTACCGAGAGCACTGGGAGAGATTGGCCGCTGTTCACCTATTTCCTTTGCCTCCTGCATACACAGCTAAGTGACGTTTCCCAGCCTCCTCTGCAGCTTTCTGTGGCCATGTGACTAACCCTGGCCAATGGAATGTGGACAGAAGCGGTCTCTGCCGCTTGCAGTTCTGATCCAGAAAAGCCCCTATGAAATCTTCTGTGGTCTCTTTCCACTTTCTGCTGGCTGGGTGGCAGAGGCCAGGGCATGCCTGGCAGCTACAGGCTGAAGTCAGCAGGGCACTGTGTCAGCCTGAGTCCAAATGGCCATGGATGGCCGAGCAACCCCATCCAAGCCTGCTGCCTCAAGGTAACCACCAGTCAATGTAGGGAGAACCTGAACTTTGCCCAAGAGAGAAAGAAACTTCAAAGGTTTCAAACCTCTGACACCGTAGAATATCTGCTAAAGCACTAGCATCGCCTGAAATACAAGAACTTAATACGAATCAGCATGTTGTAAAGGGTGGCAGCTGTAAGTATCCAGTTTGAAGCAGCTGGATGAGGAAATTTCACTGCTGATTGGGAAGACCATGTAGCCATTAGAAATAATGACGTAAAGTAACATTTAATGACTTGAAAACATTTCTGTGCTATGCTAATAATGGGGGGAAATTAGGTTAGAAAAAAAAATGCAGCATAATCCCACTTCTGACTGGCTCTGAGAACCCTCTAGAAGGATGTTCACTACAGAATTACCAGTGAGGAAGGTGGGAGTTTGCTGGTCATTTCTTCTCCCACCATGTATTTTTCAGGGTTGATTTATTTTTCACAATGATTATATTTTGTTTCTAATATAAAAACAATAAGGCTGGGCCAGCTGAGTGGCGCGTTGGTTAAGAGTTGGCTTGGGACGCCAGCTCTGAGCAGCAGGGCCCCGGTTCAGATCCCACATGAGGGCCAGTGATGCTGCGCCCTCTACAGCTAAGATGGTGAACAACAGCTCAACCTGGAGTTGGGCTGCCGTGAGTCGCCGGCGATGACATAGGCTGCAGTGGGGCTGCACTGAGCTTCGTGAGTGGCTGGCAGCCAGCGTGAGTGGCTGGCAACTATCGTGAGCCGCAGCAAGCAGCCATCCAATGGGCCAGCAAGTAACTGCCTCACCTGGGAAAAGCACAATGATAATACCAACATGGGCCAGTGAAGGGACAACCTCCACAACCAGACTGAAGAACAAAAGGACAGCAACTTGTCTGTTCCCCTTCCCAATTCTTCAATTTAAAAAAAACAAAAACAAAAAAAACCAAGGGGCCAGCCAAGTGGCACGGTGGTTAAGCGCTGACTTGGGAAGCCAGCGGCCCAGGTTCGGGTCCACATATGAGGGCCAGTGACACTGCCCTCAAAAAAAAAAAAAAAAAAAATAAGGCTATGTTTGAACATTAACTTTTAATTACCCTCCAGTTGACCCTGTAATGTCCCTTTCATCTCCCTTGAGAGATTTTCCCCATCCCTTTCAATATGGAATTTCCTAAAAACATTACTTCAAGGGAGTCAGAAAACCTCTGGGTGAGAAGGCCCCTCCGAAGACAATAAGTCTTCTTCTCCAGGCGTGGCTCACCTGCACTTTTCACAGCACACATTTCCACCAGTTTACAGGAGGTGACAGGACCTACCTTCCCAGTCTCTGCTGCCCCTAAACCTGGGGCTTCCAGCAGGCCCTGCATGCAGACCTCCAAGAGGGGAGGGGCCTGTCCCTCAGGCCCCAGGCTGACGTCTGAAGGAAGCAGTGAGGGGCGGGGAGGACACACAGTAGGGAGCCACAGGTCCACTGGTGTGTCCAGCACTGAGCTAACGGTCTTCCTCCCAGCCAGGGTCACAGAACCGCCCTCTGCCTACACAGACCTCTCCGTTATGAGGACAGTGGAAGGGATGTCCAGGGTTAGGATTCCTCCCATTGGGGTTTAGGTCCCAGCTGACTACATATTTGCTAAATGGCCGCCATAAAAATTGTGGGGTTTTGAGCAGAGGGGTGAGCCAGATGAACTAGAGTTTTAGGAAAATTAATCTGACCATAACATCCACTGCAGTTAGGAAGAGGCTAGAAGCTGAACCCCTATTTTAAAGGCTATGGCAGGAATACTGATGTGCCTGATGAAGACGGAAACAGACAGGATGGCTCTGTACCCCATGGGACCCTGGCGAGTGTACCCAGCCCCTCAGCACCCAACAGAGTCCACACACAAAGGGAAGAAACACTGAGACCTCTCCAGGTACACCAAACAGAGCACATTTAATACAGGAAGCTGGTCACAAAGGTATGGAAAGAACTAGAAGGGAACAGAGGAGGAGGCGAGGGTAGGGCCAAGGAAGAAGGGAGAACAGCTAGAGGTCAGATGTGAACGCTGCATCCGTGAGTCTACTTAGTCTGCTGCTCAGTTAGGGGTTGTTGTGTTGGTTCCAAAACCGGAAAAAGGGCCTCCTGTGAGAGCTGCTCAAGTCCCAGGTGCCCCCTGTGAGTCCCAGAATCAGGAAGCTCTTCTCCTCCAACCTCTCAGCTCCCACCAGTGCCTGCTATTGGCAGAACTTAACAGGAAGGGAGCTGGCGAGGAGCCATACTGCCTGCCCCACAGTAGAAAGCAGAGCACAGAGGTAGGGTGAGGGCCGGGGGCCAATAAATAGCCAGCACCCAGCCTGCACGCTCACCCTGTGTTAACGAATGTCCTTCTTGGAGGACACATGCAGGGCAGTGGTGAGGAGGGGGGCCTCGGAAGGCAGGGGGTTCCAGCCCTTGGCCTCAAGGAAAATCCTAGAGAGATTTTAGAATTCAGGAAACAGCAAAATTGTTCCTCTGACTATGGTAATCGTATCACTAGTGAAATGACCAACGTGGAGCCAGATAAAGCCCAACAGGCACTCCCTCCAGAAGGCTCTGTCTGCTCCACTAATAACAGCATCTTTCTCCTGTTGACAGGGTGCTGTTAGCACAGCTGGTACCACTGAGCAGAATTTTAAAGGTACCCTGTTAGGCAAGGCTGGAGGAAGAAGTCACGAGAGACCAAAATTGGTCTATTAGAATTTATTTGGCATGTTTGAACTGGGGGAGGTCAGGCTAGAAAAGACCATAACCTGTTGGAGCAAAAAGGGGTATGGAGTTTTATAGGAGGGGGTAAAAGAGGCTGTTCCCCCTTCAATACTTGGGGGATGGGAAGGGAGGGTTCGTTGCATTGTCTCTCAAAAAAGGGTTTCAGGTGTGAACAAGCCCTCCGGTTCCACATCCTGGCCCCCAGGTCACCATCTGGACTGCTCAGGCCCACTGATCATAAGCCCCTTGGAGACAAATACAAGCCAGCATTACAAGGTACAATGCAAGACAAGATGGCTTTTGGGATAAGGTTTCTGCCCCTGACCTAAATATGGCCTAACATACCACCTCTGGAGTGATGAACTGTAAAAAGACATGGCCTCTGGGAAGGTAAATTAGGACAGGCAGCCCCTTTGAGCTGATGAATTAGATAGAGGCGTGTGTTCCTCAGTGCCAGGCCAGGCTGGATGTGGGTCCTGCTCAGTACCCGATGGTAGGACATCCCTGCACAGCGGTAGGTTGCAGCCCACCTGTTTTAATACGCTACTGTCTTCTCAGCCCCTTGCAAGTATTATCTCATGTAATCCTCACAACAGTCCACAAAATAAGCAGTTTTTACCCGGCTTACAGACACAGAGAAACTAAATGGCTTGCTGCTGGTTATATACCGAGTGAGTGACTGTATTGCTGGTAGAGACTTGAAACCTGACAACCGCCCCTAAATGATAATACTGAGAGCCTATGACAGGGCAGACGTGGTAGTCAGACCTGTGCTCCTATGGCCACAGCCGATTTTCATAACAGAATAACAGCTATTAGTACCTTCGATTCCTGGGCTAAGGGCACGCAGCTGGACAGCTTGGGCACCAGGCCCGGGGGGAGCGCCCCGCCTGCGTGCATGGCACCCTTTTAGCTGATTTTTGTACGAGTTATTGCCTGGCTCACAGGAGGCCCAAGCCCAGTCAGGTCTGATGTGACAAGGGGGCAGGACAGGGAAAGGTGAAGCTGGGACTGCCCAAGGGTTTCTGTGGTGAAATGACAAGCCCCTTTGCTCTGGTTCCTCCGTGTTCCAGGGAACAAGCTGGCATTACCTTCATTCACACTGACGGGCCTCTGACGCCCCCACTCACTGCAGACAATGCAGAAGAACCCCAATGGTTTAGCCAGCTGGTCTGCCAGGTCCCAGGCCTCACCACTTATCCCTCTGTGAAAACAGCTCCTGAGTGACAGCTCCAAAGATGTAAAGGGAGCCGCGAGGTCCGTGGGAAGGCAGGCAGCCGGGTCCCCATCTGTCCCAGTGAGCTCTCGGGTGGGTTCATCTTCATAACTTCATAACGGTTTTATTAAATAAATGTAAACAGTGACTATTTCCTCCATGGAGCCAAAACGCCTGCGAACCAGAGAGAGAGAGAGAGAGAGAGAGAGAGAGAGAGAGAGAGAGAGAGAGAGAGGTGTCCATACTCAGGGTTGAGGCGATGACGGGCGGCAGGCGCTGCAGTGCTGAGCTAGCTGCTCTAAGGCTAGAATGCCCTCTTCGGGTGTGAAATGATGCCGGCAAGCGCAGGCGTTCTTTTCTGTGACAGGAGAGGCAAACCATCAGAGAGGGAGTCAGAGAAACCACATCTGACGGTGCCCTAACGGAGAGAGCTGCAGAGCGTTCTTCACACAGATGAAAATGTGTAAAGGCAAAACCAAAATTAACTCACACCTTGAAAAGGCAGAGACTGACAGAGTCTAGAACCAGAAATCCCTTCACAGCTACCCCACACGCACCCTTCTCACTCCACAATGCACTTGCACTTGGTACCAAGCATGCACCTTAGGCTTCTCATCACAGGCAGTACTAGACGGCATCATTTGTGCAGGGACATTGCTCTCATCTCGACTGTGTGTAGTGGGAGACATTTAAGGTCTAACCCTCTCCCTTTCAGGCCTACCAATGGCAGCAGTTGTCCAGGGCTCCCTCCAAGACCAGCAGTGTGTCTGGAACCCAGGAAATTGCAGGGTAAGTTACCATTTGCCGTCAGGCTGCAAAATGTGGCATCAAAAGATTAATCCAAGAGAAGAATCAAAAGCAGCGTGAGGCAGTCTCCAAAGGGCTCGGCAAAACAGGAGAGAAGCCACGGGTCAGGCCATCAATCAAAACCTGGGGGCCTGGCAAGCACAGTCTTGGAGGCTGAGCACGGGGCCCGGGAGCCCATTGCAGACTGCCAAGGCTGCCCTGCAGAGGAGCCAGGCTGCACTCCTGCTCCAAAGTGGGCTGCGGCTGCACACGCCCGCATCCCTCTGCTTGTCCCTATGCAGCGCTGGGCTTGGTGACAGCACATTAGTGACAAGTCTCAGAAAACAGTGATGACAACACAACAGTAACTGAGGTTAAGGACTGGAAACAGAAGAGGGAAAGATGGGAAGTGGGAGAAGAAGCAAAACAACCACAGCAGCTGCTAAGTATGTACAAGTTTGTGACACATCACTAATGATTCCCAAATCCAAAAGCCTCTGAGAAGCAGGAGCCTCCCATACCATCTGACCTGACTCGGCTCATATAGTGGCCAACCGCGTGTGCACGGCCCGCGAGTGGGGTGAGTCTTTACTTACCCCACTGAGTGAAGGGAACAAGGTCTATTCTGCTGCAGAAACACTCGTGTGACCTGGATTGGGGTGTGAGGGACAAGCTATAAGGCAAACTGAGGTAGCAGGCAGGACAGATGGCAGGGACAGTATCAGCAAGGTGAGGATAAAGCAACTCTTTACACATAAATAGTACAGACTATCATGAGTTCTCATGTAAATAATCATGTCAGACAATTTACCACAATTCTACACTGAGAGCTGATATGATCCCACAGGAAGGACACAGAGATCCAGGGAGGTTAAAGGTCCCTGACCCCTATTCCAATTTCTTTCCATCTGGCCACTCAGCCAGTCTTCGTCAGCCGTCACTTATCCACGATGAAGAGTAAACTGAAGTATTCCGATCACAATTTTAATGAACGTGCATTTGCAGTGTATCAGCCCTTCCAGTGGAAGACGCGTTTGTCTGGTGGTTTCAGCACTCACGTTGCATCATGAGAAGAGATGAACACCATGGGCGGCGGAATGTGGGAGGTGCTGGGAGCAGCAGCAGAGTCAAGGGCTGGCTTGGGGCTGCAGCAGCCCTGACAAACATCATGCTTCATCAGTCCTCGAAAGTCACTCCAAATTAAAATCATGATAATGTGCTTTGATATGCACAGCTGACATTTTTCTTATGGAATGCGTGAATGGCAGCTCCTTTAGAAATGTTTGCCACTTGTACCGACCTTGAACATGCAGCCTGTTAGAGTGTGCTGCAGGCAAAGCAACTTTCAGACAGATGCCCATCCTCCCCTTTTCTAACCCAGGTGCTGTCTGAGCCTCTCCATGTAGCGTTTCAGGAGCCATCCCTGGTTGAGAAGCCATTGTCCTATGTCCCATGTGGTTATATCACACGTTATTTTAAACCCATGCAATTGAATAAGTCTTTATTCCTACTATGGGTGTAACACAAATGATAAGAAGATACATACAAGATCAGACAATTAAGTTCACAAACTCATCCTAGAAAAAGTGCTACATACCTCATTGCTGAATATCGTTATGGTCACCTTCGAAGTACTCCCCTTGGGAAGCTATGCACCCAGCCAGCGCCTAGGCCACCCTTCAAAGCAATTTTGGAACTCTTTCTGGAATGGCCATCAGAGCTGTCATCCTTATACCCTTAATGTCCTGAATGTCATCAAAATGTCTCCCTCTCAATATTTATCTTCAGATAAAGAAAGAAGTCATTGGGGGCCAGATCACGTGAGTAGGGGGGCTGTTCCAATACAGTAATTTGTTTAATAGCTAAAAACTCCCTCACAGACAGTGCCGTGTGAGCGGGTGCATTGTCATGATACAAGAGCTGTGAATTGTTAGTGAAAATTCAGGTAGTCTAACTTTTTGCAGCCTTTCAGCACTTCCAAATAGTAAACTTGGTTAGCTGTCTGTCCAGTTGGTATAAATTCATAATGAACAATCCTTCTTTTTTTTTTTTAGGGCAGTGTCACTGGCCCTCTTATGTAGGACCGAACCGGGGCCGCTGGCTTCCCAAGCCAGCGCTTAACCACCGTGCCACTCGGCCGGCCCTTCAACAATCTTTCTGATATCAAAAAAGTTTGCAACATCTTTGCAACAAGTTCGTAAACTTAATTGTCACACCTCAGAAGACAAGGCCTGCCCTCACAAAATTCATCCCAGACTAACGCAAAGGCATAAGCAAGAAGAGTATGCTTCTCGCCACTAAATTTCTGGTTGACTCACCTCTTCACCGGCTCTGTAATGATTATAGGTTTTCATTTTATTGGAAAAGGCAGTGCTCTAATTTGGATAGGATATTGTTTCTTTGGGGGAAAAAAATTTTTTGTTCATTAAAAAGCAGAATAAAATTTTAAAAGCCGTGTCAATATAAACTTAGCCCAAGATTACTCTCAGCCTAAGAAAAGCATCCCCTTGTGGCATCTCAGGTTTCCACTGAACCCTGTTCTGCCTCTGCAAACAGGAAAAACAGGGAGAGCTATCAACACCTTTTCTGATCTATCATCTTGTGCTTTTCAAGAAAGTCTCATAGCCTTAACATACAATAAATATTTGAATGAATATAATTAGATAATCTCAAATCATAAAGTCAAGAAAATACAACACAACAGCAGTTCGATGCCCAGCCAGAGCTGAGCTGCCATTAAGCTGCCAACAGGTGGCAGGACGGCTCAGCTAAAAAAAAAAAAAAAATACAACAGTTGGCTTAAAATGACAGAAATTGTCAAGTTTTCTGTTCAACTTACTAGTTAAGTCCAGTAAAGAGAGACCCACAAAAGCTGCATGGCCCAAAAAAAATGTATACAATGGACACTTTGGTCAACGTTGCTAAAACAGTAGTTCGCTGTCATCAGAAGTGTCTGGATGCTGATGGTGACCTCTTTGAGCCTCTCTTGTCACTACAGGAGTCAAATGTGACTTGTATTCATCTTTTGTTATTGGTATACATTGAGTATTACAATTTTAATACAGTTTTCCTTTCTTAAAATGTGCACACATGTTTTTTGGCACCCTCTGTAGTTCAGAACTCACCCCAAGGCCAGTTAGCCAGCTGGGTAGAGGATGAGGCCATGAACGCCGGATCAGTGTGTGACACCCCCCCTGCATCATGGCCCCCAGGCAGCTGTTGAACTCCCCCAGATGGGAACCGTGTGTCCTGCACTGCAGGGCTGCCCAGGGAAGGAATGCCCAGGAAATCAACACACAAATTCTACAAATGGAACACTGGTGTCTCTCTTCTAGGTAAGGACAGCACATTTTATATACAGGCATGGAAATCAATGCTTGAGTAAATTATTCAAAATTATTATAGCTAGGAGTAAATACTGCAATGGATAAAGTATAAATAAAAGGATTTCTTCTTTCTCCTTCCACCTATCCATTCATCCATCCATCCATTCTATAAAGTATTCACTGAGCACCTATTGGGTGCCACTTACTTCTAAATGATTCTGGTGTATCGCATGTGCCAATCATTCTGATGAAATGACATCCAGAAGTTTCAGAAGAATTCATTCACTTTTGCCCACTGAGCTAATGGTTTCTAGAGGGTGTGGACAGCATTCTCCATGTTGTCTTATCTTAAAGAGCTCCCAGAGTATCTGGCAATGCAGTTTGTGCCTCTCAGGGAACATTTGAACTAAACTGAACTTCTAAAACTCTTGATTGGTTTCAAAAGATATAAAAATAGCCGTGGTTAATCTACACACTGGATTACTCAATCTAAAATATAATAAAGAGTTTACTTCAATTCGGTGAGAGTGAATTAAACCATGAGCCTACGCTGAGCTGGAGGTGTTTCCTCCAGAGAAAAAGCAGGTTAAACACATAACAAATTGTAACAGAAGAAGGGGCGGGGGTGGAGAGATGATCCCAGAGGATCATCTGGAGAGGCTGGGAAGTCTTACTGGCCAGATGGTAAATGAAGGCTAACATTTTGATGTGCCGCAATGGGGGCAAAGATCCTACACTCCATCCCAGTGGGCAGAAGGATATGGGCAATAAAAGGGCAGGGCGTCCATTTCAGGGATGGCGGGGCCAGCTGATGGAGGGCCTGGAAAGGAACGTTAAGCATCTGCTTGCAGGACAGCAATGGGTCCTTGTACAGAGGAACAAACAATACCCTAATCAGTCCTGTGTGTGAGCACGACCCTCTGACAGCAGTGTGCAGGCCTGACTGGGAGCAAGAAATACTGACACAATCAAGTGTCAGGCCCGGAGAGACATGGGGTCACCTGCAGTGCCTCCTGAGGGGCCATTCTAGGAGTGGCAGTGAAGCTCCCAGGGTTGCGTAAACCACGTAGAAGGAGCATCAGTCTTCCTTAGGTCTTCCCGTGAGACTGGATGATCCTTGGGAACAATCTAATTCATCCTTAAATCCCATCCTGTGCACACCACAGTGCCATGTATACAGCAGGTGCTAAAACATGTTTTGAACTAAGGAATAAATAGAACAGAAAGATTAAATGGATAAGTTAATGTCTCTAGAAGAGAATTCTATAACCAGACAAAGGGAATCAAAAAGATTGGTAAGAGTCAAGGTAAATTAAGGCCCCAAATCTACTGTTGGAATTGAATGCAGATTATCAGCTGCCCAAGAACAGCCATCTCACATGTCACTATGCCTGGCCTGTGGCTACATTAAAAAGCATTAGGGAAATCTTAATGTGGTGGGCTAACTAAGCAGCTCCCCACCACCCGTCCACTGAGAAACTTTAAAGTGTTCTTTCCTATAGAAATGAAATGTTAAATCTTCTCCCTAGTTCCTTAGTTTCTTAGCTCTCGGTTTTGATTATTTTTCTAACCAAACTGTGAATCCTAGACTAAAGATTGCTCCTAGCCTGAATCATAGAATTCTCCTATCCCCCTGTTTTATTGTTTGTTTGTTGTTTTGGGTTTTTTTAGCTGAGGCATCCTACCACCTGTTGGCAGCTCAGCAGCAGCTCAGCTCTGGCTGGGCATTGAACTGCTGTTGCTCAGAGCTCAGCTCGTACTCTTGAGCAAGCTTGTAACTAACAGAGCCACTCCAAAGGCCCTATCCCCTTGCTTCTTGATTGCTTTGTAAATCAGTTTCTTAATCCTAAACAATAGAAGTCTCCTATCCCTGCTTCAGATAACTACTTGAAAGCCTGTGACTTCCCAATATCCCCCAGGCCAATAAGCCTAATGATTCTTTCCAAACCCATTCTGGGCCCAGACAACTGACTTCACCTGAGTGACGGGCTGAATAACCACAGGTTTCAGAAGAGCTAACAGATTTATTAATTAAAATCTATTTTTCCTCATTCAGGGGCCTTAGGGATACCGATGATACCCCAACAAGATTGCCAGTCACAACCAAAGCCAGCGCAGTCTTTCAGGCAGAGCTCGAGAACCCTTCCTCTCATCTGAGATCAGCTAGGGTGAGAGTTCCATGAACCCCAATAGGGGAGGGACAGCTCTATGCCCCTGCCCAGCAGGAAGCAGATACAGAAGAAGAGATTTCCTGTCCTTCAACTTCCCATAGAGATTTTTATGGGGATCACATCTCTCAAGGGGAAAAGCAGGCAGGTAGTTAGAGGCAGGCATTGGGTCTCTGCATTCCTGCACATCCCACAGAATGTGACCACCCAGGGGACCTCCCCTCTGCACCCAAAACTTCCAATCAAGTGGTCCCATGCCCAGAGGGGAACAGCCCATTCTAGAGAAAGGGGATAAAAACTCCAAGTCCTGAGAGGTCCACCTTGCTCTTTTTGACCGCTTCTTCCCTTTTTGAGCCCCTTTCTCCCTTTTTTGAGCCTTTTGAGCCTCGCTCTTTGGAATGTAACTTCTCTTCTAATAATGGACCCTTGAGCCATCCTCTACTGCTCGGGCCTACTTCTACTTCTTTGAGATGTACAAGCTCTTCTAATAAACTACTTTTACCTCAGTATCTCATTCAATTCTTTGCTCGAGTTGCCAAGGACCTGGACTTTGCACCAAGAAGGGCCCACTCTCCGACAACATTAAGAATGTATGAGGGCTGGCCGAGTGGCGCCATGGTTAAGCGCCGGCTTGGGAAGCCAGCGGCCCCGGTTCGGTGCCACATATGACGGCCAGTGACACTGCCCTCAAAAAAAAAAAAAATACATAAAAAGAATGTATGTAGTTGCTAGAAAAGTAGATCTTATCAGAAGAAAACAAATGTTTTGTAACTATGTAAGATGACAGATATTAACTAGATCTATCGTGGTGACCATTTCACAATATAAGAGTATACAGATACCAAATCATTATGTTGTACACCTGAAACTAACATAATAGCGCTTTCAATTAAACTTGAATTTTTAAAAATTGTACTGAAGTACGCAAACTATTTTTCATCAGAGGATCTGTAATCACAAAACAGCTTTCACAATTCTAAGTTTCCAGTGTATTAAAAACAGGAGAACCCAAATTTATCTCTGTATTTACTCTTTTTCTCACTCTCCCACTGTAAAATTGTGCTCCTTTTCTTGTCAGTATTTGAGTGAGATAAGGCATCCTTTCATTTACAAATGTAAAACACATCTTCTCCTGTTTCAAAAATAACACCTAATAATTATGCCAAATCATCTTATCAATCCACTCACAAGTTAAGAGACGACAGGCATGAAAAGGAAAAGTTAAGTTGCTGTGCACGTCTCAAAACTAAATTTAAATTCAGATCCCACATTCCGAACACAATTCACTCACTAAACTTGATATTTCACCTTCCAACCTGTGAAAGCAATCAGTCTCCATTCAGGGACACCTGTCAAAACGCACGTTTCTATTTCTGGTCGATTTGTTCACCTGGATGAACTTCATCATGTTCATGATTAATATCAATCCTGGATATGAAGAACCCAGGGGAGTTAAAGCACCTACTGCACTCAGGCAGCTGGCTGCAGGGAGCTGACGGACCTCCAGAAATGGAACCACGAGGGTTAGGGGAGGAGGCAGAATGAAACCCCAGAGAGCAGGGAGAGGAAATGTGCACAGTAGCTCAAATCCTGGACTATCCCAATCTCCAGGATGAACATCCCAGAATCCCAGAGCTGTATGGGTTCCCACACATCAGCCAATACAGCCCCCTCCCACATACAGACCCCTCACTACACTAACCACAGTGTCTCCCAACTCTAACTCAAACGCTTCTGATGGCAAAAAGCTCACTGACTTTCAAGGCAACCTGTTCAACAACTTTTATTTTTAGCAAGTTTTTCTCTAAATTAAGTAAAAAATTGATACCTTATCAGTGTGTGGCTCTAATTCTAATTCTGGGCCAAGGGGGCACTCTATACATGTTGAACGAATGAATAGTGAATAAACAAATGGACTCTCAAAGATCAATTGACTGTATGACAAAAGTTACTGCTTGAAATTTTAAGTTTGTAAAGAGCCGTGATGGCTCAAAAAAATAAACAAGGATCTGCTTCGATTCATTTCATGTTTCCTAAGCCGGATGAATTACGCAGAAGTATGGAATAAAGCATGGCCTGATAGAAGCAGCTCCACGTAAGAGGACACAGATTGTCATACTCGCTATGCTGCTATGTCCCTCACTTTTCACACCTGTGAAATCAGCAGGCCTGACTCTGAAGGTCTTGCCTTTAGTTCATAAAAAACGCAACCCTGTGAAGTGCAATAAACTGAAGCGCCATGAAACGAGGTACGTGACATACAGTTCTCAGCAGCTGCGCTTGGGAAATGCACTTTATGTGCCCCCTGCCAGAACGCCTGACTCTATGCCACCGAGGGGGTGTGGGAGAGAGCAGTAACTCTGAATCTCAGCTTTGAGGGAGGGGGAATGACAAGTATAAATCCCTACCTCACAAAGGTTTGGGGAGCATGTCATCAAAGGAATTCCCTGGCACTTTGTGAAGTCTGAAAACTTGCAAGGTTAATATTCCCTCCCGGGGGTGGTAGAGTGGCGTGTTGGTTAAGAGTTGGCATGGGACGCCAGCTCTGAGCAGCAGGGTCCCGGTTCGGATCCCACATGAGGGCCAGTGACACTGTGCCCTCTACAGCTAAGATAGTGAACCCAGCTCGACCTGGAGCTGGGTTGCCATGAGTCCCTGGTGATGGTGTGGGCTGCAGTGGGGGTGGCCGGCAGCTGGCATACGTTTTGATGAGCAGCTGTAATGGGGCTGTCCAATGGCTGGCAAGTGACTGCCTCACCCGGAAAGAGCGCAATGATAATACCAACATAGGCCAATGAAGTGATGTCCTCCACAACTAGACTGAAGAACAAAAAGACAGCAACTTGTCTGTTCCCTTTCCTGGATTTCCCACCGCTGTTCCCCTCCCCTAATTCCCCAATAAAATCTAAATATATATATATTCCCTCCCGGAAACAGTGACTCACTTCAAGGTGCGTTCACACCTTTAATCTCTGGATCCTCAGGCAGCTCTACCGGTACCAAAAGCCATAATTACTCTCCCCATTTTTCTTTAATCTTCTTTGTAAAATGAGGAAACTGAGGCTAAGGTCCCAGAGCTTAGAAAGCCGATCCAGGTGTCTTCTCACTCAGTGACATGGATTCTCAGCTGACCCTCAAAGGACTTCCTGTGTTATATCTGAATATAATAAAATGAAATTTCTTTTAAAACATTCCACTAGTCATACTTTCATCAAATCAAACTGGTATTTCCATATCACTCCAAATTATTTAGATTTGGCTTAGTAAAAATAGCAACTTAAGGTTATTTAGAGCTTACCCTCTCTTAGGCACTAGACTGGGTGCATCACATCCGGACACATTTAAACCCACAACAACCCTATGAGGTTCCTGTCATTGTCCCCATTTTACAAATGAGGAAACTGAGGCACGACTAAGTCCAGGATTGAGACGCAGGCAGACTGTCCCCAAACCCCAATGTTAGGGCCCTAGTATTACCCAAATCTCATTTTCCAAGTGACCATACATCCTGCAAAGTGCTTCCACAAACACCAGATCTGTGAGACAGGGTCACTCTGTGCTCGCCTGGCTGAAGAAACCGAGGCTGGGAGCTGCTAAGGGATGTATCTGAAGTTACCCGGCAGGGACGGCAGGGGAATGCTCCCTGACTCCAAATCACATTCTCTGCCGAAAGTCTCAAACGCCTTTGCTTGTAAAGAGTGAGATGGTAGGAGACGTCCCGCCATTCTTTTTTTTTTTTTTTTAAAGCAACCATCCACTTACTGGCCTCAGTGTCAACACGAAGTTGACAGCGCGACCCGGCCCTCTCTCCTGCGCCCGGGTGCGGGTCACTGTCGCCGAGTCAGAAGTGGGCGGTGAAACTGCAGAGCAGCCCTTTGGGGAGATGCCGGCACCACCTTCCTCACCCCACCCCCTGGTTCCTGATGGGGCTGAATCTGAATCTCGGGACGAGGGGTGTCGGCTAGCGGGAGCCGGACGGGCCCTGTCCGGCGGGTGGAGGCGGAGGGCGCACGGCCGCGGGAGGCTCGGGCGGCGCTGGGTCCCTGGACTGATCCAAATTCCCGCACACTGCTGCCGCCTTTCTTGCCCACCAGGACCCTCCACGGGGGCGTGTCGGACGTGCCCACGCTCGCCGGGGTCTCAGCACCCACCCAGCTCGGCTCGGCGTGGGCTGGCCGCCCGAGACCCCACTCCTCTCGCAACTCCGCGCGCCCTGTGCCCTGCCTCAGTTTCTCTCTCCGCAAAAGGGGTGCACCGAACCCAAGGCGTTAACAGAGGCAAAGATCAGCCCTACACGGCTTCCAGAGGCGTAGCGCGCCCTCCCCGCCCGGACCCTGGTCCCGCAGAGCCGCGCTCCGGCGCCCTACCTGCGCAGTGGCCCCCGCCGCCACCCGCCGGGGTGCCCTGGGGACCCCCGGCCCGCACGCGGCCCGCGGGCTGCTCCAGCTTCGCGGCGGTAGGCGGCTCTGCGAGCCCGAGGACCGCGCCGGGCAGCGAGTGCACGGAGGGACGGGAAGTGGGGAGGGGGCCGGCGAGCGGGCCAGCGGCTTCCTCCTCCCCGCCGACGGGCCGCTTCCTTTCCAGCTTCTGCCCCTCGCACGCGAGTGCGCACACGCACGGACACGCGCGCACACGCGCGCGCCTGGGGCGGGGCCGGTGGGCCCACAGCCTGTCTCCGAACTCTGCAAGTTTGCTGTTCACTCTGGCTCATTTGTGGCCGACGAGGGGGGAAGTGCGGTGGGGGAACCGGTGTCCAGAGAAGGGGAGGCCTTCCGGGCGGGTCTCCCAGGGCGCCTCCCAGACGCGAAATTAGGGAAGTGACCGAAGGGTGGATGGAAGAGATGGAGGGGATGAGAGGGACTCGTTTATACAAGGTGGGGAGAAAGCGGGGCGAGGGCAGACCGCACTGGGAAAGAGACGGTGGGAGTATTCAAAAGTGAAATAGGAACCCAACTTTCTGAATCTTCTGGCAGCGCCAGGACTGCCCCCAGAGCCTTCTCCCCACGTTGGGCATCCGTCCCAGGACGCAGACCGCGCGTGGTCCACGCCGACCTCCTAGGCTGCTAGCTCACGTCTTTCACCTATTCTCTTTGCTTCATGCAAGGAAGCTACTGGAGCATGCCCCAGGTAGCTCCTGATAGACACCTGCATATAAAACTATAAATAACAACATACAGTACAGTATGCAAGAGCCACAGACTTGGCACAAAATATGTTGCAGAAGTTCAGGGTTTAGAGGGAGTCTTATGAGGACGAAAGCTCAGGAAGACTGTCAGAGCAATGGGAAAGATCTCAGTAGACCCAGAGGAGGGCCAAGGTCGTTCAAAAGACAAGAACTTTGCAAGTGAAAACACACAGAGTGCTTAAAAGAGTGTATGTGGTGGGGGGACATAAGGGATATTAAGGATGTGGGATGTGGTTGGGGGGTTAGGGGACATAAAGTTGGATCAGGCTGAATTCAGTGATATTGAGTACTGAGCAGAAGCCTGAGTTCAGAGCTGTAGTCTGGCAGATTAGAAAGGGTTCTAACAATCTGGTTAGTTGACTGAAACATGGAGCACGAGGTGACCTACTCAATGAAGTGGGAATGCCAGCACTGCCATTGTATACTGTACAGGAAGTGTCAGAGGCCTGGGGAGATTGGAATATTTAGAGGGGGGCTATCATGTAAGCCCTGCTTACCCACTGCAGGAAGGTCCAGAGCACACACCATTCACCATGACTCAGAAATAACTTGGTAGCCCAGCACCCTTGGTCACTCTTCTCTGTAGATCAGAAATTACAGTGGAAACTATGGCCACTGAACTGGAATCCGTAAATGCAATGGGAATCATTGGTTCCCAGGGCGGCAGGGGACAAATGGTGGCAATGAAACACCAAAGGCAAGGTGGGTGTGGTCTGTAATGGATGGCAGGGTCAAAGCAGCCATCAGAATCGTGACTCCCACAGACCTACAACATTGGCAAGTCAACCATGGTGCTCCTAGAAGCCAAATACATGGGAAGTCAACTAGATCTCAGTCTGTGTAAGCAGAAAATTTCTAGGTCAAGTGAATGAAAGTCTAACTTGAATTACCAATGCACACAGACCTGGCCCTTCAATCGGTTCCCAGGCTGGAGTCAGTTTACAGACCAAGAACTCACTGAATGAAGGAGACATTGGCCTCGAGGAAAGACATTGCCAAACATTTATACTGCTAATTTTTCCACTAGACTTTCCCAAAAGTGACTGTGCATTGGAGAAAAGGAAATAATCAGACTTTTCAGTAATTACTGGACACTGGTTCTGAACTGACACTAGTTCCAGGAGACCCAAAACATCACTGTGGTTCACCAGTCAGAGTCAGGGCTTATGGAGGTCAGGTGTTCATCAGAGTTCGACCTCAGGTTCATCTCACAATGGGTCCCTGCACCCATCCTGTGGTTATTTACCCATTCCAGAATGCATAATTAGATAGACATACTGAGCAACTGGCAGAATCTCCAAATTGGTCCCCTGACCTGAGGAGTGGGGGCTATTGTGGTGGGAAAGACAAAGTGAAGCCATTACAACTGCCTTCACTTAGGAAAAGACTTCACCAAAAGAAATACTACATTCCAAGAGGGACTGAAGAGACTGGTGCCCCATCAAGGACCTGAAGGATCCAGGGTGGTGATCCCCACCACATCCCCGTTCAACTTGTCTATGTGGCCTGTGCAGGAGATACACAGATCCTGGAGAATGACAGTGATATCCATCAGCTTAACCAGATTTCAGGTGCTACACCAGATGTGAACCCTCCCCTCATACCTGGTGTGCAGCTATTGATCTAGCAAATGTTTCTATCCATACCCGTTAGTCAAGACCACCTGAAGCAGCTTTCTTTCAGTTGGCAAGACCAGCAATACATCTTCACCAGCTTGCCTCAGGGGTATCTCAGCTCTCCCGCCCTATGTCATCATTTAGTCAAGCAAGACCTTATCGCCTTCCCTGCCACATAACTTCACACTGGTCCATCATGTTGACGACATTATGCTGATTGGACAGAGTCAGTGGGAAGTAGGAACTACTCTAGGCTGATTGTGAGACATTTGCATGTCAGAGGGTGGAAAATAAGTCTGGTAAAAATTTAGGGGCCTTCCATGTCAGTGGATTTTCTAGAGGTTAGGTGGTGTGAGGCAGCCCTTCTAAGGTGAAGGATAAGTTGTTTATGTGATCCTTCCTACAACCTAAAGGAAGCACAACACCTAATGGTCCCCCATGGGTTTTGGTGACAACACATGCCTCACCTGGGTGATCTACTCAAGTCCATTCACTAAGTGCCCTGAAAAGCTGCTGGTGTTGAGTGGGGCCCAGAAGAAGAGAAGGCCCTGCAGCAGGTCCAGCTGCTGTGCCAGCTGCGCTGCCACTGAGAATAGAGGACCCAGCAGATCTGATGGTGCTCAAAGTGTCGCTGGTGATAGAGATGCTGAGGGAGGCTTTGACAGGCCCCTATAGGTGACTCATATCACAGGCCCTTAGGATTTGGGGCAAAGCCTCTGTGGATAACCACTCTCATTTTGAGAAACAGCTTTTGACTTACTACTGGGCCTTGTAGAGACTTTTAACCATAAACCACCAAGTTACCATGAACCTGAGCTGCCCATCATGAACTGAGTGATGTCTTACCCACAAGCCATAAAGTTAGGCATGCACAGTAGCCCTCTATCATCAAATGGAAGTGGTAGATATGAGATTGGGCTCAAGCAGAGCCTGAAGTCATGAGTAAGTTACAGAAGGAAGTAGCCCAAATGCCCACTGTCCCCACTCCTGCTACATCACCTTCTCTCACCCAGGTAGCACCTATCACCTCACAGGGAGGTTCCTATGACCAGTCAACTGAGGACGAGAAAAGACAGGCTCAGTTTATAGATGTTCCTGCACGATAGTCAGGTGCCACTCAAGAGGACGGCCACAGCACTGCAGCTCCTTTCGGGACATCCCTGAAAGACAGAGGTGAAGGACAACCCTCCCAGTGGGCAGAACTTGGAGCAGTGAACCTTGTTCAATTTGCTTGAAAGGAAAAATGGCCAGAGGTACAACTTTGTGCCATTCCTGGACTATGGCTAATGGTGTGGCTGGATGGTCAGGAGTTTGAAAGGAACATGACCGGAAAATTGGTGGCAAGGAGATTTGAAGAAGGGGTGTGTAGATAGACCCCTCTGAATGGGAAAAACAACCTAAAGATATTTGTTTCTCGTGTGAATGTTCACCAAATGGTGACTCAGCAGAGGAGAGTTTCAATCAAGTGGATAGGATGACCCCTTCTGTGTACACTAGTCAGCCTCTTTCCACAGCCAGTCCTGACACTGCCCAGTGGGCTCAAGAATAAGTGGCCATGGTGGCAGGGACAGGAGTGATGCATGGGCTCAGCAACACACATTCGTCTCACCAAGACTCACCAAGGCCACTGCTGAGTGTCCAATCTGTCAGCAGCTGAGACCAACAACATGGCACCATTCCCCAGGGTGACCAGCCAGTTTGCTGCTTGGTGCCAGGTTGGTTCCATTCGACCACTTCTGTCATGGAAGGGGCAGCATTTTGTTCTTACTGGAACTGACCCTTATGACTGAATACATATTCCCCTCCCTACACACACTTTGGCTGAAACCACTATCCATGGACTTAAGGAATGCCTTAGCCACACAACAATGTTTCTGATCAAAAAACTCACTTCAGGGCCAGCCGAGTGGCACGTTAGTTAAGAGCTGACATGGGACACCAGTGGCCCCGGTTCGGATCTCACATATGAGGGCCAGTGACACTGCCCTCTACAGCTAAGGTGTTGAACAACAGCTCCACATGGAGCTGGGCTGTGCGAGCCCCGGCGACAGTATAGGCTGCAGTCCGTGCTGCAGTGGGCTGCCATAGGCTGCAGTGAGTGGCCAGCAGCCAGCGTTAGTGGCTGGCAGCCAGTGCCAAGAGCCACTTTGAGCAGCCGTCCAGAGGCCGGCAACTGATCTGCCTCACCTGGGAAGAGCACAATGATGATACCAACATGAGTCAGTAAAGCAACGTCCTCCGCAACTAGACTGAAGAACAAAAAAACAGCAACTTATCTGTTCCCCTTCCCCGGTTCCCCAACGCTGTTCCCTTCCCCCAATTCCCCAATAAAATCTTTAAAAAAAAGAAAACTCACTTCACAGTGAAGGAGGTGTGGTGATGGACCTATGCTCACAAAATGCAGCATTCTTACCATGTTCCCTATTTTCCTGAGCAACTGGCTTGATAGAACAACGGAATGGCATTTTGAGGACTCAGTCACAGTGCCAGCTAGGTGCAATATCTTGCAGGGCTGGGGTGAGGCTCTCCCGGAGGCTGTACATGCTCTAAATCACTGTTCGATATAAGGTGCTGTTTCTCCTATAGCCAGGATTCAGGGGTCCAGGGACCAAGAGATGGAAAGGGAGTGGACCACTCATCTCCTCACATTCATGATCCACTCGCAAAAGTTTTGCTTTGTGTTCCCACAACTTTATGTCCTGCTGGCCTAGAGGTGTTGATTCCAAAGAGAGGAACACTTCCACCAAGAGGCACAATGATTCCATTTAACTGGAAGTTGAGACTGCCACCTGGCCACCCAAGCGCACCACCAGATGCTGGTCTGCACACCCCCAGGGCAGCAACCTTCCTCCCGCAGACTCTACACCAACCCCTTTCACAGCCCTACTCTCACAGCTGGACACTTCCAGGTTTCCTGCAAGCTCCAGCTCATCTACCCATGCCATTCTAGTTAAAGATCTTTCTCAGATTCTTTAACCCTCTTCTTGACACTTTTGCTTCTCCAGCATCTCCCACAATTGTGTAAGGTCTAACTTCTATAATAGGTCCTTTATCCACAACATTCACAGTGGCTCTGCTTCTCCAGTTGAACATCCACTTACAAACCTGCTCATTACAGATCGCCGGCACGGACACTACGGAAGTCTCCCTTCAATTTTCTGACAGCTTTCTCATTCCAGCTCAATGCCATATTAACCAGTACTCTTTTCATTGCAACTCAACAAAACCAGTAGACTTTAACTTAAGTAACAAGAATACTGGTGAGGATACAGGAGACTCGCTTTGAGCCCACAGGCATAATGGAGCTGGTGCTCTGGGAGGAGGAGAGGCACTTCTGAAAAGTCAGCAGGATCTTGGCAATTCCGCTCCCTCCTGCTTCTCTGTGTACACCTGCTTCCCGAGCTTACGTGTTTCTAAGACAGCTACCGGAGAGCCTGACCCTCCTGAAACCAACTGTAACTCTGGAAGTGAGATCCTGACCGGCCCAGACTCAGTCAGGAGCCCTCCTCTGCTGCCATCAAGTGCAGCCAAGGAACCAGGGCCATGTAGGCACCTAGGAGAAGCACGCCCTCTGGAAACCGCCCTGAACGTGGCGGGGAGGGGCAGGCAGGGGACCACTGTGAGCTGGACCACCAACCCAAAACGTGTCTACTTTAACTGCCATGGTGAGGGTCGGGCACCAGGAATCCTGCCACTGATGAGCAAACAAGTGACACCATTAGTGCCCCTCAGCTCTGAATATCCTTCCCATCCCAGCTATTACACAAGAGTGTTTGCTATGGATTTCAGCTCTAGATGGTTGCGATGTGTGAAGGGTGTCTATAGGAAGGATAGCAGAGCAATGATGAAGGCACAATAGTTCTATCGAAATTTTTTAACTTTAACTTTTGGAAAGCTTTTTCTCATGAATACTACCAAAATCTTCATGAGGGCAGAAATGGGATGACGTCACAGAAGCCAGCACAGGCCGAGGTGGTAGCCTAGACTCCTCATCACTAGCAGAGTCGGCAGTCCTTCTGCTCTGTGGAGATGACCCACTCTACAGACTCCACGAACATGGATGGTGAGCATTGAATACTGTGGGTGCCAGTTGGTAGCAAGAAGCCGGAGCTCTGAGAAAAAAATGGGTAACTCTTTTGCCAGGACAATGAATTTCAAAAATCATCTTTAAGAATATAGGAATCTCTTAGAAGGTGACTGATAATGGCTAATGTTTATTGGGCACTTACTACATGACAGACCGCATCCTATACAATTTAAACTTGCTAAACTTATTTCACTCTTGCAACAACCCATTTTCAAACTGGATAACTGAGACACAAAGAGGTCAGAAGTTGCCCAAGGTCACAAACATGGTAAGTGGCAGAGAAGGGATTTGACTTGGGCTGTCAGGTTGGAGAGTCCACATTCCTTATCACAATGACGTACTGTCTCTAGACAGAAAAAAAAAGAAGGCATTTTCTGATGCCTGAGTACAAACTATCACTCTCCTTTCATATAATGAGATTTATATTTAGGTAATAAGTCATTTGTTCTGCTGCATTTTCACATATAATACCCCCCAGTTCCCTTAGCTTCTTTCCCAGAAGTTAGAGGGGAGAAGGTAGAATACGTGGCGATCATATCTTCTGTATAATTAATGTATCTGTCACCTCCCTTTCTAAATGGCAGGCTTTCTGATGGTACATGTCATGCTTTGTTCATTCCTGCATCCTCAGGCCCAAGACTTATTAGGATGAACGTTCTAAATTGAGATGCTGATACTTGACAGGCTACTTGATTTATTTCTCATCTCCTGCAAATTCATGGCAGTGATAGATATTCACGAGAATTCCCATCAAATTACATAGCTAGAGTTAAAAAGGAAATATTCTCATTGAGAACAATAACAGTGCTTAAACAATTCTAGGAAATTTAATTGTCTAAAGGAGATCTTTTCTTTAAAAAAAAATAAACTTGAATGAATTGGAGAAAAGAAATCTGTCTTAAACCCAGGAAATAACATTAGACAACATGAAGACTCTCATTTGTTAATGCCTGGAAATAGGAAGTTGGTTCAGTTTCAAATACCATCAGATAATGGTCAGGCCAAAGGATGTTATCATAGTTTTAGGCTAAATATACATTATAAATAACCTTCCTTTTGCAGTGCATATTGTCTGAAAGCTCTGATAGTGAGATAATACATGGGAAAGTGTGGGCTTTCATTCTAAACATATGACCTGGGCCTCATCTTTATCTCCCAGCAACTGGTGTCTAGAGATCTGGCTTTTCTAATGGGCTTATAGAAGCAAATGGCCAGAGCCACTGAGGAAACGTGCCTTAATTTTATTCTGCAATAATACCCACCACTGTGTTGTTTTTTTTCACCTTTTCTTGCCTTGGTTTACCACATGCAACATCGGGACAGCTAATCCCACTGACAAGAATCTCCTTACTCAGAGATTCATTCCCAGTTTAATTATTCATTGGGGGAGAGCCTTGTTGCTCTCTGCTTTGAGTAAACAGAATTTGTTCTCCATCAAAAGTCAGTATCTACACTTATTCTACCTTCCACCAAGAAAGAAACATGAGTCTCCCTTTCACTGATTCATGAGTTTCACCCCTCGGCCTTATCACCTACCGCTTCCATGAAATATCACTTCCCCTCATCGCTGTCTTTCCTGTCGAGTGTCTTGTGTGACCCCTGACAGATAACACTCTGTTGCTCTCACAGTTCTCACCATGCACAGGGGACATTAATCACCATAATACTGAGAGGGGCAACCTTATTGTTACTGAAAAGCTCAGTGACCTGGGACCTCCTTTTCTGATTCTCCATCTTTCCTCTCAGTGAGGAAAATAACTCTGGACCGCCCTCTGGGGCGCAGTCCTGCTCCAGTTCTCTCACTGCTGATTTCCATGTTGTCTGGCCAGCATACCCTCCTGGTTCACCTTCCCCCTGGGAGAAAGGCGACCCTCCCATCCCCAAACAGATGCACGTGCAACCAGCAGGAGCTTGTCAATGCCCCAGTTCAACAGAGTCATCTTTGTGGGGAGTGCAGCCTAGCAAGTTTCAGGAAGCCGTGTAGGCAGTTCCAGAGTGGACACCTGCCCAAAGTCATGAGGCAGCCTCATTAATAAAGTGCCTGGAGTTTAGCCACACCCAAAATGTACTGGCGTGGAATTAACCCCTGGTTGTTCATAGAATGTGAAAGCATTCACGAGACTCCACAAGAGCAAGAAAAGATTTATTGAAAGTTAGATAAAGAGAGGGAGTTCTGCTGGGAACTGGCAGAAGGAGTTTGCCAGGGCTGTCTGAGAGAGAGAGCTGCTGCGACTGAGGGTAAAAGAAATACTGGCAGGAGTTTGCCAGGGCAGAATCTGATGGAGACAGCTGCACAAATGAGAAGGAGTGCTGGGTTTTATATTTTTCCGTGCAGGATGTAGGGTGCTTGTCAGCTTGCAGGGGGCTGCCATTACAATTGTCTTCTTCTGGGAACTGTCCTGTTCCCATCCATGATGGGTGATTGTTAGTGTGCAGGTGGTTGCCATTGCCAGTGGGAACTGTTCTGCTCCCACCTATGCTAGAGGTAAGGTGCTTCTCAGCTTGCAGGTGCAGTGCTAGCCAGGGCAGTCGGAGCCAAACGGTTAATGTTTAGCTCATTCCTGCCAACTCACAAGCCCGCTCCTGTTAACTCTTTACTTCTCTCATCACAAAACGTTTTCCCCGTGAGTCCGTTCTGTCCGTGTGGTTCACAGAAAAGAAAGTACACATGCTTTTAAACCTCCTCTGGCAGACACTGTGAATGCCACGTCTCCCAAGGCTGCTCCTGGGGAAGAAAGGTCCACGCCATTTAGCCAGTTTGAAATCTGGATCCAAGAATTGACTGGGCAGCAAGAGCACACAAGACTGGTCTCACGACAACCTGGTAGAGGGAGCTTCCACGGGGCAGAGTTTCCCAGGGGAACCTCTTTGCGATTGTTGAAATGAGAAGCTTAATGAACTTCCAGTCTGGTGTCACAGTGTTTTATGAGACTTCAAGAGACTCTCCTAAAAAAGTAAGACCCTTTTTTTTTATTATTATTAGTTTCAGGTGTACAACCCCAATGCAATAGTTATACTTTTTACCCCCCAGTTCGCCACCCCACTCCCCCCCATATCATACATATCTATCACAACTCCCCTGACTCCCCTCCACAGTATACTCCACATCCCATGACCATCCACATATTCAGTTACAGTTGGCATACAATACTATACAACATCAGCTTCAGGTGTACAGTGCAGTGATCAAGCCTCTACTCCATCCATGAAGTGGTCTCCCTAACAAGACATGTGACTATCTGACATGCCACAAAATTTTTACAACATTATTATATTCCCGTAACTGTGTTTCATATCCCTGTGGCAATATTGTAGTTGTCTATTTATGCTGTCTAATCCCTTCCCCTTCCCCGCATCTCCACCCCTCTCCCAACTAGCAACCCTCAGTTTTTCCTCTACATCTACGAGTCTGTTTACTTTGATCGTTCACTCAGCTCTTCAGACTCCACACACAAGTGAGATCACATGGTACCTGTCCTTCTCCAACTGACTTATTTCACACAACATAATAGACTCTTCACAACATTATCAATTACATTCCCAGAACTGCCCCCATCTCCCTGCGGCAACATTGTAGTCCCACCTACACTGTCCAAAACCTTTCCCCTCTCCCTCTTCCCCACTCCCTCCCAGCCAGCAACCATCAGTTTTTCCTTTATATCTGGTTGATATGACTTCAATCTTCTTAAATTTACTGAGACTTGTTTTGTGGCCTAACATGGTCTATCTTGGAAAATGTCCCATGTGTACTTGAGAAGAATGTATATTCTGTTTTTTCAGGGTGAAATGCTCTAAAAATATCAACGAAGTCCAGCTGGTCTAAAGTATCATTTAAGGCCCCTCTTTCTGTGTTGATTTTCTGTCTAAAGGGTCTGTCCATTGGTGACAATGGTGTTGAAGTCCCCTACTATGATAGTGTTACTGTTGATCTCTGTCTTTACGTCTGTCAAAATCTGTTATATGTAATTAAGAGTTCCTACGTTGGGTGCATAGATGTTTATTAGGGTTATAGTGCCCTTCTTTGTCTTTTATTTTAGTCATTTTAAAGTCTATTTTGTCCAAAATAAGTATTGGTACTCCAGCTTTTTTTTTTTCTCATTTCCATTGGCATGAAATATCTTATTCCATCTGTAAACAGCATATACATGGGTCCTATTTTCTTATCCACTCAGCCACTCTCTGTCTTTTGATTGCAGCATTTAGCCCATTCACATTTAAAATGATTATTGATAGGTGCATATGTATTGCCATTTTGTTATTTGTATTCCTGGTCTTCCTAGGTTAGCTTGTTTACCCCCTTCTTTTGTTTAAAAAAGCCCTTTTAACATTTCTTGCAATGCTGGCTTGATGGTAATGAATTCCTTAAGCTTATTCTTTTCTGAGAAGCTCTTTATTTCTCCTTCAATTTTAAGTGATAGCCGTGCTGGGTAGAGCAATCTTGGTTGTAGGCCTTTATTTTGTGTCACTTTGAGTATCTCCTGCCACTCCCTTCTGGCCTGCAGAGTTTCTATACACAAGTCAGCTGTTAGTGTAACAGGAGTTCCTTTGTATGTAACCTGCTGTCTTTCTCTTGCAGCCTCTAGGATTCTGTCTCTGTCTTTAAACTTTGCCATTTTAACTATGATGTGTCTTGGTGTGGAGCTGTTTGGGTTCAGCTTGTTTGGAACCCTCTGCACTTCCTGGGCATGTATGTTGATTTCCTTCCCCAGGGTAGGGAAGTTTTCAGTCATTATTTTTTCAAATACATTCTCCACCCCTTGCTTCTTCTCTTCTCCTTCTGGTATTCCTATGAGTCGAAGGTGGTTGCGTTTCACCTTGTCCCATAGGGCTCTTAAACTATTTTCATTGTTTTTTATTCTTTGGTCTTTTTGCTGTGCCAACTGAGTGATTTCTGCTATTTTATCTTCCAAATCGCTGATCCGCTCCTCTGCTTCATCTACTCTACTGGTGATTCCTTCAAGTGTGTTCTTCATTTTAGTTACTGTATTCTTTAGTTCTAACAGGTTGTTTTTTATGGTTTCCCTATCCTTCTTTATGTCCTCGCTAAGTTCCTTAAACATTCTTATCATCAGTGTTCTAAACTGTGTCTCTGAAAGGTCGGATCCCTCTGTTCCATTTAGTTCCATTTCTAGAGATTTCTTCTGATCTTTTACTTGTGACATGTTTCTTTGTTTCCCCATTCTGGCTGTCGCTCTGGGATTGCTTTGATGTATTAGATAGATCACCAAGAGAGCACTGGCTGGATCATGCAGGCACATAGCTCACGGCCCAACACTCCCAGGAAAACTCCCAGTCTCAGCCTGTCCCAATCAGCCGCTCACAGATCAGGACGAGCAGCCCGACAACCAATCACCAGCCTGGCAACTCTGCAAGTGCAGTGCGGAGAGTGGGGACCCGAGGCAGCTTGCGCACTCCTGCGTCTCTGTGAGCAGCCTGTTGGAGCCGGAACACGCCCACCAGGCATTTCCCTGGCAACGCAGTATAAGCCGGATGGAGGGTGGGGATCCAAGGCCGCATGCGTGCACACATACACACACACGCACTTCTGCACCAATTCCACCAGACCAATGAGGTCTCAGACCTGATCCTCCGTGGGAGGGCCCAAGCCTGACAAAATGGCACCCTCCCTACACCACTTGCGTGCAGGCTCCACACCACGGGAACAACAGTCCCAAAACCTCCAGCCTTTGCACCAAAGGTGCTTATTTCAGTCCGTCTCTGCAGGCTCCCGGCTCACACAGCCACTCCCTCCACCAGGAACCAGGTAAGTGCTCACCGGGGAGCAAGCCCGGGAACCAGCCCCACTGATTCTCCAGCCGCTCTTAGCCTCACTGAGCTGAGCAAAGAGAGTCCTCACTAATTTACTGCCGGCTATATTAGAACTCCTCTTCCCGGCAAAGGAACTCTAGGCTGGTGAGCTTGGAGTGTGGCCGGAGGGTCTCTTCCCCAACCAGACAAGCTTCCCACGGCTGGGGCTTCCTTCATGGGGCTCGCCCTCTCTCGTCTCCGCCCGTCCTACCAGACCCGACGCGGCCTCCTCTTTAAGTTCTTCGTTTAGTGGTTCTGTTCATCTAGTGTTCCGGGGACCTCCAGGGTTGAATGCTGTATAATTTGCTTGTAATTTTGGTGTGATCCTGGGAGGCAGTTAGCACAGCGTCTGTCTATTGCGCCATTTTACCGGAAGTCTCAGACCCTTTTTTCTTTCATCTGTTCTGCATCCTGTTAGATGGATATGATGGCTGGAGCTCTAGGAGCTACTGTGGACCACGAAGACCAGAGCCACAGCCTAGGAATGGCAAAGCAGAGAAGTGGGGTTCGCCTGGCTCCCTGACCATGTTGTGGAGTTGCCCTGTCACTCCTGGACTGCCTTCCTTTAGAGTCCCTTCTGGTGACAGAGAAAAAACTGTTACTTTGTTTATGTTACTTTTAGTTTGTGTTTTTCTTGTATGAGGCCAAATCTAAATCTATTTTAAGTATTTTTAAACTACATATATGAAAAATACTGTGTATCTGATTCTTTTTAAATTTTTTTTAAGGTTTTTATACTTTCAAAAATAATGTATATGACTTATTTTAAAAGAAATATGAATTTATTAAGGAGATGTAGTCTTTTTAATCAGACCGCACCCACTGGTGTGGGAAATGGAGCATGGGGAAGCACCTGGGTTCCAGACTGTTCTACTTCAGGTGTGTGAGGCCTGGCTCTCTCTATTGCACAGGGTTGGGGGAGGGTGGCTAAGTACCATTTGCTTTGATCATCTTGGCAGGAGTTTGAGGACTTTTGTTACCCATCCCTCTTCTCAGTGGGTTGTTATGTCAACATCTGTGTCCTGAAACCTCCAAGGATGGGATTCTCACTTCCCCTTCTTCAGAGCAGAAAGCAGAAAAAGCCACTTCTTCCGTCTTCTGACTCCAGTGAGCTTTTTGTGCTTCCTCAAAGACCACTTAGTAATTAAACTTCAACAGGCCTTCAAGATGCCCAGAGTTTGAACTGAAGTGTGTATAGCATGTATACAAGGCTTGACAATTAAGTTCGCGAACTTGAACTTGTTGCAACAATGTTGCTAACCTTTTTTTGATATTAGAGGGATTATTCATTATGAATTTGTATCAACTGGACAAACAGTTAACCAAGTTTACTTTTAGGAAGTGCTGAAAAGGCTGCATGAAAAAGTCAGACAACCTGAACTTTTTGCCAACAATTCATGGCTCTTGCATCACAACAATGCACCAGCTCACAGGCACTGTCTGTGAGGGAGTTTTTAGCCAGTAAACAAATAACTGCATTGGAACACCCTTCCTATTCACCTGATCTGGCCCCCAATGGCTTCTTTCTTTACCTGAAGATAAAGGAAATATTGAAAGGACGACATTTTGATGACATTCAGGACATCAAGGGTAATAGGATGACAGCTCTGATGGCATTCCAGAAAAAGAGTTCCCAAATTGCTTTGAAGGGTGGACTAGGCTCTGGCATCAGTGCATAGCTTCCCAAGGGGAGTACTTCAAAGGTGACTGTAGTGATATTCAGCAATGAAATGTAGCACTTTTTCTAGGATGAGTTCACGAACTTAATTGTCCGTCCTCCATGTGTGCTACATAAGGAAACTTAGAGGGCCGGCGGAGTGGCTCAGTTGGTTAAGAGCTCGCTCAAGAGTGTGAGCTGAGCTCTGAGCAACAGCAGTTCGATGCCAGCCCGAGCTGAGTTGCCGCTGAGCTGCCAACAGGTGGCAGGATGGCTCAGCTAAAAAAGAAAAAAGGAAACTTAGAGGTCTGAAAATGGGACGTCCTGAGTTAATGAAACTTTGAGACAACATTAAGCAACTTCCTGTTTTAATCCATTAGGACCAATTTGGCCTCCAGGCTTTCAACCCTTCAATATATAATTTGACTGGCAATTAATTACACCTTCCCAAGGACCACAGAGCGGAAGAGGCTGGTGGAGAGGTTGAGAAGAGGAAGGGACCGTGTGACAGTCCTGGAAATCTGCAGGGTAGACAAAGTCCTCAGGAGCGGGAGTGAGACTATAGACTTGGTAATAGTCTATATTCTGGAAATAGCTTGCAATTTCACCGAAGATGCTCCCTGGGTCACCTTCCCCCACCCAGCCACTGGGATCTGCTCAGAGGCTGACAGCCGGCTTTATACCCACCCTATTTCACATGGGACTGACAAATCAACAGCTTCCACCCTCCATAAGAACTGAATATAAATTCCACAGCCAAGTAGATATTTAAAGAAAAATATCTGTGAAAAAGAAAAAAAATAAACAAAATAAATAAACAAAAACCAAAACAAAGAAGAAAAAGAAAAAAAGAAAAAAGAAATTAAAAAAATATCTGTGTAAAAGATTCCTTCCATTCATACATGTATACAGAACTGAACTCCAATGACATAATTTATTTGACATGCTCGGCATAGAGTAGCCATCAATCATTGCTTGTTTCTACCTTCCCTTTGCCTTTTCTGCCGTTATTCAATTTCATGACCCCAACCAAGAAGTGAGATGGTCCAGGAGAAGTTGACATGAGGTGTTATAAAGACACTTTGCCATTATCAGCAAGACATCTCAATCCATTCATTCTTCAAAGGAAGGCATCCCTAAAAATCAGAACCACCCATTGTCTGTAAGTGACTTACCAGGAAATGACACTCATTGAGCTAGATCTCTCGAAAGACTTGCTAGATTTCACTGCTGCTTTTTTTAGAAAAAGGCTTTGCTTCATTCCTGGAGCATCTGCCAGAGCCACTCGAGGGCCCGTGCACCTGCAAAAGCCACGAGCGAAGTCCAGGCTCACTGACAGCTCCAGCTGCCGCTCTGGCCCAAGCCCAAAGCCAGGAGCGCATCTGACTGGCATCCTCCTGGGCCCTCAAAACAGCAAAGCAACACCATGATCAAACCACAGGCCTTCCCAGGAGACACCGACCAAAGCACTTGACCCACCGAGAAGACTTTGTCCTAATCCAGCGAAAGTCATCCTACTCATGATCTCCCATGATTTGTGAGAGACTGTGGTTCCAGGGGCAATGCCTGAGCATGCCAGGAGTGTGCACGGCTACCCACATAGACATCACATCCATGAATCCATGGGTTCGTCCCTTTGGTTACTGTTGTCATCAACCAGCCAACACGTATGTAATTAGCACCCAGTGCCAGGCTCTGTCAAGGACATAAAATTAACCAGCTGCCAGGGAGGGATGATCAGGCAGAGCACAGGGGAAACTGGGCAGTGAAATATTCTGTGTGACACCGTAATGGGGGGGGGGGGTACATGGCACTGCACATTTGTCAAAAGCACCCAAAGTGAACCCTACTGTAAACTATGGACTTCAGTTAATAACAAGGTATGAATATTGCCTTATAACAAATGTATACAAAAATGCAAGGTGAATAGTAGGGAATTTGTGTATGTCAGGGGTGGGTAGCATACGGGGACTCTATACTTTCTGTTCAACTTTCCTACAAACCTAAAACTACTCTAAAAAAATGAAATACATTATTTTAAGATGTTTTAATAGGCTGCTTGAATAAAGCAGATTGGCCCACACAGGCCAAACAGGACATGGGGGAAGGGAGTGGGGAAGTAGGGAAGCAGCAACACAGTTCAGGCACCATGTGCAGTCTGTCTTCCGCCTCTTGCAAGTCTTTGCATCTTACATTCTAGGAGTATGTGCATTACCAGTGAGGACCAGCTAAGCATGAGCCTATAATTTGGCTGGAGAGCTGTCAAGCACTGTTAAATCAGGATGTGTGTGTGTGAGGAGATGAGGGCGCTAAGAGGAAGGCACAGGGCCACACAGGGAAGAGGACCATCCTATGCCACACATGTCCGAGAAGCTGAGGTTCTCGGCCTGGGAAGGATGTGCGCTGTCAGCTGAGGAACTGAGCTGCGTCCTTGAGCAGGGGCCAGACGCCTTGGCAGATGGCAAGGAGCTGCTCCTCCAGGCACCCAGCCATCTGAGCAGCGTGGCAGCAGGAGCCAGGCTCCTTGAACCCAGCTGGTAATCTTCTCATATCCCAGGGCTTAAGGAGAGATGGCCCTTTGCAATTCTTTCCAAGCAAATCTGACCAATCTGGTTGAACTGATTGTTCATAACAAGAAAGAAACTGGACAGATAAGGGGGTATGGAGTGATTAGAGATGATAATCAACAATAGCTGACATTTCTGTCCCTGCGGTTTCAGAGCATTTTCTCATAGTTTAGAGCGCTTGATGGTGACAAAAACCAAATGAGAATCGATTTTACTTTAAAAAGAAATAGAAAGAAATTGTGGTGCAGAGAGATGTCCACAACTGTGGTTAGTAAATAGCAGTGCGTCCACAAGTCCTGGATTACCGAAAACACTTTCAGCAGCTACATAGTTACAGGTGCTGTCTGCGGGGGTCTTAGCTTTTTGGAGAATATACTGGGACACATTTTTTTAAAAAAGTGAGTTAGAAGTTTAGCAGAGTCAGGAAAGCACAGTGGGCTCAGGAGGCTGGGGACATCTTCCCAAAAGGGAGAGGGGGAGGGTTTCAGGGACCAGGGGGAGACTGGGGCGGAGCTGGGCTCCAGTAGGATCACCCACCTGGAGCTGAGCTCATCTCCGTGAGGGCTCCAAGCTTTAGTGATGGAGGTTAGGGCCAAACTGTAAAGGGCCTTGAATGCCAGGTCAAGGACTTTTGATTTTTTTTTCCCCCTGTAGTCAAGAAGGAGGCATTAAAGATTTTGGAACAAAGACTGATCTGTACAAAGCAGATCTGAGGAAGGATGGGCCTGCAAGGAAAAGCAAGGCAGCAGGACGAGAAAAAGCACAGGTAGGAGGTGGGAAGGCCCAAGTCAGGGAGATGCTGGAATTAGAAGGAAAGGATCCAAGGGCAAGATGGTAGGAAGAAATACCGGTACCACCGATGTTAAGTTTCAGGCAGAGGTGGGCACTGGAAATCCCCAGCAAGTAATGACAAATGAAGGACAGGTGCTCAGGAAGAAGGAAAGAAAGAGATGTCTGTGTAGATGGGATTGTGGGAGCATTACGAGTGGAGAGGGGGCAGAATGAGAGCCAAACACTGAAACGTGGATCCCACCACCTCCAAGGAGGGGAATGAGATTGTGGAGCAAGAAAAAAAGATGGAAGCAATGGGAAGAGAAGCAGAACAGAGTGCAGGTGTCACTTCCAGGGAGCCTTCCCAATCAGGTTCCCGGCTCTACTAACCCTCTGCGACAGACTTGCCCCCATAGCTAAGCTGCTCTAGGGAATATATAGTGGTATCTGATTGGGGTCTTAATTTGAATTTCCCTGATGCCGTATTTTGTGGAGTGTCTTTCATATGTTCATTTCCCATCTGTATATTTTCTTCAGTGAGGTGTCTGTTAAGGCCTTTGGCCCAATTTTTAATTGTGTTGTTTTCTTATTCTTGAGTTTTCCATTTATATATTTTTTGAAAGGTTTTATTGAGGAAATGGGGGAGGGGAACAGCGTTGGGGAATCGGGGAAGGAACAGACAAATTGCTGTCCTTTTGTTCTTCAGTCTAATTGTGGAGGACATCACTTCACTGGCCCATGTTGGTATTGTGATCATTGCGCTCTTCCCGGGTGAGGCAGTCGCTGGCCAGCCATTGGACAGCCGCTCCCAGTGGCTCAGGGCAGCTCGCTCACCAAACTTCACGCCAGCTGCAGGCCAACCCCACTGCAGCTTACGCTGGTGACTCACGGCATCCCAGCTCCAAGTTGAGCTGTTGTTCACCATCTTAGCTATAGAGGGCGCAGCATCTCTGGCCCTTATCTGGGATCCGAACTGGGGCCCTACTGCTCAGAGCTGGGGTCCCAAGCTAACTCTTAACCAACGTGCCACTCGGCGGGCCCCTATTTATATTTTCAACATGACTTTTTCAATCTAAAAACTTAAAATACATGCTATAAAAGTATCATACACGACAAACATCCAAATAACATAGAAGGGAACAAACTAAAATATAAGTGTACGTGCCCCAAGAACTCTCTTTGAGCATCTCTGAGCTTTAGTACTTGCAGTGGCTACCTCCTTTTGCGATACCTTGTTATTTATTTTAAGACATTTTTAAAGAAAACATGGGTTGGCAGTTACAAGTGTCTGCATTCATCAAAATACTTTTCAAAATAAATAAAAGGAAGAAGCGCTTCCCACAAATGACCAGTAGGTGGTAGAGCGCTACTGAAAATGCCACACGCAGTCCTACCCTCGGCATGGCTCCGCCTAACTTTTTCCCTTTAGGGAGACGTTCCTGTGACAAAGACGGGATTTTTCCAGGGTCCTCTCCTGATAGTCAGCATGCCCTCCTCTAGGCCCCTTGCTCAGGCTGCCCTGTCGCCATTTCAGACCAACACCATGGAGTTGAGAGGACCATTATCTCGCCATCCCCGAGAGCAGGGCAAGGCTTTCAGGGCGGCCTTCCAAAGTGACTGTCACATGCGGGGCGCCCAGAGGGCTGTGTGCCTCTGTACAAATGCTGGCCTTGCCACTGCTGCTTTAGACACTGCTCCCGCCCTCCCTTCCTAGCAAGGTAAAGGGGCCGCCCTGCCCGTCAGACACTAGCAGGCACCCCTCAGCCCAGGAAGAAGGAAACCTGAAAACAGTCTCCGGACCAGTGGAGGGTGAGTTAATTCAAGTCAACATGTCCAGAATCTCTTTGACACTTCGGTCTGTGTTCATTGTACACGGTAGGTGTTCAATAAAGACCCGTTGGTCTGACCTGATCACAAAACCATAGTCCTAAAACACTTACGGAGCAACTTTCCATTCATCCGGTGTTCCTTAAGCTAACACGATGGCCTCAGCAGCAGCAAACAGGTCTTCAACATGGTGGAATGAGAGGATTCTCTATACTTTTCTTTACGACTAAACTATTTCATGATTCTAAAAATTTGAGACCAAAAGCAGTCAAGCCAGTAAAGAGGGGGAGGGGAGGGAGTGGCATTAAAATACATACATACAAACATACATACATACATACATACATACATACATACATACATACATATCACCCTTTAATCCAAGAATTTTTGTCCTGGAAATTTATCCTAAGGAAATATGTCACTAGTGGCAAAAACAACAAAAGGAAAAGAAAAAAGTGGAAATGCAAACTTCAACATCCAATGATCAACAGTTAATTATATTAATTTACTAGATCATTATCTATAGGGAAAATCATTTTCACTATGAAAAATACAAAGTCCTGCACTATAGGTTTACAGGTTTTTAGGCATGAATATAAAGTAATTAGGCTCATCGCAGCAGACAAAGCAAGTCACGTGTCCCCTGTACAGTCCGCCAAAAGCAAGACCGGAAGTCGCCCACAGCGCTGTGTTCTTAACAAGTACTGAGTCTTGTTAAGTACTCAGTCTCTCAGCCCCCATGTCACCTACTGATGCGATGTAGTGTCATACCATCATTATCTTTCATTTATTGCTTTTGTGTTTTGCAGCTGACATAGCAGTAAACTTTATTTTAATAAAATTATTAATTTTCCCTTTACTAATTAAAGTATACTTTTGTTTTGAAACCACAGTAATATAAATATACTCCCAACTATGCCACTACAATATCTACATTCTGCTTCAAATTTTCAGTCTCTACTAAAATGTCTGTCAACATCTAAACAGCCTTCCTGGGCAAGAGGAGGAGTGGGTTACCCACGGAAGGGTCCAGGCCCTCTGGCAGTCACAGGAGAAAGCAGGCTCCCCCACGGAGAAAACAAGATGTTTAGGCCAATATGTATATGGGGGAATAAGTGACACTCAAATTCATTTTTTTTTTTTTTTAAGGGGAAATGCTCCTCTTCTAGTTGTTATTCGCATGGATTTTGGCAAGGAAGCCGGGTTTTGGCCGTGGTCCAGAGCTGCAATTCTAGGACCGCCAGGAGAGCAAAGGGCAGCAGGGGCTGATTAAGCCCAGCAGAGAGCTCTGCTTCCTGGATAGTTCAGTCTTCTGAACCCACAAAACCCCACAGTGCGAAGGCAGAGGAACAGAAGTCAGCCAACAATGCTCAGGGAGCATCTGTACCTGGACCATTAGAACAGAGGGCTGGTGTGGGTCATCATCAGATCAGGGACCCAAAAGAGCCACTGAGATCCCAAATCTGTCACTTGAGTCTGTTATTTCCCCCTAAAAACCTTTTGCTCTAAAATACAGAGAAAGGTATACAATGTGTGTGTTCAGTGGGTTCCTTCATATATATATATCATATATATATATATATATCATATATATATATAAAATATATGATATATATGAAATATATAATATATATTATATATACAGTTCTCAAATATCTGTGTATGTGTATTTATGAAAAGCTATTTGTTTTAAAAAATGAGATTGCCTACAGGAGCTTTGTGACTGTAATAGAATGAGGAGGAACTTTTTGGTGACATTTTGTATCCCAAAAGAGAGGACAATAACTGATCATCTTAAAAGCTAATTTAAATGATCAATATTTCATCTCCACCTGAATCAAAATAATATATTTTTAAATAATATGAAAAAGACAAGCGTGTAGAAAAGTGTGCATGTGTGTAGTAAGAATACATAAGCTGAGCAGAAGAGGTTTTTTTTCTAATGCATTCATTTGGAGGAAAATATAAACTCAAAAAAAATTATTGTTGTAACACATTTCCCTAGAAATGCCTAGAAATTTAATAAATGAACTATATAGTATTTAAATATTACATTATAATATTATATTATATTGATAGTGTTTATACTATTGAAAGGCATTTAATACACTACTTTACAGCTTATTTGAGATGGCAAATCCTTTGCAAATAGGAATCAGAATCCAGGTGCCTGCCTATTCCAGGAAAGAGATTTCTGTATTGAGAAAAAACAAAGGGACTGTGTGCAAATAAATAATCACTCAAGTTAAATTGAAGGGTCAAAGACCGGTTTGGCAGCTGGAACAAAGAAAAATTTGTCATCAAAACTCTTCGGCCCTTCTTTCCTAAAGTAAATTTGGAGCTAATTAGCTTTCAAGACTTTTCCGGGATTTTTTTCCATAGTGACAAGACAAAGAAACACAGTTAAGATAAAAAACAGATGTTGAACTTTGCTGGTCATTTGTTCATGTACATTATATATTTATATGTTGCTATTAAAGCTGGGATTGGGCCAAGATCCAAACACGTTAGGTGAAATCGCCTTTCTGGGTGTTATTCTGAATGAGATCTGACACTGAATGTGTAGGCAGCACGTTCCAGTATGGCCGCATCCTTCCTGGGCTGAGAGGTGTGTCCCACTGTGTTAGATATGCCCACCACAGTTCCCCTTGGGTGCTCTGTAAAGATTTCCAAAAATCACAGGGACCGTAGTAATTACATCACATTGGCGTTGGGCCTTCCCACATTCATCACGCCATCTCTTTCCTGTGAAGTCATGGATCTTGGGTGCTCCGTATCTGGCTGTGAGAGTACAAGGAGAGGAAAGCACAGCCATAGCTCCCCACACAGACTCAGTGAAAACCCTGTAAAAGGAGAGACAAAAAGATGAGAAGGGTAGCCCTAAGCTCGATCAGGACCTAATTTCTTTAAGACCCTGAACCCATGTTCATCTTTGTTTACTAAATAATAAAGTTTATATGGCATGACAACAAACAATGCATTACAACAAAAGGACTCTGTGCAGCTAAGAGCCCTAGTCAGCGTTGATTCAAGATTCCAAAGTGCTAGAGAGATTCATGAGGAGTTGTGGAATGGAAAAGTCTAAAAAAACATTTCTAGATGGGGCCGGCCAAGTGGCGCGGTGGTTAAGCGCTGGCTTGGGAAGCCAGCGGCCCCGGTTTGGTCCCACATATGAGGACTAGTGACACTTCCCTCAAAAAAAAGAAAAAAAAATTCTAGATGAACTATACTTGAATCGATGAATTTGTTTTTGAATAAATATGTTTAATAAATGTTCTAGAACTTTCCGTACTCAAAATTTTAAATGACATGCTATTAAAGGCACCATAGGACAATTGTCCTGTGAAATCATCATTTGTACCTCCAAGTTTATATAAAAATAGTTCTTCCCTTTAAAAACTGATTTGGCATCTGAGTGTTTCAGAGGATAAATATGATACCCCATAGACTTTCTTTATTGTTTTTTTTAAGATTTTTTTATTGGGGAGTTGGGGAAGGGAAACAGTGTTGGGGAATTGGGGAAGGGGAACAGCCAAGTTGTCCTTCAGTCTTAGTTGTGGAGGGCGCAGCTAGCTCAGCTCAAGTCCAGTCACCATCCAGCCACCCGTTGGCAGCTGGTGGCCACTCAGCTCAAGGTGCCATGTTCAATCTTAGTTGCAGGTGGGCTTGGCCCAAGTCCCATGAGGGAGTTGAACCAGCAACCTTGTTGTTAAGAACACGTGCTCTCACTAGCTGAGCTATCCTGACACCTGTTGGCAGCTCAGTGGCAGCTCAGGCAGGCGCAGCTCACTGGCCCATGTGGGAATCGAACCGGCAACCTTGTTGCTCAGAGCTCACTCTCTTAACCAACTGATCCACTCGGCCGGCCCAGTACCCCATAGACTTTGACCTGCATATCTTGGAGTCATCTAGAACAGTTTTTTAAATTAGTTTCAAAACAACATAATGATTAGACATTTATACCCCTCACAAAGTGATTACCCCAACAAATCCACTACCCATCTGACACTGTATATAGCTATTACAATACCATTGACTATATTCCCTATGCTGTACTTTACATCTGTAAATATATATATTTTTAAATTATAGTTGACATTCAATATTATTTTATATTAGTTTCAGGTGTACAGTGCAGTGGTTAGGCATTTATATAATCAATGAAGTGATCCCCCTGATAAGTCCAGTACCCATCTGACATCCTACATAGTCTTTACATTACTGATTATATTCCTCATACTGTATTTCATATCCCCATGACTATTTTGTGACTACAAATTTGTCTTTTCTAATCCCTTCACCTTCTCCCCCACCCCTCCACCGAAACACACAGTTGTTTTAACTTTTACTTTTTTTTGCCCAGTTCTCTGTTTTCTCAGAGGAATCTATCTGGAGTTCCAAACTTTATGAGGCCTGTCTGCAAACACTAAATTTGATCTGCTCAGCTAGCACCCAGGCTCCTCATCTCTTCAGGGGAAAAGTCTGTGATTTCCTTCTGTACTTTCTGAAAATGTTGCGGAGAACTCCAGGCATACACAGGCTTTAGATTATAACTCACCCGCACACTAACTTTCTAGCTATTGTTCTGAACTCAGGAGAGGGAGACTGTAGCCCCTTTCTTCCGGACCACCTTTGCTGCTAGAAGTTTACTCACAAAGACCATTCGTAGGGTTGGTGGGATTTGGGTGGGTTTACAGGAACGTCGTATGTGGAGCCTCACTTCCAAGCAGCTATACTCGTATAGCAGACATTCCATTAAAGTCCATCCAGTCACCACCTTTCTGTGGGGCGTGTCCCCACCCCCTGGCCGGCTGAGCTCCTGGCAGCCCTGCCTGTATTAAGGGACCCACCTCCCTGATCCCAGATCTTTCGTTGGGAATATGGAACTATGATGTCCGGTATGTGACTGGAGCTAAGGTGGTATAGCCTCTCCGGGGAAGGGCTGGGGGTTCCTGATGCTTCTGCTCCGGGGCTCGGCCATCAGGAATCCAGTTACCCTTCCCCAACAGTCTTCTACTGACTCCCCTTCTTGATTAAAATGTGTGCAAATGGTTTCTGCTTTTTGAGCCTGGACTCTCAAAGACTACATTTCTGCCATTGTGTTCAGTGACCCAGTTTTTCCGAACTATTTCATGTAAGATGTAAAAAAGGACAGGGAGGAGGCTCCAACATTTAGATTGGAATTATAATTTAACAATTTTTAAAAGTATGGACATAGCAGTTATTCCCTCCACCTCCCCTAAAATCAGCCCTCTGCTGCATATATTATTTAATATTATTGTGACATGGCAAGAGATGCTCTGTTATTTTTTTCTTCGGATGAGAGAACTAAGACTATGAGACAGACTTGAATCCAAGATTTGTGACTCCAGATTACTTCACACATACAATTTCAAACACCTGTGTGACTACAATACACGTCTTTACAGAGACAGTGGAATAAATGGTCATATGTAGAAAATACATATGAAGATATATTTGGAAGAGAAAATAAGACGGGGAGTACACCCAGGTACACTGATTAAATAGGATGCATAGCAAAATCAATATACACCTTGGTTTTATTTGTTTAGTTTGTCCCCCATGTGCCTTCCAAATGGAGGTAACTTCCCTTGTCCCTGCATGGAAACTTGGGCAGACCCCATGACTTCTCTGCTCACCCTTGCATGATAGATGGATCTCCATCATTACCTCACAAAACCAGCATTAGTTCAGTAGTTTGTATGTGTCCCGTGCAAGATAGTAACAAACCCTTCGTCCTCATTCGAAGTCCTCCCTTTCTTTCTTGCTAAGTAACAAGGCCTAGTGACTGCTACCTTTGGGGAAAAAGGTGTGATAATCTCCTCGTCCTTCCTCACTCCTTCCTCACTTCCTCGCTGCAGTTTGGAGCTCTGCCTGGGATGGGAATGGATTTACTTGGCTTCCTGTACTCTGGGCCGGACAGGCAGTGCAAACAAACTCCTTCTTCCATGAAGCAATTTCAGAAGTTTTTGTTTCAGTTACCTAATCCCTGAGACTGCTCACATAATCCTCGGGCTCTGAGCAATGTACTCCTTCCTGCAGGCTGCTCCCCCACCCACTCCACACAGTTTTTTGCTGTTGCAGACCCCACTTTTCCAGGTGGTTCTCCCGTGCAGGTTCTCCTGTAAAGGACTTAAACATGGCGCCAGGCAGCTCTCTCCCTGTGCGGCCCACGCTGGTCAACAGAAATCCTAGGGATCCTTGGCCTTGATGTTCCTTAACAGCAGCACACCCTGACTCCACCCCGATTAGTGGACCTCCCTTTGCCCTCTGCATTTCCTAGGAAGAGCCAGGCTCCACTGCAAATGTGCCTCAACTTCTGCAAACACATACCCAACTCTCCGAATGACACCACTGACACTCCTTTCCCCAGCCTTGGCGGTTGTGGGGCAGGTGTGAAGACAGACAGGCATGGCATGAATCCCCCTCCTCTAGCCACACTCTGACCCCACTTTTTTATTGTTTAAAATTATTTTAATATACATAACAAAATTTGCCAATTTTAGGTGGACAGTTCAGTGGCATTAAGTGCATTCACACTGTTGTGCGGTCATCCCCACCATCCACCTCAGGAACTTCATCTTCCCAAACTGAAACTCTGTCCTCATCAGACACCATTCCCCACCCCACCCCCAGCCTCTGGCACCCACCATTCAATTTTCTGTTTCTATGAATTTGATTCCTCTAGGTACCTCTCTACCTCTTATTAATGGTATCATGAAAGGTTGGACAATTAACTTCACAAACTTATCCTAGAAAAAGTGCTACATACCTCATTGCTGAATATCACTCTGGTCACCTTCGAAGTATGCCCATTGGGAAGCTATGCACAGATGCCAGCACCTAGTCCACCCTTCAAAGCAATTTTGGAACTTTTTCTGGAACTGCCATCAGAGCTGTCATCATATTACCCTTGATGTCTTGAATGTCATCAAAATGTCTTCCTTTCAATATTTCTTTTATCTTTGGGTAAAGAAAGAAGTCATTGGGGACCAGATAAGGTGGGTAGGGAGGGTCGTTCCAATACAGTTATTTGTTTACTGGCTAAAAACTCCCTCACAGACAGTGCCGTGTGAGCTGGTGATTGTCGTGATGCAAGAACTATGAAATGTTGGCGAAAAGCTCAGGTCGTCAAACTTTTTCATGCAGACTTTTCAGCACTTTCAAATAGTAAACGGTTAACTATTCGTCCAGTTGGTTCAAATTCATAATGAATAATCCCTCTAGATCAAAAAAGGTTAGCAACATCATTGCAACAAGTTGGCAAACTTAACTGTGAGACTCTTACAGTATTTGTCCTTTTGTGTCTGGCTTATGTCACGTAGCTTAATGTCCTCCAGATGTATCCATGTTGTAACGTGTCAAAATGTCCTTCCCTTTTAAGGCTGAATAATACTCCACTGTATGTATAGACCCCATTTTGTTGATCCGTTTATCTACTGATGGACATTTGGGTGGCCTCCACCTTTGGGGTATTCTGAATAATGCTTCCATAAACATGGATGTGCAAATATCTGTCCTGATTTCCCTTTTATATCTTTGATCTTTTCCAAATTGTACCCAGGTGGGGCTCAGCCTCACATTCATTCTGGTATTTGATGTCCATTACATTAGTATCTCAGTCGGAACTCAGACAGGAAGGAACCCATCTTAATATTCTGTTAGGGTGAGACCCAAAGGTAAACCTTTGGCTCTAGCCAAAGTCCCATAATTTTAGACATCATACTAGATGGGTGTTTTCTCTCAGGAGTGGTTTTCCTTCGGAGGTCCCCTACTCCATTTTCCAGTTGGGATTTTTCAATACAAATTGGTCCCAGTCAGCTCCTCAAAAATATAACCCAAATGTTAACATAGAGTTTACCTGTGAATCAGCGATTCCACTTTTAGGTGACACCTGTTAAAAATGAAAACATACGTCCACACACACACCTGCAGACAAGTGTTCAGAGCAACATTCAGAATAGCTGAAAAGTGAAAACAACCCAAATGTCTATCAATTGATGAACAGCTAGAAAAATGTAGTCTTTCCAGTCAATGAAATACTATTCAGTAATAAAAACAATGAAGTATTGATACAAGCTATGATATAAATGAATTTCAAAAACATTATACTAAATGTAACACAAAAGCCCACATATTGTATGATTACATTTCTATGAAATGTCCAGAAAAGGCAAACCCACAGAGATGAGACAGAAAGTGCATTGGTGGCTGTATAGGGCTGGATGGCAGGAATGGGGAATGACTGCAAATGGACATGAGGCTGCTTTCTGGGGCGATGAAAATGTTCTAAACTTAGATTGTGGTGATGATTGTTCAACACAATAATTTTACTAAAATCATTTACTTAAAATGGGTGAATTTTATGGTGTATCACTTACACCTAAATAAAGCTGTTTTTTAAAAATATAACTCAAATATTTAACAAGTATAGTTCATGACATTAAAACACAATCTTAATTAATCATTGCGTAGAATTAAAGGCTAGAACTTTCTATGGCAAAATGTTCACAGTGACTATCTGGCAATTAGACTGTAGAATTCTTTTCTTTTTGCTTATATGTATTTTATAAACTTTTTTCATTGAACATAGGACTTTCCTAGCAACAAAAGGGGTGTGTGTGTGTGTGTTTTACATAAAAAGCATGGGTGAATGGATTTATTTATTCATTCATTGACTGCAGTGGGGGAAACCTTTGAAAATAAGACAGAAAATCCACAAGCCTAAAAGCACTCTGCTAAATGTGCCATCTAAAATGTTAAAATTTCTGTTGCAAAAATCCAACCCAAAACCAAACCAAACCAATACCTAAACACAAAGTTAAAATATAGGCAACAAACCGGGGGAAATATTTGCAAAACACAATGATAGACAAAAGCTAATTTCCTTTATTTATAAAACCAAGCCAAATCTGTAAAGAAAATGTTGAGCCCAGTGGGAAAATGAGCAAAGAATATGAATAAGCAGTTTACATAAAAAGAAGCACTAACTGCCATTTTACATATAAAAAACATGTTCAACTTCATTCAGTGTTAGTGAGGGTATAAATTTATGCAACTTTTTTAAAGGGCAATTTGGCAAAACCTCTCAATACCTTTTTTTTTTTTATTTAAGATTTTATTGGTGAATTAGGGGAGAGGAACAGTGTTGGGGAATTAGGGGAGGAAAACAGTGTTGGGGAATTGGGGAAGGGGAACAGCCAAGTTGTTGTCCTTCAGTCTTAGTTGTGAGGGGCGCAGCTAGCTCAGCTCCAAGTCCAGTCGCCATATGGCCACCTGTCGGCAGCTTGCGGCCACTCAGCTCAAGGTGCCATGTGCAATCTTAGTTATGCGGGGGAGGGAAGGGCGCAGTCCCCCATCCCATGCAGGAGTTGAACCAGCAACCTTGTTGTTAGGAGCTAGTGCTCTCACCAGCTGAGCCATCCTGTGCAGCTCAGCTCAGGAGCAATTCACTGGCCCATGTGAGAATCTAACCGGTGATCCCATTGCTCAGTCAGAGCTCGTGCTCTTAACCAACTGAGCCACTCGGCCAGCCCCTCTCAATACCTTTTTTAAGTGTGGTTCTATATTGCAGGACTTAGCACTGCAGGGGTTTACCCTCCAATTATTCCAGCAAAGACATTCCCAGACAGATATAAGTGTTCATTGTAATGCTGCGATGGTGAAACTAGACAGGTAAATGTCAATGGGTAGGGAATAAGCCAAACAAGTTATGGTTCCTTACACATGGAACCCTGGGCACCTTTAAAAACTAGTAGGTCTGGATGTGCCAGTGTGGGAATATCCCTGAGAAGGATACAGCAAGAAAGGAAAGAGCAGAAGACTGGATAGGGAAAATATACATTGTATTCACACACACACACACACACACACACACACACACACACACACACAGATTTGGGGGAACATAAACATGGGTATCTTCAGGAAGAGGGGCTGCTGAGAACCAAGGCTCTTTGCTTTTCACCTTGAACCTTTCTGTGCTGTTTTGCATACTTTAAGCCTGCGTCTGTCCAGAAAGCTGCTAGCTCAGCTGTGGAATTATGAACCCTTTTGGTTTTCCTTTTCACATTTCCATATTTAAAAATAACTTGATGGACGTGCTGTTTGAACAGTTTATTATTTTCTGCTCGACCTCCCATTAGAGATGTCAGATGTGGTCAAAGAGGATACCAGATGCCCCAAGGCTGCTGCGGCCGGCCGCACGTAGGTGGGGACCCCGGAGCAGCCGTCCCTGCCGTCCCTGCCACTCCCCAGGTCACCCAGGTCCAACCCTCAGTGCTCAGAGCCCCAAGATCCAGTGCTCAAGGAAGGAAAGCTCAGGGATTGGAGCAGTGTCTGTGCGGCAGACTGCAGGGCCTGCACGGTCCCCATGGGCTCGCCCAGAAGATCCTCTACCCTGTCTCCCAATAATTTGCCTTTCCTACGGTGTCAGCATCTCCTACCTAAGTCCGCTCTCCAACGGGTGCCGCCTAAGATAAGCCATATCTGGGCACGGAGACTGTGGGGCCATTTTACTTTTCTATGCACTCTAAACTTTCTACAGTGAGTATGCATTATTTTTATCATAAAATCTGTCTAAAAAGATAAAATTGTGAAAATAAGTCTATCTATATATTAGGGGGCGGTGGTGCCCAGGGGTTTCCAGAGAGGATCCCAGTCAGTGTATCTGACATCTCTACGTGGACAGAACAACGGAAGTGGGGGCTGGGGACAGACCGAGTAGGACCATTTAAGGAGTGGCTTCATCTTTCCTGCGAGGAAGGGCTGGGCCCAAGAGAAGTAAAGCAGGGTAGGGAGGTGGCAGCAGAGAGAGGAGGAAAGCTGGCATGCATGTGCTTTTGGGGCCACTTAACTATATTCTCTTTCATCAGTCTTCATAGAATTTGCTGTGTAGCTGCTATGCTTAGCTTCATCCTGCTGGTTTCCTAATTTTCTCACACTGAATCAATATGCAGACATTTACAAAGGAAGCAGTGATAAAAGGGGGTGTGCACACTGCCTCTCCCGCCAGGCGCTAGATGGCAGAAGCTCCCAGGAAATCTTAATGGTCTCACCCCAACTTCCGCAAGCAATTGGAGGGGAACATCCCACGGTGGCCACTCTGGCTTAAGTGCTTAGGACATGGCAGGAGTTACTCTGCCCTCAGGCTGTACTGGTCTGTGCTGGGCTACGCTCTTCAGAGTAGTATTTGCTTCTCCACAGCATGAATGCTGCCATTTTAGCTCTGAGAACCAGAGTTTATTCAGGATGGAGGGTGTATACAAAGGAGGGGGAACTGGGCCACAAAGAGAGGAAACTGGTCCCCATTCTTTAGCTTGTTCCCCGACCCGGCCTCCCTTTAACACAAAGGCCGGTGTTGCTGGCAGATGTTGGAAGGGGCTGCTCTGAGGTCTTTGGCTTCCTGGTTTCAGGTTGAACTCTGTGTCACCTGTATCAGTATTTGTAGAACAACCCCTGTGCTGTCTTTCAAACCGAACTTTGCTCTTCCTTGTCCCCATTCGCAGTGTCACCAGCCCTGGCTGTGCCACTGCCTGAGTCATTTTCTCTCCTAAAGGCTGCCATGTGCCCACAATGTCTGTCCTCACAATATCTTTCCACATTTCAATGGTCGCCTTCTCAGGTAATCCCCTTTGTAAAGAGGTTTCACTTCAGTCAAACCTTTGGGATGTCATCTTTCAAACAACTGTGCCTCTTTTGAGCCAAATCAACATCCTGTGTCTCCAGGAAACCCTATACTTCCCTGCCATTGTCAGCCAGCAAACCCCAACATTTTCCAGGAGGGATTCAGGACAAGACTAGCAAGATTCTTGCTTTCAGAAAGACTAAGACACACTTAAAGCAAAAGGAGAATAATTCAGAATGACATTTTAGGACCATTTTAAAAATAAAATACAGTTGAACAACCGCGTTTGAAAAGGTCACTGTGATAACACCTTAGCTAAAAACCACACGAAGATATAGACCATGAAGTGACGCGGGCTTCAGTGAGCAGAGATTGGCCGAAGCACTAGAATAACCATCAGCAGGAACAAGGGAACAGGTATCTGAGTTTGCGGAACACCAAAGATCTCGCACTGTGAGGGGCGTGGCATGGCCTAAGCAGCCTCTGCCGGGGGTGACTGACTGCGCCTCCTGCAGTGGAGGAGAATGATTGGAAGTTTCCCCCAGGACCAGGACAGAGCAAGGAGAAGAGTCAGAGCGTTTGAGAGCATGCTCTGTGGAGTGAGGGTGGGCGGGGTGAGCCCGCTTTCATTATGGCACCCAGGGTCATGGGCGTCCTCTCCATTGACTCAGCAGCATTTCCAGAGTCCCATGGACAGCTACACTATATTCTGTGAGAAGAGGCTCCACAGGCTAAACCAGCACCCTCAAACTTTATGTGCACAGCAGTCACCTTGGGGTCTGATTCTGGCATGGAGCCTGGGACTCTGCCCTCCTGTCAAGCTCCCTGGTGGGGCTGCAGACAGCACCCGAAGCCAGCCAAGAGTCACAGCTTGTGAAATAGACATATTTAAAAACAGAAGTTGAATGCCTTTCATGTGCTCATGTGCACTGTGAATCTCCAAGAGGGGCAAACAGAGCCTAATGTCCCCGAAAGGCATTTGCTGTGGGAACCCTTTTCCATGGAGCATCCCTGACAGGCACATTGTTGGGGAATGCTAGCCTAAGCGAGCAAGTGGCCCTCTGGCCTCCCAGGTGCGTGTGCTGCTTTCCTGCCAGCCCTGCTCTGCACCCCCACAGCCTCCCAGCCCCCAACTGCACTGACACCATCAGTTCGTAACAGTCCCCAGTTTTCCTACAGCACTCACCACACTCTCCCCTGTGGATGTGACTCCCATCTACCCCTCTGCTCCCAACTGTGGTGCCCCCTTTATGTCAACATAGATGAGACTCCCCTGCAGGGACTCTGCTTCGGTCAGTTTGGGCTGGGGCCTGAGAACCCGCATTTCCAACAAGCTCCCAGGTGTCAGCGGTGACACCCATGCGAGGACCCCACTTTGATGAGCGCTGCCTCAGAGATACAATCCTCCCCTCCAGAGGCCCCCTTCCCACTCACTCTGGAACATTCCAACACCTACGGGACGCCTGGGTTGTTCACTATTTCTTGAATGTGCTTCATTTCCCTGTGTGTCTGTACGCATGTTGAGAGCAGGGAGGATGGCTTATTCTTTCCTTCTCGCTGCCTACCTTTAACTGAACGGACATCAGGTGAGTCTGGCCTTCAAGGACAAAGGCACTCACATGCTGAGTGTCAGGAGTGGCTGCCGGGGCTAGGCAGGCCCACAGTCCCCTGCCCAGCCACTGCTTGCCCTTCTCTCCAAGTGGGGTGCAGACTGGCTGGACGTAGGGTCCATTGCTGGCCTTCACAACGATGCAGGCTCCCTGGCTCATCATCAAATCCATTTCCTGCTTCTGACCCCTGCATTCATGTTGCCCGGACCTTGGCCCGGGCACAGACACTCGCACAGATATTTTGCCCTTTACCATATAGCCTGGATACCGATGCCGGGTCTCATTTTCATGCTTACTCCCTCCCTTCAGCTCCTGCAGGAGCTCTGTCCCCTGATTACAGCATTAGCGTTATATTTGGGAATGCTTCTATCAGTCACTTCTGTTGGGGTGTCTATCTGATTCGCTGACATCACACTATTCAGGCACCAACACAAAGTCTTCCCTGACTTCCTGAGCCTGTCTCTCTCTCTCTCTCTTTCTCTCTCTCTCTCTCTCTCTCTCTCTCTCTCTCTCTCTCTCTTTCATCTCCCCACCCCCCACCTCCCACCCTTCCATTCTTCACTCCATTGAGTAGACTATCTTGGCCCTGGGTTCTCAGCCTGACTCACAAATCCCAGCCGCTTTGTCCTGACTCCAGCAGTGGCACACAAACTCAGCTGCATGCAAACATAGAATGAGACTGTATTTGCCTCCATTTTATTAAAATCATGCCCCTTCCCATTTGGAGGTGTCCAACCTCGGAGCCAGAGTAACCACAGTGAAAAATATGCATTTATCCATCCTCTGTGCTTGGCACTTCAAGTAAACCAGACATCAAAGATCTTACAATCTAGAAAGAGAGCCAAGATGGATAACCATATAGAACATGATACAGTCCATAAACAAAACACAAATAAAACAGTGAGAAAATTCAAAAGAGGAAATTTATGGATTGAATTGTGGTTCCCCTGGCAAGATAAATATGTTAATATTCTAACCCCCAGGACCTCAGAATGTGACCTTATTTAGAAATAAGGTCTTTACAGATGTAATTAGTTAAGATGAGATCATACTGGAGTAGGGTGGGCGCTGGTCCAATACGACCCGGTGTCCTTATAAAAAGGGGTAATTCAGACACAGACACACACACAGGGAGAAGGTCACATGAACTTGAGGGCAGAGGTTGGGGTGATGCATCCACAGGCCCAGGAAGATCAGAGCTCACGAACAAAGCACTAAAGCTGGGAGTGGCCTGGAGCAGAGGCTCCCTCAGGGCTCCAGAAAGAACCAGCCCAGCCCACACCTTGATCTCGGACTTTCGGCCTCCATAATTGAGATAATGCATTTCAGTTGTTTAAGCCTCTCAGCTTGTGGGACTTCACAGCATTCCTAGGACACAGGGAGACTTCTTTTTGGAGGATACTAAGGCAGATTTCACTGAAAACGGAAAACGTAATATTCAAGCTCAGCCTTAGAGAAAGAGCATTCAAAGAAAAGATAAGAGTGTTAGGAAAAATACAAGGCCGAAAGCACTGAGAGTGCTTGGGGAATTGAGATTGCCTTAGAACCTAGAGAGGGTCAAGGGGAGCGGGCAGAGATAATATTAGACGATGGGTGGGGTCACTTGTTGGAGATGAGTGAGTATCCCAGGTTTGAAACAAATGTATTTTCAGTTATGAAATTATTTCTGTATTTCCAGATATAAGGCACCCAGCTATGCATGTCTTGTAAATAAAGTCTCATTTCTTATACAGAGTATAACCTAATTGCTGAACCCAGCTTTAAACATTTTACTTCTGAACTTCGAACTGTAACATTCACAATTTTACAGCCCTTGAATGAAATCTGTGATATCAGAATTAAAATTTTAATTTTAATTAAATTTTAAATTAAATTTAAAAAGTGACATTGTTGGGCCGGCCATGTGGCATGTTTGTTAAGAGTTGGCTTGGGAGCGCAAGCTCTGAGCAGCAGGACCCCAGTTCAGATCCCACATTAGGGCCAGCGACACTGTGCCCTCTACAGATAACATGGCCAACAACAGCTCAACCTAGAGCTGGGTTGCCAAAAGTCACCAGTGTTGGTGTAGGCTGCAGCAGGGCTGTAGTGGGCTACCATAAGCTACCATGAATGGCTGGCAGCCAACGTGAACAGCCGGTAGCTGGCATGACTGCTGTGAGCTGCCATGAGCGACCATCCAGAGGCCGGTGACTGATCTACCTCACCTGGGAAGAGTGCAATGACGATACCAACATGAGCCAGTGAAGCAACGTCCTCCGCAACCAGACTGAAGAACAAAAAGACAGCAACTTGTCTGTTTCCCTTCCCCAGTTCCCCACCGTTGTTCCCCTCCCCCAATTTCCCAATAAAATCTTTAAATAAATAAAGTGAGATTGTTTCAGAACAGTTTTGCTACTCACATTTCAGTGATACTGATAACTTCTAATTCTGTTTGAAGGAAATGTACCAGGAGCAGTTCTAAGGTGTATGGATTGGATTCGAGGAGAGGCCATTTCACTCCATCTTTTTTCAAGTGGCAAAGCAACTGCTCCCTCCCCCAGTGCCTGTTTCATGTGTAAAAATACAGCAACACCTCCATTTTTTCAATCTCTCAAAAATGTGGTGACGGTAAATGAAATGAGATAAAAAGATGTTTATTCAGGGAAATATATATGTGTTTTATTCAACTACTTAGTAGTAGTTGAAAAGGGTAGACAATCTGATCTCTAATATCCCTTCCAGTATCAATATCCAAACCAACAAAATCAAAAGAATTAATTGAAACCCAGACACAGGCTTACGACAATGGAAATTGTGTGTGTGTGTGCGTGTGTGCACGTGTGTGTGCATGTGTGTTCACACGTGCATGTATGCGAGCATTGTGTGCATGTGTGTGTTCGTGTGCACGCACACGTGTGCATGTGTGGTGTGTGTGTGCGTGTGTGGTGTCTGTGTAATACACATACATATCTGTTTCTATGTTTGTGCCATTAGATGGCAGCAGGAAGCAAATTCATAATAAAGTTGGCTTCAGTCAATTTTCTCCCTTTGTCAGACAGGTTTTTCTTGGCTTTTCTCCTTAATTCAGAGATTCAACAGGACTCTCAACCTCTCTCAACAGCTTCTCTCTCTCTCTCTCTCTCTCTCTCTCTCTCTCTCTCTCTCTCTCTCTCTCTCCTTCTCTCCTCTCTGAATCTCTGTCCCTCTCTCTCCCTCCCCCTCTCTCTAACTTAAAGAAACCACCATTTTATTAAATTATGAAAAGTGTCAAATGTTCACAAAATGAGAAAAGTACAATGGGTCCCCATAAAATCAATAAGTTTGCCATACTTGCTTCAAATATCTACCCATCCTTCTCTCCTTCCTCCCATCCCTCATTACTGGATTTTTTTTTTATTCTTTTTTTAATTTTCGCGCCACTCGGCCGGCCCATCATTACTGAATTTTAAAGCAAATCCCAGACTTAATGTTGCTTGACTCCTATATACTTTGATATGCATATCTAAAAACCATGTGCTTATTCTTACACAATCATAATGCCATTATGAAGCTTATCAAGATCAATTATAATTTCTTGGAATCATATCACGTCTCTTCAATGTTTTAAACAAGAATACTGGCAATATTTTACATAATTTACAATTTAACACAAATCATACTTGAGTAATAAACCAGTTCCTCTTTGGAGGTTTCTGACATAGCATTCTGCTTATATAAGTGGTTTTAGAAAAGTACAGATAGACTGTAACTGGAAACTGGAAGAGCTGAGAAATACTTCCCCATAAATTTTAGGCATCTCAGCACTGTTCTGAGCCTCAGTTCTAGTGATGCCAGGACAATGCTCTAATGAGGATTAAAGAAACCGCATCTGTGAATCACATTGAGCTCACCGAGGCGGGATGGGGCTGTTTGCTGGTAAATGCAGATAAATGTGAGGCATGCACACTTTCCTTTTCATGTTGAAAAGTAATCACAGAGACCTTTCTTCTCCGGCGCACGTACTGATACTTAGAAGTGCATGTGACACGTGGGACTCCTATCAGCTCTGACAGGGTGGAGTGAGGTAGGAGAGGCATGCCAGAAACTACCCTTCAGTAACCTTGCGAGAAAACCAGTGCGATGCCTACACCTCGGGAAGAGACATATACATGTCCGTATTGTTGAGCTCTTAGATATTTAGGGAACAAGAATTTTCAAAGGGAGTCTGGTTGACAACTGCTCTAGAAGAAGACAACTCAATTTGTCAGAAAATAAAAAACATTCATATTACCCGGTTATTCTACTTTCAGCAATGTATCCTAAAGAAATAAACGTAGATACAGGTAAAGATACAGTTTTTAAGGTCATTTGTGTCAGTTTTGTTTGTAATACAAACATTTTTAAATAACCCTTAAATATTCAGCACCAGAATTGGCTGAGTAGATTGCATTATAGTACCACAATGGAAAATTTTGTTGCCATTAAAAAGTCCCTAGTAGCAATACATTGATTAACATGTAAATGCTTTGGCATTATATTTAGTGGGAAAAAATCACATTATAAAATAGTACAAAAGCCATAATTCCTCTTCAATTTACCTATAATTATATATGTGCATATACAATGCACATACATATGCACAGAGAAACAAGATTGAAAATATATAGAGTTAACATAATGCTAATAGTCTTTCTCTCTTCAAGTAGAATATAAATTTTTTTTGTTTCTAAATTTTCCTGCAAAGTACTTATAAACTTATGTTAAAAAATTGTTTTTCACCACAATGAGATACCACCTCACTCCGGTCAGAATGGCTATCATCAATAAATCAACAAACAACAAGTGCTGGCGGGGCTGTGGGGAAAAGGGGACCCTGCTGCACTGTTGGTGGGATTGTAGATTGGTGCAGCCACTATGGAAGTCAGTATGGAGGTATCTCAAAAAACTGGAAATGGAGCTACCTTTTGACCCAGCAATTCTACTCCTAGGTATTTATCCCGAAAAACCCAAGACACTGATTCAAAAAAAATATATGCACCCCTATGTTCATTGCAGCGCTATTTACAATAGCCAAGACTTGGAAACAACCGAAATGCCCATAGGTAGATGACTGGATTAAGAAACTGTAGTACATTTAGACAATGGAGTATTTCTCCGCTATAAAGAAGAATGAAATCGTACCATTTGCAATGATATGGATGGACCTAGAGACTATTATGTTAAGTGAAATAAGTCAAGAGAAAGACAAATACCATATGATCTCACTTATAAGTGGAATCTGAAAAACTGAATGAATGAGCAATGTAAACAGAAATTGTCTCATAGATATAGAGGAAAAACAGGGTTGCTAGTTGGGAGGGGGGTGGGGATGAGGAAGAAGGGGAAGGGATTAGACAGCAAAAATAGGCAACTACAGTATTGCCACAGGGACATGAAAGACAGTTCAGGGAATATAATTAATAATGTTGTAAATATTTTGTGGGGTGTCAGATGGTCACACGTCTTGTTGGGAAAACCATTTCATGGATGGAGTAGAGGCTTGATCACTACGCTGTACACCTGAAGTGGAAGTTGTACACCAACTGTAATTGAATATATATAGATAGTCACGGGATGTGGATTATACTGTGGAAAGGAGTCAGAGGAAGAGTAATAGATATATATGATATGGGGGGGAGGAGTGGGGTGGCAAATTGGGGCAGGGGGTTTGTCACTTTGAGGGGTAAAAAGTATAACTATTGCACTGTGCTGTACACCTGAAATTAATTTTTTTTTAATTGTTTTTCTTGGGCTGGCTGAGTGGAGCGATAGTTAAGAGATGGCTTGGGACGCCAGCGGCCCCAGTTCGGATCCCACATATGAGGGCCAGTGACACTGCCCTTTACAGCTAACAACAGCTCCACCTGGAGCTGGGCTGCGTGAGTCCCGGCGATGGTGTAGGCTGCAGCTCCTGCTGCAGTGGGCTGCCATAGGCTACAGTGAGCGGCTAGCAGCCAGTGTGAGCAGCTGGCAGCCAGAGTAAGCTGCCAATAGCCACAGTGAGCAGCTGTCCAGAGGCCAGGGACAAATCTGCCTCATCCGGGAAGAGCAAAATGACAATACCAACATGAGCCGGTGAAACAAAGTCCTCCGCAACTAGACTAAAGAACAGAACATGGGCCGGTGAAGCAAAGTCCTCCGCAACTAGACTAAAGAACAAGACAGCAACTTATCTGTTTCCCTTCCCTGATTCCCCAACGCTATTCCCCTCCCCCAATTCCCCAATAAAAAATCTTTAAAAAAAAATAGTTTTTCTTTTAAAAATTTGACTACCAGAACTGGCAACATGGAAGACTGACCTAAAGTAGAATGCCACATACTATAAACCCAGAAAAACAACAGATAAAAAGAAAATATGGTGAAAAGCAAATCCCTCAGAAACATAGGATCTGAAATCCAGACTGGAATACACATGAATTGACAATGGTCACATGTAAGGGCTCAGTACAGACAGGACCCTGCAACAGGCACTGAACACTAAGAGCTTGGATTTTGATGCCACATGAGGACAGGATATGAAACTTTGGTTAGGTGACAAACTCAAAATAAAAATATATATATATATACCTGAACAAATGAACCCCATTCAAACAGCAGATAAGCCCTCAAGAACTTGGATAACAGAACAGTCAGAAAGAGATTATGAAATAAGTGTGCTTAGAATTATTAAAGAGATTTTTAATAGAAAGTGATAGAAGCTATGAGGAAAGAATAAGACATTATGGAAAAAGAACCGGAGGATTTGAGAAATAAATAGGATTATAGAGGGGCAGCCAGTTAGCTCAGTTGTTAAGAGCATGAGCTCTGAACAGCAGGGCTGCCGATTTGAGTCCCACATGGGCCAGTAAGCTGCGCTGAAGCTGCGCCCTCTACAGCTAAGATTGTGAACAATGGCTCACCTGGAGCTGGGCTGCTATAAATGGCCAGCGTCAGCATGAGATGCTGTGGGCTGCTGTGAGCCTCTATGAGCGGCTGTCCAATGGCCAGCGATTGACTGCCTCAGCCGGGAAGAGCGCAATTATCATAATACCAACATGGGCCAGTGAAGTAGCATCCTCCACAACTAGACTGAGAACAACAAATGGCTTGGAGGTGGGGGGTGGGATGGGGTTGGGGAGAAGAGGGGGAAAAAAATAAAAATGAAAAATAAAATAAAAACCCCTATACAAAGTAAAAAATGAAGTGAAGAAAACCATTGTTTAAAAATAAATAAAGTGGGCCGGTCGAGTGGCACGGTGGTTAAGCGCTGGCTTGGGAAGCCAGCGGCCCCGGTTCGGTCTCACATGTGAGGGCCAGTGACACTGCCTTCAAAAAAAATAAAATAAATAAAATAAAATAAATAAATAAATAAATAAATAAAATTATAGAAATTAATAGTCATTGAAACCAAAAAACTCAATAAATTCTTTCCCACTAAAAAGCTTAATAGATAAATAAATTAAGTTCCAATGAACAGATTATTAGAGACTTACAAAATAGTGTTGAGAAAATTAACCAGCAAGAGTCCAAAAAGATAAATGTTAAAAATGTGAAAAGGAGGCTAAGAGATATGAGGCAAAAATTTAAACGTGCAAAATACACACAGAAAGGGAAAGGAGAGAATATAAACAATAGGGTAAAAGCAATACTTTTAGAGACTATGCGTAGAGAGTTCCTGAATTGATGAAAGACATGAATCCACATACCTGATGAATCCCAATCAGTCCCAAGCAATTTAAATAAAAAGAAATACATTTCTAAATCTATTCTAATGACATTGTAGGACACCAAGAAAAGAACAATCTTAAAAATAGCTAGGGAACAAAAAGAGAGGATTTCTACAAAGGAAATCACAAAAGCATAGTAGATATCAGGAGATAATGGAATATGATTTTCAAAGTGTTCATGGCAAATTACCATCAAATTAAAATTCTCCCCCCAGATAAACTGTTATTCAAGAGTGAAAACAAAATCAAGGCATTTTAAGATAGAGACTGAAACAGGTTAGCACCTACAGAACTTAGTAAGAAATGAACTGATCCTGAAAGAAAGAAATAGATAAGCGATGATATGCAGGCAGTCTGGTCACTGTATGTAAATCGAAATGACACCAATACAACTGAGAGAACACATACATGGGTGGCAGGGCTGAGGGGAGGGGAGGGAACAAATGCAGGTAAAAAAACTGCACAACAGTGACAACATATAGTTTGAGGGATTACTAAAGTTAAAGCGATTTTGGCATCTTGCATAATTCAGGAGGAGAGTACAAACACTAATTAGCCTTCGATTTTAAGTTAAGGATGTATGTTAAATATAAGAGTTATCAACAAAATAATACAGAACTTCTAAACCAGTAGAAGGAAAAGGGAAATAAAGAAAGCTCCACTAACCCAAGAGAAGACAGGAAAGAAGAAAAAAAGGGGGGAGAAAATAAAACAATTACAAGAGAAGCCTTGATAAATAGAAAGTAAGAAGAAAAAAATTCAAATCAAACACAATAAGGTGGTATCGCTAAATTAACATCAGATAAAAAAGACTCATAGGCATGACCCTACCCCCCAAATTATTATAAATAAAAACGGAAAAGCTTCCCCTCCCACTGATTAAGTCTAGTGTAATCCTGATACCAAAACCAGAGAGACAACACAAAAAAGCAAAAGTATAGGTCAATATCATTTGCAAATGCCCTAAATAAGCTATTAGCAAACCAAGCCACAAGGTTATATTTTTAAAAAGGAAAACACCCTTGCCATACTCCAGGAAGACAAGAATGCTTGTACATTAGAAAATCTATTAATGTACTTCACCACATAAACAGATTAAAGTACAGAAGCTGGATGATTTTAATAGATACAAGAAAAAGGTTTCACAGGATTAACATAATCATGATTTTAAAAAGAAAAAGTCTTAGCAAACAAGTGAGTGAAGGGAACTTCTTTAAAGAGTGTATGAAAAACCCACAGCAGTGCCAACAGAGGGGCTCAGTTGGTTAAGAACTGGCTTAGAGCGGGTGCTCTGAGCATGCCTGTTTGATTCCCACATGGACCAGTGACCTCTGCGCCCTAGCTGAGCTGTCACTGAGCTGCCAACAAGTGGCAGGATGGCTCAGCTGGTGTAACAACAAGACTGCAGGGTTTGATTCCCTCATGGGATGGTGGGCTATGCCCACCTGCAACTAACCCTGAACTCAGCATCTTGAGCTGAGCTGCCACCTGGATGGCTCAGAGGATGGGGTGTGTGCTCTTAACAACAAGGCTGCTGGTTCAACTCTCGCATGGGATGGTGGCTACGCCCACCCGCAACTAAAATTGAACACAGCACCTTGAGCTTAGAGGTCACGAGCTGCTGACGGGAAGCCAGATGGCGACTGGCGCCCTCCACAACAAAGACTGAAGAACAACTTGGCTGGTCCCCTCCCCCAATTTCCCAACACTGTTCCCCTCCCTCAATTCCCCAATTTAAAAATCTTAAAAAAAAAAAAGAAAAAGAAAAATCACAGCAAACATCATAGTAAATGTAAACTTTTAGAGCATCCCACTGAACCAGAAATAAGATCCTTAAGACTATGCTTGTATGGGGGGGGGTGGTCCGTCCAGCACCAGACAAGAAAAATGAAAGGTATGTGGAAAGAAAACATATGTAGATCCTAAATTCATTGTTTTACCCCCACAGCAATGCTTATCAGAGGCTTCCAGCAATAGTTAGGACGCTGGGAGGAGGGTGAGGAAGGCGGGCAGGGGAGTGCTGACAAAAGTGCTTTGAGAAGATAGGTCCTGAATTAACCCTGCCATCTTGTTAGTTGGATAATGAAAAGGTTAATAAAACCTTACCAGCCAGTGATCAACAAATTTAAGTTAAATCTCTATTTACATTAGTACCTTGACACCATGAAGGCACCGTGAGTTTTCCTGTCATGTTAACATTTATTTTCATCACTTCAGGAAGGCTGATTTGTAATTCTGCTTGACTCATGCTAGTTATGTAACAAGAAAGTTACGTTTGCTTAGGAAATGGATGGCTCAAAGTTGGAACCTTCATTTGTCAGGGAGGTTGATTCTTCCCGGCTAACTTTGGTGATAATAAATCCGCTGATTCCACAGAGCTCATCTGACTGAGTCAAGCCCCACACATGGAACAGAGCTTAAGATATTTTCCTTCTTACGAAAGGTATAGTTCAAGCAACAATAAAGCAATTAGCAGATTAACTTTAAAACACAATGAAGATTTTTCCCAAATATTGACAAAAGAAATAATACAACAACAACATCAAGATGATTTTGAAGAAAAACAAGGTGGGAGCAGGTGTTCTCTCATTTATCAAAACTCATTATAAATTTATAGTAATTAACAATTGTGTTACTGGTACAGAGAAAGGTAAATAGAACACTGAGACAGAGAAGAGGACACCTAGAAAGAAACTCATGTTTCTATCAGAATTTAGGAGAATAGTGATGGCACTATTGCAAATTTATGGGCAAAGGATAAAGTTTTCAATCCACATGAAAAAATAAAATAACTTCTCTTCTCCATACCACACACCATACACTGGAATACAAAAAAAAAAAAAAAAAAAAAAAAAAAATCCAGATCGATTCCAACAGTAAACAGAAAAAGTAAATCTTTAGAATGCAGGATAGTATATTTATGGCCTCAGGGTATGGATGAAGTAAGACAATAAACACACAAATCATACAAGACTGGTCAATTTGATGGCATTAAAATAAAACATTTCTGTATGATAAAAGACAACATACCCCCAACTACAAACCAGGAGAAGATATTTATAATGGAAGACTACAAAAGGGTGAGAAGCCATGAGGGGTTTGGAGAAAGATAAAAATGTTCAAAATATATGAATTTGTGATTTGCAAAAGAAGAAATATAAACACAAGGAGTTTTAACTGTAGAGATATTCATTGTTAGATTAAACCCCATTAAATTGTCCATACTCACTAGTTTTGGGCTTACAAACATGTAAGTTCATATACCGTATTTCCCCGAAAATAAGACTGGGTCTTATGTTAAACTTTGCTTCAAGAGATGCATTTTATTCATTTATTCATGTACAAAAATCTACATTTATTCAAATACAGTCATGTCTGGCTGACGATCTTAACTGGGGCTTACTTTGGGGCAGTGCTTATATTACAAGCACCCTGAAAATCATGCTAGGGTTTATTTTCCCGATTTGGTCTTATTTTTGGGAAAACATGGTAAGTCAAACTGGTAAGAGATATAAAAATTAAAAGAGATACCATTTAAAACCCATTAGATTGATCATCAGGATTGGCAAATTTACGTGGAAACCCAAACTCTTATACAGTTGCAAAAGGAAGCATAGATTATTGTAGTACAAACACTTTGGTAATATCTAATAAAATTGGGCATACATATACTCCAAACACAAGCAATCTCACACCTACATAACCTACCTAGATGAATTCTTATACATGTTCACAAGAAGACAAGCTAAGAATAGCATATAAGTCAGGGAAACAGAGAAACAGTTACAGACAAACAGAACCAATGGGGAGCAAGTGTGTGTGTGTGTGTGTGTGTGTGCGCGCGCGCGCACATGCGTGCGTTCGTGTGTGTGTGTGTGTGTGTGTGTGTGTGTAAAACGCGATCATAAGGAATTGGCTCAGGCAATTGTGGAAGCTGAATAATCCAAATATATGCAGTCAGCAAGCTTAAGACCCAGGAGAGCTGATCCAGCTCAAAAGCCAGCAGGCTCAAGAACCAAGAAAAACTGCTGTTTCAGACTGAGTCCAAAGGCCAGAAACGACCAATGTCAAGCAGTCAGACAATACAATTACCTTCTTAGGCTTTTTGTTCTATTCGGGTCCTTGGGAGATTGATGAGGCCCCCCACATCAGGGAGGATAGTCTGCTTTATCAGACTACAGTCGGTGTCACCCCAAACACCCTCAAACATCAGGGCATTCCATGGCCCGGCCAAGTTGACACATACGATGAACCCTCATAGGTATTCATTACAGTACTATTAGTAATATCGAAACCTGGAAATAGTCTAATTGTCTAATCATTCTACTAATATCCATGAAGGACTCATTATGTGCCATGGATTGGATTATTCAATACATTTGGGATACATCAGTGAGTAAAAAAGACAGACATTGCTCTCGTTGGGGAGCTTACCTATTAGTTAAGAGAAACAAATAAGCACAATACATAAAAAGATACATATTACTTATAAATAATAAGGGAATGCTACTTTCCACAACTAGGAGAACACCATTCATATTATATTCTATGAAATGCCACCCTCTGAAAATGTATAAGGCAGCAGTATTGGGCTGGTAGGAGGTGGCCCATGACAATTAAATTAGATCGAGGCAGGCCTCATTAGGAAGGTGGCATATTAGCACAAACTTAAAAGTGCTAAGGGAATTAGCATGCAGATATCTAGGGGACAAGAGCAAACCAGGCAGAAGAAACAGACCCCGTAAAGATCCAAGAGTTGGGGGCCAGTGAGGCTGGAGTGAAGTGGGTCAGATGGCAGATATTCGCGTAAAATGCGGGGCGGGCAGACTGCGTGGAGCCTCGTGGGCCAGCACAGGAGTGGGTGTTCCCCTCAGAATGAGTTAGTAACCATTATAGGGATTTAGCAGAGGAGCAGAACGATCTGATCGCATGTTGAAAGGAGCGTGGGCTCCTCTGCAGGGAAGCAAGGATGGAAGCGAGAAGCTGTGGCAGTATTCCAAGAGGGAGGCACTGATGCGTTGGACCAGGATAATAAAAAGGCTGGATTCTGGGTATAAAGTATAGAGCCCACAGAATTCCTGATGGGTTGGATGTGGAATGTGAGTCAAAGAGTCAAGGATGGCTATTATGCCTGATCAACTGAAAAGCAGGTTACACGTGGGACAGGCCTTTGGGGAGCAGCCACGCTAAATCCTGGTCATGCCAACCCTGACATGTGTGTTAGACTTGCGAGTGGGGATATGGGGCTGGGGGCTGGACATGCGCATCGGAGTCCACAGGAGGACTGGGCTGGAACCGGCAGAGTACGCTGTCGAGCGTTTAAACCCATGAGATTGCACAAGACCACTAAGGATGGATGGAAAGACGTTCAAGGATGGAGCCGTCTACCCTCCAATGGTAGAAGGTCAAGGTCATAAGGAGGAACCAGCAAAGGAGACTGAAGAGCAGCTAGTGAAACAGGAGGAAGACCAGAGTATCTGGAAACAAGCAGAGAAAAGTGTACCAAGGAGGAGAGCGTGATCACCTGGGCCAAATGCTGACAGGTTGAGTGAGATGAGGACAGAAGATTATCTGGTGAACTAAACAATATAAAGGACATCTGGAGAAGAGCAATTCAGGTGAAATGTTAGGGACAAGAGTCTGAGTGGGTTCAAGAGGGAATGGGAGGAGAGGAATTGGATTCGGGGAAAAAAATATGAGGTCGGACAATTAAGTTCACGAACTCATCCTAGAAAAAGTGCTACATACCTCATTGTTGAATATCACTGCAGTCACCTTCAAAGTACTCACTTTGGAAAACTATGCGCCGATACCAGTGCCTAGTCCACCCATCAAAGCAATTTTGGAACTCTTTTGCTGGAATGGCCACCAGAGCGGTCGTCGTATTACCCTTGATATTCTGAATGTCATCCAAATGTCTTCCTTTCAATGTTTCCTTTTATTTCCTTTATCTTCAGGTAAAGAAAGAAGTCATTGGGGGCCATAACAGGTGTGTAGGGAGGGTGTTCCAATAGTTACGTGTTTACTGGCTAAAAACTCCATCACAGACAGTGCTGTGTGAGCTGGTGCATTGTCGTGATGCAAGAGCCATGAATTGTAGGTAAAAAGTTCAGGTCATCTAACTTTTTCATGCAGCCTTTTCAGTACTTCCAAATAGTAAGCTTGGTTACTGTTTGTTCAGTTGATACAAATTCATAATGAATAATCTCTCTGATATCAAAAACAAAGGTTAGCAACATCGTTGCAACAAGTTCACGAACTTAATCATCAGAACTTGTGTGTGAGTGTGTGTGTGTGTGTCTCCTTCAGGAAGTAGGCTAAAGAATTGTTTTAAGATATGCAAAATAAGGGCTGGCCAAGTAGCTCAGTTGGTTAAGAGTGCGAGCTCTGAGCAACAGGGTCATCGGTTCAATTTCCACATGGGCCAATGAGCTGTGCCCGACCTGAGCTAGAGCTGAGCTGTCAACAGGGGGCAGGATTGCTCAGTGGTAGAGTATGTGCTCTTAACAACAAGGTTTCCAGTTTGACTCCCACATGGGATGGTGGGCTTTGCCCACCCACAACTAAGATTGAATACAGCACTTTGAGCTGAGCAGACCGGATGGTGACTAGACTTGGAGCTGAGCTAGCTGCACCCTCCACAACTAAGATTGAAGGACAACAACTTGGCTGTTCCCCTTCCCCAATTTCCCAATAAAATCTTTAAAGAAAAAAAGGATATGCAAAATAAAAGTATGTTTGTATATTTTATTCCAGAGGAAAAAAGTATGTTTGTATGCAATGAGCTGTGGGCACTCTGGGAACAAGGCTCGGGTGCATTCTATCAAACTCAGGATAAGAAAGTGATTCCAGCAGCTCTTCTCACTCCTTACCAAAAATGCAGCTTCTGTCTTGTATGGTCCATCTCCCATAAACCCACTCTTTTTACACCTCAAAACCCAGAGTAGACTGAAACAAAGTTAATAATAAAAATAATACTAATAATACCAGTATTGCTCTTGGTTTGACCTCTTTCCATCCCAGAAAGCCTATTTTCAGCTTCCCTCACTGCCTCATATCTGATAGGAGGGCAGCCACCAAGCACTGCTGTCATTTTGTGTGTTTTTCTAGAGCTAGTCTGCATGAACAAAAACACATATTCTTTCAGCTTTTTTCACACAGTAGTGGCATATTTGATTTTGCTATTTTCAGTTCAAATAACTTGGGAATCTTTCCATACAGTACAGGCAGAGCTGCCTCATTCTCTTTAATGGCTTTACAGTATTTAACTGTATGGTTGTACCATAATTTATTTAACTGTCCTCCACAGGAAAGCCTTCATGTTTCAAACTTTTTTATATAATAATACTATTTTGGAATGTGTAATTTCACAAATATATAAATGCACTTGATACTGCCAAAATAGCCCCTAGAGATCAATAATTTCATAGATCAATATCAACTGGCACTTTCCCAGCAGCATTTTCCCGACAACATAGTGTTATCTTCAAATCTTGGCCCATCTGCCAGATGAAGCATGCTAAGTCGTAGTATTAGCAGGCATCTCTCCCCACGCTCATGAGCCACGTGTATCTATTCCATATCTGGAGACTGTGTGTCTACTAGTCGGCCTTCAGCCAGGAAAGCAGAAAGCACTCTAGGCGTTACGATCGGGAGTGGCTTTAATACAGGTGCTTCCAAAACGAGGGCCGGGCTGGGTGAAAGGAAGGTCAGGGAGAGCTGCCAGTGAAGCCAGGAAATCAAGAAGCCGCAGGAATTGCAGGAAATCACAGCTGATGACCTCAGCTGCTTGACCCTGACGCAGGTGACTAACAGAATGGAGGAGCTCCTGCAAAACCTCACGTATGCCATCTCACCAGCCTTCACGCCTGCCCTGCGCCCCACTCCCACCCAATGCTGAAGAAACAGTGGCCTCTGTTAGATTTTTGTTTTCAAATATTACCTGTGCCTCTCATTGGTAGATTGCAGATAAAACCCTCTTAGCAAAAGAATCAGGGTGGCTTTCAGGCTCCCCGGCTTCCAGCACCGACGATGGAGTGTGAGTTGGGAAGGCAGGTCCAGTACGAGTACCAACAGGCAGTGCGGGCCTGGCCCATCCGTTGTTACTTGGCACTCCTGGCACTCCACACGCCTGTGCATCTAGGTTTGGACTCAGAGGACATCCTGCTTCCATCTAAGGTGAAGCAACCATCCTCCTGCAACGGAGGCATGTTCACCTTCTTCCTGAAAGAGGAGGGAAGAAGTCCTCTCCATCACTGTCCATCTATGATGGCCTTGCCATCCTCTAACTCAAAGGTTAAACTGAAAGGTTAACCAACAACAATACACCCTATGTAAAATAACACAGTAAAACCAGAGGAAGAAAAAAGGACACAACGGATTCATATATAAAATATACGCATCACAAAGCAAGGAAAAAACATGCATTGTCTTGGAGCTCCTTGTACTGTCTGCAACTGCCCTGAGCTGAGAATGGGCATTTATAATTTCTTCTTCTACTGCTCATTCTATGTGCCCTTTGCCTTCAGCCAAAACCGCAGTGGACTGAGATGCTTTTCCTGGTGGGGGACCCAAATCGTCACTCCTGAGGGGTCAGTACCACTAGGGTTCTGCCCGTTTGAGGTTGCTATCGCCTTCTGTAGATTTTACTCCATGCACAGAAGTTCTAAGATGTGTTTCAGAGAAACTGGTGTGAGCACATGTGTGTTATATTAGGTAGACAAGGCCCTTTGGGAGGCTTTTACTTGCACTGTGAATGTGGAAAAAAGTTCTGGGCTTTGAGTCTTGTGTTCTTGTGTTGCCTGGACACTGTTCTGTCATGTTTCTAGAGGCAACACTTGTGATTTGGGGGATGCCACCACTTCTGCTACTCAAAAGATCATGAGACGGGTTACAAAAAGGGGTTTTCCAGGAAAAGTAGACCAGCGAGAAATACACTTTTGACAGCAAAAGCACAAGCAACAAAAGCAAAAATGAGTAAGTGGGACTACACCAAATTTAAAAGCTTTTTCTGCACAGCAAAAGAAATAATCAACACAATGAAAAGGCAACCTACCAAATGAGAGAAAACATTTGCAAATCACATAACTAATAAGGGGTTAATATCCAAAATATATAAAGAACTCATAGAACTCCACAGCAAAAAAATGAACATGATTAAAAATGGGCAGAGGAACTGAACAGTTTTCAAAAGAGGACATATAGATGGCCAACATGTACACAAAAAAGTGTTCAACGTCACTAATCATCAGAGAAATGCAAATTAAACCACAGTGAGACACCACCTCACACCTGTCAGAATGGCCATCATCAAAAAGTCAACAAACAAAAAGTGTTGGTGAGGATATAGGGAAAAGGGAACCCTCATGCACTATTAGTGGGGTTGCAAATCAGTGCAGGCACTATGGAAAACCGTATGGAAGTTCCTCAAAAAATTAAAAACAGAACTACCTTCTGATCCAGAAATTCCACTTCTGGGTATCTGTCCAAAGGAAATGAATTGAGGATATCTATCGAAAAGATACTGCACTCCAGTATTTATTGCACCGTTATTCACAGTAGTCAAGATATGAAAACAACCTAAGTGCCTGTCAATGGATACATGGATAAAGAATTATGTGGAATATTATTCAGCCACGAGAGAAAGAGGAATCCTACCATTTGGAAAGACACCTTGGAAAGACCTTGAGGTCATTATGTTAAGTGAGATAATTCAGACAAATATAAATATACATGACCACTTACATGTGGGATCTATAAAGGACAAACTCAGAGAAACAGAGTAGAGTGTGATTGTCAGGGGTTTGGGGTTGGGGCAAGTGGGGAGATTTTGCTCAGAGTATGAGTAATGAACAGGTTTGGGGATCTAATGGACAGCATGGTGATTATAGCTAATAATACATATCATATGCTTGGATGTTGCTAACAGAGTTTATCTTAAATGTTCTCACCACAAGAAGAAATGGTTTGTAACTATGTATGATAATGGATATTAAAAAAAAAAAAACTTTCCTGGTGTGACAGGATATGGGGTGGTAACTAATATAATGGTGGTAATAACTGTACAATTTATAAATGTATGAAATCAATACATTGTATACCTTAAACTTATACAATGTTACATGTCAATTATATCTCAATTAAGCTGGAAAAAAATATCAAATGATAATAAAGGTTAAAAAAGTAAATAAGCAATTTTACCCTAAAATCTGAAAAAGGTATGATTGAAAATTAACTATATGTATTTATTTTAATACACAAAGGCAAAAACTCTTTCTCTTGAGATGCACAATTTTTTTTTTCAAGATTTTATTGGGGAATTGGGGAAGGGGGAACAGCCAAGTTGTTGTCCTTCAATCTTAGTTATGGAGGGCAGCTAGCTCAGCTCCAAGTCCAGTTCCATCCAGCAGCTGCCGCTCAGCTCAAGGTACTGTGTTCAATCTTAGTTGTGGAGGGGGTGCGGGCAGAGTGCAGCCCATCATCCCATGCGGGAATCAAATCGGCAACCTTGTTGTTAGGAGCACATGCTCTCACCAGCAGAACCAACCTGCCACCTGTTGGCAACTCAGCTCAGATGCATCTCACTGGCCCATGTGGGAATTGAACCAACAATCCTGTTGCTCAGAGCTCGAGCTCTTAACCAACTGAGCCACTCGGCCTGCCCAAGATGCACAAAATATATGTGCATAGGGAAGAACTACAATAGGTAATGTCTAAATTAAAATAACAATGTGATTCTACAAAATGAGAACTCTGACTTGGGGATGAGTTATTGTTTAAAAAACAAATAAAAGAGAATCCCACAGCTTCATAACTCCTAAGAATTGCTTCATCCAATTAGGGTCCTTAGATTTAAGGCCTCTGATGGTGCACAGGATCTAAGGGATCATCTAGACCAGTGATTCTGGGCTTTCTAAGACCCACTTGAGAATGGCATGAAAGCTGTGGCCACTTCTCACTAAAGAAACACTAACATAATATCAGAATTTACCTCATGACTTCCGTAACAAACTTGAGTTTGTCCCTTGAAAACATCACCACGGAAGCTGCATGCTTGTACAAGGGAGCAACATGAAGGGCATCCTGCGATTCCTCTCATGACAAAGTTTCTTCTGGGTTTGGGGGATTTAGAGCATCCACAGATGAATCCGGGAGTCCATGAATCTCCTAAATTTTATGCAGAATTTTGCAGGTGACGTCTATTCAGTGAGTTCCACTCCTGGGTTCTCCAGGCCCTGTACTGCATGTCACACAGATTATACTGCTCAGTCACAAAGCACCTGAGCGGAGTGAGGCAGACAGTATTCACCAGACGAGAAAACGAAGGCTCAGAAAGATGAAGGCTCCAGGGAAGCCTGCTGCAGGTCACACGGAACATTAAGGACCACAAAACCTAGTGTGCTACTGCAGAAAGGCTGCAACCTAAGTCTCATGAGAAGTGGTTTCTAAGCCCAGATCTTTGCTAACACGTGGTAGATAACCTGAGAAAGTTACTTAACACTCTGGGTCTCGGTTACATCACTCATGGAGGGAGCTGGGGAAGTGTGTGCGTTGGGGCTCGGGGGGGTGTTGCCACTCCCCACCCCCTAGGAGCTGTAAGAATCCACTGAGTTCACGCAAATTCACTTTGAGACAGAAGATAGTGCTTTGATTAACCTGCGTGTTGGAATTCAATGGGCAAATCATCTGAAAACTTTTCAAGTCTTACTGTAAAAACAAGATTATGAATTGCACGTGACACCTCTCATATTGATCAAGTGTTGACTGTGACAGACTTTCTAGACTTCTGGGGGGCTCTCAGCATAAAGGGTCCCAGGACACCAGTCCTGTCCACAATCCCTGTAGGACCCAGAGCCCAGAATGAATGTGTGCTGAACAGCGCTACCGAGAACCGCACCAAGCTGATGGAAGTGAAGACACTTGTTTGAAGAGCCACTGCAACTCAGGAACCAACACGGGCTTGTTCAGCAAGACTGTCCAGAGACCAAATGGTCTCTCTCTGGTTTGGTGCCCAGCTGCCAAAAACACTTTCGTAATTCTGGATGCAACAATTCTGGATGTGTGCTGGAGACAGACAGAACTGAAGTTTCTTCAGAAACAAACTACAGTACTCCCACAAGAATCCAGTAGCAGTTTTTCTAATAGGCTTTTGGAAAGATAGTCAAAAAACAGAAAGACAATACCTATAGAAACCACAGTATGAATGGCTAAACCGGGGAGGAAAACAATAAAAGTCAGCCAATAGAAACTAACCAGGCACCTACTAATTCCCAAACTGGGGGTGGGAGTGACCCTTAGACGGCTGGAAAAAAGATCAAGGTGGGTAGATCCAGACTATAGAGAAATAGACTAGTGGGCATGATATCTTAAAACACACTTGATAAATATTTATTGAAAGTAATTATAAAACCAATGTTTAGGACCCAGTAAAAAAAGTCTAAAAAGAACTAAACAAAAATGTAAAGGAATTATACCTCAAAAATATTGGAACATTAACTCAAAGAAAGTAGAAGGATATAAGAAGAGTATAAATCAATGAAATAGAAAACAGACTATCAAAAACCAATCAAAGCCAAATTAAGCAAAAGTTAATTCTTTCAAAAGACTACATAATGGAGAAACAACTGGCAAAATTGACATTAAAAAAAAGTATATAGAGAGATAACACAAATATATACTACGGATACAGATAGAGCCAGGATATAAATATAATAATACTAACACCAGGGCCAGCCGAGTGGCACGTTGGTTAAGAGCTGGCTTGGGACACCAGCAGTCCCAGTTCGGATCCCACATATGAGGGCAAGTGACACTGCCCTCTACAGCTAAGATGGTGAACAACAGCTCCACCTGGAGCTGGGCTGCTGTGAGTCCCCAGGACAGCATAGCTGCAGCCCCTGCTGCAGTGGGCTGCCACAGCATGAGCGGCTGGCAACCGGTGTAAGCAGCCAAGAGCCGCGGTGAGCGACCATTCAGAGGCCGGCGACTGATCTGCCTCACCGGAGAAGAGCGCAATGATGATACCAACATGGGCCAGTGAAGCGATGTCCTCCACAACTAGACTGAAGAACAAAAGGACAGCAACTTGTCTGTTCACCTTCCTTGGTTCCCCAAAGCCGTTCCCCTCTGCCAATTCCCCAATAAAATCTTTAAAAAAAAAAATACTAACAACATTTTGTATCAAAAAATTTGAAAACAGAGACAAAATGGACTAATCCTGAAAAAAATGCAACATCAAAATTTACCATTAAGAATGGATAAGAAGTGTGAATAGTCTGTCCTACACAATTAAAGAAACTAAATTGATAGATTTTTTTAAGAAAAAATCTTCCCACAAGCAAAATACCAAGCCCAAATGGCTTCACAGGCAATTTCTAGAAAAATCTCTAGGAACAAATCAATCTATTTCTTAAAAAACATTAAAAAATTATTGTGCAACTCTCATAACATCAACATCATCTTACAGTTACAATTCAGTGGTGTTTAATATGTTCACAAGGCGGTACCACCATTCCCATTAATTCCAGAACATATCCATCACTTTAACAATAGACCCCATACTTGTTATCAGTAACTCCCAATCCTGCCCCAATTCAGCATATTTCATATCAATGTGTGGTCTTTTAATGTGTGGTCATATAATGTGTTGTCTTTTGTTTCTAGTTTCTTTCACTTGATGTAGTTTTCTAGACTCATCCATGATGCAAGTATCAGTATTTTTTTTATGAACAATATTACATTTTAGAGGTGTAACACATTCTTTTTACCCATTCATCAGTCAATGGACATTTGGGTTGTTTCCACTTTTTAGCTCTTAAAAATAATGCTGCTGCAAACACTCATGTACAAGTTTTGTTATTTATGTTCCCTCCCTTCCTCCCTCCCTCTCCTTCTATCATAGCCACCCTAGTGGGTGTAGCATGGTAACTCATAATTGTGATTTGCGTTTCCCTAATGGCTAATGTTTAACTTTTTTTTTTTCATGTTAACCATTTGTATGTCATATTTACAAAACTGTCTACTCAAATTCTTTGTCTACTTTTGAATTGGGTTGGCTCTTTATTGTTCAAGTCTAAGAGTTTTTCATGTATTACAGATACTAGATCAGTTATGTGATGTGCAAATCTTTTCTCCCATTCTGTGGGGTCTTTTCACTCCCTTGATAGTGTCCTTTGATGCACAAGTTTTTCATTTTGATGGAAGTTTCTATTTGTTTTTCCCCCTTTGGATGCTTGTGCTATTGGTATCATATCTCAGAAACCACTGCCTCATCCAAGGTCAAGAAAATATACACCTGTTTCTAAGGATATTGTTGTTGAAGTTCTTAGATTTGTCTTTGATCCATTTTTTTGTTTGTTTGTTTTTTAAAGATTTTATTGGGGAACTGTGGGAGAGGAACAGTGTTGGGGAATTGGAGGAGGGGACCAGCCAAGTTGTTGTTCTTCAGTCTTCCTTGTGGAGGGTGCCAGTCGCCATCTGGCTTCCTGTCGGCAGCTCGTGGCCTCTAAGTTCAAGGTGCTGTGTTCAGTTTTAGTTGCAGGTGGGTGTAGCCGCCATCCCAATCGGGAGTTCAACCAGCAGCCTTGGTGTTAAGAGTGCATGCCCTATCCTCTGAGCCATCCAGGCGGCAGCTCAGCTCAAGGTGCCGAGTTCAGTCTTAGTTGCGGGTGGGCATAGCCACCATCCCATGAGGGAGTGGAACTCGGCAGCCTTGTGGTTAAGAGCGCACCCCCTATCCACTGAGCCATCGGGGCGGCAGCTCAGCTCAAAGTGCCGAGTTCAATTTTTTAGTTGCGGGTGGGCATAGCCCACCATTGAACAGGCTATCTTCTTGTTATACCAGCTGAGCCATCCTGCCACCTGTTGGCAGCTCAGCAACAGCTCAGCTAGGGCGCAGTGTTCACTGGACCACGGGGAAATCGAACCGGTGGCCCTGTTGCTCAGAGCACATGCTCTAAGCCAACTCTTAACCAACTAAGCCACTTGGCTGGCCCCCCTTTGATCCATTTTTAATTTTTGTATATGATCTAAAGGTTCTAACCTCATTTTTTTTTGCATGTGGAGATCCAGCTGTCCCAGCAGCGTTTGTTCAAGACTATTCTTATCCCATTGGTCTTGGGATCTTTGTCAAAAATCATTTGGCCACAGATATGAGTTTCTTTGTAGAACTTCATTTTTATTGATCTATATATTTATCCTTATGCCAGTATCACACCATTTTGATTACCGTAGATTTGTCATAAGATTTAAAATGAGGACATGTGGGTTCTCCAACTGTGTTCTTTGCTCCAGAGGTTCTATTGTCTATGCCGGCCCTTTGAATTTTCAAATGAATTTCAGGATCAGATTGTTAATTTCTGCAAAATGAAGTGGTCATTTTTTTTTTAAGATTTTATTGAAGAATTGGGGGAGGGGGGACAGACCTAAGTTGCTGTCCTTTTGTTCTTCAGTCTAGTTGTGGAGGACATCGCTTCATGTTGCCCATGTTGGTATTGTGATCATTGCACTCTTTCCGGGTGAGACAGACTGGTCACCGGACATTGGATGGCCGCTCACGGCAGCTCATGGCAGCTTACGCAGCTGGCTGCTCACACTGGCTACCGGCCACTCATGGTAGCTTACGGCAGCCCACCACAGCCCCACTGTAGCGTATGCTGTTGCCGACAACTCACAGCAGCCCAGCTCCAGGTTGAGCTGTTGTTCACCATCTTAGCTGTAGAGGGCGCAGAGTCACTGGCCCATGTGGGATCCGAACAGGCGGCCCTGCTTTTTAGAGCTCGCACTCCCAAGCCAACTCTTAACCAACGAGCTGCTCGGCCGGCCCTGAAGCGGCAATTTTGATAAGAGATTGCATTGGTTCCATAAATCAATTTGCAGTGTTGCTATCTTAACAATATTAAATCTTCCATTCCATGAGCACAGGATATCTTTTCATTTATTTAGGTCTTAATTTCTGCTGCAATGTTTTGTAGCATTCAGTGTACAATTTGCACTTATTGGGGTAAATTTATTCCTGTAGCTTACTCTTTTTAATGCTATTATAAGTGGAATTGTTGTCTTGATTTTTTTGAGATTCTTCATTGCTACTGTATAGAAATACAACTGATTTTGTATAATTTTTTTGTATCCTGCAGCCTTGCTGAATTCGTTTATTAGTTCTATTAGTCTTGTTTTTGTTTTTTTGTTTTTGTTTTAAGGAGTCTTTAGGGGGTTCCTATATATAAGATTATGTTGCCTCCAGAGTTTTATTTCTTCCTTTCCAATCTGGATACAGTTTCTTGCCTAGTTACCTTAGCTAGAACCTCCAGCACAATGTTGAATAAAATTGGACATTCTTGTCTTATTCCTGATCTTAAGAGGGAAAGCTTTCATTTCTTTCATCATTAAGTATATCAGTTGTGTGTTTTTTTCAGATGGCCTTTATCAGGATGAGAAATTTCCCTCCGATTCTGAGTTTGTTGAGTGTTTATGTCATGAGAGGGTGTTGGATTTTGTCAAATGACTTTTGTTTCTATTGAGATGAACCATGTTTTTTTCCTCTTCATGCCATTAATATGGTGTATTTACATTGATTTTCATGTTTAACCAATCTTGTATTCCTGACATGAAATCCCACTTGGTCATGGTGTACAATCATTTTTATATGTGACTTGATTTGGTTTGCTATTAAGTTGTTGAGGATTTTTGCATCTATACTCATGAGGGATACTGGTCTACAATTTTCTTTTTTGGCTTTGGTATGAGTATAATGCAGGCCTCAGAGAATGGGTTAGGAAGTATTCTCTCCATTTTTTGAAATAAGAACTCGTATTAATCCTAATTTAAATGTTTGGTAGAACCCATCAGTGAAGTCATCTGGTTCTGGGCTTTTTGTTTGTTTGTTTTTAGCTGAGCCATCCTGCTATCTGTTGGCAGCTCAGTGGCTGCTCAGCTCAGACCAGGAATCCAACCAGCAACCCTGTTGCTCAGAGTTCACACTCTTGAGTGAGCTCTTAACCAACTGAGCCACTTGGCCAGCCCCCTTTACTTTTCTTAATTAAAATGTATTAAGGTGACAATAATCAACAAACCCACATAGGTTTCAAGAGTACAAATCTATATCATCTATATATTACATTATGTGTTCACCACCAATAGTCAGTTCTCCTTCCATCACCATCGAACTATTTGACCAGTCCTGGGCTTTTCTTCTCTAGACGTTTTTAATTAGTAACTTAATCTCTGCTATAGTTCTATTTAGATTTTCAAGTGTTCTTGACCCAGTTTTGGTAGTTTGTGAGGTCGTAGGAATTTTTCCTGAAATTTCATTTACGTTTTGTAATTTGTACTATGCAATTGTTCTAGTGTTTCCTTATAAACTTTTCATTTGTTAGGTTAGTAGTAATATCTCCCAGTTCACTCCTGACCTTAGTAATTTGAGATTTGAGTCAACTTTTTTTTTTTTGTCACTTAGCCAAATGTTTGTTAATTTTCTTGACCTTTTCAAAGAACCAACTTTTGGTCTGATATTCTCTATTGTTTTCCTATTCTCTATTTCATGTATTTCTGCTCTAATGTTTATTTCCACTTCCTGCTTGCTGTGTGGTTTAGTTTCCTCTTCTTTATCTAGTTAAGGTAATTTAGTTTATTAATTCGATATAATTATTTTTTTAAGATTTTATTGGGGAACTGGAGGAGGGGAACTGCATTGGGGAATCGGGGAAGGGGAACAGACAAGTTGCTGTCCTTTTGTTCTTCAGTCTAGTTGTGGAGGACATTGCTTCACTGGCCCATGTTGGTATCATCATTGAGCTTTTCCCGGGTGAGGTAATCAGTCACCGGCCATGGCTGCTCATGGCAGTTCACAGCAGTTCATGCCAGCTGCCGGCAGTTCATGCTGGCTACCAACCACTCACAGTAGCTCAGGGCAGCCCACTGCAGCCCCGCTGCAGCCTACGCCAACACCGGTGACTCTCGGCAACCCAGTTCCAGGTCGAGCTGTTGTTCACCATCTTAGCTGTAGAGGGCACAGCATCACTTGCCAATGTGGGATCAGAACTGGAGCCCTGATGCTCAGAGCTCGCCCTCCCAAACCAACTCTTAACCAACTCGCCACATGGCTGGCCCTCAATATCATTATTTTTAAATGTAAGGATTTAAAGCTACAAAGTTGTAAGCACTGCTTTCATTGCATCCCATGTCATATGTTGTGTCTTTTTCATTCCTCTCAAAGTATTTTTCTAGTTTCCCTGTGACTTCATCTTTGACCCACTGGTTATTTCAGAGTATGTTGCTTAATTTCCACATACTTGTGAATTTTCCAATTGTTATTAATTTCTACTTTAATTCCATTTGTGGTCAGATAACATGCTTTGTACGATTTCAGTCTTTTTAAATGTATTAAACCTTGTGTTGTGGCTTGACATTTTGTGGATAATGGTCCAAGTACATCTGAGAAAAATGTGTCTTGTTGTTGGGTAGAGTGTTCTGTACATGACGGACTATCAAGTCCAATTGGTCTATAATCTTGCTTTCAAGTCTTCGGTTCCTTACTAATCTGTCTTTTGTGCTGCCTGTTATTGAAACTGGGGTTTGCAGTATCCAACTATTACTATTGAATTGTCTATTTCTCCTTTCTGTCAGGTTTTGCTTATGTATTTTGGGGCTCTACTGTTAATACAACAAATACAAATATTCGTTATACATTCAGATGAATTGAGCCTCTTACCATTACAGGTTTGTTTGTCTCTAGCAAAAATAAAAATAATTAGTCTTAAAGTCTATTTTGTCTAGCTCTCTTTAGGTTATTGTTTGCATTGAGTATCTTTTTCTATCCTTTTAATCTATTTGTACCTTTTTTTTTTTGAGGTCAGTGTCACTGGCCCTCACGTGTGGGACCCAAACTGGGGCCACTGGCTTCCCAGGCCAGCGCTAACCACCGCGCCACTCGGCCAGCCCTCTACTTGTATCTTTGAATCTAAAGCAAGTCTTTTGTAGACAGCAGAATTTGGATCAAGTTTTTAAATCCATTCTGCCAATCTTATTTAAATAGCACCTTTCTCTGAGGTACCTTCAGAAAGCCCGAATGGGCCGGCCGAGTGGTGTGGTGGTTAAGCGCTGGCTTGGGACGCCAGTGGCCCCGGTTCGGATCCCAGATGAGGGCCAGTGACACTGCCCTCAAAAAAAAAAAAAAAAAAAAAGAAAGAAAAGAAAGCTCTAAGTCTCTGCAATGTGTATTTGAAAAAGCACTAAGTACATGCAGGTATTCTATTCTTCAGGAAGGAACTAACCCGATTTTATTTCAGAATTCTGTCAGTAACTTGCCATGTGACCTAGAACCAGTTTCTTGTTATAATAAAAATGAAAAACATTACAACAGATGAGACTATCAGAACCACCATTTTAAAAATGAGAAATATGCAGGATATATTTAAAGACCTTCTATCATCCTGGTCTAATGCCTATTATATGAGTATAACATTCAATGTGGAAATGTATCAACAACAATGGCCATTTTCACTTTCTCCTATGATGGCAACACCCCAATCTGGTTTCTTGTGTTTGCCCTTCTCCTCTCAGATACACAGCACATTGGCTAATCAAGGTGCTCTCACTCTCCTTTCCACTACCTGGTTTAGAGCAATGAGAATGTTATCCAGCTTGGGTCAATGATACGTGAAAAAATGTCTTTCCTGAAACTCTTCCACCTCTGGACTTATTTTAAGAAATAATAAATCTGCATATTAAACTAGTCTATATTAGTTTCATGTTTAGGCCAAAACTTCTATAACAGTTTAAGTATTTCTCAATATGATCAAAAAATAAGATTAACTTTTGTTTTAATATTTTATTCAAAGACTTCAGTTTTAAACATCTGAAGATATTCAATAATCCATTATTACATCACTTATAACATAAATTTAACTTCAAGTGGCAGGAGAAACAAAAATATGTAATAAGACTACATTTTCAGCAGTTATCTTTGAATAGGGAAATGAAAAAAATGCATACCACCAAAAACAAACAAACCAACCTAATTTATTAGGCATGTCTATATTTTATTTTCCTTTAGGCGATTTTTTTGGGGAGGATATCACACTTTCAAAGAATCAGCCCTTACAAACAGAGCAGCTAATCTTCCCAAAAATAAAATCCAGTATCTAGTCTCAAAACTCACAAAACCAAATGGAAATGTCTGGCTGTCAGCCAATAGTGTCATGCTCAAGTCATTTCACATCACAGGGAATCAGCTCTCATTTCAGTAGGCAGATTCCAATTCTAAATGCAGCCAGAAATTATCCTTGTTATTCCCAACTGTGTTGACAACTGTCTTATTGCTGAATTGTACATAATATATTTTCTTTGGCAACTTTTTATACTATCAATGAACACAACTGGACAACTATAAAGGTTTGCATTAACAAGTATTTCAAAAATTTCAAAACTTCATTATAAGTATTTAAATGTAATTTGTTATGGATGCTAGAATAGCAAAGCCTCCAAACATGCCTAGTGTAATATAATGGACATAAAAAAAATTGCTAAATAATCACCACTACACGTTTTTCAGTTCTATGTACAAGTATATAATCCAACTCAAACCCAGTGAAAATATCATGACGTTAGCTCCAATTCTCTATCAGACTTTCTGTGATAAAAGACAGAAGTTAAATGTAGAAACTAACATCTGGGTATCTGTCAATTTCTCTGGGAGGTTGTTTCATATGGATTCAAATTGCTTCATTGCTTCAGAGTAGCTAGATTATGAATTCTCACTACAATCAATGCCTTATAAAATTAAAGTATATTGATAACTTAGTGATTTTTAATTATTTTCTATGGAATAAGCCTATGTTGGAGGCTTGGCACAATGTTACCAAGAATTTAAAACAAAAAGCTCAAGTCCAGATATGTAACTAAGAAATCTTTCCTAGGATAACAAAATCACCAACAGAAATTACAAATGGCTTCCACTAACTATTACCACTCCAAAATTCTCACAAAGCAAATTAAAACAGGGACGGCAGAAAGTGGACTCTGAAGCTTATTCACGTTACGAAGTGATGAAATTTAGCCAGCAAAAATTCAAATAGACATATATGCAAACATTTGTATGCAAACATTCATGAGTAAGATATAAGAAATGATTGATTTTGATCATTTTATGTACAGCTTGTATATCATTTAAAATACAACTGAAAATTTTCTATGTAAAAGCCACAATAAAGTCAAATGAAATACTAAGTAACAGTCTTACAAACTGGTCTCTCTTAGGGGTTCTCAGGAGAACAATAACTGAGCGATGTTTCTCTAAGATATGCCCTCTTCTTGATCAATCATTTCTGTTTTAACTGAGAAGACATCTGCCAGCATATGCTTTGGAATTTCTGAACCTCTGACTTTCAAGGCATAACAAGCATTCTCCACTTTGGCCAGACTTTGTTTCAAGGTGTACAGCTTCTTAGAAACCTCGTAAGGTCCAGTATTGCCAATGAATGAAAACCCGTCATAGACCTGACGTAGAAACTGGCTCACTTCGAAGGGGGTGTCGATGTCCCCATTCCCCACACTGTTGATACACACCCTCATCAACTCTCCAGTTAAGTCAGCCACTCCCAGGAGGTAATCGACAGGTGTGATTTTCAGTCTCCAAGTACCACACTGCTTATCCTGAGAATCAGAGGAGGGCTGGTAAAAAAACAACAACACACACACAGAGACAGAAAATACACTGTAAAAAAGAATGAATATGCATGTATCATATTTACTGCAAGGTAAAAAACCAAGAGCAGGTCAGCTGTACTAATCTTTTCTAAATAAAATGTTCCGTTTTGTTTAATACCATTCATGATGTCACAAGAGGAATTCATGCCTTGGGCAGGGAGTTCAACTTCAAGATCATTTTGAAATCTAATATTGTATTGTTATAAAATCAACTATTTCCAACTTTACTTGAAATACAAATAAAATCAAAACATTCTTAAACAAGGCCTAATTATCTGATTGTATAACAATCACTCACTTATTTAAACAAATCATAAAGCCGTCCAAGTTTGTAATCCATTCATATTTTCCTAAGCCGCTTATTCCCCTCTGGCCGGTCTTCTAGCCCCGCTCAGTCCTGACCATCATGACTTACTACTCTCTCGCTACCTCCTCAGTACTTTTAAACTCCTATTTTTCTATTGCACCTGCCCAGCAAAAACAAAACCCTGAATTAATACTGAAACCTACTTTTGCTAGTGCTTTATTCAAGTGGCTGAGTGCCACTAAGTGGCAAAATAATAATAATGATCACAACTATACAGAGTTTGTACTGCTACAAATTACTCACCAGTCTCCTAGTTTTTCTTATTCTTACATGGTTCTCTCTCTAGTCTCTTCAAACACCATTCCAAACCTTCACCATTCTCTTCAGCCCCCTACTCAATCCCACACCTCTTCACTCCAAGCAATCGGGCCTACTTTCAGTGGCCTGGTCATTTATTTGCCAGATCACCTGACACAAGTTCTCTTAATTACCTTAGCCCTACCAAAAACAAAAAAACAAAAAGAACAAAAACTTATTTATGTCCACATCCATCTTTACCTTCTATCCTCCAGTCTCAGATGATGAGTTGTCCCTCCTCTTGTCTGAGGTTAACTCTTCCAAATGACCTTGACCCATCTCCTCCCACCTCTTCCAGGACCTTGCTTCATAAGGTGTATGCCCTTGGGCAAGTTATTTCATCTCTCTAAACCTCAGTTTCCTCATCTGTAAAATGGGATAACAGTACCTACCTCAGAGGTTTATTTCAAGGATGAGATAGCATTTGCCAAGTTCTTGGCATCATGCCCAACACAAAGTAAATAATAAATGTTAGCTATTGCCATTACCATAACCATATAAATCTGCTCTCTCCACATCAATTCCTCTCTGTCTATTGGATTCTTTCTGGAAGAGGAGATGATGAAGTTGTTATGAAAAGCCTGTATGAGACTTAGCTTGGAGAAGTTGCAGTTACACTGGAGGGCATTTCAGGCTGAGGGGCTGCAAAGGCATGGCATGCATGTGGGAACTGCATGGTGTATCTGAGAAGCCAGTGAGGGGTTTACTTCTTTTGAATAAAGTTTAAAGTAAAAAGTAGTACAGGATGAGTCTAGAACAATAGACAGGGATAGAAGTCCCAGTAAGGAATCTGGACTTTATCTATAGGTAAGAAAGTCACTGAGAATTAAGCAAGAAAATGACAGAGTCAAATGTAGGCATTATTAAGATCACTCCGCACTGCTGGATTACTCTTCAGAGACCATCTGGTCCAATCCTCTCAATGTAAAGTATAAGATGAAACCTAAAAACACCAGAGGTAACACAGCTGTAACAGTTCATGGCAGAACTGGTAAGTACCCAAAGTTTGCTTCCCAGTTATTCTGATGCCTTTGAAAGTATATCATGACATACAAGTGCCTGCTATGTTTTGTCACTATTAATTGTTACAGAACTGGCATCTTTACAGACTGTGGGGGGGGGGGGGCGGCATTTCATAGATCATTTATAAAAATAACTTTAGCTTAAGAAAATATTAATGTTCTTATTTCTATCATTAGACAGGAGTTCCCTGGTTCTAACTAAGAAGTTGATTTTGGAGAAAAACGCATGTTAAAAAATTAACAAATTTCAACTAATAAATCACCAAGCAAATAAATTCTGCTTAACTGACAATGTATATTAGGAACTAGGAAAAAGAAAATGACTTTAAATGCTGATTTTCAAGATGGATCTCAAGTATTGAGGGGTAAAACATCATGACATCTATAATTTGCTTTAAAGTGGCTTAGCAAAAAATATTTAGATGAAGTAAATATGGCAAAATGTGAACAATTATGGCACACAGGGAGTGGGTGTATCGGTATTTATGTTACTATTCTCTCTCCTCTTCTGCATGTTTCAAATTTTTCATAATAAGAAGTTTTTAAAAATTAAACGGTTTTCACAATATTCTCAACAGGCACATCAAAACAAAACACCTTCCCCTATCGAATTCCCAGAATTTTTATCACCAAGAATCTTTAGCACTAAAAGGAAAAATTATTTATGAACGTGGTCTTCACAATTTGAAAAGCATATATGAATTTTGTGACACCACAATCTACTACTAAATAATTTACTACCTAATCTTGAGAACAATGCATTTACTCTGCTTCTCTTTACTGTTTGCACCGATATTTCCATTTTGAATTAGAGAGAATTTGAAAGAAAGGTGTGTTAACTTCCCTAATGTATTTAAGAAGCAGGGTCAAATAGGTTTATCTTACTTCTTTTTGTAACTCAATCCTCACTAAATGAATCAAAAATATAAAGGAATTTTACTTCTTAAAATTAATTTCCTCCTTAATAAGTTTCATATATTAAAAACTGAGAAAAATACATTTCCTTAAAGTTATATTTGTCATGCCAAATTCAGTCTCTCTTTGCAATATTAACATTTTAGTTAATGTTCAAAAAACCACTATTTCTATAGCTTCTTCCTTACTCTCTGAGTAATGTTTAAAAATAACAAAGAAAAAAAGATGAAAAATGTTTTTAAAACTGTTTGATTTTATCTTTAAGCATACTGGTTATCTCAGGAAACATCAAATATTCAAACTCTCACCACACTGCCTGAATATTGTCTTGTAACCCAGGCGGGAAATAGTATTTATTTAAAAGTCAAACTGCAATGTTCTCTTTTCTTAATTCAGAGTAGCTACATAATGTTCAGATATAAGATTACAAACTGAATTAGTGATTAACAGCTCACTATACAATAACGCTTTATATTAACTTCATAGTGACAACTAGCTATTGAGGACGTACGAGTACTGTGCTCTCTAGTGCCTCATTTAAACCCTTTAAGTCAAATCCTTTGCAGTAGGTGCCCGGCACTCGGAGAAACACTGGCACCACAGTAGACAAGGGCACTGGTTTCAAAGCTGAGCCCTGTCCTCCTTATTCATTGTGTGGCTTTGGATCAGTTACTAAACTCTCTAAAAGCCTGTCTCCTTCTTTGGAAAGTGGCAGGTTAATTCTTACCTCACAAGGTTAATGAAGGCATAGAATGAGATAGAGCTTATAGAGGGCACCTACAACACACATACAGGAAAACCAAAAGTGAGCCTGCGCAGTCCCTCAGGGGGCTCTCGGGAGAGTAGCATTTTCCCTCCACACCCCCTGCTGTTCTGTCCACTCACTGCAACACCCCAGAGCAGCCCCCACGGGGACTGTGAGAGGCACTTCAGAGAGCATACCGCCATCCCATAATCCTGCCAACAAACCTCCCATCATGACACTGTCACACACATGACGTAATACATGTGAAATATGGTTTTAAATTCTTACGGTCTTATTTTCTTTTCCATTGTCTTCTGTTGTAAATATCAATTGCTTATTAATTTCATCCATACTGATAAGTGAACGTGTTTTGATAAAGTGTTGAAAAGTGACAGCCTCCACATATTCCTGTAGTCCTGAAAAACCAACCAAGAAAATTACTAAGGAACAATAACTAAATTAATAAGAACGTCAGAATAAAGCTCAACCCGGGCTTGGTGGACGCCCACTTCCGTACGCGAGTGCTGGATTCAATCCTGAAAACACAAAGGTCACCGGGGCTGGCGGTGGGAACTGAGCCCAAGTGCAGGATACCTGTCTGTGACTGAACCTGACTGGCAGTTGAGAGCAAATGTCTTCAATTTCTGCTTTCTAGTCACGAGTCATCAGTCCTAAAAACTACTCTTTCCTATAGAGAAATGTCAAGGACTTTTAGAAAATAATATTTAAAGAATTTATAAAAGGGCTCCTCTAAAATAAAACTTCTGGTAGGCTTTCATAGAAACTGTATAGTACATTGTTTTTTTCTCCCTTAGGCAGCAAAATAGACTAAATGAGACAAAAACTGAAGATCATTCTGACCTTCCTTAAAATTCTAATACACACTTTTTATTTAATGCAGATTAAATAATGCAGATTAAAGGGTGAAAACAGTTTTTCTCTTCATGCTTCAAATGGAACCAAGAATAGATAACTCCTTTCTGCTTTAATAATTTAGTTAAAAAAGCTAACAAGCAACACAATTTTGTGCTGGGTGGAAATTCTACAAAATTCACAATGAATTAAAAATAAATTTTGGTGGGCTGGCTGAGTGGTGCGGTGGTTAAGCGCTGGCTTGGGAAGCCAGCAGCCCCGGTTTGGGTCCCACGTATAAGGCCCAGTGACACTGCCCTCAAAACCAAACCAAAAAAACCCACAAAAAAACACAAAAACAAATAAATAAATAAATAAATTTTGGTAAAGGTCAAAAATAACATAAATAACTATAAATATTTTTAAGTGTTTTACAACAATTAAATTCCATAGCCACAATTTTCAGTATTTTTTATTATTATTAATTTCAGGTGTATCAAAATTATTTTATTATGTTGCAATCTATAAGGTGACACAGGGAAGAAGTGTTCTTAAAAATGACTATCATTATTGTCAGGTTAAGAAACTACCTTAAGTCTTCTTTTTGAGGGCTTTATTGTAAAACCAAAAAGAGGAGAATGAGTTCTGACTCTGAAAAGAAAACGCAGAACTGAAGTTATGATCACCAGTATTTGTCTCTCTAGCCTTCATGTGACAGTCCTGCTTCTCACACAATGTCCCAGAAGCTGACGCCACAGATCAGGCTTGGCAGCAACAGTGTTGAGGAAGCTGTGGTATCATCACATCAAGTGCCACCCCAGGTCAAAGACGAAAAGAGAGATGGATGACCTGGCTTTGGTAGCAGTAAGAGGAAACAACTAAATGAAACTATCCTGACCATCCGGAGCCACCAGCGATGTTAAAGTCAGGTCAGAAAATGTGCCTGTGGCTGACACGACAGAAAAAGATACTGTTTAATAAACGACATGCTCAGAAGTGAAACAATAAAGTTGAGTTGAACAAAACAGATAACATCATTTACAGTTACAATAAAAATATCTGAAATTTTAGTTTTATGAATAGGTAACCAGCCAGTCCCCTTCTCTGAGGGCAATCTATATATCTCCTTTCCTTTCAGAAATACTTTGTGCATACGAAAGCAAACAGCACAACAAAGGACCACGCAGCACACCTGTAAGCAAGCTCTGGTATGGTTAGCTCTGTGGATGTACAAGGACGTTCGTCATTACAATCACCATAGCAAAAAATGGAAAAAACCTAACAGACCAAAGCTAGATGTGCCACCTGTCAACTTGCTGTGTTCAGATAATGGAGGTGGACCCTAACACATGTCTCCTTTGCTGGCTGGCACAGTGTTAAACCTGGTTGGTAGAGGGCACTAGAGGGACAGCAAAGGAGGCAAAGGCCCATCTGGTTCTGTGCCCCTCCAGGCAGCCCTGTAAGTGTGGGGCAACCAGCAGCTCAGGGGCCAGCAGCACATGGCTTCTCCTTGGGAGCAGCTTGCCCTGACTCCAGAGCGGCTTCCCAGCGAGCCACCTCCTTGGACATGGAGTTTTGCGGCAGGGTGCCTCCCCATGGACAGCTTCCCAGAGAATTCCATCAGCTCAACCCCTCAGCTAACTTCTCTGCCATTCAAAGGGCCATGCCTTCAGGGGCATGGTAGGGTTAGGGATGAGGGCTAGGCCCTTCCAGAGTTTTCCCTCCTTGGATGCTCTGCCTCAGTCCTGGGTGGGGGGGGGCGCTCCCTTTACCTGATTGTCCTGGGCTCTTCTGAGTTCACTTTTCCTCTTATCAGGTCATCTCCTACATAGTTAGTTTTTTTTTTTTAGGGCAGTCTCACTGGCCCTCATATGTGGGATCCGAACCGGGGCTGTTGGCGTCCCAAGCCAGCTCTTAATCACTGCGCCATTCGGCCGGCCCCACAGTTAGTTCTTTTATATTAAACTTCCCCTGTTCAAATTCCTGTGCAGTTCGCTTCCTGTTTGGACGCTGATGCATACAATAGGGAATCTGGAAACTAAAAAATGGTATTATTTTCCTTCACCCCTATTAACTGCAGAGGAGTTGTCACACGATGGGAGGCCAGCCACCACCTCAGCTCAGGATCCAGACGCAGTCCTGGCAGGAAGCTTCACCCGGGTCTCCCTTCAACGCACGGGGAGTCCCACTTCACTTTCTCTACGGGATGCTGTCAGTATGTCAACACACTCAGATCTCTCCCACCCGTCTGCCTTAGCTTTCTCCCAATTATTGCCCCACCTCTCTCCTCCACTTCAGAGCTAAATTTCTTGAAGTAGCTTGCTACATATCCTCCATAACCTTATCTCACATTTCCCAACCTACTTCATTCTAGCTTGAGCCCATCTCTACACCAAAGCAGCTCTAAGGTTACCATATATAGCAAGTCTAAGGGACATTTTTTTCAGTCTTACTTAGCTGCATTCAGTACATATTTTGACCACTTCTTTAAACAAGTTTCCCTTTGGTTCCATTGGGAGCATCATCTCCTGGTTTCCCCTTTCCTACCTCTCTGCCCCTGTCTTCTTAGCCTCAACTCTATTAGTGCTGGGTTCTCTCAAATTCATCTACATTTGGCTTCAATGAACCCTGCAATCCCTCAACTTTACATCTCTGGCTTGGAGTCACATACATCCAAATGCATATGTGACAATTTCCAACAGAGGAACCTCAAAGGAAACATGTCCAACAATGACTTCACAACCTTCCTTCCACACCCCATCCTCTGGTTCCAAGGGCTCCTGTCTTCTTCCCGTAAGTGTTTTCCTCTTTTCATCCATTCTCATCCCACAGCCTGTTTGTCTTTGGACTACCGAGCTGTGACCACTTCGCTCTCCTGCTTAAAGCCCAAACAGTTTCCCATGATCTTTAGAATACAGAGCAAAACCATTAACATGGCTTCTAAGATGCTGCTTAATTTCACCCCCACCTACATCACCAGCCTCAATTCATGCGATAGTCAAGTTATAACTCACGAAGGGTTACATCATTTCAAAGATGGGTACATAAACCCATATTTGTATGTCAGAATTTTTCCTAAAATCCTTTAAAATAATGCAAGTCCAAAAGTTGTATGTACCTATAAAAAGAATTTTCACTACTTCTTCAGTATTTCTAGGCATAATCGTATCCCCAAATCCCTCTAGTTGGTTTACATTTCAGGGCCACATTAAGCAAAAGTAGGAGTGCTTTAAATGCTAGACTCAAACACGAGTGGAAATGCTCTGGCCCTACAAGGGCAACTGATCTGCGTGGGCAGAGCTTAAGAACCAAGAGTATACCAGTAGAAGGTGGCAGGCATTCTCCTGAGCCTTTGTGACAAGGTTTGATGGCATCAGCAGGCAATCACTCTCTCAGCCACCGCAAGCTGAAGATGGAGAATGATCACATGTACACACCTGTAACCTCAAACTGAGCTGATGGTCACGTGTAGTTCAAAGTAGAAGAAATCAGTCAGCAGTGAGGCCATAACTTAAACTGAACCGGCCTATTCTCTGTTCTCTCACAGAAACACTACTGTTTGTGATGGTTCATTTCATGTGTCAACTTGACTGGCTACAGTGCCCAGATGTTTGATCAAACACTAGTCTACGTGTGGCTGTGAAAGTATTTTTTAGATGAAGTTACATTGAAATCAATAGACTGGGTAAAGCAGATACCCACCCACCCCCCAAAAAACAGGGAGGATATCATTCAATCAGCTGAAGGCCTTAAGAACAAAGATTGAAGTTTACCAAAGAAGTAATTCTGCCAATTCCTTAAAATCACAATCAGTCAAAATATCTAGCTAGCTAGCTCTCTAACATTCTGTTTCTCTGGAAAAGCGTGACTGTGGAATGGTGGAATGGCGTGTCTGATAAGGCAGCACGCTTTAGCTGAATTCACAGAACGCGAATGTGTATATAAGGCAAAGCTTTTGTAACCTCTCTTCACTTTCTGTGCGCTACCATTTTCATTCCTCACCCACACAGTGCCCTTTCTTGCTTCAAACGGTTTTGTACGCCACTCCCTTGATTGCATTCCAAGCTCTCCTCACTCTTAGACTGTCCTAAACCTTCAAAATGGTGTCCCATCAAATATCTCCTTCGGAAGAGCTTGTCTCTGGCATCCCCCCATTCTGTCAAACCCTTATGGTATGTTCTCCTAGTACCAGGAGCCTTTCCGTTATAGCACTATCAAAGTTGTATTTGAACAATGTAAAATTCCTATTTGATGGCCAGTGCCATCCCTTGCTAGAAGGGCAATGCCATGACCACCCTGTTCACTGCGGTAGCCTATGCCTAATATAATGCCTTACACAAAAACATGATTAAATGAGGTAGATCCAGTTTTGAAAAACTACTCAGTAATTTTAAATTTTTTTATAAGAACATGTAATAAGTAGGAAAATGCCCATTTTGAAAAAGACACAAAATAGAGAAATAAATGAAAAATTAAAATACAATATATACAGTATAATTATAAATACAGTGGGAAATAGGGAAAACCTACTACTTAAAACAATATCAAAAGGGTTCTACCTAACTCAGCATTCTAAGCAGTAGCTTAAATCCTTCTAGTGGGACAAATGTTGTTATATATTAGAGAACAGCAGGGCAAATCACACCTAAGAATCTGATCCTGTTCTAGGCAAGATAAAATTCTGGGACCAACTCCATGATTCTTAAGGACAGCATCCCACAGTAGATGTCCCTTTGTTTAACACAGTCCTTTAAAGAGTGGCTGGCCATGCGAGGGTAGAAATGAGCTAAATTTAGAGCAGGGGCCAGAAAATGCTAAGCACCATCATCTCTAGGGTAGCTTTCAAATTTAAAGTGACATAAACTATTCTTTCTACAGAAATACCAAAAATAAGAAATTAAAAAAAAAAAATCCATCTTAGCGAAAGTAGGTTATATGGCAACCGAACAAGAATGCCATTTGCTTCGGCAGCAGAGCACTGCAAAATGACATAAAATAATGAGTATATTGTTGCTAAAATGTTTGCAGTCTCATAAACAAATGCATATGAAATAAAATTAAATTCATCAAATAAGGTAATCGACATAAAACTTACCATTTCAATCATTTTAAGTGTACAGTTCTGTGGCATTAAGTATTATATACATTCACAGTATTGTTCAACCGTCACCACTACCATCCAACTTCACATCTTTTTCATCTTACAAAACTGACACTCTGTGCCCATTAAATAACAACTCATTCCCTAACAACCAGCATTCTACTCTCTGTCTCTCATGAATGGAACCTCCAGTATTTGTTCTTGTGAGGCTGGCTTACTTCACTCAGCATCATGTCCTCCAGGTTTACCCATGTTGCCGCCGGTGGCAGAATGTCCTTCCTTTGTAAGGCTGAATAATGTCCCACTGTGTGGATACCTGACATTTTGTTCATCCATTCATCCATCAATGGACCCGTAGACTGATTCACCTTTTGAGTACGGGAATAACGCTCCTATGAACACGGTGTACAAATACCTGCTCAAATCCCTGCTTTCAATTCTTTTGCGTACACGCCCAGAAGCCTCCAATAAAACTTTAAAAGTATATAAAGTATTAGCAGTAGCTTATTAAGTCTTGAGTGTCAGTTACATGTAAGACACTGTACTTCACATCCACCTTCTTAATGCTCGTTATAACCTCACATGGCTGTATTACTATCTTTCTGTTATGGATAAAAAAACTGAGGTTCAAAACAGTTAAGAAAGTAAGACCTTTATCCAGGTCACATAGTGAGTAATGAAAACAATGATCTATAATTCAACAGCTCATGCCCTTCCCACCTATGTACTTTTGTACATTCAACTCCACATAAAACACATTCACTTTTCTCTTTTCCCCCTACTAAATACCCACTTCAGCTTTCCTCTGTGCTTTATTTAACCTATTCTCTAGTTTCTTAAACGATATGCTTCATGACATTCTGTGCCCATGTTTCTAGTGGTAAAAAGTTTAAATGTTCTGATAAACCCCAATAAAAGCACCACTCACTTCTTCATACCCACAACATAGAACTTAAAGTTAAATGCTCCCCTTGGCGTGTATCATAAATAGCTGTAGGAGCACCTATGTCACACCCTAGCACCCTGAGGGCAAGCAGCAGGCACGCCCTCACGATTCTGCTCCTTTCCCATCCCTGAAGATATCACAATACAGACCAAAAAGGCTCAGATGCTCAGTAAATTGCTTATAATAATCTCTCCCTCTTTCTGCTCACTGGTTTTATGAAACTATAAGAGCTTTAACAAAAATATTTTAAAATTTGGTATTCAAATGTTCCCATCTTATTGTACTAATTTATAGTACTTTGGATTTAAATCCACTACCACAGAAATGTTCTTGTAAGACTAAAGTTCAAACTGATGATGTTCAGAATTAGAGGTCTTAGAGTTCTCTTATTTATTTTTTTAGGTGAAGAAAAGAGGATACAGAAAAAAAGCCCTCAAAATTCATCTCTGGTGTCAATTTCTATTCATGTAGATGGTTATCAAATACTACATTTTCAAGTATATCTAAAGTCACTATTTAGTTGTCCTAGGGATATGTTTGACTGAAGTTACTGCAGATGAGGCAGCCATTTTTGCTCCATAGAAATTAGGTTTCATGATATACTATAGAGAAAGTTCAAGGACATCTGGTCCCAAACATTGAAAAGCGTTTTTGGTCACATGTAGGTAAAAGGATGTTTAAACAAGTTATGTTTCAACTTGATGAAAAGGACATCCGCTATTTTCAGTGAATAATCCCCAAGGTGAAAGATTTCAACCTACTGCCATATTCCATCAAACAATGCCTGCCCCTTCTGCCTCTGCCTTGGATGAAATCCAATTAGAATTATTTACAGAAATAGCTGCCAGTAAGAAAGAAGTCTGCAGATTGCTTTTATGGAATTTGTTATTTCACTTCTTGTTCTTCTATTAGAATCTATACAAGGAAACCCAATTAAACGCTTCTGATTATTTTTACTTATTCTTGTAATATTTAAGCACTATATATCCAGTCCAAATCTCACCCAATTAAATGCTTGTGATTATTTTTAGTCTTATAATATTTAAGCAATATACATCCAGTCCAAGTCTCTACCAAAAACCAGATATAATAGTAAACAGACAAGACAGAGGTTTCATTATAAATTTGAATTTCATGTCTCTACATTTTTTCCAGGCTTTTAGTATTTTAGAAGCTTGTTTGCCGTGTGACCCAGCAATTCCTCTCCTAGGTGTACACCCAAGAGAAAAGAAACCCTATGTTCACATAAAGACTTGTAGGCAAATGTTCATAGTGCCTTCACAATAACCCAAAAGTAGAAACAACCCAAATGTCCATCAACTGATGAATGCATAAACAAAATGTGGTCTCCATGTACGATGGAATATTATTTAGCCCCAAAAAAGGAATAAAGTACTGATACATGCTATGACATAGGTGAACTGTGAAAACATTATGCTAAGTGAAAGAAGCCAGGCACAAAAGGCTACAGACTCCATGATTCTATTTATATGAGATATCCAGAATAGGCAACTCCATGGAAACAGAAAGTAAATTAGTGGTTGCTGAGAGTTGGGTGTATTGGGGTACGGGAAGGGAGATAGACAGTGGCTGCTAATGATAAGAGATTCATTTTGGGGGTGATGAAAATATTCTGCAATTAGGTAATGGTGAGAGCTGGATATCAAGGGTAATGTTAGTTTCAAGTGTTCAACAGTGATTAGACATTTATATACCTTACGAAGTGACCACCCCAATCAGTCTAGTACCCGACCAGCACCATACATACTTATTACAATATTATTGACTATATTCTCTATGCAGTACTTTACAACCCCATAACTATTCTTATAACTTGCAATTTGTACTTCTTAATCCCTTCACCTTTCCTGCCCACCCCCAACCCCCTTCCCACCTGGTAACCATTACTGTGTGCTTTGTATCAATGAGTTTGACAAAACACCTGTTTCTCTCTCTGGTTCCCAGGAGACTCCCCAAATACTATCTGTTTCTCCCCTCAGACAGGGCATTTCTTTTGGAGGTTTACAGAACAGGGCCACAGCTAGTGGCACAACACAAATCCACGTGTTCCCCCCCGCATCCCGGACTTAACTTGAAGTATTCCCCAGTCTCCACACCCCAAAATAATAACTTCTGTAGCTTGCCCTCTAGCTGCAGTGCACAAACCAAAACGTATGTTATGGGCTGAACTATAGCCCCACAAATTCATATGCTGCAGCCCTAACCCCTAAGCCCTCAGAATGCAACTATATTTGGAGACAGGACCTTTAAAAGGGAATTACGTGAAATGAGGCTGTTAGGGTGGGCACTGTCCAGCCTGACCAGTGTCCTTATAAAAGGAGATTAGGACCCAGAGAGACACCAGGGCCGCCCATGCACAGAGGGAAAGACCACGTGGGGACACAGAAAGAGGGCAGCCACCTTTAAACCCAAGACAGACGCCTCAGGAACACCAACCCTGCCAACACCTTGATCTTCGACTTCAGGCCTCCAGAAATATAAGAAAATGAAATTCTGTGTTTAAGCACCCTAGTCTGTGGCCTTTTATTATGGCAATTCTAGCAAACTAATATAGCATCTTAGAATCAGAGTGCAAGTTTGACTTCTGAGATATGCCAGATATGCTGAACTCTGTATTATTAATTTTACTACTCATCAGTTAATAATATACTACTTACCAACAGACACAGAAGATTTTGTTTTAACAACCGAAAGGGCCATAGTAGCGTATCAAGCTGAATATGTTGTCCTAATACTCCTACTGTCATCCTATTGTAAACAAGTAGCCATGAATTAAATCCTAACCATGAATTAATCTAACTTTCTACCTCATTCATTCCTATTTCTATACAGAAAAGGTCACATTTATTGAGCAGGTAAACTTTTAAACATGATTAACAATAGCTATGAAACATTTCGGTTGAGCTGTCACCCCCATTACCCTCGGTCATGCTTGTATCTGCAATGTCCCACCAATGCCAAACCACTGCCCCACCTCCCATCTTTCTGCACCCATGAAAGGAAGAGAGGTTTCTGAGCAGGGATTTCCTCGTCGCCTACCTCCAGCCCCACCCTTCACTGCACCCCTGAAGAGGTGGCTTTCCTCTCACACAAGGCTTGTCAGTCTACCTAAGCTGTGGGATCCATCCTCTCTTGCTTCTTCAGGGGTCCTCTTCCATCAAATACTCTGTTGCCTTTAGTTAAGTTTTCCACAGGACCCAGTCCTGGATTCTTCTCGCTCTCCACTCTCCTTGGACAATCTCCTTCATGTCTACAAGTCCAGCTACAGCTTTAAGCTGATGACCCCAAGGCTGTAACTGCAGACTGGTCCTGGATCCTGAGTCCTCTAGACACACATTCATATATCCAATTGCCCGTTAGGTAGCTACTTGGATGCCTGATAATTTCCAATTAATCCCATTCTGTCTTATATTTTCTTCTCTTAACAAATAACATCCCCCTTCAACCAGTTGGCCAAACCAGAAACCTAAACGATTTTCCTAGACCATTATTCCCTTTCCCCTGCACTTTAAAAGAAAACAAAAACCCATAGCCTAAAAGCATGCCCCTTCCTGTCCATCCCTATTGCTGACACCAAACCAGAAGCCCTGTTCCCTGTGCACCCGGAACGAGCACCATAGCCTCCCTCCTCACCTCTCTGCCTCTAGCCTTCCCCAGGTAGGATAACGGCGTTAACAGAAAGCACAGACCTGGGTTTAAAAGCCAATTCAGATTCCTACTAGTTACGTACATTATGGGAAGTTTATTAACTTTACTGCATTTCAATTTCCTCATCTGTAAGTATAAACACCTACCTCACTGTAGGATTTATACAGAATAATGTATCAGGGTCTGGTACAAGGGCCCTCCTCTGACTGCTGAATTACAGAGGTGAGAATAATTAAAATAAGAAAGACAGGCATTAAATTTTGGACAATACTGCCAAAATTCTTTAAAGAAAGCAGTGGGTTTCTTTTGTTCTTTGTTTTCAGTGTATTAACTCACCATTAAAAGAGGCCATTATTCTTCCAAAACGTTACCTTAACCCAACATGCACTCTAATTCTGAGGAGTAATGGGTAAATTATGTTAACGGGACACTATTATTTATCCTATGAAGGCATTATCAATTAAGACAGTTTGTCAGGGGCCGGCTGAGTGGCGCCGTGGTTGGGCACTGGCTTGGGAGGCCAGCAGCCCCAGTTCAGATCCCACATATGAGGGCCAGTGACACTGTCCTCAAAAAAAAAGGGCAGTTTTTCAGGGACTCCGGGGCCCTCTGACTTGGTGTTTGCTTCCAGGACTGAGTAGGAACCTCTCTTCCATGGTCCCTACTCGGCCCCATCCTCATCAACTGACACACCAAAGTTCAAAAGAGAACCTTTCCGAAGCGATTTCTGAAAAGCAACAGGAATGTTCCCAGGTGAAAAGAGAAACTGGGGCTCAAAGACCTCCACTTCCCTGGACAGTCTAAGTAGTGTGCACAGACATTTATCTAAAAAGAATGTTTACAAAGGGCCGGCCGAGTGGCTCAGTTGGTTAAGAGCTCGCTCAAGAGTGCGAGCTGAGCTCTGAGCAATAGCAGTTCGATGTCCAGCCCGAGCTGAGCTGCCACTGAGCTGCCAACAGGTGGCAGGATGGCTCAGCCAAAAAAATAAATACATAAATAATAAAAACAATGTTTACAAATTCAGTTTTTGTAACCCAGAAAATGCCTATGGAGAGATTTTCTCATGGTCATAGGATTTACCACAGAAGTCTGCAGTATGGTATATATACTTATTAAGCTGTGATTAAAACAGTCACAAAAGGGCCAGCTGAGTGGCGCGTTAAGAGCTAGCTAGGGGCCAACGGCCCCCGTTCGGATCCCACATATGAAGGCCAGTGACACCAGCTAAGATGGTGAACAACAGCTCCACCTGGAGCTGCGCTGCTGTGAGTCCCCGGGGCAGCATAGCTGCAGCCCCTGCTGCAATGGGCTGCCATAGGAGTGGCCGGCAGCCAGTGTGAGCTGCCAAGAGCCGCTGTGAGCAGCCATCCAGAGGCCGGTGACTGATCTGCCTCACCCGGGAAGAGCGCAATGATGATGCCAACATGGGCCAGTGAAGCAATGTCCTCCACAACTAGACTGAAGAACAAAAGGACAGCAACTTGTCTGTTCCCCCTCCCCGGTTCCCCAACGCTGTTCCCCTCCCCCTAGCCCCAACAAAATCTTTAAAAAAAAAAAAAGTCACAAAACAGTTTACTGAATCATCTCACATTTAAATGCAAATTTAAACTTCCTCTATTTTACTTACACATTCAGGTAAATTAAAGGATGTAGAGTGTCTTTAACCAGATATGGAATCTGAGATCTTAGAGCACAAGCCTTTGGCTTTAGAGAAAACAGTTACGGGTAAAGCCCTGAGTACCAGCTCTCGGGAGGTGGTCTAGCAGACAGTGTGGAAGAGCAGGTAACACATAGCAGATTCGGTTCCAATACATCACTAAGCTCATTTATCAAACAAAGTCATAGGACTTCATGTCCTCAAACTACTCCTTAGTTATAAAATTGTTTTCAAATTAGGCAAATGAATGCTTTCAAACAAAATTAAAATATATTCAGAAAAAAATGTAAAACCCACTAAACCAAATGGACATCAAATTACCACGTTGGGCAGAGAAAAATTTTGTACCAAACGTATTTCATTGTCCTTGGCACAGAAAGAAACCATATTTCCCATTCTCCCTTGAAGTTAGGTGTGGCCATGGGACCAGCCAATAAACTCTGGGCATGAGTGACCTATGCCCCTTCCAGGGCTGGCCCAGCCACCAGTCCTATGTTGATGGCCTGGCCCAGCTTGGAAATCGCGTCCTGATGAGACACAGCCCTGTGATCCTGGGTCCCCAAATGACCAAGTGGGCAGAGCACATTCACACCACCATCACAAAGCCGGGCTCGAAGTGAGAAAGAAACAATTCCTATTTTGTTCAGTCACCAAAATATCGCAGTTTATACATTTGTTTCAGTCCTTAGCTTTACCTTAACGGACATCCCTGGCACACTTAATCTTCACTCATAAACAGGTAAATTCAATTTTTAGCTATTGCTTTCCCTTCACTAAATTCTTCTACCATTCCAAAGGCTTACAGATCTTAATATCCTAGTTCATTTTTTCAGTAAGCCTCCTCAATTTTGTTAATATGCTGAATCTCAATCGAATTTCTCTGTACTGATATGAGCTTTAGAACTTCCCTAAATAGTTATACTGACCCTATCTCTGCTTCATGTCTAAGTTACAGCCCCTGGAAACGTTTTCATTTGAAAGGAACAAATAGCAGTCAAAAATTTACAGAAGCAAATCATCAAATAAAGGATTTGGTTGAACAAAAAAGAAAAGCCTTTTTAAAAGTTTTGTCTTCATTCTGTCAACACTTAATCAAACACCTAATAAGTATCTGGGATACACATCAGGGAATAACAACAACTGAAAAAAACCCATTTGTCTGGACTTGTAGAGTTTACATTCTAGTGGGGGGAGAAAGAGAGACAATAAAGAAATACACTACATAAGGAGATTATATAGTGTGCCAAAAGGTGCTAAGTATTATCAGAAAAAAAGAGCAACTTAAAAGCTGCGTGTGCTGGGTTTATAAGGAAAACCTTAGTAGTTGGGAGAACGGGAGTTTAAGCAAGATAAAGCATTCACTAGGTGTTAGGTTCTAAAGTCAGTAGGCAAACGCTTGGGACACCGGCAGCCCCGGTTTGGGTCCCACATATGAGGGCCAGTGACACTGCCCTCAAAAAAAAATAAATAAATAAAATAAAATCAGTAGGCAAATTAAATAGTGGTACGGTTTACAAGCTTATGACCTTAGGCAAGTTGCTTAACTTCTGTAAGCCTCTATTTCCCCACTTATGAAGTGGTAAAAATAACATCAGTCTTAGGGATGTTGTAAAGGTCATGATTATAAAGAATGATGGCTTAAAAAATCTCTAACTGGGCCCAAACACCCACTTAACCCATCATTTACATTCTTGGATAAGAGAATTAAAATATTATTTCAGGTCTGAACTTAGTTTTGTACATCAAAATCTCTCAACTTTAAATAATTTTTATCACTCTCTTAGTGATATAAGCTAAGCAAAAAAAAATTTTTTTTTTCTTTGAGATGGAGGACCTTTTCCCCCCAACAGTTAATTTTTCAATAAGAGAGTAAAACAACAAAAACATGATAGGGCACAAAAATTTTTTTAAGTGACTTATTTCAAGCCACTAATGATTCGTTCATTTGTTTAACCATCCCTTGGGACAATCTGTAATCTACTCTGATAAGAAATGTGTAGAAAACAGACCTGACTTTTTGTTGTTGTTCAATTATTAGTAGGATACTCACGGTTTGAGCTCACACAAGTATCCCTTGGGGAAATGCTCTGCGTGCCATTAGCACTATTCTTAATGAGGAAAAGCACTGAACTTCTTTAGTTCAATGCCAGAATTGTTTTATCTTCAAGTCCAAAGAGCAACTATTTGGAGTAACACCAAAACAAGCACTCAACAATTACAAGCAGCAAGCTATTCATAAGCATCACATTGTTAATGCTACTCTAATTATAAATAACCTTATTTTATCAAATCAAATATCTGTCAGCAATTTTAAGTCCCAGATACCTCTTTATTTGACTGCTTTATTCCTTAAGTTTAAGAAAAAACATCTTTACTGCTTCAATTTAAAGAATCTTGTCTTATTTTAAAGATTTCTTATGGAAAAGTGAGATACAGGGAATCCTTAAATTTTTAATCCATGGGTAGGTAATTTTCAAAGAAAACTTAAAAACAATAAAGGCCTAAAACAGAATACGGTGCTGATATAATGCTCACTGACACAGTGAAGTGGGCAAGTCTGGAGAAGGCCGCTCCCATTTTATCAACGCTCTACCTACCTAAACTCTCTCCAAGAGTGCAGGGCTTCCTTCCTAAGACAAGAAGTGCTCTATGGACTCAATGGAATGTTCTCTCTGCCTTTTATTCTCCACTTCTCTGTTTGGTTCTAAAGTCAAATGCAACTTTCCAGGTTTCTTTTTGTACCACTATCCAGATGGTTCTTGGCCTTTTTGAAGTCTTTCCTTGTACTTGACTCATTGATGAATGAAGGACATACAAAATAGATTTCTAGGCCAAACAGAGCAAACCTAGGATGCCCCAACAGATACTGGAGAACTTTAAGTTGTCACGATTAGTAGGGTTTAACCGGACTTGAGAAGTTTCATCTAAACACAATATCTGTGTCTGATGAAGCACCAACTCTGAGAAGAACATACAAGTTTTTATAAAAGTACGTAAGTTTTAGGCATGGATGGAAGTCAAAAGTGAAGATTACTATGGTCAGCTTTTATTCTATATATTACAGCCCCATGAATTTTTACAAGATAGAAAAAATAATCAAGATTATGTTAAGTTACTCAGACACTCGCCTTTCGTTATCCCAGGTAGTCTGATACTTATAAGACACTGTAGGATGGGGTTTGTTCACTTCGATGCAGTAATGCATCGAGACTGTACTGCTTCTTCAGATGAAGGATTTTCTAGAAACTGAGACCCAACTCACTCCCCAACCACCAACTCCGTCTCCCGTTAGCGCTCAAGATGATCCCTGCGCCCCTATTTATTATGTGCAGCAGGACCTTTATGACCGAGCTATCTGCCTGCCGTGGATCTCTCTCTAGTGTGGGTAGGGCTACCAATACTACATATGGGGACAGAGCCATCGCGACAATTTACAGGGACTCCTTATGGCAGTTAGGACTCACACAGAAACGACTGATGAATACCAGGGCTCCTGATCTAAGACCTACGACGTCCCTGCAGCCTGGAGCGGCCACTTCTGGATTCCAACCACCCCTGAGAACTGAGGTGAGTGCGCTGGGTGTCCCAGCTCCACTGCCACTGGAAGAGGCACGTAAAATGTGCAGGGCTCAAGCAGAACAAGGCCAAGCTGCCCAAACATGAGCTGCCCTGCCTTCCAACCAGAAACGAGAGGGCCCCAGAGATTCCTCACCGCGGGGGTTTGGACAAAGAATATTGTTAATATGAATGGCATGGCTGTTCTCACTAAACACAGCACATATTTCCACCAAGGACAGCCATGAGGAGAATTATTATTATTATTTTAGCTGAGCCATCCTGCCACCTGTTGGCAGCTTAGCAGCAGCTCAGCTCAGGCTGGGCACAGAACCGCTGTTGCTCAGAGCTCAGCTCCCGCTCTTGAGCGAGCTCTTAACCAACTGAGCCACTCAGCCGGCCCGAGAATTATCACTGATGTAACCTGCTGATACAAAGAACTGCTCCGGAAGAGGGAGCTAAAAACCCATCAGTCAACAGGGACTTCCCTTGTTAAAAAAAAATAAGCTCTAAATTCCCAACAGTGAAGTGTAGAAATCTTAAACATATAACTCAATGAATCTTTTCATATGTACACACCTATGTGTCTCCACCCAAATCAAAGTATAAAACGTTTCTATCACTCCACAAGGTTCTCTCACACCCCTAGTCAGTAAACCCTCCCCTAGGCAAGCACTATCCTGCCTTTTATCCCCTACATGAATTCTGCCTCTTTCTGAGTCTGTGTAAATGGAATTATGCAGGAGATATTCTTGTGTGCCTCATTGTGCCGACAGAATGGGAGGTTCATATTCGCTGCTGCACACGTTTATCATTTTTTATTGTTATATAGCATTCCCTTGTGTGACTATGCCACAATTTATCCATTCTCCTGTTGATGGATGTCTCCTTCATTTTTCAGTTTTCAGCTACTATGGCTATAGCTGTTGGTGACATAAGCCTCCCAGGTCTTTTGGGTACATGCCCAGAAGTGATCCATGGTAGGCACGTTTTTAGCTAGATATTACCAGTTTTTAAAAGCGGTATTCTCAGTCTTTATAGTTTAGTCATGCTGGTGAGTGAACAGTGTCTCATGGTTTGAGTTTGCATTACTTGAGTAACAATGCTGGGCACCTTTTCATGATTATTAGCCCTCTGAACATTCACGTTTTTGAGACCTCTGTTCAAGTTGTTTTTTTAATTTTAAAATTGTGTCTTCTTTTTGATTTGTAGGAATTCTTCTTATATCCTGTATGAGAGTCCTTTATCTGATGTATTTAAAAATCTTCTCTCAGGGCCAGCCGAGTGGCGTGGTGGTTAAGAGCTGGCTTGGGACACTAGCGGCCCCGGTTCAAATCCCACATATAAGGGCCAGTGACACTGCCCTCTAAAAAAAAAAATCTTCTCTCAGACTTCAGCTTGCCTTTTCACTTTCTTAATGCCTTTTGATAAACAGCATTTCTTAATTTTAATGAAATTCAATTGATCTATTTTTCCTATAGCAGTTAATGCTTATTTGTATCACTAAAAAAAAAATCTTTCCTTGGGGTCAACAGTTAGGTCATTCTCGTGTTTTCTTCTAAAGGCTTATTTAGCTTTCATGTCACCCTTTTTCCCACCACTATCTCTGATCTTCTCTCCACCTAGCCAATTTTATCATATTCAAGTTTGTGCCACTTGACAACACAAACTGAATTCATTCGCTCTTTTATTATGTGTGCTATTATTTAAAAAAACAAATAAATCCCTGTTAGTAAATTATAAATGATGATGACAGGAATGTATCTCCTTTGGGAATATACTACGACGACTCCTCACAGGACTCCTGGAGTTATCCCTCAGTTTCCAATAGCACACAGGCAGCTTTAACAGGTGGATACAGGTACTTTTACTGCTATTAAAAGCCATTCCAAGTGGTTTCCAGAGCTGGGGGTGGGAGGTGGGCGAAATGGAGGAAGGGCCAAGAGGTACAGATTTCCAGTTATGACTAAGTCACAGGCATGGAATGTACAGCACAGTGACTCCAGTTAGTTAATACTGGACTGCATATCTGAAAGTTGCAAAGAGTAGCTCTTAAAAGTGCATCTCAAGAAAAAATATTCTGTTTAACTATGCATGGTGATGGATGGTAACTAGACTTATTATGATTATTTCACAACATATACAAATATCAAATCATGTTATTTACCTGAAACTAATATAATGTCATATGTCAATTATACCCATAAATACATATATATATATGTATATACATATCTATAAAATTATTGAGCAACCATAAACATTTCAACACACTACAGGTCAACATTTCTGAAAAACAAGTGTTGAAATCTTAAATGTTTAGACTAAAACTGAACACATATTCACATATTGAACAAATACAAAATGAAGTCATTTCCCACTGATCTGACTCCAGCGGGCCTTGACCTGAGCTCAGTGGAATCAGCATTTGATAGAAAGAAACTCAGAACTTCCATGTACTCCTATAAATAGCAACCAATCTTTGACTTGGTCTCTGCAAATTTTAGGGTATATCTAAATATACAGTATCTCTTCTGTCAGTGAACTCACACAAGAAAAGGATGAAGAGGAGAACCAAGCACTTTAAACATTTATGCAACTACAGCTAACCCTTGAACAACATGGGTTTGAACCATACGGGTCGACTTATATGCAGATGTTTTTCAATACATACAGTACTGTATTTTCTCTTATGATTTTCTTATTAACATTTTCTTTTCTCTAGCTGACTTTACTGAAAGAATATAGTACATAATACCTACAATATATAAAACATGTGTTGATCTACTGTTTATGTTAATGGTAAGGCTTTGGCAAACAGTAGACAATTAGTAAAGTTTTGGGGAGTCAAAAGTTATATGCAGACTTTTGACTGTGCAGGAAGTGGGATGTCAGCACCCCTAAACTCTGTGTCGTCCAAGGGTCAACTGTAATTTGCAAATGGTGACACCACCAACATCCAGTACTCTCTGGAACTTTTTAATGAATACAAAACCTAGTACGGAGTCAAGTTATGAGACGTCTGGGTCCACACTGCTAGGCGATACATTCTCTTTTCTGAACCTACTGAATCTGAAACTTGCACTGTAAGCTGAGACACACCGTAGTGGGAAATGAGATGTGCCCTCTCTGAACTCACCCTACACAATCAAGAATAAAGGTCATTCGATCACGTCAACTTCCTAAATTACTTAACTAAAATCCATCAATGACTATTACTATATGGTCAGAAAAATAAAGCCAGTTGTAGTCTCTGGATTACCTTTACATTAATATTCAGCAGTTCCAACTTTTTTTAAGCCAATATTTCATCAAGTATCAATTAAAATTCATGCAACTCACACAGAAATCATGTAACACACTCTTTTTGTCAACGTTACCCTGAAGAGAGCTAGGCATACCTGTAGTCACAGCTCTGTGGAACTGATGCATGTCTTCTCCTGAGAGCTCCTGAGCCACCTGCAGTATCTTCTGTCTGACACCATCTAACTTAATTTCTGACTCAGTCAGTATCTCTTCCATGTCAGGAGCACTATAATCAAGATATAAGGAACTTTCAGAATATCACCCAGCAGCTTTATAGTGAAAAACTGAAATAATCTGATTATTGATTAATACAGGAATACATAAATATTATATTTGGATACTCCTAACTCAAAACTACAATTGATTTTATTCAAAGTTTAGATACTCCCAACTCAAAATTGCAATTTATTTTTCCATGTAAAAATATAGAAAATGCTGTAACATGTTAAGTGAAAAAAGTATACAAAGCTGTATATATATTATGATAACTACAAGAAAAATTATGTTCATAAATACAGAGGGTGCCAAAAAAATGTATACACATGTTAAGAAAGGAAAGTATGTATTAAAATTTTAATAATATATACCGATAACAAATGAATACAAGTCATGTGTATACATTTTTTTGGCACCCGATATATGACATCTAGGGATGTCTGCTTTTATAAGGATGGAATAACATGGACAAAATGTATTTTCCCACTATAAACAACTAAAAAAAAAAACTGTACAAAACAAAGGTTTTCAGACATTGGAAAACAAGCAGCATGGGACAGTGATCCTGAGAAGGGTGAAAAAAAGGATGTGTGCCCTATAATTGTCCCATCATATTACTGCCTGGAAAGTTTTCAAGTGACAGGGCAGGAATGAAAAACCTACATAGAATCTAAGAGTCTCCCTGAGAAAATACCTTGAACTGAATGAAAATGAAAAAAAAAAAAAAAAAAAATATCAAAATTCATGGAATGCAGCTAAAGTGTACTTAGGCAATCAAAAGGGAAATTAACAGCACTAAATGCCTTTATTAGAAAAGAAAAAATAATCTCAGTCTCTTCTTTGATCTAAGCTTCCACCTCCAGAAATTAGAAAAACAGGAGCAAATGAATCCAAAGCAAGCATACAAAGGACAAAACAGAAATCAGTGTAATACGGGAAAAAAAAAAAGACAATGTCAATGAAACCAATATTTGGTCCTTTAAGATAAATAAAACTGATAGCCAGACAGATCAGGAAAGATTTAGCCAGGCACTAGATCAGGAAAAAGAGAGGACACAAATTACCAACATCAGGAATGAGAGAGGGGGCATCACTACAGATCCTACAGAAATAAAAGAATAAAGGTATGAGATAAAATGTAAAAATTCCTTGAAAGACACAAACACTAAAGCTCACTGATGAAGAAAAATATATCTACTAAAGATAATGAATTTTCAGTTAAAATATGAAATCTGCTAATTAATAGCAACTATCTTCATGTACTCTGATTTCTTTCATGTTTACTTTTCTGTAGTTTATCATATTTTTAAAATTTATTATTTTCTGTTTACCAATCAAAAATGCATATATAAGTGTGGTGAAAAAACAGTGCATAAAATGTGAAATCTGCTCACCGACAGTAACTATTTTTGGGTACTATGACTGACTGATTTCTTTCATTCAGTAACTTTATTGTTTGGTCATTCGTTATTTTTCTAAAGATTACTACTTTCTAATGAGCATTTATTATATTATGATGGACAAATAACACACAAGATGACTTTACACAATAACATGGCTTTTTCTATTATAAACTGCTGAATATTGATGGCAATTGTTTTAGAATTTTAATTTGTATTGAGAAAAAGTGTTCATAATTAAAACACTGTTGGTTCTTTCCATAATAAAAATTTAATACTAAAAATTAAAAGTATTAGAGTTACCTTCAATGTTGTAAGTTAGTGAATAGAATACTTCAACAGATATGTGACATTTGGTCTTCCTTACATACTATACTTCCTTACATACATACTTTCTTACATACCTCAATAGATGGTAAGTTATATTTGGTCTTCCTTAGATACTCCAAAAGATACATGTGTAAAGCCAATCATAGCTAACCTTCTAGAGGCATTTAGAATTTGTAACAAGAATCTCTCTTGGGGAATTGCAAGGTGGGCACTTTCTACACATGTGGAACAGAAAGCTGGTCCAATGAAATATGAACAAACAAAGAAGCAAAGATGAATGATGGAGATACCCAGCTGTATTCATAAGATATTCCTGAATCTTCGTAATTCACTGCCCTCCTCTGCTTAGGCTATTTAACGCTGATTTCTTTTACTTGCAACCAAGAAATCTTTGAAATATACACAGCCTACCTAGAAAAATTAAGAAGTCCTAGAGCAAGAAATTTCAAAGAAAACATCTTAGAATTGAAGGAAAAGGCATTTTCAAAGAATTCAGTAGTCAACAGTATCATATGCTGCAAAAATGTAAAGTAGGAAAATAGCAAAAGAGTATGCGCTACATATGAAGGCAACAAGGGCAATTTCTATAGTTGTGAGGCAAAAAGGCAGATTGTAATGAGTTGAAAATGAATGGGAAGGTAAGTTAAGCAGATTTTAACATTTATCTTTTGGGTCGTCAGGAAAGTCATGACACATTTTTGCATTGAAAAACATAGAAAAATACGTCATGGCTTTCCCGACGACCCAAGAATATTAAAATTTTCACATGTATCGTCCAAATAAAGCTTTAATAAGCTCTAATAAACTATTGAAAATTTAATATTTTAACAAGCAATAACTACATCGATGAATGACCTTAAGAGAACGCAAAATTCCTGGCTGTTCTGAAAATATGAAATATTCCCTATTTTTATTAAAATGTTTGTTCTTAAAATCTGCCTGCTACTAATATCCTCTGAGTCCAACATTTGCAGAATAAGTTACCAAACATTCTAGCAGTTAGTTACTGTCCAGTGAGGCATAAAGCATTTTATATCAAACAGTATCCAACTGTAATGAATTTTAAAGATATTTACTCACCTTGTAATCCTATGGAGGAGAAAAATTGTCCTTTTACTTTCTACAGTTATATCACGACTAAGTTTTACAAGTCTCTCGTATTTGTCATGTCTTGCATCAAGTTCCTGCTGAAATGCTAAGAATACATTATACATAATACATTATAACCATAAGCATGCATATTCTATAGCTAACACCTATCAAACAATATTGGTACTATACATGATAAAGCAATTATTATTTACTCTTCAAAAATAATGAGAACAAAATAATCTTTTTTATTTCTAAAGTACTTGGAAATCAAAGACTGCTAACAGCCAAAATACTCTTTCTTTAAATACAGTTATGCTTAACTGGGTTTTATCACTCAGAGAACCATAATGAGATGTATATATTGTAAAAACTATGTGGTCTATTAAACATGAGATTATCACAAAATTATCACATATTACTTTAAAAAATTGCTTCCAACTACCTCCCCAAATAACATCAAGTTTTTAAAATTATTTACTACATACAATATAAATATCTCCCCAAAAGAAACTAGAATTTAATTAAACGTTTATAACTTTTAATAACATCAACTGTCTAAATTTTCAAGCTCTAATCACTGAAGTACCCATAAACCATTTAACGCTTCATAACCACTTTATTTCAGAAGCACTGTCACACCAAAGAACTATCAAGATGCCTATAAGAAGCACCCTAAAGATGTATTTTGCATGAATTAAAAAAAAAAAAAAAAGACAAAAACCAGAACTTGAATAAACTATTAACCAAAATAAGGGTTGACAAAGACCTAAATATTGAGTTGTCAGAAAAGTTATGACGTATTTTTTTCTGTTTTTTGTTGCAAAAATGTGTCAACTTTTCCAACAATCCAATACATCTGGTCTTTTATTATTAAGACAATAATTACGCTAAGATTTTTGTCTAATAGTTCAAGATAACCAAATGTATTCTTTACCGATTATGAATATATTAATGACTCCTGTGAACTAGATACTATGAATACAAAGTTAAACAAGACAGTGCCTAGCCTCAAGGAGTGCAGTAGGAGGCAGAAATAGAAACAAATAATTAAATAAAATGTGACCATGCTGTAATAAATGTACATAAAAGGTTCAATAAAGCAGGAACCAATTGACACGTGCTAGAATACAGTAGATGTTCAATCAATGTATCATGACTGAATGGATGGGTAATGAATGAACACATTGTTTGTCACCAAGCATCCCTGAGAGGAACATCAGAAAGGCTTCAAAGGGCAAAAGCTACTTGAGCTAGGTATTGAACAAAACCACGGCTCACCAAATGGACGATGGGGGCAGCAAGTTAGAAGGAATTCCAAGCTTAAAGAATTATGTGCAAAAAGGTAGGCAGAAGCATAGAACAGCCAAATCTGCTTGGAAACAAGCCGCTGTGTGTGACTGTCAGAGCACAAGGGTGGGAATACTGGGCCCACTGTATTTCTCCGCCGAGTGCACAGCTGGAGAGTCTGCTCTCAGTCACAACTGGTTCTCACCTCTGAAGGTCACTTAGGTGCTGCAGTGGTTTTATAGTGTGTCCACAAGTTACTCCTGTCTTCAAAAGGGGGGACCTAAGTCCCTTCCCCTTAAATGAAATGTAGCAAAAGGTGTATAATGTCTGAGATTGGGACATAAGGTGCCTGTGGGTTCCTCCTTGCTCTCTGTCTGGGGGAAGCCAGATGCCATAACATGAGGACATTCAAGCAACACTATGGAGGCTGGCTGTTGGCAAAAGCCCTCACTTGTCAATAGCTGGGGACCCTCCAACTCCAAACCAGCCTTCCGATGACTGCAAGTTAGAACCAACAGCTAAACCCCTCTCAGGTTCCTAAACCACGGAAACTGTAAGCTGCAGAGGACAAGAGGAAGAAGAATTTTGTTTCATGTTCTGTTTTGAGATGAGGAACAACTTGACTAATACACTGAGACATGAGGGGCCGTGAATACGTATCTATCTATATACATACATGATTTACTAATAGATAAGGAGTTCCCAGTCTGTGCAAAGTGTTCGTCAAAACAAAAATACAGTCCGTCTCGAAGTCTAGATGAGTCAACAAAACCAATACGTTTAAAAATTTAATTTAGAAGCATATTTATACACACACACCTGATACATATAGTCATATGCCACGTAATGACCTTTTGGTCAACAACGGACCTCATGTACAATGGTGGTCCCGTGAGACTATACCAGAGCTACGCAATTCCTCTCCTATGGACTCTGTAGCCTTCCTAACGTGGCAGCGCAACGACTAGGCCATCTAGGTGTGTGTATCTGATATATTTATAGAATCTGGTACACTGTAATTTTTAGTTGTATGACATTTCATGGACACTAACCAAGGTGTACCTGTTCACCTGCATCGGGGAAACAAGGTGAAGATGTTTGTCACCTTGACTTGCAAGGCAGACCTAGCATCATCCAACACCTCCAGGAAAAGCACAACATTCATATAGGTGCATCGTACAGTCTTAGGAGCTGCTGTTTTCTTGTGCATCACATTGGCTAAACGATCTTTGTTACAACCTCTCTAGTTCTCGTTCCTTCGCCAACTTACATTACAGAAAACTTACATTTGAAGGCCAACATCACAGGTGAAGACGCATTCACATCCTTCCCTTCTCTTCTCTGGTTGTGGGGGAAGTTGTCATGCTTCCTTTTCCTGAACCCTCCAGCGCCTGACGTAGAGAAGGGAAAAGAAGTTGGTTAGGGTGCTTCCATCATCAAAGGGCGACAAAACGTGACGCAGGCGGGCAAAGCCCTCCTTTCCTTTAGAACCAGACGCGACAGAGCCCTGACTTCGGACTGTCTCAGCCCACTGACAAAGCCCTCGTCTTCTCCCCCGACCTCAGCGCCCCCGGCCGGGCCTCCCACCCACAGGCTCCCTAATCTGGAGCCAGGTGGAGCAATGACTGAACTGACCCTAAAAAAACCAGCTCGAGGGCCTGGGAAAATGCGAGGTGCAAACAAGGCCAGTGTGGCCGGGGGCGCCACCAGGGCCGCCGCCCCCGAGCCTCTAAGGGGAGACGCCATCCCTCGGCGAGAAGCCGAAAACCTGATCAAAAGGCTGGAGACCCAACCCCTGCTGAATAAACAACGCCCGGTGCTGCTGGGGACGCCACCTTCTTTGTTGCTCATGTCGTCACCGCCAAAGGTGCGATGAACCGCGACGCAGGAACAAGTGCGTGAGGCGGCGTCCAGAGAGCCCGTCCAGGCGCCTTTTCAGCCGGCCGACGTCACCACCCAGGCCGGAAGCGCGCGACCGCAGCCACTCAGGCCTTGCCCTGGTTCTTCGCACACTTCCGGCCTGCCTCCCAGCCCCGCCGCCACTGACTCCGCCCCCGCGTGGCCCGGGGGCCTTGTGCCCAGGCGCCCTCCTCTTGCCTGCCCTCTGCTGTGCCTGAAGGCAGGAGCGACGCTTCGCGCTTCACTGCATGCGCCGCTAAGAAACAAGACGATGAGTTCTCGTGGAGAGGATATCTGTGTGAAGGTAGAAAAGCGGCGGTAAATGTACGTGATTTTTTTTTTTCCTGAAGGCGCCTCTGGGATACCCTCGCGTTCCCTCAGTGTGGACCTCCCGCGCGGTGCATAGTGGGGGTTGTAGTTCGCCCCCGGAGCCGGCGGGAAGGTGTGCCCAGGATCGGGAACGAACGTGACCTTTTCATTCCTGGCAGTGACTCCAGGAGCTAAAGTGTTGGAAATATGCACATCAGTACGTGGGTGGTATAACTAGCATTTCCTCTGAGAAGGTGAAAGCCGCCCTTCTCCTCTCCCTGTTTTCCACTTGCTTCCCATTCCTCCGTCCTCTCTCGCTTTACTACTTTTTTCCTGGCTCTCTGCAGCCAGACTGCCTGCGTTCAAATTCGTTTCCACCACGGAGTGGTTGTACGACCTTGAGGAAGCAATTAATCTATGGACCTCAGTGTCTTTTTCTGTAAAATAGGGATAGAGTAGTACCCGCCTCAAAGGATGATTTGAGGACTAAATGAGTTGCTACCAAGGCGCGTAGAAGAGTGTCTTTCTTCTTAATGCTCAGTTAAATATTTCCTTTGACACTTCTCCCACCATCGCTCTCAAAAAAAAAAAAAAAAAGGAGAGGTTAGTAGTAATAATAACAGGTCTGTACCACTAAATTGTGAGCACTTTATTATGGACAAGTACTGCCATATCTTATCTGACTTCTTAGACTTGGGGCCCACCCACCCCCAATACTGTCTCAGCACAGTGCACATGTCAGGCTCCGTGAGGGTTCATTGAAGAATGACGTCCCCATCATCACGGTGGGTAATTAAGTGGTAATCCAGAATCCTCTAGATATAAACTCTGGCTGAGGCTTGGTATATTGGGTGACCTAGGCCTACGAGGGGAAACACAAGTATGTTTTATTATACTTTCTCTAAATAACCTCCATATCGTAGACACCTACTGTACACACAGCTTTCCTCCTTGTTAATTTAGGAACAAAGGAACAGTAACTGAAACAGCTTGTCTAGAATAGGGCAGTCATTTCAAGTCCCTGACACAAGTGTGTCATGGGAAGATTTTCAGTTGTGGGCAATCTCAAGGGTCTTTTCCAACTCTGAAGCGAGAAGGCACTTATCACCCTTCATACCTTTGCATCCCTTTGAATGCATGAATTGATTAGCCAGATTCCTTGTGGATAAAATAGACTTCTGCGGATCTGGACTGAACTCTTGGTTTATGAATGTTGGGCAAATAATTTTCAGTTTGTGTGAGATCTGACCTTGCTGTCATAATCCATCAGTATTCTCCCTACTCTTTGATTAGAGGTGACTAGACTATGAGAGAAAAAAAAGGACAATTCTGATATAAATGTAATCACTTTAATGTAACTCCTGCTAGACCCGAGGAAGCCAGTAGTTATTAATATAATTTTACCAAAGTGTAAGGAAACGGAATTTTTCCTGACTCTACTGGAAAAGTAGTTCCCAAGACCTCAACTTTCTAAAACCTGGATCAGCCGTATTCCTTCTGCCACCACTCCTGTTCACTTGTTCAACTGCAGCTGTGTTACTTGAACTGCTTTTCACTGCTTCCCATAAATGTAAAGATTAGAACACTAAAGCTTCATGACCTGTACTGAGTTCTGCGTACTTAATGGAAGTGAATCCCAGGAACATTTCCCAGCTCTTATTTGCATCCACATGACCCCAGGTCTCTGAACAGCAGCTACTCCTTTGTCAGGAAATACCTTGCAACCATTGGGCCACCTACAAAAGGCGTCTCCACCCTGACTGTCTCCTTGTTTTATTGTTCCAGATGAACACACATATCTGCAATAGTTTGGATATTTGGCAAAACATAGTTTTTGGATGTTTGGAAAGGAAAACTACTACCCCAGGCTGGGAGAGGAAGGTAAAGATTTTCAGTAAGACCTTACTTCCGGAATGGTGCCCTTTCCTCCGCCTATTGTTACATTCCAGTTTCCCACATTTAAATAAAGCTCTGACCCATTGAAGTACATCTGTTTTTATTCAGTTTGTAAATCCTCGAATTTGTCACCTTTACAGGGGAAAAAAAACATATAAAATTGGTTTTGGGTATTGAAAAAAAATCATATAATCAAGAGAAGAGATATAGGCCCTCAAGAGATTTCTGTGTCGGCATTTATGTTATTATGTAGTTATTACATAAAGTCTGGAGAGGGGTCAGTGTCATGGGAAATTACCATAATATTTAAAAGATAACCTGTAAGGTCCAAAGTGGCATTATGAAATGTACACATACTAATTCACAGATTAATTTTTCAAACAATGGTAGGATGCAGTAGGAGAAAATGATGTCTGGTTCGTTTCTAGAGAGGGAAACCGGTGTTTGAGGGAGTGAAAAGGGATGGGCGAAACCACAAGTAGGCGATACCACTTCGCATCCACTAGGATATAATTTGAAAACGCAACAACAACAAAACAAGTGTTAGTGGGGATATGGAGAAATTGGTACTCTCACACACTTTCTAGGTATGTAAAATCTTGCAACCACTGTGGGAGACAGTTTGGCATATCAGAGTTAAACTTAGAATTACCATATGATGGAGCAATTTCACTGCTAGGTACATACCTTGTACACAAATGTTCACAGCAGCACTATTTGTAATAATCAAAAGGTGGAAACCATCCAAATGTCCATCAATGGCCGACTGGATAAACAAAATATGGTATGTTCATACAGTATTATTTAGCAATAAGAAGGAAATACTATCCATGCTACAATACAGGTGAACCTTGAAAACATACAAAGTTAAAGAAGCCAGTCACAATGGGCTACACACATATTGTATGTACCCATTTATTTGAAATGTTTGGAATAGGCACATCTATAGGGATGGGAAGTAGATTCGTGGTTATTTAGGGCTGAGGCGTGGGAGGAGATAGAAGGGTAATAGTTAAAGAGTGTGGGTTTCTTTTTCTGGTGAGGAAGATTGATGGTAGCATGTTTGAAGATACTGAAAACTTGGATTGGTCACTTTAATGGGTGAATTGTAAATAGCTAAATTATCTCAAAGCTGTTGAAAATTTTATTTTAAAGTGATGGAAGTCATTCTTTTCAAGTGCTGTAAATTATGTATATACCAGGGGTGCCAAAAAAATGTATACACATCTTGAGATGTTATCTGTGTATTACTTTTCTAAGTTGAATTACAGTAGCAAATGTGTATAGTACGACGTTCGCTCAAAAGATGGCATTAATCAAATGAATGCTAGCATCACCATGCGATAGGCAGGCCAGTCAAAGACAATGGCAGAAGCACGGTTGTCTTTCATAGAGCACAAGACCATTTTGAGGTGGTATTTGAAATTCGAGAACGTTGGAAGTACAACAAGGGAGGCATGAGGATGTGGTAAACCCTCCAACACCCTAACAAGTGCACGCATTTGTGATAAGTTTGAGATGCATGGTGTTGTGTGAAGAAATTGAAATGGTATACGCAGCAATACAAGTGAACACTTCGGTCCACGTTACTCAAGCAGTAGTTTGCAGTAATCAGAAGTGTCTGGACGCTGACGGTAACCACTTTGAGCACCTCTTACAATTGCAGAAGTCAAACGTGACTTGTATTCATCTTTTGTTATTGGTATATATTGAGTATTACAATTTTAATATAGTTTTTTCCTTTCTTAAAATACGCCTACATTTTTTTGGCACCCTCTGTGTATATATAGAGAGAGACATACTCAATGGTATTAGGGAAAAACATTAAGCAGGATGGCTTAACTCTATATTTAATAATCTATAACAAGTATATATAAATATTACTCTACAAAATATGGTATGTTCATACAGTATTATTTAGCAATAAGAAGGAAATACTATCCATGCTACAATACAGGTGAACCTTGAAAACATACAAAGTTAAACAATTAATCTTTGTTGAAGATTTGATAATCTTCAACAAATATTTCTGTGCATAGGTTTTGCCTAGAAATGTGATTTGTGCCATAAAAGACACAAACATTTTCTTATTCATTCAACAAATACTGATAGAGCACTTAGCCTGTTACAGGTACTGTTCTAAGGATTGGTGGTGCCTATTCTCATGAAGTTTATCTTCTAGTGAGAGGAGACAGACAAAGAACAAAATAAGCCTATAGCTTTAGAAAGTGATCATTGCTATAGAGAAAAGTGAAGAAAAGAAAAAGAGATGAAGGCTAGGGTTTTCTGGGGTGGGAGGTGAGAGTTGCAGTTGAGATGGATGGTCAGAAAAGACCTCATTGGGAAGGGGCCTGTGACATAGATCTGAAGGAAGTGAATGATTGAGCCATGCAAATATCTGGGGTGTTTTCCCTCCCCTGCATGCAAGTAATTCTTCCCTTTCTCTCTTATATTATTTTTGTCCTTTTGCTCAACTACATCATTCCCGTCACCCTACAAACATGCTATTGCATCATCATCCTAAAATCCACCTCCTGACTCCACTTCTATCTCCAGTTTCCACATCATTTCTCTGCTCTGTGCATAAAACCCTACACTACTCTGCTCCTCCTGTTCTTCCATGACCCATTTCTGGTTAGGCTGGCACTCCTCAGAAATTGCTCTTAGCAAGGTCACCAGTGATTTGCGCATTGCTAAGTCTGATGGTCTGTACTTGTCCCTCATCTTGACCTAGATGCAGCATTGAACACCGTTGTCATGTCACGTCCTGTGTCACTTTCAGACACCATGTTCTCTTGGCTCTTCTCCCTCACTGGCCAGTTCTCCTCAGTCCTTTGTGCTTCCTCCTCCTCTCCTCAGACTCTTTAGCGTTGGTTTGTGCTGAATGCTTCCCCTCTGATTGGCCACGTTCTCATGGTATTGAATGCCATGTAACCTATAACCCCCCACTTTGCATCTCCAATCCAGAAAATATATCTATCTAGTCTAAACTCATATCAAAGTACCTACTTATTATCTCCTCTTGACTATCTAATATGTATCTCAAAATTAACACGTCCAAAATTGAACATAATTCCCCCAAACCACCTCTTCAGCATTATTCCCTATTTCAGTGAATGTAAATCTCTCTTACTGATTGATCAGACTAAAAACTAGTCACCCTTGACTACTTTCTTTCACATCCCACATCGTATTTGCTATCAACTAAGTTGTGTCCCCCCAGATTCATATATTGAAGCCCTAACCCTCAATGTGACTGTATTTGGAGATGGGGCTTTTAAGAGACCATAATGTCACTGGATGGTGCCTAACCCAATAGGACTGATGGCCTTATCAGAAGAGGGAGAGAGGGCAATATCTGTCCATGTGCACATTGAGGACAGACCCTGCAAGGATGCAGCAAGCAGGTGACCATCTGCAAGCCAGGAAGAGAGTTCTCACCAGGACCTGACCATCCTCACACCTTGATCTCGGACTTCCAGCCTCCAAAACTGGGAGAAAATAAAGGTGTTGTTTAAGCCATCCAGTCTGGTATTTTGTTATGGCAGCCCAAGCAGGCTAAAACATTGTATTACCAAGTCCTATTGTCTCTGCCTTTAACATATATTCATAGTACAACCCATCTCCCCAAATTCTGCTATCACCCCTTAGCCCAAGCTACTACACTTTCCCACCTGAAATATGGCAGTACCCTCCTAACTGAGCACAAATGTCAATTTCATTAAGAGGTGGGGTCAGTTTTCCCTCCCTCTAACAATGAGTTGGTCTTTGACTTGCTTTGACTAACTAAATGTGGGGGAAGTGGTACTGGACCACTTCTAGACCTAGCCCTTCGGAGGCCTGACAGCTCCCCCTGTAGCTCTCTTGAAACCTGGAGCCACCATGTAAGAAGTCTGACAACGCTATTGGAGAGACGGCCGGCCGAGTGGCGTGGTGGTTAAGAGCTGGATTAGGAAGACAGCGGCCCCGGTTTGGGTCCCACATATGAGGGCCAGTGACACTGCCCTCAAAAAAACAAAACAAAAAAAACAAAAACAATGCTATTGGAGAGAGAAGCCAGACTAGCCCCCATTCCCTACAGCCAGCCCTGCTGAGGCATCAGTCCCACGGGGAAGCTCTCTTGGACATTCCAGTCCCAGGTGAACTCCTGAATGCAACAGTATGGTGACCCCAGTCGTCACCACTATGGCGAAAAAGACCCATGGAAACATGGAAAATAAATTTTTATTTTAAAGTCGTTAAGGTTTAGGGTAGCTTGTTATATAGTAATAGATAACTGATACACACTGGTCTCCAATTTTCAATTTTGCCCGATTTTCAGTCATTTTTCCACACAGCAGCCAGACTGATTTCATTAAAATATACATAGATTATTTACTCCTATTTTTATTTATGACAATGAATTTTCTATTCTATAAACTATAGATACACCATATCTTGGTTTATTCCTTTTTAAAATTATTTAAATGCATTGAATATATAGATCACTTGGTGGAGAACTTATGATGATGAGTTTTGTATTAGTTCTGTAAACTGTGGTATATTATACCTCTTGATTTATTCACTTGACTTTGGTTAGATTTATTCTAGGTTCTTTATAGTCTTCGTTAGCTTTATGCTGTGAACTTGATTGTTTTTGTAAGTACTAAGGACAAGACCTTTACTTTTGTGCATTAACTTGGTTATCTCACTAATAGATAACATTTTGAGCCAGTAAACCTGAATACTAAGTCTATGTAGTTATCTTGTGCAATATAAATATTATGCACAAAGATTCACTTTTAAGATGTTTAAGGTCTGTATAGCTGAATTATAACACACAAAAATGAGCATCCAAAAATAAACGCATGACTAAAGTGGGTATTGGGAAATAATATTAAGATATTTTAACAGAAAAGTTATGATTATTTAGGTGAAAAAAGTTGAATATAGTTTAACCAAAATGGTATAAGAATACACAGAAAAATTCATAAACATATTTTGCTCATATTGTGTAGTGAGCTGAGGACTGATAAAGTGAGTGGGAATATACATTGGAGCAGCTCTTCTAGAAAACTGTTTGGCAAGATGTATTAAGAATTTTAAAAATGTTTATACCAGTTGACCTAGCAATTCTACTTTTTTAAATTAATCCTAGGCAGCTATGCAAAAATGTAGACAAAGACTTAGGTACAAGTTCAACTTACTAGAGCCTTGCAAAATTTGGAAACAATTGTAAGAATAGGCAAGGTTAAGTTGTATATTTATGATGCATCCATCTAAAGGATATTATGAGACGAGGTCTGACAATTAAGTTCATGAACGCATCCTAGAAAAAGTGCTACATACCTTATTGCTGAATATCACTACGGTCACCCTCGAAGTACTTCCCTTGGAAAGCTATGCACCAACACCAGTGCCTAGTCCACCCTTCAAAGCAATTTGGAACTCTTTTTCTGGAATGGGCATCACAGCTGTCATTGTCCTTGATGTCCTGAATATCATGAAAATGTTTTATCTGTGGGTAAAGAAAGAAGTCATAGGAGGCCAAATCAGGTGAGTAGGGAGGGTGTTCCAATACAGTTATTTGTTTACTGGCTAAAAATTCCCTCACAGACAGTGCCGTGTGAGCTGGTGCATTGTTGCGAAGCAGGAGCCACAAATTGTTGCCGAAAAGTTCAGGTCGTCTAAGTTTTCATGCAGCCTTTCAGCACTTCCAAATAGTAAACTTGGTTAACTGTTTGTCCAGTTGGTACACATTCATAATGAATAATCCCTCTGATATCAAAAAAGGTTAGCAACATTGTTGCAACAAGTTTGCGAACTTAATTGTTAGACCTTGTATATAACATTATGAACATGTTTTACAAAAATATTTATGCTTATTTCACATAGTTACAATATACTACAGGAACACCACATTTTATTGTAGGCTTAGCTTTTGGGGTTTCACAGATGTGTTTTTTACAAACTGATGTCAGGACCCTTCACCAGCAAAAAGATTACGACCCACTGTATTGCGGTGGTCTGGAACGGAATTCCCAAAATGTCCGAGCTATGCTTGTACTTTTATCAGGGTCTGAAATTTGACCCTACTTACAAGCGAATGAAGTAGCCTATTACTATTTCATGGATGCTGGCAGAGGCTGTGAGTCCTGAGTCAGATGTAAAAAACTTTACTACTCACACAAGCAATGTGTCATGTTGCATTGGTTTCCTTTGCTCCCTCAGTCCACAGGGCAATGCAGAGAGCCCAAGTGGATTCTGTGCCCATGATGCATTTGCATCACAGCTGAAGAACACTGAAGTGGAGAGCCCACTGTAAGCAGTCAGCAAACTTGTTCTTTTTCCTAGAGAAAGAGGTTAACTTCATCTCTCAAGATTACTTGCTGCAAACACAACCCTGAGAAATGGAAGACTGATGCAATATATGTTTATATTTTTATAAAGACTAGCTTAAAAGCACAGGGATTTATGCAAATATATATGCATGTGTATGCATATGTATACACACACACAAACATACAAGATGCTCCTGGAATTGCTTTCTAATATTTAAAAATGGGAAATTATTTCAATGTCCACCAGTACATTAGTTAAATAAATTTGGATGCACAGATACAATGGAATACTACACTGACTTTTAAAAGAATAAGATTTATGTGTTTACATTAAAAGAGACCCAAGATTATCATCAAGAGAAAAAGGCAAGCTGCAAAAGAGTATTTAGAGTGAGATTTTATAAATGGTTTAAAATGTAATTTAAGACATATACAAATGTCTTAAAGAATTTAAGACATTAAAAAATACACTGAAATGTTAACAGTGGTTATATCTGGAGTCAGAAATAGGGAGAACTCACTCACACTTTCTAAAGTATAAATTCCTATAATGCATTGATGTTACAATTACCAAGTATTACTTTTATAATAAAAAAGGAAACACAGGTTTAAACTTTTGTTGTAAAACCTGAAGCAAATACATCTCAGTGTTAAATGTGTTTTTCTCTGAATGATATGATTATGAGAAGTTTTATTTTCAATTTTGTTTTCCAAATTGTTTACAATGAGTGCACATTATATTTACAATAAGGGAAAAAGTCTTATTAAGAAAAATGTTAACAGTTCATTGAATGTGTGGATATGGAGATATTTTTCCCTCTGTGTAATTCAGTTTTCTATCACATTTATTGTTTGATATAAAATGGATGGAATGGACTTCGGTTCCTTTGCTCTGCCCAGCATCCCTTCCTTACTCTGCTGGTAAATTGCCCTTCAGTATTTCTGGTGTGGCAGCTATTTGGATGATCGTTAGCAAAAAAGGCTTTTGCTGGTCAAGAAGCAAGAGTAACAAAAGGGAAGAGCATTCACTAAGGAAACAACTCCCACTAGTCCCTGTGGGGCTCTTCAAACCACTTCTCCTCAACCAAAAGTGGTTTTCCTCTGGCACTGTCTGGAGAACTTTCTGATTGTCATAATTAGGGGTGGGAGTAGGGTTGCTACTGGCATCTAGTGGGTGGAAGCCTGGGACAGTACTAAGCATTTTACAGTGCACAGGACAGCTCCCCATAACATCATCTTGTCCAAAATGTCAGTAGTACAGAGGTGGAGGAAACCAGCACTAAACAAACAGGTGTGTGTGTCAGGGGGTAGGAGGCAGATCAACTAATTGATCTTGACTATCAAAAGGAAATGGGATTGGGAGAAGGACAGCTGGCACATGAGATCCCCAGGGGTCCTTTGTTGTATACTAGGTGCAGTGGTCAAAATTAGCAGCAGGCCATTGAAGCCTTCACAGGCAGGACCCCTAAGGATTTCAGAATTTAAGCCCCACGGGGGGAAAAAAAAAAGTATAGGTTGCCCCATTAGACAAAGAATTAACCAGCTACAGTGTTAGCAGATAAACAGGCAAAACATGGAGGAAGTGGGAAGAAAATGCCAGTTAATGCCTCTAGGTTAGCTGCAGAAGCAAGGGCTGCAGGCCCTCCCTCTATTCCCTTGCTTGCTGTATCTTATATAATATTTTTTCTTTTTTGTACCCATGCCATTGGATCTATGGTGTAATGGTGGTTGTTCTGGTTATTGTTTGTCAGTATGAATGGAGAAGGTATTGACCATGAACTAGCACAGAGATAAACTAAGAGGATCCTGAACTCAGCCCACAGTATCACATGGGATAACTTTTTTTTAAAAGATTTTATTGGGGAATTGGGGGAGAGGAACAGCAATGGAGAATTGGGGAAGGGGAACAGACAAGTTGCTGTCCTTTTGTTCTTCAATCTAATTGTGGAGGATGTCACTTCACTGGCCCATGTTGGTATTATCATTGCACTCTTTCAGATGAGGCAGTGACTTGCCAGCCATTGGACAGCTGCTCACAGTGGCTCATGGCAGCTCATGAAAGCACACACCAGCTGCTGGCCAGCCCCACTGCAGCCTAAGCCATCGCCTGCAACTCAAGGCAGCCCAGCTCCATGTCGAGCTGTTATTGTTCACCATCTTAGCTGTAGGGGGCGCAGCGTCACTGGCCCTCATGTGGGATCCGAACCAGGGCCCTGCTGCTCAGAACTGGCGTCCCAAGCCAACTCCTGACCAACGCGCCACTTGGCCGGCCCACATGGGATAACTTTAACTCCTGGTCCTATCAAGTGGCACAAGAAGTAAATTCAAAATAAGAATTTCCGTGCTCGCTTCGGCAGCACATATACTAAAATTGGAACGATACAGAGAAGATTAGCATGGCCCCTACACAAGGATGACAGGCAAATTCGTGAAGCGTTCCATATTTTTAGAAACCCTTAAGAAAAAGCGAAGGAATTTCACAGAGCTGAAGATCAAGTGCCTGAGAAAGAAGTTTATCCAAAAGATGCTTCGAAAGGCAAGAAGAAAGGTTATCTATGAAAAAGCGAAGCACTGTCACAAAGAATATAGGCAGATGTACAGGACCGAGATTCGAATGGCTAGGATGGCAAGAAAAGCTGGCAACTTCTATGTACCTGTGGAATCCAAATTGGCATTTGTCATAAGGATCCGAGGTATCAATGGTGTGAGCCCAAAGGTCCGAAAGGTGCTGCAGCTTCTTTGCCTTCTCCAGATCGTCAATGGAACCTTCGTCGAGCTCACCTAGGCTTCCATTAACATGCTGAGGATTGTCAAGCCGTACATTGCATGGGGGTACCCAAACCTGAAATCAGTAAATGAATTGATCTACAAGCAAGGTTATGGCAAAATCAACAAAAAGCGAATTGCCCTGACAGATAACACATTGATTGCTCGATCTCTTGGTAAATACGGCATCATCTGCATGGAGGATCTGATTCATGAGATCTATACTGTTGGAAAACGCTTCAAAGAAGCAAACAACTTCCTGTGGCCCTTCAAACTGTGTTCCCCACGAGGTGGAATGAAAAAGAATACCACCCACTTTGTGGAGGGGGGAGACGCTGGCAACAGGGAAGACCAGATCAACAGGCTCATTAGGAGGATAAACAAAGGTATCTACCATGGGTGTTTTTGTAATCTGGTCAGTTAATAAACAGTCACTGTTTTCAAATTGAAAAAATAAATAAATAAATAAGAATTTCCTGATAAATTGGACCTCTCTAAGTGCCTAGGAATATAAATCACAAACTTGGGATAAAACAGAAGACAAAAAAAAAAAAAAAAGATACCTGCATGTAGATAACTAATAGGCATAGAGAATTAAGGGTCTCACAGGTGGCCTTCGTAGAAAAAATACTTTAAATGTCATTAAAACCAGATTTAGGAATTTGTTATCAATTTAGGAAATTATCAATGAAGAATAGATTTTATTTCGTAAATGTGTTTTACAATGTCTGGGATAGAGGGGAGCGAACAGCTGCATTTTCAGGATAATTGCTAAGTACGAAATCACATGAATGAATTTCCAGAGCTGTGCTTGGGTTAAAAGCATCTTCTTATCAAAACTACTCCTTCAATTTAGGAGACCAGGCCAAAATCCTTTAACAAATTCCCTCTCTGATAAACCAGTTGGAATGGATCATATAGTTGCAAAGAAAAACTGATTGATACAGAACTTGTTATGATTAGAGCTGCAGGCCACCGATCCTCAAGGAAGTGACAGTTGGGCTTAGTTGGACCTGAAGGCACTGAGGAGTCAGGCGAGTGTTTCTCAGGCAGACAGGCTGCAGAGGCTGCAGGGTTACTTAAATTATTACTTATGCCAAGTGCAACGAAGTGCCTGTGCTTTGGGCAACAAGTGGCTTCATTTCTTCCTAAGTGCTGGAGAGCTTTAAAGAACGATAATGACAGGCTTAAAATAAAAATTTCTGGCCCGGGCCGGCCGAGTGGCGCGGTGGATAGGAGCTGGCTTGGGATGCCAGCAGGCCTGGTTCAGATCCCACATATGAGGGCTAGTGACACTGCCTTCTAAAAAAAAAAAAAAAAAACAAAAAAAAACTAAAAAACAAAAAGTTCTGGCCTGCATACCTAAAGAAGGAAGAAAAATCTCTAATCAACAGGTTATCCTTACACCTAAGGGAACTGGAAAAAGAACAGCAAAAGAGGCCTAAGGGGAGTACAAGAAAGGAGATAATAAAGACCAGAGCAGAAATAAACAATATAGAGAACAGAAAAACAATTCAAAAGATCAATGAAACCAAGAGCTGGTTTCTTGAGAAGATAAACAAAATTGACAAACCTCTAGCCAGGCTCATCAAAAAAAAAAGAGAGAGGACTCAAATTAGCAAAATCAGGAATGAAAGAGGGGAAAGGACTACAGACATCACAGAAATACAAAAAATTCTAAGAAATTACTATGAGCAACTATATGCCAACAAATTTGACAATCTGGATGAAATGGATAATTTTCTAGAAGCATACAACCTTCCAAAGCTAACATGAAGAAACAGAAAATCTAAATACCTGATTACTACCAAGGAAATTGAATCAGTAATTGACCAGCTCCCAAAACACAAAACCCCTGCACCAGACGGCTTCACAAGTGAATTTTATCAAACATTCAAAAAAAGAACTATCACCTATTCTTCTCAAACTATTCCAAAAATCCAGAAGGAGGGAAGGCTCCCAAACTCTTTTTTATGAAGCCTCTATCACCCTGATTCCAAAACCAGATAAAGACATCACAAAAAGGAAAACTACAGGCCAATCTCCCTGATGAATATAGATGCAAAAATTCTCAATAAAATATTAGCAAACAGAATTCAGCAATATATTAAGAAGATCATACATCATGATCAAGTGGGATTCATCCCTAGTGCGCAAGGCTGGTTCAACATCCGTAAATCAATTAATGTGATACACCCCATCAACAAAATGAAGGATAAAGATCACATGGTCATTTCAATAGATGCAGAAAAAGCATTTGACAAAATCCAACAGCCATTTATGTTAAAAACCCTTAGCAAAGTGGGAATACAGGGATCATATCTCAACATAATAAAAGCCATATATGATAAACCTACAGCTAACATCATACTCAATGGGGAAAAGCTAAAACCATTCCCCTTAAGATCAGGAACAAGACAAGGCTGTCCACTTTCTCTTTTATTCAACATAGTGCTGGAAGTTCTAGCCACAGCAATCAGACAACAAAAAGAAATAAAAGGCATCCAAATTGGCAAGGAAGAAGTAAAATTGTCATTATATGCAGATGACATGATACTGTATATAGAGAACCCCAAAGACTCCATCAAAAAACTATTGGAACTGATAAGGCAATTCAGTAAAAAGTAGCAGCATATAAAATCAATGTTCAGAAATCAGTGGCATTTGCATATACCAATAATAAACTAATGGAAAGCGAAATTAAGAAAACTGTCCCATTTACAATTGCGTCAAGAACTATAAAATACCTAGGAATAAATTTAACCAAAGAAGTGAAAGATCTGTACTCAGAAAATTATAAGACATTGAAGAAAGAAATCATAGAAGATACAAATAAATGGAAACACCTACCATGCTCATGGATAGGAAGAATTAATATAGTTAAAATGTCCATACTGCCTAAAGCAATATATAGATTCAATGCAATTCCTATCAAACTACCAAGGGCATTTTTCACAGAAATAGAAAATATAATCCTAAAGTTTATATGGAATCATAAAAGACCCAGAATAGCCTCGGCAATTCTGAGGAATAAAAACAAAGTTGGGGGGATCACGCTACCAGACATCAAAACCTACTACAAGGCCACAGTAATCAAGACAGTTTGGTATTGGCATAAAAACAGGCACATCGATCAGTGGAACAGAACAGAGAGCCCAGAAATAAATCCAAGCATTTACGGACAGTTAATCTATGACAAGGGAAGCAAGAATTTACACTGGAGTAAAGATAGTCTATTCAATAAATGGTGCTGGGAAAATTGGACTGACACATGCAAAAAAATGAAACTGGATCATCTCCTTGCGCCTTATACAAGAACAAATTCAAAATGGATTAAAGACTTAAATGTAAGACCTGAAACCATAAAAATCCTAAATGAAAATATAGGAGTACATTTGCAGACATTACCGGAGCAATATTTTTACTGATACATCCCTACGGAGCAAAGGGAAGTAAAAAGAAAAAATGAACATATGGGATTATATCAGACTTAAAAGTTTTTCACAACAAAGGAAACCATTAATAAAACAAAGAAGCCTACTGAATGGGAGAATATATTTGCCAACGATATATCTGATAAGGGGTTAATATCCAAAATTTATAAAACACTCATGAAACTCAACACCAAAAAAACAAACAACCCAATTAAAAAATGGGCAGAAGATATGAAGGAGACATTTCTCTAAAGAGGACATACAGATGGCCAACAGGCATATGAAAAAAGTTCAACCTCACTGGTCATTAGGGAAATGCAAATAAAAACCACCATGAGATACCACCTCACTCCAGTCAGAATGGCTATCATCAACAAATCAACAAACAACAAGTGCTGGCGGGGCTGTGAGAAAAGGGGACCCTGCTGCACTGTTGGTGGGACTGCAGATTGGTGCAGCCACTATGGAAGTCAGTTTGGAGGTATCTCAAAGAACTGGAAATAGAGCTACCTTTTGACCCAGCAATTCCACTCCTAGGTATTTATCCTGAAAAAACCAAGACACTTATTCAAAAAAAGTTATGCACCCCGATGTTCATAGCAGCACAATTTACAATAGCTAAGACTTGGAAACAACCAAAATGCCCGTCAGTAGATGACTGGATTAAGAAACTGTGGTATATTTATACAATGGAGTATTACTCCGCTATAAAGAAAGAAGAATGAAATCGTGCCATTTGCAATGATATGGATGGACCTAGAGACTATAATGTTGAGTGAAATAAGTCAGTCAGAGAAGGACAAATACCATATGATCTCACTTATATGTGGAATATGAAAAACTGTATGAATGAGCAAAGTAAACAGAAACTGTCTCATAGATATAGAGGAAAAATCAGGGTTGCTAATTTGGAGAGGAATGGGAATGAGGAGAAGGGAAGGGATTAGACAGCAAAAATAGGCAACTACAATATTGCTACTGGGATAGGAAAAACAGTTTGGGGAATATAATTAATAATGTTGTAAATATTCTGTGGAATGTCAGATGATCATAAGTCTTGTTAGGGAGACCATTTCATGGATGGAGTAGAGGTTTGATCACTGCACTGTATTACTAAAGTGGAGGTGGTATACCTACTGTAATTTAATATATATAGATAGTCACTGGATGTGGATTATACTGTGGAAGAGAGTCAGAGGAAGAGTAATAGATATATATGATATGGGGGGTGTGGGGGGGTGTATTGGGTGGGGGGTTTGTCACTTTGAGGGGTAAAATGTATAACTATTGCACTGTGTTGTACACCTGAAACTATTGGGGGTGGGGGGGTTGTCACTTTGAGGGGTAAAATGTATAACTATTGCACTGTGTTGTACACCTGAAACTAATTAAAAATAAAATAAAATTAAAAAAAAAAAAAAAAGTTCTGGCCTGCAGTAAAGAACCAGGAGCTGTCCTAACTGTGCTGAAAGAACTTTTAGGTTCTTAGCCTCAGAGCTAAGGTGGTATAAAAACAAACTCAAAGTCTGATTCTGTGGGTTGTAAAGTTGCAGTTAAATTGCACTTATAGCATCACTAGGCCTCAGGCAAAATTTGGACACTAATTGGGATAGAACCAAAGACCCCAGGAATTGAAATGGGGATACAGAGAAGAATCTGGATGACTTAGACTCCTGCACACCCCACTGAGGATTTCTTGCAAGCAGAAGTGGCATCCTTACTACACATCTGATGATGTTCCTGCTTTGCTTGGAGATCTGATAATGACCTTGCCTCAGACAATTACATTGTAAGAGGTGGCCACGTTGCCTGGCGCTTCATTTTATCACTTCCCTTTTGCCTCTGCCTCTACAATTAGGCACTGCAGGTCAATTACCAAGTCAAACCCTAGAGGAGAACGCTCGCACAACAAGACTTGTCCACTCATGGCAGAAACCTGAAGACTATCAATGATAATGCATTTAGAGAATGAGGAGTAATTTTAGACAGAACTGAATTTACTGACAGGTACTCAAGCAGATGGGAGTGATTCTAATAGTTTTGTTCACTCAGTGATCTGTAACCTGGACTCAACGGTGGCCAACACTAAATGAAGTTACAAGAAATTCCTTTTACTAAAATAGAGCCAGGGAGATAGGAATGCTAGAATGGACTTGCCAAACCCATCTGCTCACTCATCCTTTCATTGCACCTAATAAGAGGACTCTTGAATGCATTCTCTTCATTACAGCAGTGAGAGGTACAATGGTGAGGGGTATTTCAGAATTGTCCAAGTGCTAGAGTGACTGTTTTCAGTATTCTGGGGATGCCGGTAAGTGGTTCTGCCATTGAAATGAGTTCCTTAATTTCAATAAGATTAATGGAATCCTAGCTGGTGATCAGAAGAAACACTTCAAAAGCAGAGGGCCAGCCGAGTGGCGCGGTGGTTAAGCCCTGGCTTGGGAAGCCAGCGGCCCTGGTTCAGTCCCACATATGAGGGCCAGTGACACTGCCCTCAAAAAAAATAAAAATAAAAAAATAAATAAAAAAAGCAAAGTGGACATGACCACTATAGTAGAAGGGTGGAGTAATAATCGGAATGGTTCTAGACACATAGACCCTAGGACCACTAAGTTCCTAGGAACTAGGGGCTTCACTTAAGCATCCGTGATGGATGGTCCTCACCTAATTCCCATCCTAAATTCATCAACTTAGAGCTCCTTGAAGAAAAGGGCAGGTAAGATCCTCTTGAAGAAGACACCAGCAATCACGTCACCAGTACATTCTGGAAGTCATCCTCCTAGACTTCCCTTAAGGGATTTCTGTTCATTTACCAGGATAATTATGGCAAACATTAGCAGGGACCCAGAAGGCTACAATGGTCTACAGGTAAGTGTGGAGGTCATTGGGATTTGGTGACGAGCAGAGTTTTTATCTGAGTGTGCCTCATGGTGAGTTTATTGGGACCCCTATCCTGTTCCATAGTTGTTTCCTGAATAAACAAATGTGTAGTTACAATACAAGTACTCAACACTGGCAGAATTTCATGTTGACCTTCTGATCTGTGAAATAGATACTACACTTGTATGAAGACCTAAGTGAAAGTCTTTGAAGTTCTTCCTACCAAAAGGCAAAACCAAAGCAATACATTATTTGAGAAATCTGAAGCTGTACTACCATCAAAGACTTCCAAGAAGCAGGATAGTTTTTCTTAACACATCCCTGTTTAACTCACCTCTCTGTCCTGTGCAATGAGTCTTGGGTGGTTAGAGTGGATTATCATAAGTGTTATTAGGCAGGGTTACTCCAATCGCAGCTGCTGTTTCAGACATAGCCTCTCTTCTGACAGAAATCAAAACAGCCCCCAGCATCTGAAACTACAGCTAGTGATCTGACTGATTTATTTCTCCCCCAAGAGGAAAAAGCCCAAGAGTAGTTTACATTCACCACGTTGGGACACCAGAACATACTCAATGTCTTACCTCAAGGCTATGCCAGCTCAACAGTTCTGTGCAAGAATTCACGACCTCTTATAGGACGTTGCTCTGGTCTACTCATTAAGAGAATCATGCCAACGGGACCTAAATAATATTTTGAAATGTTTTCAGATGCTCAGAGCTCCATCATTTACAAAAGAGTAAATCAACAGATTGTCTATCCAATAACAAGGGCATGAACCAAATCATAATCCATGTAAGTAAAATATGGGAAGAAATTTACCAACAGCTTGAAACACATTTGGAAATTGTTTATATCACTATACACGTGAATAAATGATACAATATAACCATACTTAATTTTTAACTATGCACACCAAAACAATTTGAAAAATGTATCAATTTACAAATGCAAATGTAATCTCCACAACCTTTTTGTAAAATAATTTTTCAATATACTTCGATAAATAATGTTCCTGTTATTTGTTCCAATGATTTTACTTCAAGGACTATCCCCTAAAATTATTCAAAGATGCAAATAATTCTTTTTTTTTTTTAAGGGCAATGTCACTGGCCCTCATATGAGGGACCCGAACCGGGACCCCTGGCGTCCCAAGCCAGTGCTCAACCACCGCGCCACTCGGGCAGCCCTGCAAATAATTCGTTAAGTAAAGAAAGGTTCAGGGTCAGCCGAGTAGCGCAGTGGTTAAGAGCTGGCTTGGAGAGCCAGCTCTGAGCAACAGGGCCCCAGTTCGGATCCCACATATGAGGGCCAGTGACACTGCCCTCTACAACTAAGATGGTGAACAACAGCTCCACCTGAAGCTGGGCTGCTAAGAGTCCCTGGCGATGGTGTGGGCTGCAGTGCCTGCTGCAGTGGGCTACCATAAGCTACATGAGTGGCTGGCAGCCAGCCTGAGCAGCTGGGAGCCAGTGTGAGCTGCCAAGAGCCACTGTGAGCAGCCATCCAGAGGCTGACGACCAATCTGCTTCACCTAGGAAGAGCGCAATGATAATACCAACATGGGCCAGAGCAACAACATCCTCCACAACTAGACTGAAGAACAAAAGGACAGCAACTTGTCTGTTCCTCTTCCCCGATTCCCCAATGCTGTTCCCATCCCCCAATTCTCCAATACAAAATCTTAAAAAAAGAAAGAAAGAAAAGGTTCAGTGCAAATTATTTCTATTAACCAAAGTTGGGAATAAGGCAAAATCATCAAATGTGGGAATGATTATATTAATTAAATTATGACACCTTAATAAAAAGATATTATATAAGTATTACATTTAACTAACAAAGATTTCGATAGTATTTGAAAAGTTTGTGATATGCTAACTAATAAAGGAAGATGTAAATTTACATACAGTATGGTATCAATCTATTAAATACGTGCATTTCTATGGAAACTGATTCAGAAACATAAGTCAGCATAGATATATATGGTCAAGGATTTTTCACTGAAGCACTGTTGGTAATAATGAAAAATCTGAATCAACTTAAATGTCCGCTGGTAGGATTAGTTCAATAAATTGTGATATATCCATTCAATATAATAAAATAGGGCTGCTGAAAGAATGAGGTTAGAGTGTATGTACTAATATGCAAATACTGTCCAAGATACAGTTAACTGTCATAAAAAGTAAGACAGTATTTAATGTAGGAAAAATGGAATCCAATTTTTAATTAATATCCAATAAATTAATAACATATTTTAATATAAGCATATGTAGAAATGCAGAAAAAATCGCCATCTTTTAACACTGATTATCTCAGGGAGTCAGAATTATACATTTACTCATGTTGTCTATATTTCTGCAATTTTTTTTTATTTCTGTAATTTATTCAGCATGTATTATGTTTATAATCAGAAAAAAAAGCCTTGATTTAAAAAATTTTAATGAAAGCATGAATACCACCAAAATGTAAGAATGTTTATATCTGCATGTTTATTGGCAATTTTAATCTGTGTACATTTGAATTGTTCCAAATTATCTACAGTAATTTTTCTAATTCATTGAGAAAAATATTATTTAGAAAAATGATAACAGTGAATATCTTTGGTTAGTAGAATATAGTAGTTTCCCATCCTTCTAGTTTCTGGATTTTTCATATTTCCAAACACGGGCTTGTATTTGAATGCATCACTAAGTTATTACATTATTGTGTGATTGTATTGTACACTATGTTGTCTGCCCAATATCACTTTCTTTTCTGTGCATACCACCATAAATCCATCTGTTCTCTCTGAGAATTCAACTTTGAAAGACACACCCTGAAAGGAAAGGTGATTCTAGCTGAGTCATTTCCAAGTCCATGACTTCCCAAGGATAAGATCCCTGAAACTGCCCTGTTCCTGTCCTTTCCGAGGATTTATTGTTCATCTTTTATTTTGATGCAGGCTGCTCTCCAGAATCTCAAGTAAATTCTTTCACACTGCTTAGGTTTGTCAGAGTTAGCTTCTGTTGCTTGCCACATAAGTACTTTAACTGATTCAAAAATTATGACCACAGAATGGGTTGCAGGAAACTGGGGAGAGCACAGTATGAGTTATAAGGATAAGATGAAGCAAAAGAGTCTCATATTTTACACGCCAGGATGGGAAGGTGGCAGCTCTTAGAACATAATGTCAAAATGGAATGACCTGTGGCCATCTGGGACCATGTGCCTGCAGAGAGTGAACATCTAGGGGACCGAGTGGCTACTGCAACAAGCCAATTTAAAGACAATACAGAAAATGGGGCTCATAAAGGGAAGTATTTTTGCTTTTAATGGATGTAAATAATTGAAGGAAATAGTAGAAGCATTTGCTTGCATTCGATAGGGGCAGCAGTACACATTTCTGACCTTGGCTCAGGCTATTTAGCTCCTGTTCTTTGTCGCCCATGGCTCTCTGCCTATTATCCTTCCAGGCAGCACACTAATTGGCTGCATGGACGATGGCATGCCAACAGATCCAGACAGCTGGACCTAGCAGGTACCCAAGATGCCAGGTATTTATAGCATGCAACATATTTACAACAAGCAAAAATAAAAATCCATACAAATAAAAGATCCTGCCACATTACAGAAGTTATGCCTTTAGTAAGTTAGAGTGAGTCAAGATATTTTCACCCAAGTCACAGAAAAGATCATCTATCTTTTGCCCACAGCCACAGGGAAGGTGGAACAACACTTGCTGAGCCTCTTTGAATTCCGGAGGCAACATATATAATCTCCCGGTATCCTGCCCCAATACATTTGCCAAGTGACTGCAAAAGCTACCAGGCTTGATTTGCACCTAGAGCAAAAAGGTTCCTGGCTAGTTCAGACTACACTGCAAACAGTCCTGGTACTTGGTCCTTGGGCCTCAGCAGATCCAATGCTGCGTTGGATGCTCTAAGAAGTGTGTTGCAAGTCACAACAGGAAAATCACAGTGCACGGCCTGAAGACATCGAAACAAGATTAAACCTCTTTTAGCAACTGACTATTTTTCCTTAAAGAAATCATCTACTTAGCTCACAAAAGTTCAGCCTTCCTTCTTTTATAATGTATGAACTCAAGGACAAAAATATCCTTCTAAGCCCCACTTTAGTTGCATCTCCCAAATTTTTTTCATGAGTAACTTTTCATTTCTTTTTGTTTAAGCATTTTTAAATTTCCAATATGATTTCCTCTTTGATCTGTATTTATTCTTTTATGTATGGCTTCTTTTGTTTGATATTATAGTTGTGAAATTCAGGCACATTGATGTATGAGGTGTCAACTGGACAAAATAATTCTCTTGGTAGTCCACCACAAGAGAGCTTATTCGGGAAAGAAAAAGGAACAAAACCACCACAGCCATGTGAAGAAGCTTCAGGCCACCGCACACTTCCAGCCAGTCACCCACGTGCAAAAAGTGACCTCTTCCCAAGATGGCCCCCTATATAAATCCCTCTCCCTGGAAGTTGGAACCATAAAGTTTTAACAGGAAGTCAAAACTAGAAAGTAACAGGGAGCCCGGCTCCGCCCATGGACCTCCCATTCTGTGGTTAGTCATCTTAAGATGCCAGTTCACTTCTATCATTCCCCACTTTTGATCAACACCTTTTCTCTAAAAGCATCATTGATCCACAGTCAAGTCTTCCAGCCTCAGGTTTTCCAGTGTTCAGCCTTTGTCCCTCGATGTTGGAAGGATCTCCTCTGGATGTTAACTCTCCCATCACAGGGAGAGTGTATGGATGGGGAACAGCCGGTATCCAGGGTTGACGGGCATCAGGGCAGAGCTTAAAAACAATAAGAGTTAGGGCCGGCTGAGTGGCACCGTGGTTAAGCGCTGGCTTGGGAAGCCAGCGGGCCGTGTTCGGTCCCACATATGAGGGCCAGTAACACTGCCCTCAAAAAAACAATAAGCGTTAAAGGTAGAATTAGAATAGCACAACAACCTAGCTTATATGGCAGGTGTAAACTAGGGGCTCAGGCTTGTAGATAATGAGACAAAAGCTATTATTATCTTAAATAGATCAAAGTTCCTGGTGATAGATTCAACAACAAGATATATTTGTTAACTCACCTCCTTAGAGGTCACCTGCTTTAAATTTTGACAGCTTTAGTTTCAGGTCACCAGACTGTGGGCAGTTCCGGTCAGGGTTTGGTGCCTTCTTTAGGTGACACACGTGTATCCAAGTGTCTACTCCCTGTAGTTCAGCAGCACAGGGGTTAGTAAACAGTACCTGGTAAGGGCCCCTCCAGCATGGCTAGAGGGAATCCTTTTTGAGGTGTCTTTTCCAATAAATAAAATCTCCAGGTTGTAGAGTATAAATTTTTAGTTTTCCATTTCCCTGGAATGCACTGTGAAAAGATTGTCCTACTAAATTAAAGCATGATTATTGTCGATAGAAGCAATGAAAACTTTACAATATTGAAGTATGTCTCTTTTCACCAACTGTGGATCAAGAGAGGCAGGGGCCAAATGCATAGGGCATCCTATGATTATCTCAAAGAGTGAGAGCTTAAGAGTCCCAAAACAGGTAGATCTGAGATTTAAAAGGACTAACAGCAATGTTTTGGGCCAGGGTATTTGAAGAGTTTCTGTAAATTTTGCCAACTGGGCCTTAATAATACCATTAGTGCATTCAACCAATCCTGAAGACTGAAAGTGATAGGCACAGTGAAAATGTTGCAGAACCAGCCAAACAGCACAGACTTGCTTCAACACCTGACCAATGAAATGGGATCCTTTGTGGAGTTCAAGAGAAGTTCCCCAAGTAGAAATAATCTTTTGTAACAGCAAGTTAGCCACTGCTGGTGCATTAGCTTGTCTGCAAGGGAAAGCTTCAGTCCAGTGAGAAAAATTACTTACCATGACTAAAACATATTTGTGTCCATAAGATGGGGGAAGCTGTATGAAGTCTAGTTGCCAGACCTCAGATGGTCCATTTGGCAACTTAAAATGTCCAGGGACAGTATGAATAGGCTTTCCTGAGTTGTACTTTGGACAGGTAGGACACCTGAGGTAGGCACTTTTTCCAGACTTATTAATATTTCTCCACCAGTATTGGTGCATGAAAGCTACCATTTTGTCAGTTGACCAATGGTTCAATGCAGGCACATGGTTAGGAGTGGGAATTTTAGAGCTTCTGGTAGGATTGGGTTGTTATTTTGTCTGAACCAGAGTCTCTTTTCCTTATTAAACACACAATCGTTGGATTTCAAGTCTTGTTTTTCTTCTTCAGAAACTGATTGTTGGGGTTCTCTGGCCAGTTTTTCTCAGTTGTCAGCTGGAGAAGCTTCTCTCTGGACCATGACAGGGGTTTGACTGCCACTGATGCCTTTAAGGGCAGTATTTTTAGCAGAAATATCAGCCAGATGATCTTCTTTGGCTTCCAAGGAGTCAAGTTTAGAATGTCCTGGAATCTTAATAATGGCTAAGGCAATCAGGTAAAAGTATAGTGTCCAATAATTTCTGTACATATGCACCAGTTTTAATTTTATCTCCACTGGAGGTAAAGAAACCACGTTGTTTCCATAGCACTCCAAATTCATGGGCTACCACAAAGGCATATCTGCTGTCAGTATAAATGTTGACAGCTTTACCCTTCACTAAAATGCAAGCTCCAGTGAGGGAATATAATTCAGCATGCTGTGTGGAACTGGCCAGAGGCAGATGCTGACTCAGTGACTTCAGAAGGAGTCACAACAGCATAACCAGCATAGTGCTCACCACTGTCATTTTTTAAGTACGAACCATTGGTAAACCATGAGAAATCAGCTTTACCCAGAGGAATCTTCTGGAAATTGTCACAAGGAGTCAGGAGGTTATCTGTCAATGTCAGACAGCCATGGAGGGGGGGGTTTCCTCAGTCCCAGAAGGAAGAAAAGAAGATGGATTAAGGTTATTGCAATGCGAAAGGGTTATATGGGAAGCAGTTAACAAAAGGATCTCATAGGAAGTAAGGTGGCTGACCAAAAGATGCTGGGTGTGATGAGAATTCAGGAGAGTTTCTACTGTATGAGGCACAAAGATGACTCGAGGGGTTCCCATAACAATCTTCTCTGTGTATTTAACTAGGAGGGCAGTAGTAGCAATGGCTCGGAGGCAAGGTGGGTATCCCTGAGCCACAGGGTCATCACTCATCACAGTAACCTGGGGGTACATGCTGATCCCCGTGTTGCTGAGTGAGCACCCCAAGGACATGTCCTTCCTTTTCATGTACAAAAAGGAAGAAGGGAATCTGGTAGTTAGGATGCCCAAGAGAAAGTGGGTTTATTAAACTCTCCTTCAAGGCCTTGAAACTGGGTCAGGACTGTCATTCCTTCATAGGACACATTGAGGCTTTGCCATAAGACAAAGATTTGGGATCCAATTCCGGCAATAGCCGACCAACCTAAGAAAATCTCACAATTAGCGCTTAGTTTGGGGCCTTAGGAAACCTAGGAGACTCTCTGGATCCAGGCACAGACCTTGTTCTGGTATCAGATGTCCCAAATATCAAACCTGAGCTGGAGCAAATTGTAATTTCTCTTTAGAGGTCTTGTTCTTTTAAAGCCGAAAGTGTCAACAGGTGGATGCTATCATCCTGTGAGGAAACCTGAGAAGAGCAAAAAATTAAATCATCCACATATAGTTACAAAGTGGAACCTTTAGGGAAAATTACATTGTCCAACTCAGTCTTCAGAATCTGTGAGAAATAAGAAGGGCTGTCAGTAAAACCCTGAGGCATTACAGTCCAGGTAAATTGCTTTCTTTCCCAAGTGAAAACAAAAAGGTATTGGCTAGCTTCGTCAACTGGGATGCTAAAAAATGCACTGCATAAGTCGATTACTGTAAGGAATTTACTTCCTGTTGGAATGGATTCCAGCAGCGCCTGAAGGTCAGCAATGACAGGGTGTCGAGGGATGACAATGTGGCTTATTGCTCAGAGGTCCTGGACAAACCTCCACCCTTGTCCATTGGCTTTCTCACAGGTAGAATAGGAGTGTTACAAGACTAGTACAAGGAATAATAAGATCCTGAGTTATGTAATCTTCTATTATGGGCTTTATCCCTTGGACAGCCTCCATACTTACAGCATATTGAATAATTCTGGGCAGAGGCCTTGAAGGATCAATTTTAACCTTGACAGGAAGTGCACTGTGAATCCTACCAATATCAGTTGAAGATTTTGCCCATAAAGAAGATGGTAGTTGGTCCAATAAGGACCATTTATCAATGCTCTCAGATTCAATTACTGTACCATCAGAAGCAGCCCAAATAAAAGATGCTGAAAAGTCATGCAATTCACCTGATTGGTGATTCTAACAATTACCATCAAACTCTAACATTATTTCTCCTTTCCAAGAAAAGGATATTCCAGCTTGATACGTCTCTAAGAAGTAAAGAGAAAACAATGTTCATGTCTTAAGGGGGCCTAGACAAAAGGGAATAGGTTCAGATATGTGAACCTTTTTGAGGTTTATTTGAAATCCCCACTATGTGAAATGTCTTGTTACTCCAAGGCGGGAGCCAGTTTATAACAGTGGGGTTGAGCACCAAGAGTGTAACACCAATGTCAGTAGGAAGAGAAACAGTTTCTTCCTCAATTTGAACAGAAGTTTGTCCAACATGATTAAGGGGAAGAACTAGAAAAAGCCCCTGCAGTTCTTCTGAGACCCCATCACCTGGGAATTAGGAAGACCTGAAAGAGACTGGTTAGAAGGCAGAGAGGGTCTTGTAAGCTTCAACTTACAGCAATCCCTTTTCCTCTTTCCTTGTTCCTTGCAGTAGTGGCAACAAGTTGGGAGTTCTGTGGTTTCCCTTAGGGCCTCTCATTTGCCACGTCTGAAAGCCTGAAGTATTAGCAATCTTACTTCAAGATGGCTTGTCTAGGGTACTAGCAAGCTTATTGGCCAAATCTACCCCATTGCCATTAATCCTCCTCAAAATACTACTCCCCCTCACTTCAAACACACTTCTCCCATCATTCTTGCCATTTTCTGAAGCAGCTCTGAAAGTCCTTTTTCATAAGTGTCTTTGTGCCTCTATGAGTGTTGTGGTTGCCTCGATGTCCTGTCACTTTGACTTTGGGGAAGAGCCAGAAGTTGCACGGGGCCAGATCTGGTGAATAAGTTGTTTTTATTTGACAGAAATTTTTTTTTTTTTTTTTGAGGACAGTGTCACTGGCCTTCATATGTGGGACCGAACGGGGCCGCTGGCTTCCCAAGCCAGCACTTAACCACCACGCCACTCGGCTGGTCCAGAAATGTTTTTATTTGACCGAAATTGCCATATACCAGAAGCAATTTGTGACATGGAGTACTGTCATTATGAAGGAGGAAGTGAAGTAAAGACAGTCATGAAAGAGGACTTCCAGAACTGCATCAGAAAGTGGCAAGAATGATGGGATAAGTGTGTTCAAAGTTAGAGGGAGTATTTTGAGGGGGATTAATGGCAATGTGTCTTTTACTATAATAAAAAAAATTTTATTTAAGCATTCACCATATCTTTTGATCATCCCTCATATGTAGCTGTAGTTTGTTCATTTTCATTGCTGAAAAGTTGCTTATCTATCCTACCATTAATGGAAATTTGAGTCATTTTGAGTCTTTGGCTGCACATAAGGATTGCTGTTATAAACATTCTTATGTAGGACCCTTGGTCCATGAATATACCAAAAATAAAATTGTTGGGTCATAGGCATGCAGAGGTTCAAGGCTCAACTTCAAAAGACAATGCCTAAGTGTTCTTCCAAGTGTTTAAACCAGTTTACACACCTACCAGCAATGTATGAACATTCCCATTGCTTCACATACTTACCAACTCCTTGGCATTTTTCTTTATATTTTTATCATTCTGCGAAGTGTGTAATGGTATTTCATTGTGATTTTCATCGGCGTTTTTCTGATAACTAATGATGAAATATGTTTTCATATATTCAGTGGTCATGTGGATATCTTTTCTCATGAAGGGCCTGTTGAAGTCTCTTACTCATTTTTAAATCAGATTTTAAATACATTTTTAATTATTATTACTCTGCAGAATTTTTTGTATACTCTGCACATGAATTCTTTGCTAGTTGTATGTAATGGACTGTATTTTTATTCTCAGTGGTGTCGCTGAATGAATGGAAGTCCTTATTTTTATTATATATAAATTTTGATATCTATTCCTTTATGGCTTGTGTTTTTTGTTTCATGTTTAAGAAGTCTTTCCTTATCCCAAAGTAAGGAAGATATTTTCCTATCCCAACTTCTAGAAGTTTTGTTATTTTGCCTTTCACACATAAAGCTACAATCCACTTGGAATTGATTATTGCATATAGTGTAAGAACCAAATTTCATTTTCTTCCAATTTATATGAAGCATAATTTATTAAAAATCCATTCTTTCCTCACTACTCAAGTGTCACCTTTGTCATAAATTGTGTCCATATACCACACTGTCTAAATTTTCATAATTGTATTGTTTTGATATTCATTAGAACAAAAGTTAAACCAAGCTTTCGCCTACACACATAAATACAAATTTGGGGGGATTCGTTATGCTTTTAGACAAAGCTGAATTTGCTTTGCTTGTGTTTTGTTTAGGATTTTTGCATTACTCTTTATGAGAGAGATTGTCCTTTAATTTACCTTTCTTGTAATTTCCTTATTGGGTTTGATATCAAGATGAAGCTGGCCTCATAAAACAAAGTTGGGGAGTGGTTCTTCTTTTCCTATTCTGTTTCTCTGGAAGAATTTGTGTAATGTTGGCATTATTTTATTCCTTAAATGTTGATGAACTTTATCACTGAAATAATTAGTCCATGAGTTGTGTGTTTGTATAGGTGTGTGTGTGTGTGTGTGTGTGTGTGTGTGTGTGTGTGTGTGAAGGTTTTAAGTGATGGGTTGAATTTATCGAATAATTATAGGACTCTTTATATTTTTACTTCATCTAGTGTTTGTTTTTGTAAATTATATTTTGCCAGGAATTTGCACATTTACCCGAATTTCCAACTATTTAGCACAAAATTCTTCATGATTATCTTCTTAATGACTTTAGAATATTTAATGATGTCCCCTTTGTCATTCATAATATTGGTTATTGGTCTTTTGTTTCTTGAACATTCTTACTAGAGGATTATTAAATTTATTAGTCCTTCATCTCTAGCATGATCCTCTTTATTTTTGTTTGTTTTCTGTTTTGTCACTGTTTGCTTTTTGTTATTTCCTTCCTTCTGCTTTTTTTTCTTTGTCTTTTTTTTTTTTTTTTTTTTTTGGGCAGTGTCACTGGCCCTCATATGTGGGACCCGAACCGGGGCCGCTGGCTTCCCAAGACCAGCGCTTAACCACTGCGCCACTCGACTGGCCCTAAAGTTGTTGCTAATTTTTTTTTTTTTTTAAGCTGAGCCATCCTTCCTTCTCCTTTTTTTAAATTTAATATTCCTTTTTTTTACCTTTCTTAAAAATAAATGTATTTTTAGCCTTTTTTCTTTATATATATATATATATATATATATATATATATATATATATATATATATAATTTGTTAACGTATCTTGTGTTTTTTAAAAGAATCTGTGTTTTATAATTACGTATAATGGTTTATCTGTATAAATTAGGTCAAGTTTGTTCATTGTGTGATTCAAATCTTCTATATCTTTACAGATTGTTTTTCTGTCTGCTTATTCTATCAATTACTGAAAGAAATGTAGGAAAATCTCTTTTTAATATTGTGGACTTGTCTGTTGATCCTTCTAATTCTGTCCATTTTTGAGAGATATAGGTTGTAAGGGGTTGTCCTGCTGTCACCCCTGCTTGGCTGCATAAGAATGGATCTGAGGCCTGGAGCATTTCCTTACCAGGAGATAAAAAGATCTCACAGCCAGTGCTGGGCTAAGGCCTAGGGAGGGAATATCTTTCCATCTTCAAGGCTCAAGCAGACTCCTTTGTTATGCTTAAGCATGCATGTCAGTGGCCCTCAGGCGTCTCCCCAGATTTCTATACTTAGACCTCACAGGGGAGGTCTGGGTCTTTTGCAGCCTGAAGTGAGATGCATGCAGCCGCCTGGTTGGATGAAGAGCGGATTCCCTGGCTAAGAGGGACCAATGCATTGCAAGAGGCTGGGTCTTGTATGCACGTCCCCACACTCTCTTGCTGTCTCTCTCTGTAAGTGAACACTGGACCACTGGAGCCTGGTGTTGGTGTCATCTGTTCCCAGGAACTTGGAATCCTGCACTGGTTTCTTCCTTGGGTGGCACTTATCTGTCTCTTAACCTTGACCACACTCATGTTATATTCTGTCCTGTGGCACAGCCTGATCACTCAGTGGGCAGTGACACTATATACATATAGGTAATCAATATGTATGTATGTGACACACACACACACATTTATATTCAGGTTAGTTCCACACAAATTATATTTATATGCAAATTATACACACATATATGCATGTGTATTCCTGTTAAATTGAACCATTTTTAATTAACAAGTGAACTTCTCTATCTTTAGTTACAGTTTTTGTTTTAAAATCAACTTTTTATATATTAAGGTAGTAGTGACCAGCTTTCTTTGGGTTAAGGTTTGCACAGTATATCTTTTAACATCTTTTAACTTTTCTATTTTCTATTGTAACTAAAGTACCCTAAAATTTTAGATATGTTACTTATAAACAGCTTATAGCTGGGTTTTCTTTTTTTATTTGGTGTGCCTATCCTTGTATTTTACTTGGAGCAGTTAGTCTAATTACATTTAATGTCACTCCTGATATAGTCACTTTAAGACTGTTTGCTTTATTTTTGTTTCATCTACTTTGTGTTCCTGCTTTTCTTCTTGCTGGCATTCTTCTGGATTGACTTAATTTTTAAAAATTATTTTCCGTCCAGCCCTTCTTCCATTTCTCAGCCTTCTAGTTATACCCTCTTGCACTATTATTAGTGATTCCCTAAAGATTGCAGTATGTGTCCTAAACTTATCAAAACCTGTTATTTGGTACTTTTACCCTCCTCCTAAACAACACAGGTGCCATTTTCCTCCTTTTGATTTATATGGTATTATTGTTATGTTTTAAAATTTTCTATATATTTTATATTCCACATCATCATCATCATCATTATTAGTTTCAGTAATCAATATTGAATAGATTCACTCAAATAGTTCCCATTTTCATTTCTTTTTATTCCTTTTTTGCATTTCCTGTCTTCCATTCAGGCATGGTATTCTCCTGCCTGAATAATACCATGTACTATTTCCTTCACTGCAGGTCTATTTCATGGTCAAGACTTTTCAGTTTTCATTGGTCTACAAAAACTTTTTTCTTTGCTCTTGTTGGAGCCTATTTTTTCTGGGCATAGAATTCTAAACTGGCAGTTATTTTCTTTCTGGTGTTTAAAAATATTCTGTTGTATTCTGGCTTGCGTTGCTTTCAGTCCAGTTGTCAGTCTAATTGTGGCTCTTATCTTTATTAACAAATGTTTTTAGAATCCTTTTATTTTTCTATTGGTTTTTTGGAACAGATAATAAAAAAATAGAATAACAAGCATGTTTATTTACCAGTCCCTCTCTCAGCTACTGGTCTATGCTAATAATTAGCTTTCAGGAAAAGGAGTCAGGGAAAACACATTTTTTAAATGTAAAAAGCTATTTTTAGGGCCTGCCGAGTGGCTCATTGGTTAAGAGCTGGTTTGGGGATGCCAGTGGCCCCGGTTCGGATCCCACATATGAGGGCCAGTGACACTGCCTTCTACAGCTAACAACAGCTCCACCTGGAGCTGGGCTGTGCCAGCCCCGGCGACGGTGTTGGCTGCAGTGAGTGGCCCGCAGCCAGCGTGAGCAGCTGGCAGCCAGCGTGAACTGCCAATAGCCGTGGTGAGCGACCATCCAGAGGCCGGCGACTGATCTGCCTCATCCGGGAAGAGTGCAGTGACAATACCAACATGGGCCAGTGAAGCAACGTCCTCCGAAATTAGACTGAAGAACAAAAAGACAGCAACTTGTCTGTTCCCCTCCCCTGATTCTCCAGTGCTGTTCCCTTCCCCCAATTCACCAATAAAATCTTTAAAAAAAGATAATTGGAGTCAATTGGAAAAATTTTTTTAAAAAACAGCTATTTTTAATGTATTGCTTATTTCTTATTTGAAATAGTCTTCAAGTTACATACAGTATGTAAAAGTAGTCAAGCAGAAATATTTCTATTGGTCAAATTTCAAGAACTATAAGAGGTTTTCTTTATTTGTGAATCTTTACTATTGTTTTAACTGCAAAACAGAGTGTGAGATTGTTTATTTGTTGAAAAACTGGATTATTATTTGTGCAAAGAAGTTTTCTGTGGCCGGATTTTGCTGATTGCACCTCCATGGTGTGGCTTACCATGTTCCTCTCACCTCATATGTTGGGTACATTGGTAGTTTCTGAGATTCGGGTTTAATTTTTTGGCAAGTTTACTTCAAATATGGTATTAGTGCTTCGAAGCACATAATGTCTGTTTCTTTTTGTGTAATGTCAGCAGCCATTGATGGTTACTGGTAAGAGTTAATGTATTACAAATAAATGATATTCTATTTAATTATTCCCTCTCTGCTTATATCTGGAATAGTTCTCTAAAAAATAACTTCCACTTGTCTACTATTTAGTTATTCCATAGCAAAATGTGTATTAGGCAGAAAAATATGCCTAATTCTTACCCTTTAATTACAAGTTTTCTAAAAGAATAATTGATTTATTGGCATCTTCTAACAGTACCCTACAAGGGTTTTCTGGGAGGAAGAGGTAAAATTACGAACTTGTGTGTTTAAGTATATTTGATGTGTTTCAATCTACTGCACTTTTCTTTGTTCTCAAAACGTCCTAATTGTCTTGTCCTATTTCTTAACATTCTGTTCTTTCTTAGTTCTCAAGCAATTTCCCACTAACATTTTGTGTAGAGTACCCCTGGAAGCTCTTAGAATAAGTTTTGTGTGAGCAAGAGTGACTCCATATTGAATGAGCAAGAGTAACTCCATTTTGGACATGCACAGAGAACTTAACAAACAACACCCAGAGAGCTGCCCGGTTGCCCTGGTAATTGGGTGTAACCAGCTATGCTCTCCGAAGGTCTGCTACTGAAGATAAGAGAATAGTCAAGGTGACCGGCTGGCTGCTCTGAGAAGGTGACGTCAGAAAGGCACTCAAAACTGCACAAGCACTGAGGACTTTTGCAGCTCAGAGAGCCGGTCTCAACTGAGAGGTGACCATGCTGCCACTCTGCTCTGAGAACCCTCCACTCTCCTCTGCTCCGCTCAGACAGAACCTCTGCAGGACCAGCCTCCGTATCAGCCACCCTTCCTTGCTCCACCAGGACTCTCACTGACTTTGGGACTGGTGGGTTACTCTCTTTTACCCAATTATTGTATTACTCTGTGTGCTTCATTGCTTGGTGTTTTGATGGTTGGTGTTTGAGTAAAGAGCATATTGAAAGGCATTTAAGATTTTGCTTGCTCTGTTCTTTGCTCATGCCACAGCTACCATGGAAGCCTCAGTCAGTAGTGCCAGGTAGACCCTAGGGGTCTGAGAGTCTCGGGGGGGTCAGTCTCCCTGACTTGCAGGAAGAGACTGCAACACCGACTGTGAGCCTAGCAGTCGCTCATGACACATTTGATTAATTCTTTAAGTTCTGAATGTATTTTTAGGCCCAGATATTTTCCCAGAGAGATTTTGTATCTTGGTTCCTTAAAATATTTATTAGTTTGTTTGACCACCTAATTGTAATCTGACATCTTTTAAAATTTTTCTTTTTTTCTTTCAAATTATTTTAAACTCTGTGCAAACTATAATTCAGTCACTTGATGGGTTCTATTCTTTATGGAAAAGAAAGTTCCTTAAAGAAAATGGCAAATGAACCAAGTGTAAATAAGGCAGAACAAATCTGAGCATTTCGTGAAAATCAGACCTGGACTTAAGGTCCTCATAGACTTAATTAACACCTAAGTATATTTTCCCATGAATTCTGTCATTCTGAGACCATCCTGCTTCACAGCTGTTAGATTTGGTGGTTCCACTGTATTTCTTTTTAGCTGGTCTTTCCTGTCATAGGTATGTCTTCTGCTGTGGCTACCCTTATGGCAATATTTTTCAGTGTTCACTTTGGGTACGTCTTGGGGGGAAGGGGGGGACAGGCCACCTTCAGAGGCAGTGGTGTTTCTGATGTCACAGGGATCTGAAGAACCTACATCTTTCAAATTGTCTATACCTTCTTCAAGGATTTTCGCTCTAAATCACATCTTCCTTTCTGGAAGCTTCTTTCTTTTCTCCAAACCTCTTTTGGGAAATAACCTTCAATTACTCATCGGTACTTAGCTTCAATTTCATTTTCTTGTTGTTTTGCATGTCTCCCGGAACTTTCACTCCGTGTTTCAGCCAGTACTTGCCTCCACTGAGAATGTGCAGAGGGATAGGGCAGGTTTTGAGTACCACACAGCATGGCAGCCTTTTATCACAGCTGCCACGAATCACTGTCATTCTCCATCCTTGAATTTTGGCCATGCTAGAATGAAACTGTCCCTACCAAATCTAGAAGATGTAACCTCCAAAAATGAAAGATTTTGTTCAGCCCCAACTTAGGGTCTCCTCCTGTGTCAGCTCCATCTTCATTTGACTTCTGTTGTATAATGTGCATTCTCTTCAAGGGAATGCTGAGGTCGAAAGTACTTTGGGATTTTTGTACAGCCAGGCAACTGTTTTATGGCAGCTATTCTCTCCCTCCACAGACGCCCCTTGTGTAGCATCTAAATAACCAGGTTGTCTTCAGGTTGCTCAGTTCTAGATATTTTGTTTTCTGTATCTGTGAATTTCTGAAAGTCTTACACTATATTGGGAGAATTCTTCTACCACAAGTTTCTCCTTTTGTTTTCTGTAGTGTCCCCTATTTCATTATTCAAAACTCTTCAGGAGTCTTGAAAATGAATGTTTTGATTACTAAGGATGTATACAAGTTAGAATCAGTTTCAGTCATAAATGATAGAAACCCCAAAACAGTGACTTCAACAAGATATAAATTTATCTCTCACATACATAAATAAAATGTGATCTGAGGGGCTCTGTCTTAGTGAGTTTATCCCAATTTTATTTACTGGGTTGTTGGAAAAGTCATGACATATTTTTTCTATGTTTTTCGTTGCAAAAATGCGTCATGACTTTTCTGACAACCCAATATTATATAATATTATATAACTTGTTTCCCGACCTATTTCATATTTTCCATTAACAATACTTTCTGTTTCATATTTTTCTTTTTCCACATTCCATTGGCTAGACCAAATTGTCTTCTGTAGGTTTCCCATTCCATATTTTTAAATCTTAGGATGGTTGTCCTTATGGTAAGAATCAAACTGAATTGATTTCTTAGGCTAATCCTTATCTGTATTTCCCCCAATTAAGACAAGTACTTTAACATATTCTCAAAACCCCATGCTAATACAGATGCAACTTTAGTTCTGAGGAGTTAATACTTTTTCTTTTAAAATACTTTTGTCTTTGCTTTTTTACTAATCTGTTTTACTGTATTTATTTTCTATATCTATTGCAGCATCCTCCTGCATTTTTCTCACTTGAGTGCTTCTCCATAGTATTTTTTTTTTTAAGATTTTATTGGGGGATTGGGGGAGGGGAACACGTTGGGGAATTGGGGAAGGGGAACAGACAAGTTACTGTCTTTTTTGTTCTTCAGTCTGGTTGTTGAGGACATTGCTTCACTGGCCCATGTTGGTATCATCATTGCGCTCTTCCCGGATGAGGCAGATCAGTCGCCAGCCTCTGGATGGCTGCTCACCACAGGTATTGGCAGCTCATGCTGGCTGCCAGCTGCTCACGCTGGCTGCCGGCCACTCACGCTGGCTGCCGGCCACTCACTGTAGCCTATGGCAGCCCACTGCAGCAGGGGCTGCAGCCTATACCATCACAGGGGCTCGCAGCCCAGCTCCAGGTGGAGCTGTTGTTAGCTGTAGAGGGCAGTGTCACTGGCCCTCATATGTAGGATCCAAACCGGGGCCCCTGGCATCCCAAGCCAGCTCTTAACCAATGCACCACTCAGATGGCCCTCTCCGTAGTATTTTGGAAGTGGATTATTGTCTGATAAATCTGAAGAGTTGTATACCTGAGAATATCTCTAATATTGTTAGTACATATATTTAAATGACAGGTTGGCTCTGAATATGTAATTCTAGGCAGAGGGCAGGCCGAGTGGCACTTAGGTTAGGAATTGGCTTGGGATGCCAGCTCTGAGCAGCAGGGCTGCAGGGCCCCAGTTCAAATCCCACATGAGGGCCAGTGACGCTGTGCCCGCTATAGCTAAGATGGTGAACAACAGCTTGACCTGGAGCTGGGCTGCCATGAGTCACCCGCGACGGCGTAGGCTGCAGTGGGGCTGGCAGGCAGCCGGCGTGCGCTTTCGTGAGCTGCCGTCCAATGGTCAGTGAGCAACTGCCTCACCCGGGAAGAGCGCAATGATCATACCAACATGAACCAGTGAAGCGACGTCCTCCACAACTAGGCTCAAGAACAAAAAGGACAGCAACTTGTCTGTTCCCCTTCCCCAATTCCCCAATAAAATCTTAAAAAAAAAAAAAAAATTCTAGGTACAAAGTACTTCTTCAATACTTCAAAATATGACCCCACTGTCTTCCTGTATCCAAAGTCCCTGTGAAATATATGTTGTCACTCTAATTCTTGTTTCTTTGAAGAAGGCTGGCTCTTTGTGTCAGCTTTTTAATGTCATCAGTGTCTTTGCTATTCTTAAATTTTATTATAAGATGTCTAGGCATAAGTTCTTCCTATACGGCGTTCTTTAAGTCTAGAGTCTTTCCTCTTTAATTTTACAGAATTTATCACAATTCACTTCAAATATTTCCTCCACTCAGTTTGGTTTTTTTCTCCACTTCACAGACTCTTACCTAGAGACTGGCACGTCTACACTTTATTTTACTTCACTTTATTCTCTTCTCCTTGTTCACTATTCAACCTTGTTCGCGGAGTTGTTTGGCTCTATCCATTTGTTATTTGTCTCGAGGAGGCAGAAAATCTGTTTAAATCCTCACTTCACCTTTGGCAATTTATTTAATCTGCTTGTGCCTCGATTTCTTCACCTGTATAGTAGAAATAATAGTAGCACCTACGTCATAGAGTGTTTGTGGGAACGAAATGTGTTAATATATAAAATACTTATGTAGTATTGCCTGGTACAAAGTAAATAGTATATACATTCTAGCTGTTTATATTAATTACTTATATTTTGTTCTTTACTATATTTTTATACCTGTTATTTCTACCTTTTTTTTTTTTTTGACCGCTTGTACCAGCTTCCTATTACTAATATCTTCTGTGAGGATATTTGTTGTTTGTTCTAACTTCTGTCTTCCTCTTGGTGACTTTAAGATAATAGAGGAGAAGCCCCAGGGCAGAGCCCAGGTCACAGCCCTGTTGTCTGCCACCCTGAGAAATTAATTTGGTCAAGGATTTGCTCTTTAAAGTCTTAGCAAGACCCTGCAGTGCTGGGAGGAAACTATCTGAATGCTCACATCCTGGTATTTGGAGAGGGGGTGAGTGCAGGTGGGAGTGCATAAGAAAGTCAGATCAGTCAGCACTTGCTTTCACCAGCACCTCAGCTCACCCAGCAGGGCTCCTGGGCTCCCTGACTTTAGCCTGAGACACTGGCTAGCCTGGTTATTGCTTCCTGATGACCTGCCCACAGCGCATTGGGGAGAAGCTGGGTTAGAATTTAAAATCTCTGGTCTGGCTTCTCGGCCACAGGCGAGGCCCTCATTGGCCAACCCCTCAGGCCACCAGTTCACGCGTCCTCTTGTTTTTGCTGGGATTTGTCACAGTTTGCATGTTGGGTTCTCAGATCCTTGCCTCACTCTCACTTCTGATTTGGGGAGATACTCGTAGATCCAGTAGCCTATCCTGGTTGCCTTATTGGGAGCCAGGGATCTCGTCTCCACTGATATTTTCTCAGCCTTTTCTCTTCTCCAGTTTCAAAGATAAATTTGATTGTCAAACACAGTGAATTTCTTTAATGAACGGTACTTCGAAAGACATAGTCATTTGGTGCTCGGTCTGACTACCCACTCACAGAGAACCACCATAACGGGCTCTCTGAAATAGGGCTTCATGGAAAGAGGACAAAGACCCCCAACAACTCCTTCCAGAAGAAGTACTTCCATTTCTTTTTTTTCTCCCCTTTTTTTTCTCTTCTTTGTTTTTAAAGCACAGTGCCTTGCAATACTAGATATTTGATAAATGTGTGAAAACTTGATTTGGATCTATGTCTAACTGTTGGCATGAGATGCTCCCAAATGAACTGAGTAAACCATCTGTAAAGAAACGTGTCTGCCTTTCTTTTCTTAATTTTAAGTCTGAGTAACGAAAAGTTCTGATGAAGGGTGTGTACAGCGTAGAACAAATTCCTTACGTGATTAGTCAAGCTACCTGACTTCAAACAAGTTTTATTTTTGTCTCTATTACTGGTAAGCTGCACGGCCTACCTCTTCCTGGCTCAGCTCAAGTTTGATCAATGTGTTTAGCTAGGGTAAATTAGTAAATCCCTAAATAAATCAACTTGTTTGGGCAAAACAAATGCATCTATCATGACATGTGCCAAGCGGAAACTTCTCCTGCACCTTTCCTATATGACACAAGGCCAGTGTCTGTAGGTTTCTCCCTCTGCTGCAGGAGTTGTACCTGCCTCTGTGCATGCACGTTGTAGCTTACACAACTCCGAACTGAAGGATGGACAGATCAGTGTCACCCAGAGAGCATCTGATCTTAATCTCCAATCTGCCTCTGGTTTTGGTGAGACTGGTGACACTCTGAGCCGGACAAGAGAAATGTTCTCTTATCTGGCATGTGGGAGATCAATGAAATGTGTACCTTTCATTTTTAACAGCAGTCTTTTGAAAGTGCCTAGATAAGCCCACAAAAGTAGGAATTTCTACCATATGCGTGTTGCTTTCAAGTCTACTGCAAATAGCTTCTCACAGAGGATATTTTATCATGAATTATTTCGGTTTTCGGTGATGAGCAGGTACCTGTGTAACAAGCATATTGTGGCTCTTGATGGTTCCCATCCAGCCTGAAATTCTATACCCAGTTACTGATGTTTGAGATGATCACTGGCAGCCAAAGTATATTCTCAGCTTAGAGTAGGACTTACGTCTAGAGGCAGCAATGTGGAGCAAAATGTCAGTTTGGAGAGTTAAATGGGCCTGGGTTTGAGAGCCGGCTCTGCCATAAAGTTAAAGCTTCTTGCATTCATACATGTAGCTTCATCTCTCTGTGCCTCAGTTTCTTCATCTGTATATGATGGTAACTAAATGAGATGACATGTGCAAAATGCCTACTATGAAGAGATGCTTAAAACACAGTTGCAATGAGCCACAAAAGTTATAACATCCACTTAATAAGCATTTATTTATTAACATTGCATGCCGATTTCTAGGAAAGGATAAAACACAAATGTTTTCTCTGTCTCTTAAACATGTATATCTCCATACTCGTACATAGGAAATTTGTTGCATATACACATATTGGAGTAATCTATATGAATAAATATGTCACACACCTCCCACTTAGCTCTGAAAATTAGATATTGGGAGAGTCAATGGAATGGCACTCCACACCTGTTTTGTCAGAGTTTAAATTGTCCCATATCCTTGGAATGAACAACCATAATATTAGCTGAATATAAATTGAAGCATTATATACGCACACAGTCCTGATTTATCACATTCACTTATTCAGAAATGCAATAAAAGGTTGTGACATCTTAGTTCACCTCTTTTATTTATGCTCTTGGCTTGAGCATTTTTATTACAAACTTTAGAGATGTAGGAAATAAGTTATTTTAGACCTGTTTTTAAAATTTCTACTTAGGAGGGCTGGCCGAATGGTGCATTGGTTAAGACCTGGCTTGGGATGCCAGCAGCCCCGGTACGGATCCCACATATGAGGGCCAGTGACACTGCCCTTTACAACTAACAGTGGCTCCACCTGGAGCTGGGCTGTGCGAGCCCCGGCGACGGTGTAGGCTGTAGTCCCTGCTGCAGTGGGCTGCCATAGGCTACAGTGAGTGGCTGGCAGCCAGTGTGAGCTGCCAATATCCGTGGTGAGTGACCAACCAGAGGCCGGCGAACAATCTGCCTCATCCAGGAAGAGCGCAATGACAATGCCAACATGAGCCAGTGAAGCAATGTCCTCCGCAACTAAACTGAAGAACACAAAGACAGCAACTTGTCTGTTCCCCTTCCCCAATTCCCCAATGCTGTTCCCCTCCCCCAATTCCCCAATAAAATCTTTAAAAAAAAAAAAATTTCTACTAGGAATACTTTCAATATTTTAATAAAGTTAGTGTAATGTTGCTATGTCATATCAAAACTTCAATCTGAAAGAAAGGGATAAATTTCTAGAAGCATACAATCTACCAAGTCTGAACCAAAAAGAAACAGAAACCCGGAACAAACTGATTACTGCCAAAGAAATTGAATCAGTAATCAACAATCTTCCAACAAACAAAAGCCCTGGACCAGATGGCTTCACGGGTGAATTTTACAAAACATTCAAAAAATAATTAATACCTATTCTCCTCAAACTATTCCAAAAAATACAGAAGGAGGGAAGGCTCCCAAACTCTTTCTATGAAGCCACTATCACCCTGATTCCTAAGTCAGACAAAGATATTACAAAAAAGGAAAACTACAGGCCAATATCCCTAATGAACATAGATGCAAAAATTCTCAACAAAATACTAGCAAACCAAATTCAGCATCTCATTAAAAAGATCATACACCACGATCAAGTGGATTCATTCCTGGTATGCAAGGTTGGTTCAAAATCTGCAAATCAACTAACATAATACATCACATTACCAAAATGAAAAATAAAAATCATATGATCATAACAATAGATGCAGAAAAAGCATTTGACAAAATCCAGCAGCCATTTATGATAAAAACTCTTAGCAAAGTGGGAATAGTGGGATCATATCTCAACATAATAAAGGCCATATATGATAAGGCCACAGCAAACATCATACTCAATGTGGAAAGGCTAAAAGATTTCCCCTTAAGATCAGGAACACGAGAAGGCTGCCCACTTTCACCACTTCTATTTAACATAGTTCTGGAAGTTCTAGCCACAGCAATCAGACAAGAAAATGAAATAAAAGGCATCCAAATTGGAAAAGAGGAAGTAAAATTGTCATTATATGCAGATGACATGATACTATGTAGAGAGAATCCCAAAGACTCCACCAAAAAACTGCTAGAACTGATAAACGAATTTGGTAAGGTAGCAGGATACAAAATTAATATTCAGAAATCAGTTGCATTTGTATACACCAATAATAAACTATCACAAGAAGAAATCAAGAAATCAATCCCTTTTGCAATTGCTTCAAAAACAATAAAATATCTAGGAATCAATCTAACTAAAGAAGTAAAAGACCTGTACTCAGGAAATTATGAGACACTGAAGAGAGAAATCAAAGAAGATACAAATAAATGGAAATACATACCATGCTCATGGATAGGAAGAATTAATGTAGTTAAAATGTCCATACTATCTAAGGCAATATATAGATTTAATGCAATTCCAATCAAACTACCAAAGACATTTTTCTCAGAAATAGAACATAGAATCCTAAAATTTATGTGGAACCACGAAAGACCCCAAATAGCCATGGCAATCCTGAGAAATAAAAAGAAAGTGGGAGGCATCACACTACCTGACATCAAAACATACTACAGGGCTACAGTAATCAAAACAGTATGGTACTGGCATAAAAACAGACACATAGGCCAATGGAACAGAATAGAGAGCCCAGGAATAAACCCATCCATATACAGTCATTTAATCTATAACAATGGAAGCAAGAATTTACATTGGAGTAAAGATAGTCTATTTAATAAATGGTGCTGGGAAAAATGGACTGACACATGCAAAAAAAATGAAAATGAACCACCTACTTACACCATATATGAGAACAAACTCAAAACGGATTAAAGACTTAAATATAAGACCTGAAACCATAAAATTCCTAGAAGAAAACATAGGGAGTAAGTTTGCAGACATTACCGTGAGTAATATTTTTACTGATATATCCCCACGGGCAAGGGAAATAAAAGAAAAAATGAACATATGGGATTACATCAAACTTAAAAGTTTTTCACAGCAAAGGAAATCATCAATAAAACAAAAATGCAGCCTACTGAATAGGAGAAGATATTTGCCAACGATATATCTGATAAGGGGTTAATAGCCAAAATTTATAAAACACTCATGCAACTCAACACCAAAAAAACAAACAACCCAATTAAAAAATGGGCAGAGGATATGAAGAGGCATTTCTCTAAAGAGGACAAACAGATGGCCATCAGGCATATGAAAAAATGTTCAACCTCATTAATCATCAGAGAAATGCAAATAAAACCCACAATTAGATACCATCTCACTCCAGTCAGAATGGCTATCATCAACAAATCAAGGGGCCGGCCGAGTGGCTCATTGGTTAAGCGCTGGTTTTGGGATGCCAGCGGCCCCGGTTCGGATCCCACTTGAGGGCCAGTGACACTGCCCTCTACAGCTAACAACAGCTCCACCTGGAGCTGGGCTGTGCGAGCCCCGGTGATGGTGTGGGCTGCAGCCCCTGCTGCAGTGGGCTGCCATAGGCTACAGTGAGTTGCCCGCAGCCAGCGTGAGTGGCTGGCAGCCAAGCGTGAGCTGCCAATAGCAGTGATGAGCGACCATCCAGAGGCCGGCGACCGATCTGCCTCATCCGGGAAGAGCGCAATGACGATACCAACAGTGAAGCAACATCCTCCGCAACTAAACTGAAGAAAAGACAGCAACTTGTCTGTTCCCCTTCCCCAATTCCCCAACGCTGTTCCCCTCCGCCAATTCCCCAATAAAAATCTTTAAAAAAAACCACAAATCAACAAACAACAAGTGCTGGCGAGGGTGTGGAGAAAAGGGAACCCTGGTGCACTGTTGGTGGGACTGCAGATTGGTGCAGCCATTATGGAAATCAGTATGGAGGTATCTCAAAAAACTGGAAATGGAACTACCGTATCACCCAGCAATTCCACTGTTGGGTATCTACCCAGAAGAATCCAAGACGCTAATTTGAAAAAATATATACACCCCTATGTTTATTGCAGCGCTATTTACAATAGCCAACATTTGGAAACAACCAAAATGCCCATCAGTAGATGACTGGATTAAGAAACTGTAGTACATTTATACAATGGAGTATTACTCCACTATAAAGAAGAATGAAATTATACCATTTGCTATGATATAGATGGACCTAGAGACTATTATGTTAAGTGAAATAAGTCAGTCAGAGAAAGACAAATACCATATGATCTCACTTATATGTGGAATCTGAAAAACTGAATGAATGAGCAAAGTAAACAGAAACAGTCTCATAGATATAGAGGAAAAACAGGGTTGCTAGTCAGGAGCGGGGTGGGGATGAGGGAGAAGAGGAAAGGATTAGACAGCATAAATAGGTAACTACAATATTGCCACAGGGATATGGAAGACAGTTCAGGGAATATAATAATGTTGTAAATATTTTGTGGGGTGTCAGATGGTCACATGTCTTGTTAGGGAGAGCACTTCATGGATGGAGTAGAGGCTTGATCACTGCACTGTATACCTGAAACTGATGTTGTATAATATTGTATGCCAACTGTAAATGAATATATAGATAGTCACGGGATATGGATTATACTGTGAAAGGGAGTCAAAGGAATTGTAATAGATATGTATGATATGGAGGGGTGGAGTGGGGGGAGAATTGGGGGAAGGGGTGTCACTTTGAGGGGTAAAAAGTATAACTATTGCACTGTGTTGTACACCTGAAGCTAATTTTTTAAAAAAAGTTTATTTCACAATAAAAGAATAAAGAGAATATGTAATAAAAAGAAAAAAATACTTGATAAAACTTACAACAGAAAGAAAAGAATCTTGCAACTGATCTCACTCATAAACATCACCACAAAAAATGTGAATAAAATTATGTTCAGTGGAACTGAGTAATATAGTCATCAAATAATTCATAAATCACGCAGGTGGAGTTCATTGTAAGAACATAAAAATGGTGCAATATTAAGAATTCTCTAATTGTAGCTCATGGTTTTTGGATGTAAATAGCGTAAGAGCTTTGAGTCGTTTGTCATGTGTCCATTTGGCGAGGCTGAACCCAATTTCACTGAATTTCTTTCCCTTCATTATAGAAGAAGTCGGCTGATGGAACAAAAGGACTAACAACTATGAACAATTTGTGCATACAAGAGCAATGACATCCCTTCCACCTGAATGACAGCAGTAGTAAAATACTATTAACGTTCAGACACAGTCTGATTTCAGAGGTTTTAAAATGTCAGAAAGATGTGCATCTAACCCTTCCACTATGTGATGATGCAAGGAGGAGTCTCCAAGTCAGAAGAGGGCCTCACTTGACCATGCTGGTGCCCTGATCTTGACTTCCAGACTCCATTACTGTGAGCAATACATTTCTGCTGTGTAGAAGCCATCTAGCCCATGATATTTGGGTATAGTACCAAGAACGGACTAAGACACCTCATGAGAAGCAATTTAAACAGAGAAAGGAAGGGCACTGGGATCTGTGAATGACGGCGCTGGTGGCACCAAGCAGGCAGCTGATGTAGATTTCATACACTCTGCTTGTAAGATCAGAACTTAAGCCTGCATCTAACTATAAGCATGGTTAGGACCACCCAAATCAGATGACGGATAACCTTAGAAGATAGACATATCTCTGAAAGTTATTTTCTACAAAACCATTTTAGGACACATATGCTCCTTATCAGTAAGATATGCCAGAAAACATGACCTTGATATAATAAAAGCGGACAACCATAGGGCAAAAATATTCTGGGATAAGAGTACACATAACAAAGGAGCTCTCTGTTAGTAAACAAAAATGTTTTAAAACCCACAAAAATGTCATAACAGATATAAAATCCACATGGAAGAAGCAAAGATAAAAAGCAATGTCAGACAATAGAGGTAAGTGGGTTTGGGGAGTATAGATTTGATAAAACCTTTCAAAATGCATGGGCTGGCTGAGTGGCATGTTGGTTCAGAGCTGGCTTGGGATACCAGCGGATCCGGTTCAGATCCCACATATGAGGGCCAGTGACACTGCCCTCTACAGCTAAGATGGTGAACAACAGCTCCACCTGGAGCTGGGCTGCTGTGAGTCTCCGGGACAGTATAGCTGCAGACCCTGCTGCAGTGGGCTGCCATAGGCTACAGTGAGTGGCCGGCAGGCAGCATGAGTGGCTGGCAGCTGGTGTGATCTGCCAAGAATCGCTGTGAGTGGCCATCCAGAGGCTGGCGACCAATCTGTCTCACCCGAGAAAAGAGCAATGATGATACCATCATGGGCCAGTAAAGCAATATCCATACAAAGGAACTCCTGTTAGACTAACAGCTGACTTGTCTACAGAAACTCTGCAGGCCAGAAGGGAGTGGCAGGAGATATTCAAAGTGACACAAAATAAAGGCCTACAACCAAGATTGCTCTACCCAGCACAACTATCACTTAAAATTGAAGGAGAAATAAAGAGCTTCTCAGAAAAGAATAAGCTTAAGGAATTTATTACCACCAAGCCAGCATTGCAAGAAATGTTAAAAGGGCTTTTTTAAACAAAAGAAAGGGGTAAACAAGCTAACCCAGAGAGACAATTTAAGAAGATTGAAGTCATATTAAGCAGATATAAAGGAAAAACTGATGGTTGCTGGCTGGGAAGGAGTGGGGAAGAGGGAGAGGGGGAAGGTTTTGGACAGTGTATGTGGGACTACAGTGTTGCCGCAGGGATATGGGGGCAGTTCTGGGTATGTAATCAATAATGTTGTGAAGAGACTATTATGTTGCGAGAAATAAGTCAGTTGGAGAAGGACAGGTACCATGTGATCTCACTTGTGTGTGGAGTCTGAAGAGCTGAGTGAACGATCAAAGTAAACAGACTCGTAGATGTAGAGGAAAAACTGAGGGTTGCTAGTTGGGAGGGGGGTGGGGATGGGGGGAAGGGGAAGGGATTAGACAGCATAAATAGACAACTACAATATTGCCACAGGGATATGAAACACAGTTCCGGGAATATAATAATGTTGTAAAAATTTTGTGGCATGTCAGATAGTCACATGTCTTGTTAGGGAGACCACTTCATGGATGGAGTAGAGGCTTGATCACTGCACTGTACACCTGAAGCTGATGTTGTATAGTATTGTATGCCAACTGCAACTGAATATGTGGATGGTCACGGGATGTGGAGTATACTGTGGAGGGGAGTCAGGGGAGTTGTGATGGATATGTATGATATGGGGGGGAGTTAGGTGGCGAACTGTGGGAGAGGGTTTTCACTTTGGGGGGTAAAGAGTATAACTATTGCATTGTGTTGTACACCTGAAACTAAGAAAAAAAGAAAAAAAATAGTGTGCACATTGAAAAGGCTCATAGTGTCCAAGTCAAAATTCCGTGCAAAATACAACCACACCTAGATCTCTTCACAAAAAAATTATTGGCTCGGGCCAGCTGAGTAGGTTGCTGGTTAAGAGTTGGCTTGTTAAGATGGTGAACAACAGCTACACCTGGAGCTGGGCTGCCGTGAGTCATCCACGATGGTGTAGGCTGCAGTGGGGCTGCAGTGGGCAGCCTTGAGCTACCTTGAGTGGCTGGCAGATGGTGTGAGCTGCCGTCAGCCACTGTGAGTGGCCATCCAATGGCCAGCGACCGATCTGCCTCAGCCTGGAAGAGCGCAATGATCATAATACCAACATGGACCAGTGAAGCGACGTCCTCCACAACTAAACTGAAGAACAAAAGGACAGCAACTTGTCTGTTTCCCTTTGCCGATTCCCTAACGGTGTTCCCTCCCCCAATTCCCCAATAAAATCTTTAAATATATATATATAGGCTAAAGATTTCTTAATTTCATCCACGAAGAAGATAACCTACATAAGAATAAGAATCACATCAGCCTGAGTTCTATAACAAACAAACAAACAAAAAGCTAGGAGAAAAAAAGACAGTATGTATAGAATTCCTGAGAAAAATGTACATTAAGTGCTGCTTGGAAATAGAGAGACACCATGGAGCTTGAAGCCCAGCAGACCTGGGAGCACCTTTCATTTCTAGCATTTCTTTGCAGTGGACTTGGGTAAGACATTTCCGTGAAGACTTGGAAAACAGGTAGAACAATACGTACTTCACAGAACTGTGGTGAGAACCAGATGAGACAACATATAGAAAACTTCTATAATGTTACCTGACATTACATAGTATATTCTCAATAAATACTGTTATTATTTTATTGTCAACTCACAATCTTGGCTATTGACCCATTTAAAAATGCTGTCTTGTGCTTAATTGAATAGGGTTCTGGAGAAAATGAAGCTATTTGATCCAATAACTCACCTGAGGTGCCTTTCTAGTTGTAGACCTCCATGTGATGTTTGGTGTTTTGTTTTGCTTCTTGCCATAAAGTTCTCACCTCATACAATCTTCAGCCAACACTCAAGTACAGTTCCAGGCCTCTCTTGTCTTACAATGCCTTTAGGTCAGGACTGCAAAAATATACCGCATTTCATGATAGTTGACAGAAGGGACAGCTAATCCCAAAGAATGTCACAGTTTGCTGGTGTTGGAATCAGTAGGGAATTGGAGTAGTATCTATTCATAGCAGTTCCATGGGTGACATTACATTTATGTTGGGGGGATTATCTGAAGAAAAGTCACTTACTGTTCTTTTGGAATTGAAAAAGTGCAGGTCAAAATCAGCTATGGTGAAACTGTTTTTTTATTTTTTTTTGTTTTTCAATTACAGTTGACACACCGTATTATATTAGTTTCAGGTGTACAACATAGTGATTAGACATTTATATAACTTAATGAAGTGATCACCCCGATAAATCTACTGCCCACCTGACACCATACACAGTTATTACCATATTACTGACTATATTACCTATGCTGTAGTTTACAACCCCTTGACTATTTTCTAACTGCCAATTTGTACTTCTTAATTCCTTCCCATTTTTCACCCAGCCCCCCAACCTCCCTCCCATCTGGAAACCATCAAAATGTTCTCTGTATCTATGAGTCTCTGTATCTATGAGTTTCTATTTTGTTCATTTATCTTGTTCTTTAGATTCCACATGTAAGTGAGATCATATGGTATTTGTCCTTCTCTGACTTATTTCACTTAACGCGATACCTTCTATGTCCATCCATGTTGTTTTAAATGGCAAGATTCCATTTTTCATTTTTTTTTTTTATACCTGAGCAATATTCCACTGTATATATGTACCACCTCCTCTTTATCCATTCTCCTATCTTGGCCATGGTTAAACAATGCTGCAATGAACAAATGAATGCATATGTCCTCTTGAAGTAGTGTTTTGGGTTTCTTCAGATAAATACTCTGAAGTGGGATTACTGGGTCCTTCTTTGTCTCTTGTTTTAAAGTTTATTTGGCTTTCTTTTAAAGTCTATTTTGTCTGGTACAAGTATTGCAAGCCCAGCTTTTTTTGTCTGTTTGTTTCCATTTGCATGAAATATCTTTTTCTGTCCCTTTACTTTCAGCCTATATGTGTCTCTCTGAAGTGAGTCTCTTGTAGGCAGCTTATGTAAAGGTTCTGTTTTCTTTTTTCTTTTTTTTAAATTTTATTGGGGAATTGGTGAAGGGGAACAGACAACTTGCTGTCCTTTTGTTCTTCAGTCTAGTTGTGGAGGACATCGCTTCACCATCCCATGTGGTATCATTATTGCGCTTTTCCCGGGTGCAGCAGTCACTCATCAGCCATTGGACGGCCGCTTACGGCGGCTCAGAGCAGCTCAGGATAGCGCACACCAGCTGCCTGCCAGCCCCACTGCAGCCTACGCGGTCACTGGTGACTCACAGCAGCCCAGCTCCAGATCAAGCTGTTGTTCACCATCTTAGCTGTAGAGGGCACATCATCACTGGCCCTCGTGTGGGATTTAAACCGGGCCTTGCTGCTCAGAGCTGGCATCCCAAGCCAACTCCTAACCAATGTGCCACTCGGCCAGCCCAGGTTTTTGTTTTCTTATCCATTCAGCTACTCTATGTCATTTGAATGGAACATTTAATTCATTTACATTGAAGGTAATTGTTGATAGGTATATAGTTATTGCCATTTTATTATTTATATTTTTTATCTTCTTCCTGGGCTCTGGAAGAGGGATAGTGACTCAGGAGGCATCAAAGACACACAGGGAGAGACTGAGCTGCATGGCTGCAGAACCAGGACTGTAAGGACATTCCCCATTTTCCTGCGTGGGATCCTTCTCCCACACAGCCAACAGACTGGCACCATTTTTCCTGTGTTCAACAGTGAAATCTTTATTTCTTCAAAAATATAGTTGTATCTTGCTTTAGAATAGGAAAATTGGATATACTGGAGCCAAGTATGGAGAGTAGAGACTTGAATGGCCTGGATAAAGACCTTAATTTGAACCATGTGGTTGAACATAAAGTGCTGTCTATCTCTGGACTGTGTCTATGTCCACTGATACGTGGACATACCCTATTATAGGGGAGAGTGAGAGCTAAATTATAAGCGTGTGTATTGTGTTCACGATATGAATGAAGTCATCTTAACCACAGCCTCAAGCAGAAAGAGAAAGTTAATTATTGCTTAATTAACACACCAAAAACTGCTCTGGAGTTGTTGGTATTAACCAGCTAAACAGGGAAGGTGGGAATCAGAAGGGGTGGTGAGCATCATAGAGAGAAGAGCTAGCCAGCATGACCTAGGGAACATAAGGAAGCCACCAATGTCTTTTGGTGCTGACTATGTGCTGTATCTGCAAGATGCTCTTGGCTGCAAGTAACAGAAATCTCAAACTGTCCTAAATGTGGAAGAAAGGCATTATTTCATGGAACAGGGAGTGTAAATGTAATACAGGCTCCAGATGCAGCCTAAATTAGGCTCTGGTTCTGCTTCATTGTTGTTGCTTTGCCCTGTGTGTGCCAGCTTTGTCCTCTGGCTGTCTGCCACTATTATTGCAAAAGCAAGGGAAATGACAGGAGAAGGACGACAGGAGAGGAGTGGATGTAGCTAGGAGAGGTCAGGTGTCTACCATGACATTGATTATTATTGCCACAGAAATGTCATGTGCTGATTGGCTTAAACTTCATCCCTGAGCTATATACTTGACAAGAGGATAGAATTACAGGCAGACCTCAGAAATATTGTTGATTGGGTCCCAGGCCACCACCATAAAGCGAGAAAGGCAATAAAGCAACTCCTAATCATTTTGCTGGTGGAGAGTCTTGCCTTCAATCTGTAAAAAAAAAAAAAAAAAAAAGCAACACCTGTGAAGTGCAATAAAGCAAAGTGCAGTAGAACAAAATATGCCAGTGATGTTACTGGCCTAGACCAGATAAAGCCTATCTCCCACTTTGAGGATGGAGTCAGAGCCCCGTTAATCACAGAAGCTGCATGTGAACAAACTTGGAGCTGGATTAGGAAGGAAATGAGGGGGCTAGATGAGGAAAGACTGCCAGTGGACAGCAAGTGAGCAATACAACACATGCTCAGTGAGCAACCTTCTGACCAGAAATCAGCCTTTAAAAACTCACTCTCTGTAGGGCATAAATGTCAGATCGCTTTGCCAGTTACACTTTTCATAAATTAACATATTGGCATCTGATTATCCCATTACCTCTCAAGATCTCCTCAGGACTGCACCATTCTTGAGATGTTGACAAAATTAGGTATCCGTGCCTGTATCTCTGAGAACTAACCACACCAGAGAATACAACGGGTCCACCAAGGTACCACCACATTCTGGGCCTTTTGCAGGTATATTTCATATTTCTTGTCATATTTCATGCTTTCGTCATTCATATTTTATGTTTCCCCAACTTCCAATACATGACTATTCTAAATGCGTCAGTGGAAGTCTTCTGAGTACAAATACAAGTCCAAATTATATTCTTTTCTCTTCATTTAGGATGTTTTAATTCTTATATATTTGTGTGTGTGCACGCACACGTGTGTGTGTGTGTGTGTGTGTGTTCCACATTGTTGTTTATCTGTCGCACCCACTGGCATATGGTAAATGAGAGGCTTTGTCTGTAACCAGGGTCTAGAACAGGGCCAGGCATGTACTTGGCCTTCAATAAGTCACGAGCAGTCCTTGCTTTTGCACAGTCATGTAGGACCATAAAACAACTGTGTGGAAACCAGGCAAATCCTCCTTTGTTATATAACCAATGAGAAAAGTTACAATTGTTCCATGATTATTAACACAGTTCGTCAAAATATTAAAATTTCTCTAATATTAGTTATAAATACAGAGCAAAATGAAAAATAGTAAAACTAATATTTATTTAGTACACTGTCATTTAAAAATTAAAAACATGGAAAAATAAAGTGTTTTCTTTCTTTACAAAAAAAAAATGTATCAGATGGTCTGAACAATGCTTGTCTTCTTGTTTAACTTTCTGCTGGAATGGGTGTCTTTTCTGCGCCTTGGCAAATTGTCATACTTCTTTCTAAGTTTGGATCAGCTTTCAACATTTTATCCTTTCAACTTGCAATGTGGTGAAATATCTCGGAGAGTCACTTTAAGGTGAAGTATTTTGCCAGTGTTCCCATCTTGGATATTTCATTCTTTGGTCACAGCCACCTTCCTAATTTAGTTTGATAAGATTGACCTAGCTAGCTACAGCTGCCTAACCAGAGTTTCTCCAATGGCGTAAGGTCAGCATTTCCTTGGTGAGCTATTAAATAATTCTCGTAGCTTCATTTAGCATGATTCAAATTTCATTTCCAGTGTTATCACTTTCCTCCTTTATTGCATTTTATCTTTAGTGGCAAAATTCTTCTTTCAGTTATCCATTTTTGTACAATATCAGATCGCTTTATCATTGGGAGAGAGGAGGCAACACGACCGCACGCTTTGCCATCCATACGTGAAGAGAATAACAGATGTGCATGACCAATCTGAACAGTCCCTGACAGACTTTGAAAGAAAGGACTCGATTGGCCACTAATGATGTGCATCTGTTACTTCCGTGGTGCTCTGAGGACTGAAGATCTAGCGGTACTGTTTGTATTTTATGTGAGTGTTCAGTTAATACACTGTAGTAACTGAAATTTGAACAGGGATATTGGAGGACTAAACTCCAGTAACTGAAAATTGTGCTAAGTGATGACTGCTGGTAGTTACATGAATAGATGATGGAATAAATAACTTCTTGATTGTAGGGAAATATTTGTTCTCTAGATAGTAAGGACCATTTTACAAAGTTTATATATTCAAAGTAGCTATTAGAATAATGTGGTGAGCAAAATGGACAAGATTTTGACCCTCTGGAGCTTACATTTTAGGGGAGGATACAGGCAAATAAGTAGCCACAATTCAGCATAATAAGCACAATAATGAGAAAAATGTAAAAAGCTATGAAAACACATAGGAGGAATGCTTAACTCTCCGTTTAACAACCTGAGAAAAAAATCTGGGGGGAATAACGTTCTCACTGGGGTGTAGGTGGACACCATGTGAAGAGGAGTAAGCATTTCAGGCAGATTCAAGGTCCCAGAGGTGAGAAGGAACTTGGTTTCATGGACCTGAAGACATATCATATGCCCTGAGCATACAGGGGGAAGGAAGTGGTGGAAGATGAGAACTAATGAACATATCTAGGTGGGAAGGTCATAGTAATAGGATTTGGATGAAAATTAACAGTCAATTATACTCAAGAAAAAACTTACGTTATATGTCAATTGACTTCAATAAAAAATTTGAGAAAGAAATAGTCAAGTGGTTAGAATGGATGGAGGTGACTTATAGATGACAAATCTTATTTCCTCTTAGAAAGGTCAGGGCACATACACTTTCTCCAAAATTTCCATTGTAACACACAATAGTGAATGATATCCTAGCCATTGTCACAGTGGGACTTCACCAATATGATCTGTAATAGAAAGTGAGTCACATCAATTGACTTATGTAACATTCAAAAATGATATAATGCCACAGAAAATTGTGGGATTTTTCCCCCCAATAGATTTAATGACACAAAGAAACTCTTTGTACTTAGACAAAAATTTTGCAGATCAATTTGGCTTTGAGGAAATCACCTAAATGTTCTGGTAATTTTTTAATTGTAGGAATGATGATTGTTCTTTTCTAACCTCAGAGCCATAACAAGAGTGTTCTTGTCATTTAAATTCCTTGGGTAAAACATGGAATTCTTTTCTCTTAACATCTATCACTTTTACTATAATAATAATCATCAGCTGTTAATAATGACTATACATTTTATCTTTTCTTCCTCCTTAGTCTTCATTAAAATAAATGTAATAAAATGTTAGTAAAGGAATTTTTACAATACATAAGTTTATAGGAATAGGAAGAGAATAGGAAAGGAGATGGCAGCAGATAAGAGATTTCAATGAATTTTTGGAATCTGCAAAGTGTAACTGATTTAGAGAAAGACACAACTTACAGTGTGTGCAGAGCAGATATGGACAAGCTGAGTGAGCGCTGAGCCATTCTGCGAAGCTATGAAGAGACTCTTGAAGGCAAAAGTAAGAGTGAAGTATGGGGCTGAATAAAGGAAAGATTGGCCCATGAAAAACTCTTTCACAGTCCTCCATATACTCTCTCTTTCATAATCCACTGGCTGAACGGAGAGATCGCCAGGGACCTAGACAAGGGTGGGAGCCGTGATATAATCAGAGTGGGTCCCTGAGGAACATATGGAAAGCTTGGAAGTGTGTATGAGAGATCAGGCAATTTTGCATCCCCCACAACCCTTGATATATGTACAACTATGTAGACTCTCTAGGAGGAACACAGAAGGCTTTTTCTCTGAGGAATTGAATAGGAACAAATCAGGTCACAATGATACCAGCTAAAGTGGACAGGAATTACAGCACCAGCATGCTGAGTTTCATTCTCGCCATGGCTTAGGCTGAGTGGATTGTAAGGGACATGTCTCCAATTGATTTCTCTTGTCTAATGTCATTGGCTAAAGCCTCCATTGACTAGTAGTGGAGATAGCGGGCATCCTGACTTTGTAATTGATCTTAGTGAAAACATCTCTAGTGTTTCCCCCATAAAATAAGATAATGGCTAAAGAAACACACCATATATATTATATCATGTTAAGAGGTACCTCTCAATCCCTTTTTTCTTGAGTGTTTTTAACATGAATGGGTGTTGGCTTTTGTTAAAGTCTTTTTTTTTTGGACATTGATAGAAATAATTATGTTTTCCTTCCTCTTAGATTTAGTAATGTTATGTGTGGTATTGATGGATTTCCTAACACTGAATCAAACTGGCATTCCTGGAATAGATTCCACTTGGCCATGGCATATTCTTTTCTTAGTGTGGTGTTAGATTCTTCTTGCTAATAATTTGTTTAGAATTTTTCCAGCAATATTCATGAGTGATAAAGATCTGTAAGGTGTTTTTTTTCTTTGTACTTTCTTTATCTGGTTCAGATATCAGTGTTATATCTGCTTTGAAAAAAGAACTGGGAAGTTTTCCTTCATTTTCAAGGCTCTGGAATAATTTATAAAGTATTAAGACTACCCGGCTTTTGAAGGCTTGGTAGAATTCACCTGTGGAACCACTAGGCTTTGTACATCTTTGTTGGGTGGATTCTAATAACTGTCTCCATTTTTTTCTGAGGAAATTGGTTAAGTTTTCTAACGCTAAGGGGGTCAATTTAGGTAACATATATTTCCCCGGGAAATTATCCATTTCATTTGGGTTGTCCAATCTATTTACTTAGAGGTCAGCAAAATAATCTCTTACAATTTTATAAATTTCTTCTGTTTTAAAGGTTATTCCCCCCCTTGTCATTTCTTATTCTATATATTTGTACTTTCTTTTTCCTTAATCAATCTAGTTACTGGCTTGTCTGTTTTATTAATTTTCTCCACCAAAAAAAAAATTCAACAGGGTTTTGATTTATTAATTAAGACTAATCTTTTTCTGTTCTTTATTTCATTAGTTTCTGCTTTTAACTTTAATATTTTCTTTCGTGTGGTTGATTTTACTTTTACTGTTCTTTTTCTAGGCATTTGAACTGCCACTTTAAATCAGAAGCATGCAGGCAGCTTTATGGAAGGGGAGGGATGTAAAGGAAAGTTGAGTTTGCTGGTTTAGGGAAACAAGGTAAAAATACACAGAAATCCGGAAACTCTGCACTAAGCAATTCCAAAACAGAGCAAGCATGTGGTGGCTCTGAGCCTAGAGGGGGCCGGTGGTGTGAAGGTGCACGGCTGACCCAGCTGTTTGTGGACTTCGTGTTCAGCAGCGGTCTCGGCGGCCCACAGTCAGCTTCATGTGTGGATGCTGATTCTGCACCATGCGTGGCATTTCCTTGTTTACCAATTCACACAGGTTAATTCACCTTATAGCAACAGCCTTTATATAGTACCTTTTTCATATAAAGAGGTACCTAGAGCAAAGCCCGGGCTCTGCAGGGGAGAATGAGAGAGGTATTGGTTAACGAGGACAGGGTTTCAGTTTTGCAAAATAAAAAGTGAATGGATGGTGGTGATGGTTGCAGAAAACATGATGGTACTCAATGTCACTAAATCGCACACTTAAAAATGGTTAAGAAGGTAAATGTTGAGTGTATTTTATCACAATTTGAAAAATAAAACAAGGGCTGGCCGAGTGGCGCATTGGTTAAGAGCTGGCTTGGGAGGCCAGCAGCCCGGTTCGGATCCCACATAAGAGGGCCAGTGACACTGCCCTCTACAGCTAACAACAGCTCCACCTGGAGCTGGGCTGTGCCAGCCCCGGCAAAGGTGTAAGCTGCAGCCCCTGCTGCAGTGGGCTGCCATAGGCTACAGGGAGTGGGCGGCAGCCAGTGTGAGCTGCCAATAGCCATGGTGAGCAACCATTCAGAGGTCAGCGACCGATCTGCCTCATCCGGGAAGAGCACAATGACGATACCAACATGGGCCAGTGAAGCAACGTCCTCTGCAACTAGACTGAAGAACAAAAAGACAACAACTCATCTGTTCCCCTTCCCTGATTCCCCAATGCTGTTCCCCTCCCCCAGTTCCCCAATAAAACCTTTAAAAAATATAAAAATAAAAATAAAACAATATATGACTCTTATTGAAGCAGCTTATGTATGTTCATTGCAAAGAACTGAATATCCAATTAACCTAAACCCTTTTGAAAATAATCCTGTTTCTTCCTTCTGTGTATTGTGGCCTAGGGTTGAATCGCTCAGTTCTACTTATGACAATGCACAAGAGAATTAATTAAATATAAATGTCTCAGCAATGTTAGAAGCAGCTGATCACTCCCTTCTGGAAAAACTCTCCACTCTCAACTTCCGAGGTATGATGCTCTTGGTTTTCTTTCTACCTTGCACTATGATTTTTCAGTCTTCTTTGCTGGGCTTCCTCCTCTACTTGACTTCTAATATTTCTAGTTCATTTAGACTCTGCCATGGGCATCTGCTCCTCTCGGTACATATGTAGTCCTTCCATCGGTGGATACATCCTTTCCACGGCTTTCAATTTCATGGAGAAATCCTAAGAGGGAAATGGTGTGAATGGGAGGATATTGGTGGACGTTACTCAGAAAGCAGGTCAGGTGTGCTTTGTAGCCAAGCTCTGGAGGGGTGCTGGAGAACCCACAGACAACTGAAATCGTTTTCTCTGGTCCCCTAGGATGCTCTATAACACAATGCTCAGAACAACTCTTACCAGCTGCCACATGATAATTTTCCCAAAAAAAGTGCAAACAAGATTCACTGTATTCAGGCTGTCTACATTCTTTTTGTATCCTTTCCCTTCTTCCGTTCTCTTTTATCAATCCTGTTTTTGTCTTTGTTCCTTAACGCCAACAGTCTAATGATGCATTTTCTTTGAAGCCATCTCTCTCCAGATATTTCTCAAAATTGTCTGGATTGAATGTGTTTTCTGAGCACCATATATGTACAGAGGTCCATAGGAAGAACCATGGGATGCTTGTCCTACTGCTTAGGAATCTGAATTCCCAAGCGCCCTCAAGCCTCTCCCTTTAGTCATCTTCTCCTCAATAAACAGAGTGAACATCCACCCAGCTGCTCAAACGAAGCCAGAGAGGCACCTCCAGTCTGCTTTTCACTCTTTATTCCATCCCCACAAATGGCAAACCTTTCTCTGACAAATGAATGAAATGAAGTAATGAATGACTTATTGCAAAGGAACGCACTTTGTAGGAGGGTTTAATGGTGAAACATGATTGATACTTTGTGGTGGTGATTAGCATATTTATGTTAACAATTGATCTAAATAACCTCCTGTGAACATAGAACTGTAGGGGAGCCAACAGAAGAAATAAACATGGTCCACAGCCATAAAAGCATGTTATGTAAGTAAAATAAAACAATGTGCAAGAAATTTTTCAGAAATGAGTTAGCCTAAACTTCACCCAAAACTGGGAAATGAAAGAGAAGTACTTGAACCCCAAGATGAGAAAAGGGACTTTGCAAACGACATAGTGGCAGGTACAGCTGCTTATAGGGATCCTGGACGGATGAGTTGACAGATTAGCTGAGGACTTTAAATCTGCCCCAGTCCCAGCAAGGGGATATTGTAATTTATTGTGTATGCAAGTGACCCGGTATTTTAAAGTAAGTTCTTTGTCAATGTGACACAAGTTCATTAAAAATGTTCACAATGATGGTTTTCTTCTACTTTTTGATGGTCTTTAGGTTCTTTTCCAGATCAAAATTCAATAATTATGTGGCCCTCTTACAATAAAAGTAATGGACGAATACTTGTGTCATGCCCACCCCCACTCCCCAGCCTCCAGGCCTGGTAGTTTTGAAAGTTGCTATGCAGATGGGCTTTTCCTTTTGGACTGATGGAGGTAAGAGGAATTTTTTGTGCTCAGGCACCTGGGTGGAAACACAAAACCAAGAGAGGGTGTGGGAGAGTGTGGCTCAGGCACTCTGAGAGTGTACAGCAGAGAGTGGACAGACAGACAGATGGACAGATGGCAGGGCTGGGCAGGGCTGAGCTGTGTCTCAAGGGCATCACTGAAGTCCGGCCTCCAGGAGGCAGCTGAACGGAGAGGCAAACTACTGGGAATTGTCACCCATTCCCCAGCCTCAGTCTGCAAGATAATGAGAGCAAAGCGCAGGACAATGTTAAGACCACTTAAAAACCCATTTGGGGAATATAATCAATAATGTTGTAAATATTTTTTAGGGGACCAGATGGACTCATGTCTTCTTAGGGAGACCACTTCATGGACGGTGTAGAGCCTGATCACTGCACTGTATATCTGAAGCTGCCGCTGAATAATATTATATGTCAACTATAATGTAATACATATATAGTCATGGGATATGGAGTACAGTGTGGGGAGTGGAGTCAATGGAATTGTAATAGATATGTATGATATTGGGGGTGAGGGGCAGTGGATGGGGGTAGGGGGGTTGTCACTTTGTAAGGGGTGAAAAGGATAACTATTTCATTGTTTTGTACATCTGAAACCAATAATACATACATACATACATACATACATACATAATAAAATAAAATTAAAAACTTGTAATTTTGAAGATTAAAAAACAAAACCCAGCAGGACTCAGGAATCCACTGCTGGAGGAACCACTGAGTCAGGTGTGCAGACCTTCGCCTCCCAGGGTGTCCCCTGTCAGGGCTGCCTGACACTGGGTGCCCGCATCCCACTGCCCTTGGGAGCCTGGGCAGACAGGGTGAAACGCCTGCACTCGAGCATTCAGAAAACAGCTCTCAGCGGATGTGGCAGCTCACTGGCTTTATAGTTACATCTGGACTTTTATCTCTCACTTGGGCTTGTCTTTGAATGCATTCTTTCATATAGTCTAATCAGAGGGGATTAATACGTTAGATTTTAGTTAATTCTCACCTCAGCATGTCTATAATTTCAAAAATTTAGAATACTGTGTTTACTCATCAGCTTTAAACAGTGTCTCCCACCAACTTCACTGGAAATCCCCATGATGTTGATCTCTACTCATGAATTTATTATGAACCCCCTGTGTTAGCAGCTACAACCCAAGCTCCTCAGACAACTCCTGCCAATTCCTCCTGAAGCACCTCGGTGTTCCCCAGGACTCTGCTACATGAAACACCTATTCCACCCAAACTAATTTTATCATTGTTCATTAAACATTCCCTGTGCTTCCTCTACACTTTTAAGATATACCTCTTCCCCTATAAACATGCTCCCCCTTCATTTAATTTATTTATTTATTCATTTATTTACTTATTTATTTTGAGGGCAGTGTCACTGGCCCTCATATGTGGGACCCGAACCAGGGCCACTGGCTTCCCAAGCCAGTGCTTAACCACCGCGCCACTTAGCCGGTTCCCCTTCTTTTTTTAAAAAAAAGATTTTATTGGGGAAATGGGGAGGAGAACAGCATTGGGGAATCGGGGAAGAGGAACAGACAAGTTGCTGTCTTTTTGTTCTTCAGTCTAGTTGTGGAGGACGTTGCTTCACTGGCCCATGTTGGTATCGTCATTGCGCTCTTCCCGGATGAGGCAGATGGGTCGCCGGCCTCTGGATGGTCGATCACCGTGGCTATTGGCAGCTCACGCTGGCTGTCAGCCACTCACGCTGCCTGCCGGCCACTCACTGTAGCCTATGGCAGCCCACTGCAGCAGGGGCTGCAGTCTACACCGTCGCTGGGGCTCGCAGCCCAGCTCCAGGTGGAGCTGTTGTTAGCTGTAGAGGGCAGTGTCACTGGCCCTCATGTGGGATCTGAACCTGGGCCGCTGGCATCCCAAAACAAGCTCTTAACCAATGCGCCACTCGGGGCCCCCCCTCCTTCATTTTTTTTTATATCCAAATCCTTTCTGCCTTTCAAAATCCTGTTCAAATTAACCTTTATCCATAGATCTTGTCTCCACGCCATAGATGAGGCTCATTCATTCATTCAACAACACGTATAATTGAATCTTTACTGGGTAAGAAGAACCGGGCTCTTTCCATCCTCTGACCATTTATCTTTTTTAAAATCTTTTTTTCTCTATCCCATTTTTTAACAGTATTGCTTTGCTGTCTCATAGCATCTATTTTATTGCTTTATTTTAAAAACAGAAATCGAATCTTTATTATTGCACCCTGTACAGAACCCGGAAACATGCCTTATATGTTATAAATTCTTTAATAATTATTGACTTAATTTAAAGTAAAAATGCTAGTTCTATTTAATCTTGTCCTCACCCAATGCATACCTATAAACACATTAAGGACTTAATGAAGTGACTGAAACCTCCCAAATGAAAGCATATTATGATTTATCTCTGTCTTGTTTGGACAGTTCAAGAAAGATCATTTGTAATGTGAATGGAAGTAACTGGTATCTGCTCTTTTCCCAGTCACCAGTACATTCTTTAGGGCAAAAAAGTCTCTCCTTGTCTTCACAGTGGCCAGTTTGAAGTCCTTCAAGCATGATATTTTAGCATCTACTGTATGTTGTTCTCTTATTAAATACTGCCTCAGAGCCTTGTATTCTATAAGTCATGTTAAAACTGAGTTTGGGTCTGTTTATTTTCAGAGTTTCCTTATTCACTTAGGAGACAAATACATAATAAAACTTTGAAAGTATTACTTACTATACATGTGTAGTAAGATCTGTAAGTTTTATTCACACTGCAACTTACCTGGACAGAAAAAAAAAATGTTGATTTTTCTCTCTCACTGATTTGGCCTTCCTGACAAGCCCCTATTGTTTAAGTAGTATGAAATAAAATGTCAGCGTTTGCCTAATATGGTCATCTTTGCCTGATGCAGTCATTTATAAAGAGTCCCTTTTCATAAATCTTCATCTCTTTAAGATAAAAATCACCGGTCTCAGATTTCCTCTCTCCCCTTTCCTTGCTTCTCTCCAAGAAAGGAAAAGGTGTGGCTTGTTGGGGCCCGTGGCCACGGGGAAAAGCTTCCTCGGAAACGTGCTCTTTCCTCTGGGCCTCTGCAGTGACAGCCACATCCTCCTGGTCACATGTGTTCTCCACAGCACCCTGGGGTGAGGTCTGCAGCCAGTGTAATTGTCGGTTGGGGCTCTCAGCTATGTAAGGCTGTGGAGCTCCTGTGTGGCCAGGTATTGCTGATACCAAGGATCCTTCTGCAACTTTACTGCCTGCCTTCTTTCTGTTCAGGCCTGGGCGGTCCACCGCTTAGCAGGGACTGGTGACCACACATTCGGCCCCAGAACTCCCAACTCAGTTACTTGCCATGTGCTTTTGCAGGAACAAATTTTCATATGCCTGTGTATTCACTTCCTGGAGTTCTTGTACAAAGTACCACAAACACAGTAGTTGCAAACAACAGAAATTAGACTTAAGATAACAGGTAGTTCTGTGCTCTTACTGGTTTGGAGACCAGAAGTCTGAAATCAAGGTGTCAGCAGGATCATATTCCCTCTAAGGGAAGAATTTCTCCTTTCCTCTTTCCTCATGTCTGGTGCCTGCCGATACTCCTTGGCATTGTTTCTTGGCTTGAAGCTGTGTCACTCCATTCTGCCGCCATTGTCACCTGGCCTTCTTCCGTGTGTATCTTCATATCATCTTAGAAAGACACCAGTCATTGGGTTTAGAGCCCTTGTAACCCAGTATCACTTCATTTTAACTAATTACATCTGCAAAGATTCTACTTCCAAATAATGTCACATTTTGAGGTTCCAGGTAGAAAAAAAAGAAATTCTAGAACCAAATGATGCATAAAGTAATACTGCTTATTAGGAATAAGAGATTTATTTCATCTAAGTTTTAAAAGTTTTCATATGCCTCCGAAGATGTTATTTGGTTTCTAAAAATTATATGTAAAATTCATATAAATATTTTCTTCCCATCACACCTACAAATGTTGAATAATGCCTAAACAATAACATTTAGCTACCCATTAAACAGTTGAATGGGCAGCAAATTATTAGCTTGAGACTCTCACATGCCTTAATATAGTCTTAGGAAGAATCAATGGGCCTTGGAGACTAAGCATATGGGCAGAAGGGAAAGGAAGGAAGAAGACTTAAGATGACAGAGAGTTTTGCCTTGATTGTATAGACTTGTAAAACTATTGATGAAGAGTGTGATATTCCAACCTAGCCTAACTACTGATTCATGCTATCTTCTTAATAAGATTCTATATGTTCTACACTTTCAGTGTTGAAATGTACTTTCATTATTTTCAGACATGTGAAAATACCACTCTGTTAAGATGACTGCAAGGTCTTACATTCCATTTAAGTATGGAAACTCTATGGCAAGACTTCTTTATCACGTTAGGATCATGGACCTCTACGATAATTGATGACTATTTTGGAGGATCTTCCCCCCAAAATGCAAATATACTCATATTATGTTTGCTCATCTAGGTAATTTATGGACTCTATGAAATACATTCATGGATCCCAGGTGAAATTCCATTATCTATTATTTTTTATTCCTTGGCAACTCAATCTTAACCTACTTTTGCAAGTGAAACATCTGTTGTATTTGTCCACCAAGCATTGCCTCTCCCTTCTTGTGGTATATTTTTGTAGTGCTTTACAGTTTTAAAAGGTGCACATAAAATTGATAAAATCTACAGTATACTTTATCAGCATCATCATGACTATTTCTGTTCAGGGAAACTTTGATAAAATGTGTTTATTAAGCACCTAGTTTCTGTTATCTCAAAGTATGTGACTGAATTTTAAGTAGGATGCAGTTCTCATAGTGTACAACCATGCATAAATAGGGACTAAAAATGCTTTTTTGATTGAAAGGTGACTACAAATGTCCTCTTCTTTTAGGACGTAGAAAGTCACAAGAGACCGTCATTCTCACTTTAACAACTAAAACAAGATAGATAAGGTATAAAATAAATGTTTAATACTCATCAGAGAACCGAAGAAACCTAAATGAACTAAATTTCAGAAACTAATGAGTCTTTAGAAGAGAAAAGATCACTGCTTCTCTTATCCTTGATGAAATGATGAGAAGAAGATTCTGCCATATCTGGTAGGCAAGGGAGAAACAACTAAATTTCACAGCAGATGTGGTTACACATGATGGGTGAGAATTTAAAGGTGCTCCAGCCACATAGTTAGTTTGTACCCACTCACCAAAGCTTTCAGTATGTCTTCACAGAATGCTAGAGGGTGGCATGTCAATGGCTGTGGCCTTTTTGGGTGTGATGGACCTCTCCTAAGTACCAGGCAACTGCCCTTGGAATAAGAGGGCAGGGGGGGGAGGGGCAAGATGGCGGCTGTGAGGAGGGCTCCATGAAATCTCCCCCGGAAATATCCACAATTTGAACTTCTAATACGCTTCAAAGAGACATCTACTCATCACACAGAGCGACTAAGAGTTCCACACAAGGATTGCTGGAAGGTGGGCAGGCTGGGCGAGTAGGGGAAGAAGGCGGCGAGATGCGTGAGGTGCAGCCCGCACCCGCGGCTGCTGAGTCACGGTGAGTGTTGCCCCGGCTCGCTCCCTGCGGCCCGCGGCCCACCTAGAGTTCAGCCAGAGCGCGTTGGTTTGCAGTCTGAGGCAGAAGCCTCAGGCCGGGCAAGTGCGGGAGGAGAGAGAGGAGACGACTGTGCAGAGGTACGAGCTGCACCCACGGCTCGCCAGGTCCCCAGGAAGCAGGGTGCAGAGCCCCGCAGCGGCAGGGCAAGATCAGTCCCTGCACCCTCCCGGTTCAGGGATCAGTCTCTGTGCCCACCGGGTCCCGCGGAGCGCAGAAGCCTGAAACCCGGGAGCAGGGGAAAACAGAGGACTCGCCCGCGGAGAAGCAGCGCGCGCTGGGCGGAGACGCAGGTTCCCCGAGAGACGGAGCGGGGATCGGAGCCGCGTGGAAAGGTGTGCGCAGTCCCCTGAACCCCGGCGGCAGTCCCTCCAGGAGAGCAGCAGGAGAACGGCGCGGGCGAGCGCCGGCTCCAAGGCAGAAGCCTTAAACCCGGGAGCAGGGGAAACACAGGACTCACCCACGGAGACGCAGCGTGCCGGCCGGAGTCACAGGTCCCGGAGAGACGGAGCGGGGATCGGAGCCACGCGGCACGGTGCGCGCAGTCCCCTAAATCCCGGCAGACCGTTTGGGAGAGCAGCAGGAGATCCGCGCGGGCACGCCGGCTCCGAGGCAGAAGCCTGGAACCCGGGAGCAGGGGAAAAAGAGGACTTGCTCGGACAAGCAGTGCGCCGGGTGGAGACGCAGGTCCCCGAGAGACGCGGAGCGGGGATCTTGGCCACACGGTAGGGTGCGCGCAATTCCCTAAATCCCGGCAGACCCTTTGGGAGAGCAGCAGGAACTCCGCTGGAGCATAAGAGGCAAAGGCCTTAGCTTGAAACAGTGTTGGAACTGTGGCTTTGTTTATTTTTATGTTTTTTATTTTTTTTCCCTTTTTCTACTCTTGAACAGAAAGAAAAAAAAAAAAAACCCAATAACTCACCCACTCCCACAAACTTTGTCCCCCGCCAAGACAGTCTTAAACTGACTCCTGAAGGGAGCAATAGGGGCAGACTAGGAAGATATCCTTACCTGCAGGGGGTTGAGAATTTCCATCCTGTAAAGGCAGCAGAGTGAGACTACCCACCCCGCCCCCACCTTTAGGCAAGGCTTGGGAGGCAGGGCAGGTTCATCTGCTGAGGCACTAATTAACAGATTCTTAGCAGCAGGCTTTTGGTAGTGAGGAATTCTTTAATTCTCCACGGCTGTCAACCCAAAGGGTGCCCAGAGACACTCATTGAGCCTTTGGGGGTGCAGCCTGCCTTGGGACAGGCAAAAGCAAAAAGGCAGTGACTTTGTAAAAACCACCAATCACACGTCACAACCACACTCAAGTACAGCAAACCTGCAGTGCCAGGATCACGCTAGGCATCAGGTGGCCTACTGTTCCCACAAGACGCACAGGAATTTTTGTACAGCAGACAAACTGAAGAGAGCTTGGTGGACTTTAGCCTAGACCAGCACGGTTTTATTCTGTTTTGTTTTCCCTTTATTGGCTGCTTATCTTGGTTGTTTTTGGTTTTTATTTCTATTTCATTATAATCATATTGTAGTTTTTAATATAGGCATATATATATAGGTGTATATAGGTGAATATATGTCCATATATATGGGTGTGTAGACAAATATATATATATTTTTTTTCCTTTATTCTTTTTCTTTTTCTTTCTTTTCTTTTTCTTTTTTCCCCACCCTCACTTTCTCTCTTATTTTATTCATTCTTCTCACTGCTATACTTTTCCTCTTTTCCTTTTTTCTGCAAATTTTATTTTTTAAATTTTTCTTACTTTTTTTATTATTATTTTAGTTTATTTTTATTTTTTATTTTTTAGGTATAGCTAATCGGTTTCTCATGTTTATTCTATTTTTTATTTTAGGATATTGTATTTTATTTTGTTTCCTCTTCTGTTATTATTGAGTATGTGGTTTTTGTTTTGTTTCTGTCTGTTTTCTTCATTAGTATGATTGATATTTCTGTACAAGTTGACTGTAGTTTGATGGTTGGTTGTTTTTAATTGTGCGAGCATTTGGTTTCCTTTGGTGGCTGCGGAGGTTGTTCTTGTTGATCTGTTATGCTCTAAAATCACTCTGCAGCAGTGGGTCCAAACAAACAGACACAAGAATCATCATACCCGGAGGCCAACTTTAGATAAAACCAGAGCATTTCTGGGTTTGACATACAAGAGTCACACCCAAAAAGAAGTTACTACAGGTACTAAGACCCATAGGGTCCAAGTTTCATCAGAGGGGTCAATCCTCTCACAGCAGCTCATAAACTGCAGACGCTGCTGATCCTCACAGCTAATCAATCTGGGAGTCAATCCCACCTACTGACAAACCAAAAGTAATCAAAACTAAAATTTCAACAAGTGAGGACGCACGACACAAGGAACACCTCAGATACAAGCACAGGAGAATAGGGAGACTGAGTAATTCAAATATAAAGGACACACACCATATAAGTTTATCCAGAAAAGACTGAGAAATCTGGGGGATCTATCTGTTATATTGAAGCAAACACAAAGAGTAAGCCAGAATGGGGAGACAAAGAAACATAACACAAATAAAAGAACAGAAGAAACTTCCTGAATCTGTGGAAATAGAGGAAATAGAGGTAACCAACCTATCGGAGACAGAGTTCAGAACACTGATTATTAGAATGTTCAAGGAAATTAATGAAAATATAAAGAAGGATAGAGAAATCATGAAAAGCAACCAGCTAGAACTTAAGAACACAATTACTGAATTAAATAACAAACTTGATGGAATCACTAGCAGACTGGATGAAGCAGAAAATCGAATCAGTGACTTAGAAGACAAAATAGCAGAGATCACCCATGCGGTACAACAAAAAGAAAAAAGAATGAAAAACATGGAAAATAGTTTAAGAGAGCTGGGGGACAACATCAGACGCAATAATCTAAGGGTCATTGGAGTACCAGAAGGAGAAGAGAGGGAGCAAGGGATTGAGAATATATTTGAAGTAATAATGTCTGAAAACTTCCCTAACCTGGCAAAGGACATTGAAATACAAGCCCAGGAAGTGCAGAGAGTTCCAAACAGGATGATTCCAAACAGGCCCACTCCAAGACACATTATAGTGAAAATGGCAAGGGTTAAGGACAAAGACAGAATCCTTAAAGCAGCAAGGGAAAGGCAGCAAGTTACTTACAAGGGTACCCCCATAAGATTATCAGCTGACTTTTCTACAGAAACTTTGCAGGCCAGAAGAGAGTGGCAGGAGGTTTTCAAAGTGATGAAAAATAAAGGCCTACAACCAAGATTGCTGTATCCAGCAAGGTTATCATTTAAAATCGAAGGCGAGATAAGGAGCTTTGCAGAAAAAAATAAGTTAAGGGAATTCATTACCACCAAGCCAGCTTTGCAGGAAATGCTAAAAGGGCTTCTTTAAGTAGAAGAGAAAAACAACCTATGAAAGACTACGAACACAAATAAGAAAATGGCAATAAATACACACCTATCAATAATCACATTAAATGTAAATGGATTAAATGCTCCAATAAAAAGACATAGGGTGGCTGAATGGATAAGAAAGCAAGACCCCAGTATATGCTGTATACAAGAGACTCACCTCAGATCCAAAGACTCATACAGGCTGAAAGTAAAGGGATGGAGTAAAATATTTCATGCAAATGGTACTGAGAAAAAAGCTGGAGTAGCGATACTTATATCAGATAAAATGGACTTTAAATTGAAGAATATAACAAAGGACAAAGAAGGACACTTTATAGTAATGAAGGGATCGATCCAACAAGAGGACATAACTCTAGTAAACATCTATGCACCTAACATATGAGCCCCTAAATATATAAAACAGATATTGTCAGACATAAAGACAGAGATCAACAGTAACACTATCATAGTAGGGGACTTCAACACACCGCTGTCACTAATGGACAGATCCTCCAGACAGAAAATCAATGTGGAAACAGCGACCTTAAATGACACATTAGACCAGCTGGATTTAACAGAGATTTTCAGAGCATTTCATCCCAAAGCTACAGAATATACGTTCTTTTCAAGTGCACATGGAACATTTTCTAAGATAGACCACATGTTAGGCCACAAAACAAGTCTCAATAAATTTAAGAAGATTGAAATCATTTCAACTGTATTCTCTGACCACAATGCTATGAAACTAGAAATCAATTATAAGAAGAAATCCGGGAAGCTGACAAATAAATGGAGGCTAAACAATATGCTATTAAATAGTGAGTGGGTCACAAATGAGATCAAGGAGGAAATCAAAAGATACCTCGAGACAAACGAAAATGAAAACACCACGACCCAAAATCTCTGGGATGCTGCGAAAGCAGTCCTAAGAGGGAAGTTTATAGCAGTGCAGGCCTACCTAAAGAAGGAAGAAAAATCTCAAATCAACAGGTTATCCTTACACCTAAGGGAACTGGAAAAAGAACAGCAAAAGAGGCCTAAGGGGAGTACAAGAAAGGAGATAATAAAGACCAGAGCAGAAATAAACAATATAGAGAACAGAAAAACAATTCAATATATAAATGAAACCAAGAGCTGGTTTCTTGAGAAGATAAACAAAATTGACAAACCTCTAGCCAGGCTCATCAAAAAAAAAAAGAGAGAGGACTCAAATTAGCAAAATCAGGAATGAAAGAGGGGAAATGACTACAGACATCACAGAAATACAAAAAATTCTAAGAAATTACTATGAGCAACTATATGCCAACAAATTTGACAATCTGGATGAAATGGATAATTTTCTAGAAGCATACAACCTTCCAAAGCTAACGCAAGAAGAAACAGAAAATCTAAATACCCTGATTACTACCAAGGAAATTGAATCAGTAATTGACAAGCTCCCAAAAAACAAAAGCCCTGGACCAGACGGCTTCACAAGTGAATTTTATCAAACATTCAAAAAGAACTATCACCTATTCTTCTCAAACTATTCCAAAAATCCAGAAGGAGGGAAGGCTCCCAAACTCTTTTTATGAAGCCTCTATCACCCTGATTCCAAAACCAGATAAAGACATCACAAAAAAGGAAAACTACAGGCCAATCTCCCTGATGAATATAGATGCAAAAATTCTCAATAAAATATTAGCAAACAGAATTCAGCAATATATTAAGAAGATCATACATCATGATCAAGTGGGATTCATCCCTAGTACGCAAGGCTGGTTCAACATCCGTAAATCAATTAATGTGATACACCACATCAACAAAATGAAGGATAAAGATCACATGGTCATTTCAATAGATGCAGAAAAAGCATTTGACAAAATCCAACAGCCATTTATGTTAAAAACCCTTAGCAAAGTGGGAATACAGGGATCATATCTCAACATAATAAAAGCCATATATGATAAACCTACAGCTAACATCATACTCAATGGGGAAAAGCTAAAACCATTCCCCTTAAGATCAGGAACAAGACAAGGCTGTCCACTTTCTCCTCTTTTATTCAACATAGTGCTGGAAGTTCTAGTCACAGCAATCAGACAACAAAAAGAAATAAAAGGCATCCAAATTGGCAAGGAAGAAGTAAAATTGTCATTATATGCAGATGACATGATACTGTATATAGAGAACCCCAAAGACTCCATCAAAAAACTATTGGAACTGATAGACGAATTCAGTAAAGTAGCAGGATATAAAATCAATGTTCAGAAATCAGTGGCATTTGCATATACCAATAATAAACTAATGGAAAGAGAAATTAAGAAAACTGTCCCATTTACAATTGCGTCAAGAACTATAAAATACCTAGGAATAAATTTAACCAAAGAAGTGAAAGATCTGTACTCAGAAAATTATAAGACATTGAAGAAAGAAATCATAGAAGATACAAATAAATGGAAACACCTACCATGCTCATGGATAGGAAGAATTAATATAGTTAAAATGTCCATACTGCCTAAAGCAATATATAGATTCAATGCAATTCCTATCAAACTACCAAGGGCATTTTTCACAGAAATAGAAAATATAATCCTAAAGTTTATATGGAATCATAAAAGACCCAGAATAGCCTCGGCAATTCTGAGGAATAAAAACAAAGTCGGGGGGATCACGCTACCAGACATCAAAACCTACTACAAGGCCACAGTAATCAAGACAGTTTGGTATTGGCATAAAAACAGGCACATCGATCAGTGGAACAGAACAGAGAGCCCAGAAATAAATCCAAGCATTTACGGACAGTTAATCTATGACAAGGGAAGCAAGAATTTACACTGGAGTAAAGATAGTCTATTCAATAAATGGTGCTGGGAAAATTGGACTGACACATGCAAAAAAATGAAACTGGATCATCTCCTTACGCCTTATACAAGAACAAATTCAAAATGGATTAAAGACTTAAATGTAAGACCTGAAACCATAAAAATCCTAAATGAAAATATAGGGAGTACATTTGCAGACATTACCCGGAGCAATATTTTTACTGATACATCCCTACGGGCAAGGGAAGTAAAAGAAAAAATGAACATATGGGATTATATCAGACTTAAAAGTTTTTTCACAACAAAGGAAACCATTAATAAAACTAAAAGGAAGCCTACTGAATGGGAGAATATATTTGCCAACGATATATCTGATAAGGGGTTAATATCCAAAATTTATAAAACACTCATGAAACTCAACACCAACTAAACAAACAACCCAATTAAAAAATGGGCAGAAGATATGAAGAGACATTTCTCTAAAGAGGACATACAGATGGCCAACAGGCATATGAAAAAAAGTTCAACCTCACTGGTCATTAGGGAAATGCAAATAAAAACCACCATGAGATACCACCTCACTCCAGTCAGAATGGCTATCATCAACAAATCAACAAACAACAAGTGCTGGCGGGGCTGTGGGGAAAAGGGGACCCTGCTGCACTGTTGGTGGGACTGCAGATTGGTGCAGCCACTATGGAAGTCAGTATGGAGGTATCTCAAAGAACTGGAAATAGAGCTACCTTTTGACCCAGCAATTCCACTCCTAGGTATTTATCCTGAAAAAACCAAGACACTTATTTAAAAAAGTTATGCACCCCGATGTTCATAGCAGCACAATTTACAATAGCTAAGACTTGGAAACAACCAAAATGCCCGTCAGTAGATGACTGGATTAAGAAACTGTGGTATATTTATACAATGGAGTATTACTCCGCTATAAAGAAGAATGAAATCGTGCCATTTGCAATGATATGGATGGACCTAGAGACTATAATGTTGAGTGAAATAAGTCAGTCAGAGAAGGACAAATACCATATGATCTCACTTATATGTAGAATATGAAAAACTGTATGAATGAGCAAAGTAAACAGAAACTGTCTCATAGATATAGAGGAAAAATCAGGGTTGCTAATTTGGAGAGGAATGGGAATGAGGGAGAAGGGGAAGGGATTAGACAGCAAAAATAGGCAACTACAATATTGCTACTGGGATAGGAAAAACAGTTTGGGGAATATAATTAATAATGTTGTAAATATTCTGTGGAATGTCAGATGATCATAAGTCTTGTTAGGGAGACCATTTCATGGATGGAGTAGAGGTTTGATCACTGCACTGTATTACTAAAGTGGAGGTGGTATACCTACTGTAATTGAATATATATAGATAGTCACGGGATGTGGATTATACTGTGGAAGAGAGTCAGAGGAAGAGTAATAGATATATATGATATGGGGGGGTGTGGGGGGTGTATTGGAGGTGGGGGGTTTGTCACTTTGAGGGGTAAAATGTATAACTATTGCACTGTGTTGTACACCTGAAACTATTGGGGGTGGGGCGGTTGTCACTTTGAGGGGTAAAATGTATAACTATTGCACTGTGTTGTACACCTGAAACTAATTAAAAATAAAATAAAATTTAAAAAAAAAAAAAAGAGGGCAGGGCAGGAGAGCTGACAGAAGTCCAACCTAATACCTTTGGCTTTCAGTTCCAAATGCTGGGGGAGGAGAAAAAGAACGGAGAGAAATCCTGCTCAAGCAATCTGGGTTTCCACAGAGTGCAAGACAACTGTTCTCCAAAGACTGGTAGTGGTAGCAGGACAGACAGAGATCTCCTGAGGTTCAGAAAGACTGGGTGAGTACTGGAGACCAAAGAGGATGCCTCAGTAACTCCAAAAGTTGGCGACCAAGCTGTAAAGTGGAAGAGATCACCCATGATTTAAAGAACTAATAGTCCAGCTGTAAAGTACAAAGAGATCTCTGGAAACTTGCCATTGCTCAGATCTTAAGTCCTGCAGAATGGAAAGTCCAGATTCCACCATCAGAACATTTAGAGACAATGGTGAACTAAATCCAGCTAAAGATGCAATAAAGCCCAGACACACACCAGCTGGTGAACACATTACATTGACTCAGCTCCCAACTCTAGTAGCTTGACACAAAATGGGCATGTACTTTTCTAGAAGAAAATATTATTTACTTCATTTTTTAGTAATTTGTAATACATATTACCCAGCATGCAATCAAAAGTTACAAAACATGAAGAAGCAAGAAAATGGATCCATGGAAATAAAAGAAAGGAAATTATCAATGGAAAAAGATACAGAGATGACCCTGGTTTGGGAATGATTTGACAAAAACTTTAAAATAACTATGTTAAAATGCTAAAGGATCTAGTAGAAAAGGTGGACAATATGCATGCAAAGATAAAGAAATTTAGCAGAGACATAGAATCTATTACAAAAAGAGCCAAATGGAAAAGATAGAAATAAAAATTTATTAGATTAACAGCAAAATAGACGTAGCAATAATAATAATAATAATAATAATAATAATAATAATAGTAATATCAATGAACTTGAGTACAGGACAATAGAAAGTGCCCAAGCTGAGAAAAAATACTTGAAAAGAAAAAAAAAAAAAGAAGGAGAACAGAGTGTCCAAGATCTGTAGAACAATCTCAAATTGTTTGTATGGGTAATTAAAGTCTCCAGAGAAGTAAGAGAGGGAATGGAGAAAAAAAAATATGAAGAGATAATGACTGAGAATGTCCTAAAATTTGATGAAGGACAACAACTCATAAATACAAGCCCCAAAGGAAAAATCTAGGTACATCATAATCAAACAGCTGAAAGATAAAGAGAGAATATAAAAAGCAGAGAAAAAAAAGCATATTAAATGCAGGAAACAAATGGACAAAAAGCAAGATTTAACTTTATGTTGTTTATAAGAAATACATTTCAAGTACAAAGTTACAGAGAGATTGAAAACAGATCATGCAAAATGTAAAAACTGTTAAACTCCAACTAAGGTTTGTAGTTTAGTTAATAGTATTGTACCAATGTAAATTTCCTGAATTTGATCATTTTACTTCTTTTTATATAATATGTTACCATTGGAGGGAACTAGATGAAAGGTACATGGGACTTTTTTGTACTATTTTTGCAAGTTCTATGTGAGTCATCCTTTCTTTTCTATAGGAAATAGTTGGTCTTTACAGCTGAATAGTTTTTGTTTTATTTTGTTTTTTATTTGTTTATTTGTTTGGTTTTTTTAGATTGTTTCCTGCTTGTAGTAGTTCAGATACGAAGGCCTTCTTTCAATCTGTAATGTCCCTGTCCATCTTTAACCAAACTGGGGATATTTTCACCAATTTAATTCTCTTAAAAACATGGTGGATTTCCCAAGGCTTTTATTGGGGTTTATTACATTCAATAAAAACCACACTCACAAATATCACAAAGATAAGCCCTTTTTACCTTGGTCAGATTGCTGCAGGACTACAACATTGAGATTCTTAGAAACCCTATTGTTCAATACAGAAGATTCCCAAGACATGCTTTTAAGATTCTTGGAGACTTTTGTCTATTCAAAAGGGTTTAGGATGCACACCTCAAGTCTTTCTGAGATCTTAACAGTTTACAGTTACATTCTTGGCTTTATCTCTAGAATATGTTTTCCTGACAGTGCACTTGATTTGGTCTCTGCCTAAAAGTCATTTCTTTCTTTTTTTAAAGAATTTTTTTAATTGGGGAATTGGGGAAAGGGAACAGCATTGAGGAATTGGGGAAGGGGAACAGACAAGTTGCTGTCCTTTTGTTCTTTAGTCTAGTTGTGGAGGATGTCGCTTCATTGGCCCATGTTGGTATTGTCATTGCGTTCTTCCTGGCTCAGGCAGTCGGTCGCCATTGGACGGCCACTCATGTAAGCTCATGACAGCCCACTGCAGCTCCACTGCAGCCTATGCCATCACTGGCAACTCACAGCAGCCCAGCTCCAGGTCAAGCTGTTGTTCACCATCTTAGCTGTAGAGGGCGCAGCGTTACTGGCCCTCATGTGGGATCTGAACCAGGGCCCTGACGCTCAGAGCTGGCGTTCCAAGCCAACTCTTAACCAACGCACCACTCGGCGGGTCCTAAAAGTCATTTGTTAATTTTAACATTGTTTTTCACTTGGAGAGTCAGAAAATAAGAAACAGTGCTGTTTTTTAACCCAGCAAGTCCTAGATCCTTATTTTTATTTTATTTGGCAAAAAACCCACATAACATAAAATTTACTCTACCAACAATTTTCAAATGTACAGTATAATGCTGTCAACCACATACACATTGTTGTGTAACAGATCTACCAAGGTCCCCTGATACTGCATGATTGAGTCTGTACAACCACTGAAAACTAGTTCACTACCTCCCCCTCCCCGCAGTGGCCAGCAATGACCCTTTTACTTTCTGTTTGTGTGAGTTTGACTACCTTAGATGCCTCATATAAGTGGAATCATGCAGTATCTGTCCTTTCGTGCCTGGCTTACTTCACTGAGCATTATGTCCTCAAGGTTCATTCATTTTGTAGCATATGACAGAACTTCCTTCCTTTTTAAGGTTGAATAATATTCCATTATGTCCACATTTTCCCAGCTCTATTGAGGTATAATTGACAAGTAAAAAATGGATATATTTAGGTGTACATTGTGATGATTTAATATATGTATACACTGTGAAATGATTACCACAGTCAAGTTCATTCACGCATTCATCACCTCCCATGGTTACCTTTTCTGTGTGTGTGGTAAGAACACTTAAGATCTACTCTCTTAGCAAATTTCAAGTATACGATACAGTGTTGTTAACTGTAGTCACCACGCTGTACATTAGTACCTAGAACTTATTCATCATATAACTGAAAGTTTCTAACCTCTGAATGTATCTCCCCATTGTCCTCACCCCTCCACTCCTGGCAACCACTGTCCTAATTTCTGATTCTATGGGTTTAACTTTATAGATTCCACATATAAGAGTGATCATATAGCATTTGTCTTTGTCTGGCTTATTTTGTTGAGCATATGTCTTCCAACTTCATCCGTGTTGTTGTTAATGCCAAGATTTCCTTCTTATTATGGCATAATAATAATAACACACACACACACACACACACACACACACACACACAGGGTCAGACAATTAAATTCACAAACTCATCCTAGAAAAAGTGCTACATACCTCATTGCTGAATATCACTACGGTCACCTTCGAAGTACTCCCCTTGGGAAGCTGGGCACGGATGCCAGAGCCTAGTCCACCCTTCAAAGCAGTTTTAGAACTCTTTTTCTGGAATGGCCATCAGAGCTGTCATCCTATTACCCTTGATGTACTGAATGTCATCAAAATGTTTTTTCTTTGGGTAAAGAAAGAAGTCATTGGGGGCCAGATCAGGTGAGCAGGGAGGGTGTTCCAATACAGTTATTTGTTTACTGGCGAAAAACTCCCTCACAGACAATGCCATGTGAGCTGGTGCATTGTTGTGAACCAAGAGCCATGAATTGTTGGTAAAAAGTTCAGGTCGTCTAACTTTTTCACACAGCCTTTTCAGCACCTCCGAATAGTAAACTTGATTAACTGTTTGTCCAGTTAGTATAAATTCATAATGAATAATCCCTCTGATATCAAAAAGGTTAGCAACATTGTTGCAACAAGTTTGCGAACTTAATTGTCAGACCGTGTGTGTGTGTGTGTGTGTGTGTGTGTGTGTGTGTGTGTATCACATTTCCTATATTCATGCAACTGTTAGGTTACCTCCACCTTTTTACTATTGTGAAGAATTCTGCAATGGGTGTGCAAACATCTCTTTGAGAGCCTGTTTTCATTTTTTGGGGGTGTATACGAAGAGGTGGGGATGCTGAATCATATGATAGTTCTATTTTTAATTTTGCTGGGTCATTAACATTTAACAATACTGTCTTTTGCTTGTCAGTCTCTATCTATTCCTTATGACAAGCAGCTTAAAGGAACGAGGTGACACTTTTGACATCTGTCTGGAAATCTCCTTAGCTGGATCCATCAGTTCATTAGGTACATTATCTATTTTCCATGTTGTTATGAGTAACAATATGATAAGCTTTCTAACACTGTATAACAAATACCTCCTTCTATCCAGCTTCTAATAGCATTTTTCTTATTTTCCTTTAAGCCCTCGCCAGCAGCATCCTTGAGGGTGCCAGGCATTAGCTAACAGTATACTCAGGCCATTCTATGTCCCTCCCACTGCCTGCTCCCAAAACATGCTTTAGTACCCCACTTGTAGTTACCAAAATCTGGTCCAGTTACATATCCTGCATAATGAATCACCACATTCTATTTTGTTTTGTTTTAAAGATTTTGGGGGGGAATTGGGGGAGGGGAAACCTAGGAGGCAAAGCTACTATCTCATATAAAATTACCAGTTGTATTTTTCAGTTATTAGAGGAAGCAGGCATCAAAACTGCTTTCACCAGAAAATGTGGGGAGACAGCTTTCATTGCACCTAAGTGTGAAATGATTCCAGTTGAGTGGGTTTGTAGAAGATACGCAACTGGTTCTTTAATCAAGAGAAATCCTGTGTCAAGGAAGGATATAAGTTTTATCCACCTAAAGTGGAGATATTTTTCAAGGACAATGCCAATAATGATCCACAGTGGTCTGGGGAACAGCTTGTTCCTGCAAACGTTTGCTTTGCTGGACTTGATATAGGCCAAACTGAAGTGGACATCACGAGTCATGCTACACAGGCTATTTTTGAAAGACTGGAGGCAACTCCAGGACTGTTCGCTGCTTGATATGAAGATTGAATTTGGTGTTGATGTCACCGCCAATTGTTATTGATAATGATTCCTGGAGACTCTGGCCACAGGAGATCGAAGCCAACAGAAAAACAAACAGTCATATTGTGACCTCAAGGAAGTAACTCCTAAAAGGCTCCAGATGGTGAAGAAAAAATTTGAGTGGGTTGGGTTGCAGAAAGTGCAAATGTTTCCGAAACCAGGAAGTCAGTGAGGGGGTTGTCGTATTGATGGGCTCAACTTCCGATCTTGGTCACTGTGAAAAAGTCAAGAAGGCTTATGGAAATTTTGGCATTCCATGTGAATGTCAGGTAACATCTGCCCATAAAGGACCACATGAAACCCTGAGGAGTCAAGCTGAATGTGAAGGGATTGGCATTCCTACTGTATGTGTGGCAGTGGCAGGCATAAGCGATGGTTTAGGACCAGTGATGTCTGGTAACACAGCACGTCCAGGTACCAGCTGTCCTCCGCACTCCAGACTGGGGAGCTCAGGGTGTGTGGCCTTTCTTCCGTCTTGGCTCTTCAGCCATACTTTCTCCATAAGGATCAGCTCGACTTGCTGCTCAGATATTTAGACTAAACAACCATTTGGTATGGGCCAAACTGCAAACAAGTATATTAAACATATGGATTTCCTTGAAGCATGCTGACAAGAAAATCAGAGAGGGCAATCTATAAGAAAGAATGTTGTTGTATTTTTTTTAGGAGAAAAAACTATAAATTTCTAGTTTAGCTGCAGGAAAAAAAAATCAAGAGGAGCATTTGAGATCTTGCTCCCTGGCATATGTCAGTTTGGCTCAAATAAACTCTTAAATAAATTTTTAAAAAGCCAAGCAAGATGGAAAGATGTTAAATCAATCAGAGAAAACAAATAAAATTTATTAGTGAGTAATAATTTTTTGAAAAGGTAAAAGACTTTCCCCCTCTTGACTAGGGGAGAGGCAAGTTTCTGGAAGAGTATGTAAGGCTGGAAATATTGTTGCAGTCATTTTTGGAAAAGACAAAAATGTGCCACAGGCCCCATTTGAGGTGGTGGCTTGGTCAGTTGTCAGGTCCCAGGCCATTCCTGGGCACCTCGCTTTCATTACAAGTAGGCCCGAGGGTCCCAGCCATCTCCTGATCAGTGGTGGGTAGGATTCTATAGCATTCATAGAGGGTGTGCTAAAAGGGGGTTTTGATCACTCTTCCTAAATGAAGTAGCACCAAAGCCCATTACAAAGCAATGTTTTTGTCAGATAGGAAGTCCTTTGCAAACTATTATGTGAGGGCCAAAGCCAGCCCACTGCATGTTTTTACAAATAAAGTTTTATTGAGACACAGCCACAGCCATTCATTTACATAGAGTCTGTGGCTGTTTTCATACTACAATGGCAGAGTTCAGTTGTTGCAACAGAGAATATATGATCCACAAAGACTACAATATTTTCTAGAAGGCCCTTTACAGAAAAAGTTTGCTGTCTCCTGAGATAGATGGCTCATGTTTCCTTATAGGAATGGGGAGAGTACTTTTCCTGTCTCAGGACCTCAGGATCACAAAGCAGATTTCCCCAGTGTCCTTCAGCTAAGGTGCACTGGGAGAGGAGTGAGCAGGGTGCTCTACCGCTCAGACATGGGAGGATGTTGGACCTCCTGGCCTCCAAGTTCACTGACAAAGGGAAGCAGACCATAAATCACAGGTTGATGTTGATACATACAGCTATTTCTTAAGAAGACCTACCTCAGGTTAAGTGGAATCCTAACCGTTGTCCCCAGATTGATTCTTGTCAGATTTAACTAAGCAGATGAGTCAATAAAACATCTTTAATGGGGCTGGCACAGGAATGAGTCAAAATAATCACTTCAGAAGGCTGCTCTGTGGAGGGACTGGCGGAGCAGGTCTTCCAACCACTCTTTTCTTACCATCCTCTGTTTTCAGTACATTTTGTTCTCCACTTGTGCTTTAGGTTAATTGCAGTGATCAATAGTCAAGTTACAACTTTTTGTTGTTCTCCCCATTTGTACCCAGCTTACACACCATCACTCATTTTGGAATGTCATTTTCAGCTAATACCAATATAGTTTCCGCACATCTCTATTTCCTGAACTTTCAGTGCCTCATTCCAATGTTCTACCTGTAGTCATTAACTAATTTACATCTGACATTTTCTTCTTCGTGATATTATATTTGCCATTCAGTTCAGAATGAAAATTTGGCTATTTCAATTGTACAATGTGTGATTAAAATGTTTAGTTTCATTTTCTTTGCAAACAAGTTTTTCTGTGCCTTTCTGATACTCCTAAATTCATTAGTTTTGTCCTCTCAGTAAGTTCTGGTTCCAGGCCACTGCTTCCTCCCACGTGCTCCCCTTTGGTCTTGGGTTTTCTTCTTCAGCAAGAAGCAGGACTTCGAACTTCACTTATTGCCTCTACTTCACTAGGGATATTTTTATATTTCTGAAAGCTTCGCAGGGTTCCGTATAGTTACTTATAGCTTCTGTATAGATTTCCGTCTTTTTCGAAATTTTATCCCTTTCTTTACATAATGTTCTTTCCTAGTTTCAAAATGACAAGTATATATTTCAACAAGCTTTGACTGTCTTCTTCAAGCACATGAGTTGTATCTTTAATCCAAGTCCTTCCATCAGAGATATTTGTATTTTTATTTATTGATTTCTTCAAATATTTACCCTTAATATTTCATTTTTTATTTGTTTGTCCCCAGAATTGTAATCAAACCCCCAGATCTTGACTTTGAAGTCTTCTTGAGTTTCAAATTTTCTTTACTACATTCAGTATTTATGTATTTAAAGAACTGAAGTTCTTGTCCAGGTCATTTCCCACATAATTGGCTAGTCTTCCTCTCTGGGCCAGATTTAACTTTGGCCCTATCGCAGGCAGCATGACTTTAATCAGGAGGAAGGTTGAGAAACAGTGCACTTCTCAACTGTCCTACAGTCCATTTGTCAACATGTGTTTATTGTAAGAAATGCTTTCATGAGATTACTTCTTCTTTATCCCTGCAGAGGCAGAATAATCAAGTTATATTTAAATTCCTTCTAGTTGATTGATTTTCTCTATATGAATTTCTTCAAGTCCTCACAACATGTATCAACAAAAGTCACTGCCACCAATCCAATGCCTACAGAAGTCCCCAGTCTGGGGTGTGGTGAAAGGAGAAACTTTATTCAGGTGAACAGTTTGCAAACAGGGGAATGCATCCTCAGATGGAAACCAAAAAATCCAACCCTCTTAGATAAAGAGGCCTGATGATATAGAGAAAGTGCCCCCACCTTGCCCCGTCCCTGATTAACACATTCTTATATAAATTTGCACAGTTTGATTGGTCCAAATAGTATTGTCCTGATCTGTCGGAATCGCATGGCCTGATTGGTCGTTATGGAGCCGCTTTGATTGGTTGTAAAGATGCAAATGAGGATATAGCTATGAAGCTCCAATTGGGCAGGGCAGGTTTCAGCTCATTGGTTGAAAGACAATACCAGGAGCTCCTTTATAAGGTTCAACTCAGATGACAGGAACATAGTGCAAGAGGCTGGCAGCTTAATCTGTGGCTTTTCCCTGAAATGCAGTGTGCATGAGAGGCTCCTGGCAGCAATGGCTGCTACACTCTGGTTATGGATTTGGGCCTAGTTAACGATAAGGAGTCCTTTTTGGCAGATATATTCCTTCTTGAGAGTCACACATGTTTAGTAAAATTCTATGTTAGGCTTCTCAATAAGGCTGAAGATTTTTGTTGTTTTGAGTCCTAATTTTTTTACTCTATTGAATCTCTCTCTCTCTCTCTCTCTCTCTCGCTCTCGCTCTCGCTCTCGCTCTGCCAAGTAGAAAAAAAAGTGTAAGTAATCCCAGGCAGAAGAAAGAATGTAACCAGAGACACAAGCATGAGGGAACTTCATTTATTTGTGGAAAAACTTATATGGGTATAAAAGGAGAGGTGGCAAAAGCTAAGGTTGGGAAGGCAAAGTAGAGTAGTGTGGGAAGAGTCCATTATAGTACCCTGAGGATTCTGACTTATCCTGCTGAATGGGTACCATTGAAGTTTATTTTAGCACCTGAGCAATATGTGATTTCTGTGTTGAGAAAGATAATTCTGAACTAGTAGTTTGGGAAGGTGAATTAAGAGTCAGGAGATAGCTACGATAGCCTAGAGAGAGCTGGGGAAAGTCAGTTTTGTCCCAGCTCAAGCAGCATCTTTGAAATACCAAAGGGGAAAGCTCCCATGATCCACATATGAGTGGCAAAAACTAAAATGCTAAGAGGAGGAAGAGGATGACATTGGAAAGAACTGGAAGTGGATTGAACACTTGGTAGCCTGACTAGTGCCTGATTATTCTTGAAGACACCATCCAAACCAGATCAGATGTGTCTGACCTACGTGAGTTGGAGCCCCCTTTGATCTCTTGTTACCACCCATTGCTACTCCCAGGCACTGTTTGACAAATCACGGTTACATCCAGGCCCCATGTAGATCAGCTGCAGCTGACTACAAATGCCTTCCTGATTTCTGTCTGTGCAGCCCCTACACAACACCAAGAAGTAATGGGGACACTGAGAAAGATGGACTTGACAGCCCTTTCATGACTACAACTTCTGTGGCTCACTTGACAACTAAACAGATGTGGGAGATAAATGAGAAGAAACAGCCAACGGTGACTCTGATGTGTCCATCTCACACAACTGCACGTTAGCAAAGATTTGAAATGAAAGGAAAGGCCTGGTGGGATGAGCTATTTTAAACTTTTTGAGTCTGAAGAGCCTGCAGGACATCAAGGTCCAGATCTCTGGCAGCGAGCTGGAACTGCTGCTGGTGTCTTCTTCACCTGGAACTCTTTATCCAGAGCCAAATGCCCATAGGTCATGTTGAACACTGTGTGACAGCCTCGCCAGACGCTTCCTGCCTAACATACTCACAGGGGTGTGTTGCACCCTCGGTTTTTCTCTTTTGACCTTTCTGACATTTTAACCCCTCAGCTTCAGGTTCCGACTCTTGGCACTCCTTGTTTTGTCAGCCACTTGGTACCCCCTTCTGCAATTTACAGACCATCAACTTAATTGTCAAATTTATCATCACCTGTCCCTAAAAATGATAATTCAATTATGCCTGCACTACTTATTTCACAGGAGCTGTTGTGAGAATTAACTGACATAAGTAGATAAAAATGGCCTTACCTGTGTTTTTCATACATAATTTTATGAATTTTTTGATATATGCTGGTGATGACCTTCCTAAAGTTTGTCAAGTTATAACGCCTTTGACATAATACTGAATTATTGTGTTTGTGTGCAATACTATGTAAATAAAGTGCTGTGACTATATATTTTATTTACATTCATTTCTACTTGGCCTCAATAATTCAAATATGGCTCTATGGGTCCATGAATTCATAATATCAAGACCAGCATGAATCCTTTAAAGTTTTGTGGAAAATCAACAAAGGCTGTGAGCAGAGGACCCGGATGAGAAAAATAGAACTGAAACTCACTGAGGAAAGGTCATTCTGAGAGGACAGAGTGTGCATACCATGCTCTGGCATCACCTCTTCCAGAAAACCTTCCCTGCTCATTACAAAGTGGATTGATTGTGTCTCTTCTACAAGCTCCTAGGGCATTTCGCTTTAGTACTCCTTACCTTTACTGTGACCACTTGTTGGCCACACAGATTCTGGCCTTCACCTACTTCTTGATTCCATTTCTATTCTGTCCCCACATATTGTATATATTCAATTTGTTATTTTAATAAGCAACCTATATGCTTTATGTAGTGTGATAAGCTAAAAGACTCTTAGAACTGGAAAAGAATTCGGGATTTTCAACTATTTGCGTCTTACATACAGCAATGTACAATATATAGCACCAATTATATGTGTGTATACATAATGTGTATTCATGTATACTATAATTGGAGGTCATTATACATTGCTATAACGGGTGCTATACATATGTAGTGTCTGTGTATATATACTCATATCACCCACTATAGTAATGTATAAAGACTTCCATTATTGGGGCCAGCCAAGTGGGCGTTGGTTAAGTGCTGGCTTGGGACACCCTGGTTTGGATCCCACATATGAGGGCCAGTGACACTGCCCTCTACAGCTAAGATGGTGAACAACAGCTCCACCTGGAGCTGGGCTGCTATGAGTCTTTGGGGCGGCATAGCTGCAGCGCCTGCTGCAGTGGGCTGCCATAGGCTACAGTGAGTGGCCGGCAGCTGGTGTGAGCTGCCAAGAGCTGCTTTGAGCAGCCGTCCAGAGGCCGGCAACCAATCTGCCTCGCCCAAGAAGAGTGCAATGACGATACCAACATGGGCCAGTGAAGCAATGTCCTCCACAACTAGACGGAAGAACAAAAGGACAGCAACTTGTCTGTTCCCCTTCCCTGGTTCCCCAATGCTGTTCCCCTCCCCAATTCCCCAATAAAATCTTTAAAATAAAAAAAAATGAGGCCGTTCTCTTTGGAGATGAAATCTTTAAAAAAAAAAAAAAAAGACCTCCATTATGGATGAAATTAAAGCACGTCTGCTTTGTCTTATACATAGCTATAAAAGTAACAACTAAAGATAAGCATTATATAGTGTACTGAGGCTCTTTAACAAACGGATCATGATTAATTGTGTGGGAAATCTTAATCACCTACCACAACCAAACCACAGCTTCTTTTTAGGAAAAACTGTGGCTACCCGCAGGAGATTATTTGCACATTGACTCCCTCCCCTGCCTCTACTGTCATCCTAACATTTCAAGGAAATTCACAGGTCCCTGTTAGACATTTTTTTTCTAAGGATTGCCTGGATAATTCCTATCAGCAAACATGTTTTTTCTCTCATCTTTCAAAAACTTTCTTGCTTGACTCCACTACCCTCTTTAATCACTGCCCTATTTCTATTCTTTTTAAAGTAAAAATCCTATACTCACTGTTTCCAATTCTCTCCTCTCTCTCTCTCTCTCTCTCTCTCTCTCTCTCTCTCTCTCTCTCTCATTCATTTCAGGTGTAGAAAACAATGTAATAGACATTTACACCCCTCACAAAGTGATAACCCCCCACCCCCAATCTACTACCCCTCTGACATTGTATATAGCTGTTACAGTTCCACTGACTATTCCTTATGCTGTACTTCACATCCTGTGACATATATATATATATATATATATATATATATATATATATATATATTATAGTTGACATTCATTATTATTTAGCTTCAGCTTCAGGTGTACAGTGCAGTGGTCAGGCACCTACACAGTCCATGCTGTGGTCTCCCTAATAAGATGGATCATATGACACCCTACAAAATCTTTACAACATTATTGATTATATCCCCCAAACTGTCTTTCGTATCCCCGTGGCAATCCTGTGGTACAATAGGTAACCATAAGACTTCCACTCTCACTTGAACCTACTACAATCAGGTATAAATGAACCCATCCCACCTCTTCTGAAGTGCTCACCTCACATCACCAATAATCTCCACTTTTTCAAAGCCACTCATCACTTCTCAGTCCTTTTCTTACTCACCTTATCAGCAGCATGTATCATAGTTGCTCACTTTCTCCTCCTGAGTCATTTGCAGGACACCATTCTCTCCTACTTTTCTGCCTACTTTTCCTCAGTGTTTTTTTTAATATCCTTCCTCATTGCTCTGACCTGTAAGTGTTACAGTTCCTTGGTCTTCCTGTTTTTCTTATCTATACTAATTCAAGTGTTGGTACTTGTTCAGTCTCATGGGTTTACATACCTTCTATATGCAGGCGACTCCCAAATTTATATCTCCAGCCTAGACCTCTCCCCCAGAACCTGTATATCCAACTGTCTGCTTGACATGATCATTTAGTCCAGTAATACACATTTCAATTTTGACAAGTCTAAATCTTATCTCTTGATAGCTGCCCTCCCCAAACACCATCCCAGCAGTCCTCCTCATCTCAGTTAATGACAATTCCATTCTACTAATTGCTCAAGTAAGCAAGATAGAAAGAAAGAAAGAAAGAAAGAAAGAAAGAAAGAAAGAAAGAAAGAAAGAAAGAAAGAAAGAAAGAAAGAAAGAAAGAAAGAAAAAGAAAGAAAGAAAGAAAGAAAGAAAGAGAAAAAATGTTGGTGTCATTTGACTTAAACGCATCTCTCTCACCTCTCTCTCCAACTGATCTGTTAGGAAATCCTGTCAGTTCCACCTTCAAAATAATTGGGCTACTTTGTGCCATGCCCACTGTCACCACCATGGTCCAGACCACCACCATATCTCTAATGGATGATTGCAATAGCCTTCTAGGTGTTCTAGGTGTTTTCCACACGTCTGCCCTTGCTTCCTACAGCCTTTTCTTGTTAAAATGTAAGTCAGATCATGTCAGTCCTCCACTGAAAACCATCCAGTGATTTCTCAGCACATTCAGAGTTAAAAGCTAGTTCTTTACAATAGCCACAAAGCCCTACATGATTTGGCTGCCAGTTACTTCCTTCTGAGAGCTGAGCTCCAGCTAGTCTATACCTCGTTTTTTCTACCACATCTACACTGGCTGCCTTGCTGTCCCTTGAAACACCAAACACGATTCTACTAAAGAGCAGACTTTACCTGCTCCTCCCTCTACTTGGGCTGCTCCTGCCTGCGTATCTGTATGGCAAGCTTCTCGCTGCCTTCCATCTTGATTCAGACTTCACCTTCCCTGATTTCTCTATTTAACAATTCAATCTTCCCCATGATCCCCCCTCATTGATTTATTTTTCCTGCCTAGCACTATCATTTTTTAACATGCAGTAATTATATTTATCATTTTGATTGTCTTTCTCAATACATGTTATGTAGTGAGGATTATTTTTCTGTTTTATTCACTATTGCATTCCTAGTGACTAGAACAGCATCTCACACAAGCTAGGGACATAAACAAAGACCTGTTGAACAATTAAAGCAATAGGACACACCACACACACACACACACACACACACACACACACGCAGCCTCACCCAGATCAGAAGGGCGAGGAAGCATACACACACCAGGGTGCCCAACCCAGAACCTACTCCTTCTGGCCAGGCAGCACACCAGGTACCATACAAGCCCACCCTGACTAAAACTGGCCTGCCAAATCCACCTGGCACACAGTCTACATAGAAGCCACTTTTTCAAGATTGGGAGAGGGCCAGCCGAGTGGTGCGGTGGTTAAGCACTGGCTTGGGAAGCCAGTGGCCTCGGTTAGGGTCCCACATATGAGGGCCAGTGACACTGCCCTCAAAAAAAAAAAAAAGGGGGACTTCCGGTAAAATGGTGCAATAGACAGACACTGTGCTAACTGCCTCCCAGGATCACACCAAAATTACAAGCAAATTATACAGCATTCAACCCTAGAGGTACCCGGAACACTGGAGGAACAGAACCACTAAACGAAGAACTTTAAGAGGAGGCCCGGTCGGGTCTGGTAGGACGGGCGGAGACAAGAGAGGGCAAACCCCGTGAGGGAGGTCCCAGCTGTGGGGAGGCTTCTCCGGTTGGGGAAGAGACCCTCTGGCCGCACACCAAGCTCACCAGCGCAGAGTTCCTTTGCCAGGAAGAGGAGTTCTAAGATAGCCAGCAGTAAATTAGTGAGGACTCTCTTTGCTCAGCTTGGTGAGGCTAAGAGCGGCTGGAGAATCAGTGGGGCCGGTGCCTGGGCTTGCTTGCCGGTGAGCACTTACCTGGCTACTGGTGGAGGGAGTGGCTGTGTGAGCCGGACCTGGGAACCCGCGGGGACGGACTGAACTGAGCACCTTTGGTGCAAAGGCTGGAGGTTATTGGACTGTTGTTCCCGTGGTGTGGAGCCTGCACGCGAGTGGTGTAGGGAGGGCACCATTTTGTCAGGCTTGGGCCCTCCCATGAAGGATCAGTTCTGAGACCTCATTGGTCTGATGGAATTGGCGCAGAAGTGCGTGTGTGCGTGTGTGCGCGCACATGCAGCCTTGGATCCCCACCCTCCACCTGGCTTATACTGCGTTGCCAGGGAAACGCTGGGTGGGTGGCCTCCAGCTCCAACAAGCTGTTCACTGAGACCTGGGAGTGCGCGAGCCGCCTCAGATCCCACCCTCCGCACGGCTTGTGCTGCATTGCCAGGGAAACGCCTGGTGGGCGTGCTCCGGCTCCAACAGGCTGCTCACTGAGACACAGGAGTGCGCAAGCCGCCTCGGGTCTCCGCTCTACGCACTGTGTTTGCAGAGTTGCCAGGCTGGTGATTGCTTGTCGGGCTGCTCGGCCTGATCTGCAAGCGGCTGATTGGGACAGGCTGAGACTGGGAGTTTTCCTGGGAGTGTTGGGCCGTGAGCTGTGTGCCTGCGTGATCCAGCCAGGACTCTCCTGGTGATCTATCTAATACATCAAAGCAATCCCAGAGCGACAGCCAGAATGCGGAAACAAAGAAACATGTCACAAGTAAAAGATCAGAAGAAACCTCTAGAAATGGAACTAAATGAAACAGGGATCCAACCTTTCAGAGACAGAATTTAGAAAACTGATGATAAGAATGTTTAAGGAACTTAGCGAGGACATAAAGAAGAATAGGGAAACCATAAAAAACAACCTGTTAGAACTAAAGAATACAATAACTGAAATGAAGAACACACTCGAAGGAATCACCAGTAGAGTAGATGAAGCAGAGGAGTGGATCAGCGATTTGGAAGCTAAAAATGGCAGAAATCACCCAGTTGGCACAACAAAAAGACCAAAGAATAAAAAACAATGAAAATAGTTTAAGAGCCCTATGGGACAAGGTGAAACGCAGCAACCATCGAATAATAGGAATACCAGAAGGAGAAGAGAAGAAGCAAGGGGTCAAGAATGTATTTGAAAAAATAATGACTGAAAACTTCCCTACCCTGGTGAAGGAAATCAACATACATGCCCAGGAAATGCAGAGGGTTCCAAACAAGCTGAACCCAAACAGGTCCACACCAAGACACATCATAGTTAAAATGGCAAAGGTTAAAGACAGAGACAGAATCCTAGAGGCTGCAAGAGAAAGACAGCAGGTTACATACAAAGGAACTCCTGTTAGACTAACAGCTGACTTGTCTACAGTATCTCTGCAAGCCAGAAGGGAGTGGCAGGAGATATTCAAAGTGACACAAAATAAAGGCCTACAACCAAGATTGCTCTACCCAGCACAGCTACCACTTAAAATTGAAGGAGAAATAAAGAGCTTCTCAGAAAAGAATAAGCTTAAGGAATTCATTACCACCAAGCCAGCATTGCAAGAAATGTTAAAAGGGCTTTTTTAAACAAAAGAAAGGGGTAAACAAGCTAACCCAGAGAGACCAGGAACACAAATAACAAAATGGCAATACATGTGCACCTATCAATAAGCATTTTAAAAGTGAATGGGCTAAATGCTCAATCAAAAGACAGAGAGTGGCTGAATGGATAAGAAAATAAGATACATGTATATGCTGTTTACAGATGGAATAAGATATTTCATGCAAATGGAAATGAGAAAAATAAAAGCTGGAGTACCAATACTTATTTTGGACAAAATAGACTTTAAAATGACTACAATAAAAGACAAAGAAGGGCACTATAACCCTAATAAACATCTATGTACCCAACATAGGAACTCCTAATTACATATAACAGATTTTGACAGACATAAAGACAGAGATCAATAGTACCAATATCATAGTACGGGACTTCAAACACCATTGTCACCAATTTACAGACCCTTTAGACACAAAATCAACACAGAAAGAGGGGCCTTAAATGATACTTTAGACCAGCTGGACTTTGTTGATATTTTTAGAGCATTTCACCCTGAAATAAACAGAATATACATTCTTCTCAAGTACACATGGGACATTTTCCAAGATAGACCATGTTAGGCCACAAAACAAGTCTCAGTAAATTTAAGAAGATTGAACTTATATCAAGCAGATATAAAGGAAAAACTGATGGTTGCTGATTCGGAGGGAGTGGGGAAGACGGAGAGGGGGAAGGTTTTGTACAGTGTAGGTGGGACTACAATGTTGCCACACATATGGGGGCAGTTCTGGGAATGTAATTGATAATGTTGTGAAGAGACTCTTATGTTGCAAGAAATAAGTCAGTCGGAGAAGGACAGGTACCATGTGATCTCACTTGTGTGTGGAGTCTGAAGAGCTGAGTGAACGATCAAAGTAAACAGACTCGTAGATGTAGAGGAAAAAGTGAGGGTTGCTAGTTGGGAGGGGGGTGGTGATGGGGGGGAAGGGGAAAGGATTAGACAGCATAAATAGACAACTACAATATTGCCACAGGGATATGAAACACAGTTCCGGGAATATAATAATGTTGTAAAAATTTTGTGGCATGTCAGATAGTCACATGTGTTGTTAGGGAGACCACTTCATGGATGGAGTAGAGGCTTGATCACTGCACTATACACCTGAAGCTGACATTGTATAGTATTGTATGCCAACTGCAACTGAATATGTGGATGGTCACGGGATGTGGAGTATACTGTGGAGGGGAGTTAGGGGAGTTGTGATAGATATGTATGATATGGGTGGGGAGTGGGGTGGCGAACTGGGGGAGGGGGGTTGTCACTTTGGGGGGTAAAGAGTATAACTATTGCATTGTGTTGTACACCTGAAACTAATTTAAAAAAAAGGAAAAAAAAAAACATTGGGAGAGATAGCTATTTCATCTAACTCATAGGAACAAACACAGAAAGTCAAACAAAAGGGGGAGACAGAAGAATATGCCCCAAATCAAGGAACAAGAGAAAACAAAAAACCTAGAAGAAAACTCTAATGAAACAGAGTTAAGTAATTTGCCTAATAAAGAATTCACAGGGGCCAGCCGAGTAGCACGTTGGTTAAGAGTTGGCTTAAGGGGCCGGCCAAGTGGTGCGGTGGTTAAGCCCTGGTTTGGGAAGCCAGCGGCCCCAGTTCGGGTCCCACATATGAGTGCCAGAGACACTGCCCTCAAAAAAAAAAAAAAAAAAAAAAAAACTACATTAAGGCCAGCCAAGTGGCTCAATTGGTTAAGAGCTTGCTCAAGAGTGCAAGCTGAGTTCTGGCCAACGGCGGTTCAATGCCAGCTTGAGCTGAGTTGCCGTTGAGCTGCCAACAGGTGGCAGGAAGGCTCAGCTAAAAAAAAAAAAGTTGGCTTGGGATGCCAGCTCCTAGCAGTAAGGCCTGGGTTCGGATTCCACATAAGGGCCAGTGATGCTGCGCCCTCTACAGCTAAGATGGTGAACAACAGCTCAACTTGGAGCTGGGCTGCCCACGGTTGCCGGCGACAGCATGGACTGCAGTGGGGCTGGCCGACAGCTGGTGTGCGCTTTGGTAAGCTGCCTTGAGCGGCCATCCAACGGCCGGTGAGAGACTGCTTCAGCCGGGAAGAGCGCAATGATCACAATACCAACGTGGGCCAGTGAAGCGACATCCTCTACAACTAGACTGAAGAACAAAAGGACAGCAACTTGTCTGTTCCCCTTCCTGATTACACAACGCTGTTCCCCTCCCTCAATTCCCAATAAAATCTTTAAAAAAAAAAAAAGAATTCACAGAAACAGTCATAAGGATGCTCAATAAACTTGAGAGTAGAGTAGAGGAACTCAGGGAGAACTTCAACAAAGAGTTAGAAAATATAATAAAGCACTAATCAGAGATTAAGAATAGGAAACTGAAATGAAGAACACAATAGAAGGACTTGACTACAGATTAGTTAATACAGAAGAATGGATTAGTGACCTGGAAGGCAGAATAGTGGAAATCACCCAATCAGAACAGCAAAATGAAAAATAATGTTTAAGAATGAGGACAGTATAACAGGCCTCTGGGACAACAGCAAGTACTCTAACATTCTTACTGTAGGGATTCCAGAAGGAGAAGACAGACTGAAAAGAACAGAAAGTGTATTTGAAAAAATAAGGCTGAAAACTTTCCTAATCTGGGGAAAGATACAGACATCCAGGTTCAGGAAGCATAAAGAATTCCCAACAAGAAGAACTGAAAGAGGCCCACACCAAGGCATATTTTAATTAAAATGGCAAAAGTTAAGAATAAAGAGACAGCAAGAAGGAAACAAATCACATACAAGGAAAAGCCCATAAGGCTAGCGGCTGATTTCTTAGCAGCAACTTCACAGGCCAGAAGGGAGTGGCAGGAAATACTTAAAGTGCTGAAGAAAGGAACCTACAACCTAGAGTACTATACTTGGCAAGGTTATCATTCAAAACTGTAGGAGAGATAAAGAGTTTCCAAGACACACAAAAACTAAAGGAGCTCACCACCATTAAACTGGCTTTACAAGAAATGTAAAGAAATCCAAAGAATGAAAACACTGATTCAAAGAGATATATGCTCCCCTATGTTCATTGCAGCAATAATAGCCAATATATGGAAGAAACCTAGGTGTTCATCATAGATGAATGGATAAAGAAGATGTAAATGAATGAATGAATGCATGAATAAATACATATAAATATTACTCAGTCATAAAAAAAGAATGAATTACTGCCATTTGTGACAACATGGATGGACCTACAGGGTATTATGCTAAGTGAAATAAGTCAGACAGAGAAAGAAAAAAGCACATGATTTCACTTACATGTGGAATTTCTTTAAAAATCAAAACAAATGAAAAAAACAAACAAAAACAAAAACAGACTCATAGAAACAAAGAATAAACATGGTTGCCAGAGGGGAGGGGGCATGGAGAGATGGGTGAAAAAGGTGAAGGGGAATATAGTCAACAATAGTGTGATAACTTTCCGTGGAGACAGATGGGTACTAGACTTAGTGAGGTGAGTACATCATAAGACGCAGAAATGTTAAATTACTATGTTGTACACCTGAAATTAATATAATATGATACAACAACCATACTTTAATAAAAAAATAAAAAATATCTGTTGAATAAGTGAAAGAGTAAATAACTTTTTAAAAAATTTTTCATGTTTATTCAAATCTTTCATCCATTAGCGAGTAGGCACACAAGAGTGGAATTATAAAAGTCATTACAAGATATTTGTACATATATTTATCAAACCAATGACTAGCCATACCACTGATTCCAGATTTATTAGCAGTCATATATATATATTTTAGCTGAGCCATCCTTCCTGTTGACAGCTCAGCAGCTGCTCAGCTTAGGTCGGGAATCCAACCGGTAATGCTGTTGCTCAGAGCTCACACTCTTGAGCGAGCTCTTAACCAACTGAACCACTCGGCCGGCCCTATTAGCAGTTATACTTAATAAGTAAAGTTAAATTACAACTAATTGCTTTATGTTTTGCCTAGAAAATTCTCAAAATTATAGCATTAGGATATTATGCTAAATCTTTGTGTGTGTGTGTGTGTGTATCCCAAACTGTAAAATGATATCTTATTTCCTTATTCATATAAGTTAAACATGATTAGAATGCTTAGCAGGCCAGAAAGCAATTTTGTTTGATGAAGCTGATCTTTCTCTTTGTTTTAGATTCACTTAATATGAAATGACTTTAAATCATTTAAATTTTAAACAGATTATTTTTGTAAAATATGTCTAAAACATAGTCATTTCATTGTTACAGTGGTTACTCATGGATTAGTTATCATCTACTTAAGGAAGCTTTAGATTTCCACTTTCGTACAAAATATTTAGTGTTCATAAAACTTATCAGAGAGCACGGGAAATCAGGGAGCATAACAGATCCCAATGACATAAACATTCCTGAAAAGCTTTGAAATATTCTGATAATTTTGAAAATAAATTTCCAAATCCAATTTAACAAAAAATTGATTTTCTAAAATGTACGCAACATAAATGGCATAGGAAATTCTTTAGAAATTTCATTCTAAACACTTGTTCAAGATTATGAGTCTTCTCTGCAGCAACGAATTTCTCATCATCTTCACATTGTTCAGGTGATGGGTATTAATTTGCCTTTTACTTTTTTTTTACATGTTCATTTTGAAATCTGGTTGTAATGCATTCAGTACAGAAAACAATCCAATTTTCATTAAGGCTCTTTGAGTCTTTGTACATCTGCAAAAATATTTTAAAAAAATGATTCAGAGCTCCAGCAACTGCAAAAGGATTTTTGTTAGAAACATAAAGAAGAAAACATCCAATGCTACTAATCATTTTCTTAATCTTTCCTATTTCACTGCTTGTGATTCCACACACTATAATACTAACATTGGCATTACTATGATGAAAGCTTTCTATACATAATAACATTGACTCATTAGGCATCAAGAGCTGAGAAACATTTTTAGAGGCCATTGTCTGCAAGAAGTGCCTTCTTATGGCCTCTGGGACTGCCAGGCATTAGCAAAATTTAACAAAAGAAAAAGGTAATAGGTCTTTGCAAGGACCTGAAGGGTCTAAATGATTCTGCAAATGAGAAACAAGAGCAAGGGTCTAGTGAAAAGCAATTTACAGGTTGATACATAGAGTATAATACCATTTGCATGAAAAATTCAAATACACAAAATTATTCCTTCTATGTTGTACACATAAAATGGTAACGATAATTGTCAAGTGCGTGGGGAGTATTTTCTAGAAGGGTACTGAATTTCACTTTGTATTCTTTGATTATATGACCTTGAGATTACATATGAGCATTCAGGGAACCAGATTTAGAGAAAGACTTTTCACGTGATTATAGAAGAAAAGGCAAAATGGGTCAAAAATTCAGCTTAAATTTTTTTTTTGTTGTTTTTTTTGTTTTTTTTAAGATTTTATTGGGGAATTGGGGAAGGGGACCGGCCAAGTTGTTGTTCTTCAACCTCCATTGTGGAGGGCACCAGTCGCCATCTGGCTTCCCGCCGGCAGGTCCTGGCCTCTAAGCTCAAGGTGCTGTGTTCAATCTTAGTTGCGGGTGGGCGTAGTCACCATCCCATGTGGGAGTCGAAACAGCAGCCTTGTTGTTAAGAGCGCACGCCCTATCCACTAAGCCCGGTGGCAGATCAGCTCAAGGTGCCGAGTTCAGTCTTAGTTGCGGGTGGGCATAACCCACCTTCGAACAGGCAATCTTGTTTAAAACAAAGTTTTGAAAGTGGTTCTAAGAAATTAGTTTGAAAAGCTAGTGGAGTGGAAATGTGCTTTACAGAGCACTTTGAATGAGTCATGTAAATTATCTCTTTTAACTCTTACCCCAAGATTGGAGCAGATGGGTAAACTAAGACTCAGAAAGGTGTCTGACTTTCAAATATCATATAAATATTAAGAAAGTATGAATTTGGAGTTCTTACTCCAAAATCCATCCTCTTTCCACCGGATAATATTGCCTCCAGTAAGTTCATCAGTTTTCCTCTGTGACCACCTACTAAAACATCTTTTACTTTTAAGTCTTTTGACATTATTATTTTATTACAAGCAAATAATTCTATTACTGTTTGATTTTTAGATCAAAAACATATTTAACAAATGTTCTACATATTATGGAATGGTTGCAGCATAAGAAAAGATTGAAGAAGAAACAAAAACTGTATGTACCTATACCATTTAAACATAATCACTGTTAATATTCTGATAAAAACCCCTTCATCTCATCAAGATCGCATGTTTTTTTTTAAAGATTTTATTGGGGAATTGGCGGAGGGGAACAGCGTTGGGGAATTGGGGAAGGGGAACAGACAAGTTGCTGTCTTTTTGTTCTTCAGTTTAGTTGCGGAGGATGTTGCTTCACTGTTGGTATCGTCATTGCGTTCCTCCCGGATGAGGCAGATCGGTCGCTGGCCTCTGGATGTCGCTCACCGTGTCTATTGGCAGCTCACACTTGGCTGCCAGCCACTCACGCTAGCTGCGGGCCACTCACTGTAGCCTATGGCAGCCCACTGCAGCAAGGGCTGCAGCCCACACCATCACCGGGGCTCGCACAGCCCAGCTCCAGGTGGAGCTGTTGTTAGCTGTAGAGGGCAGTGTCACTGGCCCTCATATGTGGGATCCGAACCGGGGCCGCTGGCATCCCAAAACCAGTGCTTAACCAATGCGCCACTCGGCCGGCCCCAAGATCGCATTTTAATACTGTTCTGTAATCAGCTTTTAAGATTCATTCAACAACTATTAATTGAATGCTGAAATATGTTACATAACAATATGTCATGAGCATTTTTCCATCATTAAATATCTTCTATGGTCATAGTTATGACATTGCAAAATTTTAAGATAGATCTCTATCTAGCTTTTTGTTTACTTAACGGGAGATACAAGCTGATTTTTTTATATTTACTGTGAAACTCCAAAGAAATCCACAGTAACTATTTTATTAATAGAGTCTGAGTTTTCAGCAGAACCACCTGTCATAATATTTTGTAATTTGTTTTATCTGCCTTGAAGCCATTTCCTAGGGACTCGTGTATGCCAGGGGTTGGCAAACTATGGCGTGTGGGCCAAATCTGAGCCACTGTCAGTTTTGCTGTAGAATTTATAGAACCACAGCCATACTCATTTGGTTACTTATCTTTGGCTGTTTTTGTGCTATAACAGCAGAGGTGCTGGCCCACAGCAATAGTATGACCCCAAAGGCCTAAAATATTTAATATTGGGCCTTTACAGAAAAAGGTTGCTGACCCTTGGTACATACTACAATGTTGATTTCTGCTCTGAAGCTTCTCTGGCCCATGTGCTTACAAATCACCATATTTTGGTACTAGACAGGTAATTCCAAACAGAATTTCCAGGTCTAGAACATAATGTCAGATGCCCGAATCAGAATCTGTCAATACAGCTTCCCCAAGATCCATAAAATCAACAAAAGGCGCAAATAAAATCATACATTACCCAGTCTTCAGCATTAGTAGGAGACAGGGAACAACTCAATCTTCAAACCACCTGTAGGTAGAGAAATAAACACCAAATTCCAGCAGAACTCATGCTCCTACAACCTGTGGGTGCTAAGAGTAGGGTAAGTGTGGCTTAAACAGCTCCATATAAAATAAAAGAGGGGAGCAAAGGGCATAAACAAAGCATAGATAAAAATCACCTTAGCAAGAAAATGTCCAACACTGTGTGTCAAAACTCAGATCTGGGCCAGCAGAATGGCTCAGTTGGTTAAGAGCTCGCTCAAGAGTGCAAGCTCTGAGCGACAGGGTAGCTGGTTCAAATCACGGCTGAGCTGAGCTGCCAACAGGTGGCAGGATGGCTCAGCTCAAAAAAAAAACACAAAAACCCAGGTCTGTGAGGTGATCGTTCATAGTACTAGATATGTAGAAGAGACTTGAAGGTGAGTGGAATTTGAAGCAACAACCCCAAAAACAGCATTTCTGAGAGAGTCAGATGAATAGGGAAGGGGTGATCCACCTCAGAGACAAAACAATTAAAGGAAAGAAGAAAATTAAGAAACCTAAAAAATAAGACTCACCAACATTTACCCTCCGACACATTCATGAACTCATTTATTTTTTTAAAACTGTACTTGGTTGAATTGGGCATTTATATAGTCCAGAAAGTGCCTAGAAATGGGGGAAAAAAAATTAAACCAACTGTATACAAAGCAACTATAAGAACACAAATACAACTAAAAATGAATCATACTTTTAGCTGATGAAAAATTTTCCCCTAAACCAACCACAAAATACTACACTATAACACAAAACTCTACACTGAATTATATATCTCAAACAAGAATGTAAAAATCGTTCCTTTTTCAAAATCACTACTTAGAATCATAAATTTAAAGACTAAGATTAGATATAGACCAAATAAAATAAAATTAAAAACCCAGTAAGAAATGCAACAAGAGTTGATCAAACTCAGGAAAGTAATTTAAGAATAAGATGTAAGTGTCTAAAAAATGAAGGATAAGCTACAAGACACCCAAGGAAGAAGGAATTCATGTAAAACCTACTAAGAAAAATTGAAGAAAGTGAGTAAAACAACAAGAAAATGAAACTGATATAAAGGGAGATCAAAAAAATGTGATAGCGGGCCGGCCGAGTGGCGCATTGGTTAAGCGCTGGTTTTGGGATGCCAGCGGCCCCGGTTCGGATCCCACATGAGGGCCAGTGACACTGCCCTCTACAGCTAACAACAGCTCCACCTGGAGCTGGGCTGTGCGAGCCCCGGTGATGGTGTGGGCTGCAGCCCCTGCTGCAGTGGGCTGCCATAAGCTACAGTGAGTGGCCCGCAGCCAGTGTGAGCGGCTGGCAGCCAAGCGTGAGCTGCCAATAGCTGCGATGAGCGACATCCAGAGGCCAGCGACCGATCTGCCTCATCCGGGAAGAGCGCAATGATGATACCAACAGTGAAGCAACATCCTCCGCAACTAAAAACTGAAGAACAAGAAGACGGCAACTTGTCTGTTCCCCTTCCCCGATTCCCCAACGCTGCTCCCCTCCACCAATTCCCCAATAAAATCTTTAAAAAAAAAAAAAAAAAATGTGATAGGAATGGAAACAAAAATTAAATATACACATAATTGTAATCCCTGAAGAAGAGAAATGAAACAGTGGAATAAAACTAGTGTTTTAAAAAAAAACTTTACTTCTGTGATCTGTGGGACAATATTAAGTTATCAATATATGTATAATTTGGATTTCAGGAAAGTGGGGGCAGAAAAATATTTGAAGAAGTAATAGGACTTCTGGTAAGATGGCAGAATAGACAGACACTGTGCCAACTGCCTCCCAGAATCACACCAAAAATTACAAATAATTTATACAACGTTCAACTCCGTAAGTTCCCAGAACACTAAATGAACAGAACCTGTAAACAAAGGACCAAAAGAGGCCACGTCAAGTCTGGTAGGAGGGGCACAGACGAGAGAGGGCAAACCCCTTGAGGGACACCTCAGCCATGGGGAGGCTTCTCTGGTTGGGGTGAGACCCTCCAGCCCCAAACCAAGCTCACCAGCCCAGAGTTAGTTTGCCGGGAAGAAGAGTTCCATGATAGCTGGCAGTAGAAATTAGTGAGGACTCTCTTTGCTCAGCTCCGTGAGGCTAAGAACAGCCAGAGAGCCAGTAGGGCCAGCGCACAGACTTGCTCACCAGTGAGCACTCACCCAGTTCCTGGTGGAGGGAGTAGCTGTGTGAGCCGGGCCCCAGAGCCTGCAGGGACAGACTGAACTGAGCACGTTTGGCATGGGAGCTGGAGATTTTGGGACTGTTGTTCCCCTGGTGTGGAACTTGCACGCGAGTGGTATACAGAAGGGCACCATTTTGTCAGGGTTGGGACCTCCCACAGGGGGTCAGGTCTGGGACCGCATTGGTCTGGTGGAATTGGTGCAGAAGTGCATGTGTGTGTGTGTGTGTGTGTGTGTGTGTGCACGCATGCAGCCTTGCATCCCCACTCTCCGCCCTGCTTGTGCTGTGTTGCCAGAGAAACGCCGGGCGGGTGCCCTCCAGCTCCAACCGGCTGCTCAGTGAGACACAGGAGTGTGCGAGCCGCCTTGGGTCTCCTCTCTCTGTACTGCAAGTGCAGAGTTTCCAGGCTGGTGATTGGTTGTTGGGCTGCTCAGCCTGATCTACAAGCAGCTAATTGGGCCAGGCTGAGACTGGGAGTTAACTTGGGAGTGTTGGGCCATGAGCTGTGCGATTGCATGATCCAGCGGGGGCTTTCCTAGTGATCTATCTAATACATCAAAGCAATCCCAGAGCGACAGCCAAAATGAGGAAACAAAGAAACATGTCACAAGTAAAAGATCAGAAGAAATCTCTAGAAATGGAACTAAATGAAACGGAGGGATCCAACCTTTCAGAGACAGAGTTTAGAACACTGATGATAAGAATGTTTAACAAACTTAGTGAGGACATAAGGAAGGATAGAGAAATCATAAAAAACAACCAGTTAGAACTAAAGAATACAATAACTGAAATGAAGAACACACTTGAAGGAATCATCAGTAGAGTAGATGAAGCAGAGGAGCGGATCAGCGATTTGGAAGACAAAACAGCAGAAATCACCCAGTTGGAACAACAAAAAGACAAAAGAATAAAAAACATGAAAATAGTTTAAGAGCCCTATGGGACAAGGTGAAATGCAGCAACCATCGAATCATAGGATACCAGAAGGAGAAGAGAAGAAGCAAGGGATCAAGAATGTATTTGAAAAAATAATGACTGAAAACTTCCCTACCCTGGTGAAGGAAATCAACATACATGCCCAGGAAGTGCAGAGAGTTCCAAACAAGCTGAACCCAAACAGGTCCACACCAAGACACATCATAGTTAAAATGGCAAAGGTTGAAGACAGAGACAGAATCCTAGAGGCTGCAAGAGAAAGACAGCAGGTTACATACAAAGGAACTTCTGTTAGACTAACCGCTGACTTGTCTACAGTATCTCTGCAGGCCAGAAGGGAGTGGCAGGAGATATTCAAAGTGATACAAAATAAAGGCCTACAACCAAGATTGTTCTACCCAGCACGGCTATCACTTAAAATTGAAGGAGAAATAAAGAGCTTCTCAGAAAAGAATAAGCTTAAGGAATTCATTACCACCAAGCCAACACTGCAAGAAATGTTAGAAGGGCTTTTTTAAACAGAAGAAAGGGGTTAACAAGCTAACCTAGGAAGACCAGGAATACAAACAACAAAATGGCAATACATATGTATCTATCAATAATCATTTTAAATGTGAATGGGCTAAATGCTCCAATCAAAAGACAGAGAGTGGCTGAGTGGATAAGAAAATAGAAAAAGAGAACGCATGTATATGCTGTTTACAGATGGATTAAGATATTTCATGCAAATAGAAATGAGAAAAAAAGCTGGAGTAGTAGTACTTACTTTGGATAAAATAGACTTTAAAATGAAGACTATAATAAAAGACAAAGAAGGGCACTATAACCCTAATAAACATCTATGCACCAACATAGGAACTCCTAATTACATATAACAGATTTTGACAGACATAAAGACAGAGATCAACAATAACACTGTCATATTAGGGGACTTCAACACCCCATTGTCACCAATGGACAGATCCTCTAGACAGAAAATCAACATGGAAAGAGTGACTTTAAGGGACACTTTAGACCAGCTGGATTTCATCGATATTTTTAGAGCATTTCACCCCAACACAACAGAATATACATTCTTCTCAAGTGCACTGGGACATTTTCCAAGAAAGACCACATGTTAGGCCACAAAATAAGTCTCAGTAAATTTAAGATTGAAATCATATCAAGCAGATATAAAGGAAAAACTGATGTTGCTGGCTGGAAGGGGGTGGGGATGAGGGAGAGGGAGAAGGTTATGGACAGCGTAGGTGGGTGACTACAATGTTGCCACAGGGATATGGGGCGGGCAGTTCTGGGAATGTAATTGATAATGTTGTGAATGCTTTGTGGGGTGTCAGATGGTCACATGTCTTGTTAGGGAGACCGCTTCAGGGATGGGGTAGAGGCTTGATTACTGCGCTGTATACCTGAAGCTGACGTTGTATAATATTGAATATTAACTGTGATTGAATGTATACATATAGTCAAGGGATAAGGAGTACAGTGTGCGAGTGGGGTCAGGGGAATTGTAGTAGATATTATGATATGGGGGTGTGTGGGGTGGTGGATTGGGGGAGAGGGGTTGGCACTTTGAGGGGTAAAAAGTATAACTATTGCACTGTTGTAAAAAAATCATTTAAAAAATTAAAAAATTTTAAAAAAAATAAAGTGACCCTTGTGCGAATCAAAAAAAAATTAATAGCCAAAATGTTTTCTAATTTGATAAAACCATAAACATTTCTATCTACAAAGCTCAATGAAGCTTAATCAGAATTAAAACAAAAGAAAACAACACCAAGTCTTGTCATGACAAAAATTGGTGAAAATAGTGATAAACTTTTTTAAAGTATTTGGAAAACAAAACATCAGCAGTAGACCAAAGGTAAGAATGACTGAAGACTATTATCAGAAACAATGGAGGCAGGAGACAATGGAATGACATCTTTATTTTGCTAAAAGGAAAACTCTCAACCTAGAGTTCTAGATCCAGCAAAAATATTTTTTTGAAACAAAAGGCAAAATAAATAATACTTTTCAGACAAAGAAACGCTAAGAGAATTTTCTTTTTCCAACCAGACTTGTACTAAACAAGCATTTATGGAAGTTCATTATGCTTAAGGAAAATTGTTCCAGAAAAACATACTCTACCAAAGGAGAACAATGAGGAAAAGGAAGTGATGGGGTGCAGGAAGGGAGCGGAAGGAAAGAAAAAGAAGGAGGAGGAAGAGGAGGAGAGGGAGAAGCATGAGCAAGACCAAACAAGCAGGAGGAGAAGTAGAACAAACAGAAGCAGGAGTCTCCTGTTTTTGTAAGTAAATGGGCCCCATGCATATGTTTGGATTTTCTACAGCTGTTTTCACACTCCAATCACAAAGTTGAGTGGTTATCACAAAGACCAGTTCACTGCCGGGCCCTTTACCAAAAATGTTTGCTGACTCCTACGCTACATATTACAATAAAATGCCAGTGATTATCAGACTGGATATAAAAGCAAAATCTAACTATGTATATCTCTAAGAAACATGTTTAAAATACGGAGGCATAAGTAAAAGGATGAAGATGACACACCATGCAAGCACTAATTGTAAGGTATTTACAGTGGCTGTATTAAATCAAAGTAAATTTTGGGATAGGTAAAATTAACAGGAATGAAGAGGGGTATTTCCTAAAGAGGCTGGCGACTGATCTGTCTCATCCCGGAAGAGCGAAATGACGATACCAACATGGGCCAGTGAAGCAACGTCCTCCGCAATTAGACTGAAGAACAAAAGGACAGTAACTTGTCTGTTCCCCTCTCCCAATTCCCCAATAAAATCTTTTAAAAAAAAGGATCAATTCAATTATAAGAGATAATAATTTCAGCTGTGGCTGTATGGAAAAAGAATATCGAAACACACAAAGCCCAAACTCTCAGAACAAAGAAAACAAGAAAAATCCATAACTATACCTGGAGATTTCAACCCTCCTTTCTCAACTGAAGGTACACAGAAAATATGTAAGAAGTTAGAAAATTGAACACTATCAGCCAACTTGACCTAACTGACATCATAGAACAGTCCTCTCAGGAACAGCAGAAAATACGTTCTTTGAAGCACACATGGTTCACCAGAATAGACCATCTGCTGGGTCATAAAATAAGGTCTCAATAAATTGAAAGACGAACGAAATCATATAGAATATGTTCTTCGACAAAAATGGAATTAAGTTAGAAATCAATGGAAGAAAGCTATCAGAAACTCCAAATATTTGAAAATTAAATAACACATTTCTATGGGCCGGCCGAGTGGCGCATTGGTTAAGCGCTGGTTTTGGGATGCCAGCGGCCCCGGTTCGGATCCCACATGAGGGCCAGTGACACTGCCCTCTACAGCTAACAACAGCTCCACCTGGAGCTGGGCTGTGCGAGCCCCAGTAATGGTGTGGGCTGCAGCCCCTGCTGCAGTGGGCTGCCATAGGCTACAGTGAGTGGCCCGCAGCCAGCGTGAGCGGCTGGCAGCCAAGCGTGAGCTGCCAATAGCCGCGATGAGCGACATCCAGAGGCCAGCGACCAATCTGCCTCATCCGGGAAGAGCGCAATGACGATATCAACAGTGAAGCAACATCCTCCGCAACTAAACTGAAGAACAAGAAGACGGCAACTTGTCTGTTCCCCTTCCCCGATTCCCCAACGCTGTTCCCCTCCACCAATTCCCCAATAAAATCTTTAAAAAAAAAAAAAAATAACACATTTCTAGATAAGCCATGGATCAAAGAAGAAACCACAGGGATATGAACTCAAAACATATTTTACTGGACCAGCCAAGTGGTGCGTTGGTTATGATCTGGCTTGGGATACCAGCAGCCCCGGTTCGGATCCCACATATGAGGGCCAGTGACACTGCCTTCTACAGCTAAGATGGTGAACAACAGCTCCACCTGGAGCTGGGCTGCACGAGTCCTGGTGACGGTGTACACTGCAGCCCCTGCTGCAGTTGGCTGCCATAGGCTACAGTGAGTGGCCAGCAGCCAGCGTGAGCGGCTGCCAGCCAGTGTGAGCTGCCTAGGGCCGTGGCAAGCGGCCATCCAGAGGCCAGCGACCGATCTGCCTCATCCGGAAAGAGCACAATGATAATATCAACATGGGCCAGTAAAGCAACGTGCTCCACAACTAGACTGAAGAACATAAGGACAGCAACTTGTCTGTTCCCCTTACCCAATTCCCCAATGCTGTTCCCCTCCCCCAATTCCCCAATAAAAATCTTTAAAGAAAACATATTTTACTGAATGAAAATGAAAACAGATTATATCAACATGTATGGATTGCAGCTAATGTAATATTTAGAGAGGAATTTATACCTTTAAGTGCTCATAATAGGAAAGAAGGTTTAAAATCATTGACCCAAGACCAGAAAAGGACAGCAAATTAAATCCAGAATGAATTCAAAAAGGAAATCTTTTAGATAATAGCAGAAATCAATGACATAGAAAAAGACAAACAGAGAAAACAAATGAAACCAAAATTGTTTTTGTAAGATCAACAAAATTGATCAATCCTTAGCTAGATGGATGGAGGAAAAAAGAGAAAATACAAATTATCAATATCAGGAAACTACTAAAAGTTCAAACATAGGAGACTGGTTGAATAAACTATGGTATATTTACATGATGGAATACTATTAATCAAGGAGGTGAAAGACCTGTACACTGAAAATTCTAAGACATGGATGAAACAGATTGAAAAAGACATGAATAAGTGGAAAGATATTCTGTGTTCTTGGACGAATTGGAAGAATTGAAAATGTCCACACAACCCAAAGTTATCTACAGATACAATGTAATCCTGATCAAAATTCCAATGACATTTTTTGCAGAAATAGGAAAAAGATCCTAACATTTGCATGGAACCACAAAAGACAGTGAATAGCCAAAAAACACAAATAAAACAAAGTCTTGAGAAAGAAGAACAAAGCTGGAGGCATCACATACCGGATTTCAAGCTATATTACAAATCTGTAGTAATCAAAACAGTACGGTACTGGCATAAAAACAGGTACAGAGATTGTTGGAACCAAGTAAAGAGTCCAGAAATAAACCCCCACATATACGGTCAACTAATTTTTGACAAGGGTGCTAAGAACACATTGTGGGGAAAGGGCAGTCTCTTCAATTAACAGTGCTGTGAAAACTGGATATCTGCATGTAAAAATATGAAACTGGACCCCTACCTTTTACCACTCACAATAATTAACTTGAAATGGATCAAAGATTTAAATGTAAGATCTGAAACCATAAAACTCCTTGAAGAAAACACAAGGGGAAAGATCCTTGACATGGGTCTAGGCAATGATTTCTTTGATAAGTCACCAAAAACACAGGCAAAAAAATAAACAAGTGGGACATTAAACTAAAGAGCTTCTGTACAGCGAAGGAAATAATAATTAAATTGAAAAGGCTACCTACAGAATGGAAGACAATATTTGCAAACTATATAACAAGGGACTAATATCCAAAATATAGAAAGAACTCACAACTCAATAGCAAAAAAAGCAATTAATTCAATTTAAAAATGAGCAAAGGACCTGAATAAACTTTTGTCCAAAGACGATATACCAATGGTCAACAGGTACATGAAAAGGTGCTCAGCATCACTAATTATCAGGGAAATGCATATCAAAATATCAATGAGATATTACCTCATACCTGTTAGGATGGCATTTATCAAAAAGACAGGAGATAGGGGCCAGCTGAGTGGCTCAGTTGGTTAAGGGTGTGAGCTTCCGAGCAACAGGGTCACCAGTTCGATTCCCACATGGGCCAGTGAGCTGAGCCTGAGCTGAGCTGCCACTGAGCTGCCAATAGGTGGCGGGATGGCTCAGCTGGTGAGAGCCCGTGCTCCTAACAGCAAGGCTGCCGGTTCAACTCCTGCATGGGATGGTGGGCTATACCCACCTGCAACTAAGATTGAACATGGCACCTTGAGCGGCTACAAGCTGCCAAAGGGCAGCCAGATGGCAACTGGACTTGGAGCTGAGCTGGCTGCACCCTCCACAACTAAGACTGAAGGACAACAACTTGGTTGTTCCCCTTCCCCAATTTCCCAGTAAAATCTTAAAAAAAAAAAAAAAAAGATACAAGATAACAAATGTTGGTGAGGATATGGAGGAAAAGGACCTTATACAATTATTGGTTGAAATGTAGACTGGTACAGCCATTACGGAAAATAGTGTGCCGGTTCCTCAAGAAATTTAAAATTGAACTACCACATGATCTAGCAATCCCACTTCTGGGTTTGTATCCAGAGGAATTGAAATCAGTTATCTTGAAGAGATATCTGCACCCCTATGTTCACTGCAGTATTATTCTTAGTAGCCAAGATATGAAAACATCCTAAGTGTCTGCCAACAAATGAATAAAGAAAACACGGTACATATACGAGTATGCTGCGCAATACTATCTAGCCATGAAAAAGAAGGAAATTCTGCCATTTGAAACAACATGGATGGACCTTGAGGACATTATGCTAAGTGAAATAAATCAGAGAAAGACAAATACCATATAACTCACTTATCTGTGGAATCTAAAAAACAAAGAAAGAAACAATTCATATGCAGAGAGAGCGGGTTGATAGTTGCCAGAGGTAGGGGTTGGGGGAGGGGTGATATAGGTGAAGGGGGCCAAAAGGTATGAACTTCCTGTTATAACTTGGGGATCTAACGTACAGCATGGTGACTATAGTTAACAATATTGTATTGTATATTTGAAAGTTGCTAAGTCTTAAAAGTTCTCATCACAAGGCAAAAAAAATTGTAATATGTGAGGTGATAGATGTTAACTTATTTTGCAGTATTTACATATATCATATCATTGTTATACACCTAAAACTAATACAATGTTATATGTCAATTATATCTCAATAAAAATTAGATTAAAAGAAGGCAAAATGGCAGGGTAAGAATGTAAAAATGTTGATAATTGTTGAAGTTGATAATTGTTTAATTAATTCAGGTTGAGGCTGAGCATACTATTATGTCTATTTTTGTGTATCTTTACATTTTTTCACAAAAAAAAATTAGAGAAAAAAATTATTTAACTGTCTCTAACCTGGATTGGTGTAAGTTACTAACTGGAACTATACTAAAAGTCAGTTCAGTACTAGGAAAAAAACCTCACAGTGTAATTGCATTAACACATAATGTTTATGAGTACTAAAAAAATTCACTATAATGAGAAATGGTTGTACAGTTTTTATTTCTTGAGATGAGGTTATCTATTTTCAACTGAATTGGTGGCTAAGTTTTAAATCATAAGCTGATAAAGTTGGGTGATGGATACATTTCCCTGAATACAGAGAGAATCTATTTACATATTTTCATAGGGAAACGACCTCAGTAGATAGCAAAGCTTGCTCCACATCCGTGGGGAAGCACACAGCCTTGTGTGCATCTGGCAGAACCCCCAGTACGAGAAGAGCAGGTGCTGTTTCCGACGACACCTACTTGTGCGTGTCCCAAAACTATAGTTAGAAAATGGCTCCGATTTAGTTGCTTTTCCCAGAACTCGAAGATCATCTTCCTGTTTATCTTGGTGGTATGCCTATATTTGTGAATTTTCTGTTCTCTGTAATGTATTAAGACAAAATTGTCACAGTTGGGGAAACAAACAGTTACTAGTTAACAATCAGATATTTGATTTCCTGAGCCGAAAGGATACTCTCATGCATTTTAAACATTTTTAAAGGAGAAATAGGGCTAGTCCCTTGAAGGTAAATTCTGTTTGCTCTTGAGTAAAGAGTCAACAGTCATTTCTAAATTCATTTCCTGATTTAACTCTGTCCTTTGCATTCAGCCTCAGCTTTGCCTCTTGCAGTAAATTTCCTGTCAGTTTGTGGTGGTTACTGCTTTATGGCTTAAGGACACATTGCCAGAAAAGCAAAGGGGAGTCAAAAAGGTGCTCAATTAACTTTAGTCTCAGTTGGTGTGATATGGAGATAATACTTTTACTTTAATTTATCCATCAGTTTCTAGAACAATTGATCTTGATTATGTTGGGGCAGAAAAAGAATTATAATAATTCCAGGCTTTGGGAGATACAAGCCACTGTTCTCCCCAGAGTTTTAGGTAACACACCTAGTGCTACTAATTGTATAACTTAAGAAATGGGAGGAACACTCATTGTCTGACTCCTTTCACTTTCTGTAGATGGGCATAATAATAGTACCCACCTCATAGTCCTGTTATGAGGATTCAATGAGTTAATATTTGTAAAATGCTCAGGACAGAGATTGGAACATAATAATAGTAAGCTCCACATAAGTGTTTATAAATCTCTGAGTGACAGTAAGAATCTTTTTATAACATTTGAGTTAAGTGATGTCGGCTACAATGCTGGTGGAGTTCCAGACTCTTTTTGGGGACCATGTCATTGGTTATTGCATTGCTGGCAGATGGTTTGATGAAACCGCACTAATCTGGAATTAGTTCACAGATTATTAAGTCTGAATAAATGAAAATTCTGAAATCATGGGTCTTTGGAAATATTTGAAATAATAGTTTATTTTTGGACTGTTCTATTCGTGAAAACTATGTTACATTTGACTGATTATTTTCAAGATACACATGTTTAGCTTTTGATTTTGCACTTAATTGGAACAAAATAAAAGCTAATAAAGGTTTTGGTATAAACATTTATTCTTATAAGTAGATATTAATGAAAACATCTGAAAAAAGCATATAGAAATATAAATACATTTATTGCATGACATTACCCTAAATAAGAATTTCTAAAGAAATTGTTGGACTATCTTTAATACCTACAAATAATTAAACTTAAAAGAATCAGGTGTTTGTGGAATGAGTGTTCCCTAATAAAGTTCCTGCCCTTGAGAACAGTTAAGGATCATTTATAATTATTACAGCAAAAGGAGTATTAGATTTTACTTATATTGAAATTATACTTCACATAATTTATCTATATCAAAGATGTTTTAAGAATTTATTCTCTTAAGCCACTTCTAAGAATTTCTAGGGCCGGCTGAGTGGCACATTGGTTAAGAGCTGGTTTTGGGATGCCAGCGACCCCGGTTCGGATCCCATGTATGAGGGCCAGTGACACTGCCCTCTACAGCTAAGATGGTGAACAACAGCTCCACATGGAGCTGGGCTGTGTGAGCCCTGGCAACAGTGTAGGCTGCAGCCCCTGCTGCAGTGGGCTGCCATAGGCTACAGTGAGTGGCCGGCAGCCAGTGTGAGCTGCCAATAGCCGTGGTGAGCGACATTCAGAGGCCGGCGACCAATCTGCCTCATCCGGGAAGAACGCAATGACGGAACCAACATGAGCCAGTGAAGCAACGTCCTCCGCAACTAGACTGAAGAACAAAAAGACAGCGACTTGCCTGTTCCCCTTCCCTGACTCCCCAAACGCTGTTCCCCTCCCCCAATTACCCAATAAAATCTTAAAAAAAAAAAAAAAGAATTTCTAGATTAATTTCCATGGAATCTTGATTGGTGCAAGGGCAGAGCTAGCAATTCCTTTTTTGTTGTTCCCATCATGTCCTCTCCATCCCTCTCTTAGGGCATCTACTCAGAATTCTAGGCTGTCATTGTTCGTTTACATGTCTGCCCCTGCACCGGACTGCACGCCTCCCGAGTGCATGTAGTGTGACTACTTCTTTTTTGTGCCAATGACAGTCATTTGGCACATCGCATGCTCCAATAACATTTGCTGAACAGCCTAATAGTAATATCTGAAACAATGACACTTTGCTGTATTAAATGAAGCTCTGGGTAAGCTGGCTACATACCTGACATAGTTCTAGGTCTTGATTCTTTACAGAAAATTGTATTTAGTTTGTTCTGGAATTGAACGCTGTGAATATAGTACTTACTGGACTCCTCCTGAGGGCCAAGCTCATTGGAATTCCTGTACTCTTTCACCATGTTGGATCCCTAGGATACCATTTATTTATACAGCAGAATTTAATGACAGTTTGCAGTTTCTGTGTAGTTAATGAAAAGCTTTTACGTGTTTGGACTCAGGCTAGTTTTTTAAAAAAGCATTCTACAAAGCGGTTTATAATAATCCCTTCTGCCTTTGACCTACACACCTCAGCTCTTGTATTGTTAAATCTAAAAGGCTGTCATTTCATATATAACATTCAGGACTGATTGCTGACGTTACTTGCAGCCTATTCAGATGACATACGAGCCAGGCACAGCCTGCCCACATTAGTAGGTGTGCAATACAAATCGCGAAAATCGAAATCACAGCCCTTTTTATTCTTAAAATACATGGCAGGCGGAAAGAAACACCCTTGGCTTATTTCTGGTAAGGTTCTTATGCTCCAAAACAAAGAATTGTATTCATCAGCATAGCACGGATTCGATTCATGTGATTTTTTTTTTTTAACTTTAAAAAGTCGTTAAGGTAGTCACGCTCATTTACAACCTAAATCCAATTCTCAGGAGTAGTTCCATCAGTTTGAATTGAAATGCCTGAACGCGGATATTGGAATGAGCGCTGATTGATTTAACTCGGTGGCCAAAAATCTCTTCCCGAAGTTTCGAACTCGACAAGATTTCACAGGGTTTGAAAATGGTAAAAGTACATCAAATTTCGGCACTTTTAAATTTGGCCCCGAAGGGGCACCAGGGATTGGACTAACAGCGCAGCGACACTCGTCTGTTGTTGTTGTTGTTTTAACCATTTGAGGCCTAGTTGAAACAGAGGCTGTATTGGTGTCATGGGAAAAGCAGCCTTGGAATCTGACAGTCGAACGCCTGGAGTTAGTCCCAGGTCTGCGTGACAGCGGCCAAGCTGCTTGGACTTCTCTGAATATCCGTTTTCCTCCGGTGTAAAAGGAAGGCTGCGGGAGCCACCTGGCCACCGAGACTAGAGCGCCGATTCCACAAATGGCAGCCATGTGCTGACCCGGTCCGCGGCCACCTCCCCGGCCGGCGCTCTCCCAGCAGGTGTACCGCCGCCTGGGTCTTCCTTCCTTGCTCGCGGGAGAGCCCCTCTGCGTCCCCGCGCAGGCCCCGGAGGCGGCGGCTGAGCCCCGGACCCGCCCCCGGCGGAGCAGGCCGAAGGACGGGGAGAGTGTGCGGGGACGCGCGCGGAGACGAGCGCGCGCGCGCGAGGGGAGGCCGCGGCGCCGTCCGCCCCGGCCCCGCCCACGCCCCGCCCCGGGCCCCGCCCCCACGCGCCCCGGGCCCGCCCCCCAGGCCCGCCCGCGCGCCCCGCCCGCCCGGGTCGCGGCGGGGCCGTGGTGTACGTGCCGAGCGCGCTGAGCGAGTGGCGCCCGCACGCTCTGCGCTCCTCCTCAGGCCGGCCCGGCGCCCGGGACGCTGAGGCGGCCAAGGAGGCCGGTCTCGCGCGCCCGGGCCCGCGCGCCCGAGCGGAGGTCGCAGCCCGCCGCGCAGGCCGCGCTCCCTCAGCCGCGGCGGCGATGAGGCGCTGAGGCGGCAGGCGGCGTCGCGCGGCGGGGACCCGAAGGACTAGGAAGCGGTCGGGCCGAGGGCGCGGGGTCGCCCTCCCGGGGGCGCGGGGCGGCGGGCGCATGGCGCAGTGACGGCCCGCAGCCAGGCCGTCCGGCCGCCACCCCTCCCGCTCGGCCGCCGCCATGGCCAACGACAGCGGCGGGCCCGGCGGGCCGAGCGCGAGCGAGCGAGACCGGCAGTACTGCGAGCTGTGCGGGAAGATGGAGAACCTGCTGCGCTGCAGCCGCTGCCGCAGCTCCTTCTACTGCAGCAAGGAGCACCAGCGCCAGGACTGGAAGAAGCACAAGCTGGTGTGCCAGCGCGGCGACGGCGCCCCGGACCACGGCGCGGGCCCGCACCCCGCCGCCGCGCCGCCGCCCAGGGCCGCCGGGGCCCGGGAGGCCAGGAAGGCGGCGCCGCCGCGCCGGGACAGCGCCGCCGCCGCCGCCGGGGACGCCGCCAGCGCGAAGGCCCAGCCCGCGGCGGCCGCGTCCCCGCCGCGCGCGGCGCCCGGCGGTCAGGGCCCGGCGGCGGCTGAGGCGGAGCCCGCCAAGGAGGAGCCGCTGGGCCGCTCGTCGCTGTTCCAGGACAAGGCGAGCCTTTCCCCGCCGAGCGGCGCGCCGGGTGAGGCGCTGAGCCACGGCCCGCGGCCCAACGGGCAGACGAAGCCGCTGCCGGCGCTGAAGCTGGCGCTGGAGTACATCGTGCCCTGCATGAACAAGCACGGCATCTGCGTGGTGGACGACTTCCTGGGCAAGGACACCGGCCAGCAGATCGGCGAGGAGGTGCGCGCGCTGCACGACACCGGCAAGTTCACGGACGGCCAGCTGGTCAGCCAGAAGAGCGACTCGTCCAAGGACATCCGAGGCGATCAGATCACCTGGATCGAGGGCAAGGAGCCCGGCTGCGAAACCATCGGGCTGCTCATGAGCAGCATGGACGACCTGATACGCCACTGTAACGGAAAGCTGGGCAACTACAAAATCAATGGCCGGACGAAAGTAAGTGTTGCTTCGGGTTTGCGCGGCGCCGCCCTCCCTGGGCGGCAGCCCTCCGCGCGCGACAGGTGCGGCGCAGGCCGAGGAGCCCCGCGTGGCCCCCGGTGTGGCGCCCCGCGCGGGGGACGGACGCGAGCCGCCCGTAGGTGCTTAGCTAGCCGGTTTCTCCCCGTCCGCCGCTTTCCGCTCGCTGCCCGTTTGCAAACTTCTCCGTCTAATGGCGTGGGCCCGCCCTTAGACTCTGCTGCCTTCTCTCTTCCATTGCGCTATTAACTTCAAACCCAGGTGGAGTTTTAGCCGCCCATGGCGGGGTATTAAAGCAAATGCTGATTCTGCGTCTGCCCTGTGTTTGCATTCGCTCCTCCATGCTCTGTGATCTTTGAACCACTCGTCAGATTCTAACCTGCAGAGTCGGATGCCGTGTTTGGTTAAGAATCTGCCCGCCGACCACGGAAAGGTAAATTTAAAATAAGCACGTCGTCAGGAGCCTTCATATCAGGAAGAGCTTGGCGGATCCCCTCCCCCTCTCTCTGTCCCTGCTGCTTTGAAACCCACGACAAAACGGGGAAAGAAGTATTTCCCTTGTCAGACCTCTCGGTGTAGGTAGGTTACGTGCTCAGTGTGGCATAGGGTTCCTTCATCTGCTTTCTTAATGCAATCCCTCTTGTTTTGTAGCTTCCTGGAAAAAAGTATGGAATTGGAAGGGGAGGGAGGGCTCCTTCTAACACCTCCGTTTGGTGAAATCTCTTTGTTTTCTCTTTACGACTGTAGTTTTTCCCTAACAGATTCTTCAGTTCCCACCTAGTGTAATAATCGCTCTCCGCAATGTGGTGAACAGTAGACTCTTTCCTCTTTAATACTCTCTTGCCGTTCTTTTGCATTTTCCTTCCCAGGTAGTAGGTAATCTTTTCTTTGTATCCACCTCCATTGCAACCCACCGTGCCCCACCCTCCACCATCAGTCTCTGATTTTGTGAGTTCTGAGAGCTTATCTTAGCCCATCACACGTGCATGTTTGCATACACACTGACTCTTCCCAGCAGTTCTTTGTGTGAGTCAGGCCATCTATTTTGTTAACCATTCTTTATTGACTCTCAGGCGGCCGGAAAGGCTGCGTATAGGCAATGAGGAAAGTTCTAAATATGAAAATTTTGTGGGGGAAATAACAGTGTGAAGTCTGATTTACTTGTGGCCACTTCATTGTCATTGCTGAATGAAGGCACATGTCTTAAATATCACGTAGTCTTAAAAAATAGACAGTTGTTTAATCAACCTCAGTCTTTAGTGAGATTTTCGTTTATGTATTTTTAAGTAACTTTGTCATGTACCACATCTGAATGTAGTCATGAGCTCTAGAGCAGGGAAGGAACTGGCTTGAGGGACTATTACTGTAGCTCTGTCAAGACTGACCTAAGTGTATTGTTGGGGAGGTCATGAAGATGATGGCCATATCTTCCTTGACCTGCTTTCCTTAGTTAATTTAGCTCTCCACATTAAGCTCAGCCTTCTTCTCTCCTGCCTTCCTGCTTTCATCTGTCCTCAGGGAAGGGACTGCAGTCAGCCTAGCTCCTAAAGAGTAGTTGCTTCTCAGGAGGAGGCTGTTAGAAAACAGCCATCTCCTTCCTAAGAAGTCCCAGTGACTGAAGGAAACAGTAGTTCAGGTTTTAAATTACTTGACTATACATAACGTTTTTTGATAAGAGAGTAGCTGAAGGAAGGATTGATTTTAAACTCTTTAGTTTTGATCTTATGCTAACAGGAATTTTAGGGACACTATCTCAGGATCTATGAATGATTTTTAGGGAATTCCTTTCATTGGCTGAGAGAGTTTTTGCTAATCATGTTTAATTCTGTAATTTAAGTAGAAAGGAAGGAAGGCAGGGAGGAAGGAAAGAGGAAGGTAAGTAGGTAGGAAGGTTCTTGTTTTGGGGGAATGAGAAGGCAGTGGAGGAAGGAAGGAGGGAGGGAGGAAGGAAGGAAAAGGAAGAGGAAGATAAGGAGGTAGGTAGGTAGGAAGGTGCTTGTTTTGGGGGAATGAGAAGGCAGTCAAATTACCAGCCACCACCATTGCAAAGCCAGCGTGTGCTGTGCTATGCACCAGATTTGTCTCAATACAGTGATGACTATAATCTTAATCCTATAAAGTAGGTAGTATCATTCCTAATTTACATTTGAAGCTATTTCAGCTCAGACTTGGCCAAGACCTACCACTTAGGATAACCTAGCTGGGATTCAAACTTCAATCATTCATATAGCAAGCTCCGTGCTTTTTCTACTGCACTGCATATAGGTAGGATATTAAATGAGAAGATGGTGAACTACTTAGCATCCTACTGGAATGAAAATTTGATATATATATTTTGTTGATAGTGAATTTCACTAGCCTTGTATGTGAATAATTGTATTTTATGGTTGGGCTACATAAACTTTATTAGGTGACTATATAATGTTTATTTCAGATAGTGGCTGAAAAGCTACCGTCGAGCTATCCACCCGAACCATGCCCATTTCAGTACAGTGACTCTTAAGAGAAGCAGAACGTGGGTGCTGTTTGTGAATACCGATAGGGTCGTCAGTTAAGAATTTCATTACCCTTTACAACAGTGTAGAGATTTTAAACATTATTTGCCTTGAAGTGTAGTATTTTTCTCACTTAGATTTTCACAGCAGCTCTGTAACCTAGGTATATTGTTGCTGTAGCATCCCTGTTTATAGATTAGAAAAGTGAGCCTTAGGACCGTTAGCTCACTTACTGGAAATCATGCAGCACACCAAAAGTTCATTTCAGGTTTTCTGACCAAGATTCTGATGGTCATTTTTATTGATGTTACTCTGTGTCGTCTTTGTGTATGTCAGGACCTGATAATCAGATGATATGTAATTAATTGGCTGTGGCTCCTTCAGTGTAGGCTTTGATTTTCCCCACTTATCTGGCCACGGTTTATCCAAATGCTTTAAAAGAGGAACTGCAGGAAAGGATGGAGTAATACGCAAGAAAAATGAGAACACGGTTGTACCCACTGATGTAGCTGAGCCCCTGTTCCACCTTTCTGTGGTCCTTTTTGGGGGAAATTTTACCCCCTTTTGCTTTTTCTTTTTCTTTTTTTTTTTTTTTTTTGAGGGCAGTGCCACTGGCCCTCATGTGGGACCCGAAACGAAGCCGCTGGCTTTCCATACCAGTGCTTAACCACCACACCACTCAGCCGGCCCAACCCCCTTTTGCTCTTAAATTGACCTTCGACTTTTCATCTTTTCTCACACCCTTTCTTCCATCAAGATTTGCAGTGATGTCCAGGAGGGAGGAACCCTGGCTTGCTGGTCTGTCAAGAGTATGGATTGTAAGAAATCATAGTAGCCTTTACTTGGGGGTAGCACTAAGGATCATGGGAAAGTGATGGACTGTTCAGCTGGAGTTTCGTAGCCACTCTAAAGGAGAAAATTTGCCTGCTAAAATAAAAATACTAGAGTCATATACATACTTCTGGAATTCTGTCGTGCACTTAACTCTATTCAGTTAAAATGTACATAAAGAGACCAATAAGCAGCAGATTATATTCCTAAAATTTTTCACTTAGTACTGTAGTTAATTACTCAACTCTGGCTGATTATGGCTTTTACAACAGATTAGGATTAGGGGAGTTCTGTCATTTTATTGTCACTGCTGTAGAGGTAGTAGTGACAGTCCTCTTCAGTGTTACAAACAAAACGAAACAAAATTCACTGTCTCTATCCTCTTGGCATCCAGGATGTACAAATTGAAGCAGCTTATTTAAGTTTTGATAGCTATATCAGAATTCAAATTCAAAGTGAGTCATTTTGTATGCAAAAAGGCTGAAAGGCTGGAAATATTACCACCGCAGTAATTTTTACGTAGTGGTTTAAATTTTAAGAGCTACATATGGACTGAAAGAGTAGCCTTAATAGGTTGTGACTGAACCAAGTTCAACTTTGTAGGAAGGCGTTTTGTACAGTGAATTACTTTACATGCAGTTTACATATTCTAAAGGAATTTCCTTTGAAATTAAAAGGTTTTTTTTTGGCATGTTTATAACTCTTCACTTATCTATGGCCTAATATGCCACAAAAATACCCTGCAAAACCTTTGTCACACAGGAGGGCATCTAAACGTAGAAGGATAGTGGACTTTGTGCCACTGTTAGATCTGGGTTGGATCCTGGATCTGCCCGTTTTCTGTGTCCTTGAGCCAGTTGCTTAATCTCTGAGCCTCAGTTACTCCATTTGTAAAATGGTGTTAAATGAAACCTGTCTTTCCTGCCTCTCATCTAGCTGTGAGGACATGCATTCAAAAACTTTTAAAGTTGTAGAGCACTGTACAAAACTGTTGTTAACTACTATTCTTCCCATTTAAATTTTTTTCTATTTTTCTGATTCTTTGAGTTCTGTGCTTTTCCTGTCTTTCCCCGTTTTAAGCTGGAGGAAAAAAGACTTAAGAGTGGTCACCCATTTTTGACCTACTAGCTTCCCCTCCCCCCAAGCACACACTTTTTAAACAGGAAATAAGTTCCAGAGAGGTTAAGTGACTTGTTCAAGGTCATATAGCTGGTTAGTGACAAACCTGACTGACTGATGTTTGAATTCATTCTCATATCTGCAACTTTATGCTGCATCTCATGTAAAAATTACATATTCCTATTTAACTAATTTCAGTCTATTTTATAACATTTTTGAGGATTGCTTGAACATTTATGACTTCTTTTCCTTCTTCCGTTTACTCCTGTCCTTCTACATTTTGGCTTATCTGACATTGTAGTTTAAATTTTCTCCCTTTAGATAATCTCTGTCTAATTTCCCTAGGTGTTCTGTATTCACCTTCTTTTTTCTGTCATTAAAGCCACTTCCCTGAAACAGGTCTAGTCTCCCTGTTCCTTTAGTAGGAACTGTCTTTTGTGCTTTTTCTGATTTACATGTTTATCCTTTGTTTTCCATTCCCTTATTTTCCTCTATTAGCCCTGAAATCTTTGTTCGTCTCTTCACATGTTTTCTGACACCTCTGCCTTTCTGGTATGACTTTGGATTGATGTTATCAGCTTAGTTGTTTTTATTTCATATTTCACTTTAGGCCTTTCACATGCCACCAGATGTTTCAGTGCCCTTTTATATGTGCACATTCGTAAACAGTTTTCATGGATGCATTTTACTACTGTGTTGACATTCTGCCTCTTCCACTATGCCCTTGTTTCTACACTTGAAGCGTTTGCACCTACAGGATGGCATTCAGATCGTAGCTTGTCTTTGACTCTTATTCCACCTATAAACCCTTTTTGTTCCAAAAAACAAAATGAAAGAAACAAACAGAAAACTAAGATGGCTAACCTAAGTTTTCCCTTTATTTCACACGTGTATTTCCCAGTCCAAACTCTGAATTATTCTGCCACCTTTATTGGAATGTTTTGTACTTCATTATCTCATTTTTCCAGAACCAAATCACAGTTTTATTTTTGACGACTTTGGATAGTATCTGTAGCCTCTGTTTGCTATTGAAATCACCATAAGATTTTCATGAGTCTGGAATTCTTTTCCTTATTTATTGTCCCAAATCCCATTTCTTTATCAAAACAAAACACGTACACTCTCTCCTTATTGTGTTCTTTGAGTCCTGTTTTGATAATCTTTTCATTCCTTTGTTCATTCAACAAGTATGAAGTGAATACCTTCTGCGTACAGGTACTGTTTGGGAAGCTAGGAATACCTGAGCAACAGGAACAAAAATACCTCTTCTCATGGAGCTTAAATTCTCCTTGAAGTAGATGAGGGGAAGGGAGATAGGCAGTAAACATGTGTAATTAAATACACAACGTCAGGTGGTAAATGTTAGGACAAAGAATAAACAAGGACAGAGTGACCGGGGCACTCGGAGTGGTAGCTGCAGACATGGTGGGAATTAGTTGGATTCTGGATATATTTTGAAAGTAGTCAGAGAGATTTGCTGATAGATTAGATGTGAGGTGTGAGAGAAAGGAAAGAGTTAGGAATGATGCCAAGGTTTTTGGCTTGAGCATTTGGAAGGAAATAGTTATTATTTTATCTTGCCTAACTCTTCTGCTTTTCTTCTCTTGCCCCAATTTTCCAGTTTCCATTTATAGCAGGTTGTCGACACTTTTTTTTTTTTTTTCAGCCAAAGCTCTTAAGAACAAGGTTCTATGCTCTACTTTTCGACATTCCTTCAAATTGGCTGTGCTTGCTGCCACTGCTATTGACCTTACAGCCCCATTCTTCCTTCTCCAGAGGCATTCCGGCTTCTCTGCACAGTCAGTTCTGCCACTGGGCCCTCCTGGGTGGGTGGGGGCCTGCAGGGGATCCTGCAGCACATGTGCTGCTGACAGGTACATCTGTGCTTTCTTGTATGAACTACTCACTTAATGATAGCTTGTGAGTGCCCATCTGTGTAACAAGAATTACACAGATCCTGAAATTTAGGGAAACACTGGAGAAAACTGAATGGTTCAATATGAGAGGCAAGCATAGATTTAGATTAAAAAGTGAAAATAGAGTCAGAAGTAAACCATTTCATGTAAACATGCTCTTGAAAAAACAAAACTGCTATATAGAAAACTGAGAAGTAGAATGACCATAAAATATCAAAAATAATTCCATTGACATAGAGATACAAGCAACTATATGATAGCTTCCTAAAGTAGTAGGTAAAGAAGGGAGAAGTTTTTGATAGCTTAAGGACAATCTTCGATGGTCTGAAAAAATATTAGGGGAATATGAGTACTTCTCCCCTTGATATAGAGCCTGATACTGGAATTAGAAATAAAAATACCAACTTTCAAGTGGCAACTGATAGTGTTAAAATTACGGTATAATAGCCAGGACTTTAAAGCAAAGGAAGCCTTGCTTTTGACTCCTGGGCAAGGGAGTGTTATAAAAGTATGGGTAAATATGAGGTTATTGTGTATGCAATGGTTTTAAAAACTTAAAACCTGAAAGGTCACCCATGATCCTTTGATCATGGAACCTATAATCTCAAATTAATTCAAACAACTTCAATTTAAGACTGATTTTTGTATTTAGTAAAACCAGATTTATACAAAATCTAGTCAGTTAACTGAAAAGGTCTATCAGGAGTTTGGCGTATTAAAAGATTGACCATGCATCTGAATTTTTTCTCATTAATATTGGTAATCAACTCTTATCGATAGTTGTTAACTAGAACTTCAGAATAATCTGGATGAAACAAAACTTACCATGAACTGAATAATTGAAGCTGGGTGATAAATATATGAGGATTGTTATACCATTCTCTCTACCTTGGTATAGATTTGAAATTTTTCATTAATACAAAAATTTTTTAAAGAAAAAAATGGGAAGTAGAAGTTTTGAATCTATAGTTTTGTCATATAATTATTCTCTCTTCTATCTCTGGGCATTTTTTAGCTTTTATTATGCCTTCCACTGGTTTCTGTTAGCACTATTCCTGAAATAATAGATGTGTTGAAAATTACTTTTTATTCGAAAACAACAGTTTTCCCCCTTAGACCAGGTCTTCTTAGTGCTTTACTAGCACTGTCAACCACCCCACCTCTAAAATCTTTTCCCATTCACTTACTAGTCTCTGTGTGAGCCTTTGAATTATTTTTCCTCATTATATCGGGTTGTCGGAAAAGTTATTACGTATTTTTGCAATGAAAAACTTAGAAAAAAATATGTCATGACTTTTCCGACAACCCTATATTTTTCAGTTTTTCTTTTCTCAGATGTAGTTTTCCTTGAAGCTCAGTTCTTAACTTTCTGCTCATTGCTGTCAGAAGACACATGTAGGGAGAACTTGAAACATCTTTATTATCTTTCAGTTTCTGTAGATCAGGAATCTCACAGGCTAAAGTCAGAATGTCAGCCAGGGTGTGTGGTCCCCACTGAAGGTTTGAATGGGGAAGGATGTGCTTCCCAGCTCACTCAGTGGCTACTGGCAGCATTCGGCTTCTCAAGGGTTTTTGAGCTGATGACCTCAGTTCTTCATCATGTGGGCCTGTCCCACACAGTAGCTTGCTTTTTCAAACTCCTTAAGCCAAAAAGACAGTAAAGAGTTTGCTAGCAAGACTGAAGTCCCAGTCTTTTCTAACCTAACCTAACCTAACCTAATCAAATCACAGAAGTGATAACCCATCACCTGTACTGTATTCTTTTGATTAGAAGCAAGTCACTAAATTGATTCCACATTCAAGGGGAGGAATTACACAAGGGTGTGAATACCATTTCTTGGGTTACTTATTCCTTTACAGTATGTACCCATTAAATGTCACTGTTCTTAGTGGCCTGCGGGGGTCTGTCTTTTTTTGCTCTAGTCTGGCTCATGTACTAGCAGGAACACAGGTTCTTAAGTTAGTTTGCCAGTGTTCAAACCGTTTGTTGTTACCTAATTACTCTCTGATTTTAGGCAAATTATCTAACAAAGCATCAGCTTCCTCATCAGTATAACAAGTTAATAATAGTACCTAATTGATTAGTTTGCTTGAAGTAGATAATATGTGAGAAGTGCTCTGCAACTAGTGCTCATTTCACATTAGCTGTAACTGTAATAATAGCAGAAGGAGGAGGACGGGGCAACCAGGACTTCAGCTATTAGGGTTTGTTAAAGGCTCCTTGATCTGCCTGTTACTCTGGCATCTGTACACTGATGGACATCTCCACCTGAATGTCCTGGAAGTACTGCACACCTAGCATGGTTAAGACTGTCGTTTTCTCTTGCAGAGTGTGAGGAGGGTTGGTGGGGCTGTCTGATGCGAAATGGGGGAACAGGTTTTAAAATTGATCCTATCTGTGAACTCCGTTATTCTTTCAACAACAATTTATACAGTGCCTAATATATGCAGGGTGAGAGCTGGGCACTGCGCGTACCACTATGCCTGGTCAAGGTGATTCTGTCTGCCCTCCAGGGTGTCACTGTCCGAGGGGAGACAGCATTGACCTTGCAGTCCCATATGTGATGCAGGCATATAAGATATACAGGGTTCTGTGGGAGTGCGTCAGAAGCAGTGATTTGACTGAGATTTCTGAAGGATGAGTCCGTTTCAGGGGAGTAAGTCCAGTGAAAGTCTCCAAGTCTGAACAGAGTGTGATGTTTTAGAGGACCATTCCTTCCTTCATCGGTATATACGTTTTACTTATTTAAAAAGTATTTCCTCTCTGTCCCTTGTTCCTTGTTCCCATTTATACTTTCCTATTGAAACCCACCTTCATTTCTGTCCTTCATTACTGTAAAAGTCTAATTTTGTTTTTCTTTTATATCTTTCCAGTCCATTCTATCCACTACCCTTGGTTTTCTTTCCAAAACACAGATCCTATCATTCTCCTGCTTGAAAATATTCCTTTCTGCCACAGTTTTGATGTGCTAGCAACTACTTTAGAAGAACATTTCATTTCCTGTCATGCTTTGTAGTCCAGCCACCAGAGCCTGTGTGGAGGTTCCGTTTTCTACCCCTGTGCATTTCCCTGGCTCTTTCCCTGTGGAATCAGAGGTTTCTCTGATTTGCTTCTTGCTCCTGTTCCTCTAGGCAGAACTACTGCTCTGTCCTGTCTGTGGCTGTGGCATTTATCCCTCATAGAACCCTTACAATGGTGGTTTCCTCTGCTGATTGTGAGCCACTTGAGGAGGAGGAGCAGCCAGTAGGACTCTTGTCCTGCATGGGCCCTTGTCATATATGGGCCCTTGTCCTGTGTGGACCCTTGTCCTGTGTGGATCCTCATCCTGTACGGGCCCTCGTTCTGTTCACATTGGTGTACTCAGCTTCTGCATCCGGGATTCAGTGGGTATTATGTTTGAATTTCCAGGGCACCACCTGACTTTTTATTCACTTTATACCTGGATTGTTACATTATTGTTATTTCCCATAAGTCATTCTTCTCCATGTACCACTTATATATCCATTTTATCCAGTTTTACCAACACTTATAAAAACCTTACTCAGAAATCTTCCAAAATTTAATTAAAGGATATACAGTTTGATCCTCATGCATCTAATGCGAGCAGACTGCTTAGACCCACACCATCTGTCCACTCTTCTCTGTTTCTCTGTTATAATGCTTCTAAATACAACCACCCTTTCAGCCTGACTGTTTACCTCTTACTACTCAATGGCTCACTCCTCCCAACACATCTGCGAATTCTTTGATTCACGACCCACACCCTTCCCCCCACAGTTCAAACCTCATACATCCTTTAGGGTCTAACTTAAGTCCATTCCCAAATATCTCCCCAACTCTGAACCTCCATTGAGCTCTTTTCTCAAAAGTTTTATGTACTTTTTATTCCTGCAGTATCTTCTTCAGAAGGTTACAAGGGCAGGGAGGCTGCTTTACCCTCTGTTGTCTTCTGTGAAGCACCTTTGCTGCTCTCGTCAGTCATTATTCATGTTAACACTTTGTGAGTTGCCCTCAGCCCACCTGCCCTGTACCTCTCCTGCTTCCCCTTCTTTCTATCCAGTTTCTTTAACTACGGTAAGACTTGGAAAGTCTGGGAGGCTTTTTGTCCAATTGTGGTCAGTTCCCTATTCTGTACTTACTATACTGTTTCCAGTCCCCATTTTTCCAGACAAAAATAATGCAGGCCCACATGGCCTATACGATTTCTGACTCGATACTGAAGGTAAAATGGAGTCTATGCTATTGCCTAGGCCCAAAGTCAGTTGATCAGGTTACAGATTGTGGTAGGATCCTGCGCCTCCAGGAGCTTCCAGGGCCAGTATCTTATCTCCCTCACCCCCACCAGTCTCGTGCTGAGAATCCATCCCCAGGGAACACATGTCACTTCAAAACACAGCAACATAATAGGCAAGAAGTTGACAGCGACCCCTTGAATGTTCTTGTGTGACCTAGAAGAGAGGAGCTGTGGCTACAACCTGACCCCACATGACTCCCAGCATTCCTACCACATGACTGATGAGCAAAGGAAAAATGTTTTAGAGCAAACATTTAAACTTCTAAAGTTATAGTTTTGATTTGGTTTTAGAACTCTTAATTTAGTCAAAACCTAAAATAACATTAAAAGAGATTTAAGAATCATATTTAACAAGATGAGAAATACTTCATGAACAGAAAACCTTTGCAAAGCCTTTCCCACATTCAAGCATTTCACCTGTTAAACGAGGGCAGTGGCAGTACAGTGACAGAGCCTGGAAGTGGAGAGGCCGTTTGAAATTGGTCTGGAAATGCAGTCAAACATTTTTATGCTTAAAAGAATTTCATGTCCCAATTTTGCCTTATTTTGGTTTTTTAAATGTGTTTTCATTCTCTGAAGACAGTTTTTAGTTGTTAAAGTAGCCTGAGATTTAATATTTACCACAGGTAACGTATGTGCAAAGAAGGGTTGTAGTTTTGGGTGGTTACAACCCAAGTATTTTGGAATCAAATTTCTTTTTTTTTTTAAACATTTTATTGGGTAATTGGGGGAGGGGGACAGCTTTGGGGAACCAGGGAAGGGGAACAGACAAGTTGCTGTCCTTTTGTTCTTCATTCTAGTTGTGGAGGACGTTGCTTCACTGGCCCATGTTGGTATCATCATTGCACTCTTCCCAGATGAGGCAGATTGGTCGCCGGTCTCTAGACAGCCGCTCACACCTGCTGCCAGCCGCTCATGCTGGCTGCCGGCCACTCACTGTAGCTTATGGCAGCCCACTGTAGCAGGGGCTGCAGCTATTCCGTCCCAGGGACTCACAGCAGCCCAGCTCCAGGTGGAGCCGTTGTTCACTATCTTAGCTGCAGAGGGCAGTGTCACTGGCCCTCATATGTGGGATCCGAACTGGGGCTGCTGGCGTCCCAAGCCGGCTCTTAACCAATGCATCACTCTGCTGGCTCATGGAATCGGATTTCTTGAATAAAGAAAGTTTTGGGCAAAAGTCATGTATGATAATAAAATAATATTCTTCCCAATAGCTTACAAGTTTTTTCCAAGGTAATTATGTAAGTTAGTGCTTCTTAACTTTGTTTTGCTTCTGGGCCCATTTAGGATCTAATGGAGGCTATATAACTTCTCAACCCTAACAACGAATGTACACATACACGTTTTGCTTATAATAAAGCCCATCCATAGATCCTACATTAAGAACCACTGTTATAAGAAGAGTTCTAAAGGACAAAATGAAAAGCACTTTTAAGCATTTCGTGTCTGGTTATGGTAGAGTGAAGTTTCTGTTGTTTGTTCGGTTGGTATTCTTGCCCTGTGTCTATAGAGTTATGCCCCCCGCCCCTTGCCATCCACAAACAGTAGCAGTTTAAGTTCTAGAGACCCAGATAAAGGGATAAGCGTTGTAACTTAAAACTAGTGGTATGTACAGACTTTTGAAAGATGTTTGCTTTGTACAGCCTGGCTGTAAAGCAAAGTACAGTTAATTGGTGTATACCAGGATGGAAGCTGTGACCTTCGGGGGAAGATTGGGGGCAGCCATTCCAAGCATGAGTGCAGTGGTGATCCTGGCTTTGGGATTCTGGATGTGAGGTTTTGCATAAAAAAGACTGAGCCTTCCACTAAGGGTTAGCCCTGGATTTTGCTTCTTGCTTCCCTCTTTCTTTTACAGTGTCCTGTTCCCACTGTGTATGTTCATGTGTGTTTTGCTTTTGTTGGTTTTTACTTGTAACTGGTATTTCAGTAAGATTAATCTGAATTTTAAAAAAATTAAAACCTTAGGGTGGGCCGAGTGGCTCAGTTGGTTAAGAGCTTGCCCAAGAGTGCGAGCTGAACTCTGAGCAACAGCAGTTCGATGCCCGGCCCGAGCTGAGTTGCTGCTGAGCTCCCAACAGGTGGCAGGATGGCTCAGCTAAAAAAAAGAATACATAAAAATAAAATAAAATAAAAACCTTAATAATAGTGCACCAGGGCAGGGGTTGGAGGCGGGAATTGTGCTTTTACTAACAAAAATGAAACTGAAATTCATGTGTTTTTTTAATATTAAAAATAATTCCTATAATTGTTAGAGCTGAAGTATCTCTTGGTAGTTTTGGTGGAAAGTATCTTTAAAATACGTAAAACTTTGTTTAGATTGCTAATTTTCAGGAACTAGGCTTTGATGTTGCGTAATAGCTGGCAGGTTTTTCTCTAATGTAAACTTACTCTTAAGGATCCTTGCAGCAGTTTCTTCATCTTAGAATTTCCTGGGGAAGGGAAAACCGTGGGGGCAGGAGTGATTGTTGACAGAGCAGGAATGGGAGCAGGACCTGCTGGCACTGCTCTGGATTCTTGTCACCTGTCTCTCAGCTCTGAGCGTATCACTACGCTTCTCTCCAGTGTCTTCGTCTGTGAAATGGGAATAACGCTGACCTAGCTGACAGAAGAAATGTTGAGTGATTGATTATTGTAAGAAGGTTTATAAAAGTGATTATATTTTTAGCTCTCAGCAGTGCCTTTTCAGAATATTAAGCCTTGGCCTTGGCCACCTGCCCTTAACTTGAAACCGTTGCTCTCGCTCACTATATTCGTTACCATTAGCATCACAAGTTACAGTGTTAGATTCAGGGTTCTTGGCTTGCATTCAATGAACCTTATTTTTAATCTAAATGACTCTGCTGTTGCTTGCGCAATTGACAGATAGCCTTGGCACTGTGAAGAGAGAAACTGGTCATCCTGAACTGAATTTCAGATAGTTGTGTTGCATTGTGGGTAATGAAGTAACTCAGATTGAGGGACACCTTGATCAATGGGCATCTCTCTCTCTCCACATTAGCAGAGTGAAGTCAAATGGCAATAAATATTGTATTGATGATCACTAATTTAATTATTTAAGGGACATTTAAAAAAATGAAACCCTTAGATGTTAATTTTAAAAGCTAGTCGTGCATCCAGATAAGCTAGTACCTATAAATGACTGGGTCAGATCTCACACAGATGAACTTATAGCTTTTATTGATGTAAACATAGATTAGATTGTTTTGTAATTTGCTGATATTGCTTATTATTTCTTTTTCTTTCTTTTTTTTTAAAGATTTTATTGGGGAATTGGGGGAGGGGAACATCGTTGGGGAGCCAGGGAAGGGGAGCAGACAAGTTGCTGTCCTTTTGTTCTTCAGTCTAGTTGTGGAGGATGTCGTTTCACTGGCCCATGTTGGTATTATCATTGCGCTCTTTCCGGGTATTTATTACTTCTTTTATTTACCATATAGTGTATAATTTAATAGGAGTCTTCAAAAACAAAATCCTAAAAGGTAATTAATTCTTCCTTAGCTATTTTTCAGTCATGCTTTATGGCTTCTTCACCCTAATGATATCATCTTGGGGCCATTATTAATTCCTAGAAGTACTTTGGTGTCTGTGCTATTGAATTTGACTCATGTAATAATTGTGCTCATACTGAAAAATGCATTTTAAGAAATTCATGTTGGGCCGGCCGAGTGGCGTGTTGGTTAAGAGCTGGCTTCGAACACCAGAGGCCCCGGTTTGAATACCACATATGAGGACCAGTGACACTGCCCTCTACAGCTGAGATGGTAAACAACATCTCCACTTGAAGTTGGGCTGCGCAAGTCCCGGCGATGGTGTAGGCTGCAGCCCCTGCTGCAGTGGGCTGCCATAGGCTACAGTGAGTGGCCGGCAGCCAGAGTGAGCTGCCAATAGCCGCGGTGACCGACCTTCCAGAGGTTGGCGACTGATCTGCCGGCGACCGACTCATCTGGGAAGAGTGCAATGACGATACCAACATGGGCCAGTGAAGCAACGTCCTCCACAACTAGACTGAAGAATAAAAGGACACAATTTGTCTGTTTCCCTTCCCTGCTTCCCCAACACTGTTCCCCTCCCCCAATTCCCCAATAAAAAAATCTTTAAAAAAAAAAAAACTTCCGTTGCCCTTGACTTAAGAAATTGTTTGTAGAGTCCACACTTTTTTCTAAAATTGATCATTCTTAATATTTTTAGTAGTTGAAACATGAAACCATTTTTTTTTTTTAAGAGGGTAGTGTCACTGGCCCTCACATATGGGATCTGAACCAGGGCCGCTGGTGTCCCAAGCCAGCTCTTAACCACCACGCCACTCAGCCAGCTCGAAACATGAAACCATTTAGATGTGAACTACCTTACTAAATAAAGTATAAGAAATAACTTTTTTTTGGGGGGGGCGGGGATTTGGTGGAGGGGAACAGCATTGGGGAATCGGGGAAGGGGAACAGACAAGTTGCTGTCTTCTTGTTCTTCAGTTTAGTTGCGGAGGATGTTGCTTCACTGTTGATATCGTCATTGCGCTCTTCCCGGATGAGGCAGATCAGTCGCTGGCCTCTGGATGTCGCTCATCGCGGCTATTGGCAGCTCATGCTTGGCTGCCAGCCGCTCACACTGGCTGCGGGCCACTTACTGTAGCCTACGGCAGCCCACTGCAGCAGGGGCTGCAGCCCACACCATCACCGGGGCTTGCACAGCCCAGCTCCAGGTGGAGCTGTTGTTAGCTGTAGAGGGCAGTGTCACTGGCCCTCATGTGGGATCCGAACCGGGGCCGCTGGCATCCCAAAACCAGCGCTTAACCAATGCGCCACTCGGCCGGCCCGGAAATAACTTTTTTTATGTTGACACTGGACAGTTTAGTCAATTACAAAGAAAATAAAGTTTATTTGAAAATAAGGAATAGTGGGGAAACTGAATTTAAACTATGTGTGTCCATATCTGTATTTTTCTTATAGCAGTCTATGCTGTCTAGATATTATAGAACAGTAATTGCTTTCAATTAAAATAAACTTTGAATAATTTAATATAGTTTAAATACTTGATAATTTTAGTGCTTATTATCTTTTCAGTTTAGGAATTGCATATATATCTTAACTGTAAAAATCTTACACATAGAAAAGAGATTGCTGCTTTGCTTGTGGCTGTATGTTTTCTGATTATAAAAAGAATACAGTGTTTCAAAATACATGAAGAAATAACTGACAGAATAGAAAAGGGCCAATTGCCAAATTAAAAATCATAGGTGGAGATCTTAATACTTTATCTAGTAATTCTTAGGACCAATGAGACAGAAAATCAACAAGGGAAAAATAGAAGACTTTAACACTATCTGCCAATTTGACATAATTGACATCTGTTAAACACTCCTCGAAATAACAGAATTAAACAAATTCTTTGCAAGCACACATGGGACAGTCACCAGAAGTAGACCCTATGCTGAGCCATAAAACTAGTCAGAGTAAACTTGAAAGGACTGACGAACATCAGAGTATGTTCTCAGACCACACTAGAATTCAATTAGAAATAAGGAAAAAAATCATACAAATCCCATATACGTGGAAATTAAACAACACATTACTAAATAACCCAAGTCAAAAAAGAAATAGATATAGACATGTAAATTTAAAAGAAAACTAAGAGGAAATCTTTGTAACTTTGAGATAGGTAAAGATTTCTTAAGACAAAAACAAAGATGAACTATAAAAGAAAATAATTGATGGGCCAGCCGAGTGGCGTTGTGGTTAAGAGCTGGCTTGGGACACCAGCAGCCCCGGTTCAGATTCCACATATGAGGGCCAGTGACACTGCCCTCTTAAAAAAAAAAAAAAAAAAGATTGGGCCGGCTGAGTGGCGTATTGGAAGAAAATAATTGACCAATTGGATTTTAAACGTTAACTGCTTTTTCTTGTTGAAAAATAGCATTTTTTTAAAAACACAAACCCTTTGGGTGAAAATACTTACAAAACATATACCGGACAAAAAAGCTTGTATCTGGAATATATAAAGATTTCTTATAACTTAATAAAAGGAAGAGAAACAACCCAGGGCCAGCCCAGTGGCTCAGTTGGTTAAGACCTCACTTAAGAGTGCAAGCTCTGAGCAACAGGGTTGCTGGTTTGATTCCCGGCCCGAGCTGAGCTGCTGCTGAGCTGCCAACAGGTGGCAGGATGGCTCAGCTTAAAAAAAAAAAAAACAAAACAAAACAAAAAAACAGAAAAAGAAACAATCCAATAGAAAAATGGGCCAAACATTTGAATCAAAATTTCACAAAAGAAGATTTATGAATGATGAAATACATGAAAAGATTCTTAACATCATTGCTTACTAGAAAAATGAAAATTAAAAGCACACTGAGGTACCGCGCTATACATACGCTAAAATGGCTGAAATTTAAAATGTTGACAATACCAAGCTTTGGCAAGGAGATGGAGAGACTAGAGTCCTCATAGGCTGATGCATATATTCATTACTTGTAGGAATGCAAAATGGTGTAGTCACAGTGGAAAACAGGTCAGCCATTTCTCAAAAAGTGAAATACAGACCCACCATGTGACCCTCAGTATCTAAATTTTCCACTCTGAAGTATCTACCAAGAGAAGTAAGAACATGCCACACAAAGACCTGAGGATAATTATTCATTCTCATCAAAAACAGGAAACAATCCAAGTGTCCATCATCTGGCAACTAGATAAATAAAATGTGGTGCATCATGCAAAGGGATACTACTCAGCAGCAAAGTGACGTGAAGTAACTACTCTTGTGCAATATCCGGAACTGGTAAATCTCAGAAACACTGTGCCAAGGGAAAGTTTCTACCATAAATCGTTTCACTGGCTCCTTGTGGAAGTTTGGGTGCTTTCTAATTTTTTTCTATGACAATTCTGCATTAGATATTCTTGAAGATAATATCTTTGCATTTTTTTCAACGTTTTATATGAAATTTTTCTAGAAGTAGAATTGCTGGGTTAGAGAAGATGATAATAATCTTATCTGGTATTGCCAACATTTGCTGAACGCTTATTATGTACCAAACACTCCTACCCAGATTTTCTTGTTTAACTCTCCAAGCAACTATGTGAGCTATAGTTATTATTATTTTCTTCATTTTACAGTTGAGGAAGCTGAGGCTCAGATTTTTTTTTTTAAGTTCCAAATCACATACTAGGAGGTTGCAGGGCTAGGGTACAAACCAGGATAGCCTGATTCCATGCTTGACCTCCTAGCTAAGATGTGAAGTATGCTTCTCTTCATGCGCATTTTCGGGGGGTTGTCGTTTCAGGTCTCCCATTTGAACTTGCTCTATGCATTACAGAAATTTCTTAATTTTAAAAAGTTAAGGATGAGCCACATATTTATCAAATGAGTCTTTCTCTTTACTGAAATCATTTCAGAAATGCACCATTGGAATGTTGTTTAATTTCAACATAGACAAACTGAAGAAAAATACCAAGCATTTACTTAAAGGGACATTCTTTGGATATTTTTCAAATGTAGTATACAATGCTTTGAGCAGATTGGCTTTTCACGTGAACCAGGTAGTAAAGCTTCTATTTCCCATAAACGCCGACTGAGATAGTTTGTAGATGGGCGGTATATGCAGTGTCACCACCCTTCAGGTGGGAAAGCTGCACCAGGATCAGTTCATGTCAGGAGGTCAGGAGAGCATCTGAGTCAGATTTGGGATCCAGGGTGAAGACCAGACATGAAGTCTTAAACCTTCTTGAAGATTCTGATTTATATTTGAGTCTGAGAAAACTGGTGTAGGGCATACTCTTAATCAGTGAGAGATAATGGAAAATGTGATATCTGATAGGACATTTATTGAGTAATTATTCTAAACACCTTAACAACCAATAAGTTGGCAAAGAAAAAGGACCCCTTACTAACTACATCAACTGGTTGACATGCTCTTGATTGTATTCGTCCCATAAGTTAACACTCTCACCTCTTCCCCCAAGGTTTCTACAAGTAGGTGATACCATCCGCATTTACCTGGTCATCAGTGACTTAGTAAAGTTATTATAATACGATATGTACCTTCAAGCGCTGTTCTGAAAGTTACTCGTCTTACAAGAGGGCCAGTCCTTTTCTGTCTCCTACCTTTTCCCCTCAGCCACTCCTGCAGCACTTGATCCAGAGCTAACATGGCGCGTTGGTTAAGATTCTTAGTCAGAATGCCCAGATTCAAAACCAGACTCTGCCACTGGCTAGCAGTTATCTGCCTTATTTTCACATTGTTTCATGGGATAACTTCTGTCGTGATTGTGGAGAAGACTAAACGAGCATTAATGTCTGGAAATGGCTGTACCTGTCACACAGCGAGCTGTCAGAATTACCACCCTTCCCTTTTCCCTGTCTCCTCAGGGGACCACCTTGCTCTGGCTTTTTGTAATCTCATGTGCCATCCCTTCTCTGCTGGCTCACCTTCCTCTTTTCACTAAATGTAGGTATTTTCCTCTGGTTTGGTGTCAGCATCCTTCTCTTGCAATATGGAGCTGGCCACTGACTTTGATACCAAGTAGACCTGGGTTTCAATTCTACCCCTGCCACATACTAGCTGCGTGACGTTGGAGTTCAGCCCAAATCCTTTCCAAGCTCCGGTTTCTGATCTGTAAAGTAGGGCTAATGCCCTTGTTGCAGGCTTGTTGGGAGGATGGCAGATAACAAAGAGCCAGTATTGAGTCTGACACATGGTGGATGCTGAGAGAATGGGATCTGCTGCCATTTTTCTAACTTCTCTCATCCACTTGATCTCCAATTTTGTATTTTCAGGTACCATTACTGAACTGTTGAGTCTTCATTCTCTTTCTCTAGTTGGATTTCATTCTTGCAATGTTAAGGTAACTTTCTGTATCTTATTGGTGTTTTAGAGTTTTCATATTTGATATCAAACTAATCCTCTATCATCTTCCCTCTGAAACTGGCTCTTTGGCACGTATTCCATTTTTCAGTTCATCTTCTGGACATTCTCTGCGTCACGCGTAGCATTCAATGATTGATGCTCTTGTTTCAGTCTGTCTCTGCTTCCTCTCGGTGTGGCTTCCGTTCTGACCTACAGAGGCTCAGACACCCATCTTTGGCTTTCACTTATCACTATAGTTTAGACCCTCATTACCTCATATGCTTTTTCCCAGTAGGCAGGGTTGTTATCTCCTGCCTCCATTATTCCTTGTCCTCCCTAGTTTGTCCTTTACATTCATCTTTCTCTTACCAGATTTCATCTTCCTAAAGTGGGGAGTCAGCAGATTTTTCTCAAAGAGCTAAATAAATAGTAAATCTTTTAGGCTTTGTGGGGCACATAGCCTTTGTTGTAGCTACTATGCTATTGTCATGGGAAAGCATCAGTGGACAGTATATAAACGGATGAGTGGCTTATTCTAATAAAACTTTATTTATAAAAGCTGGTGGTGGTCTAGGTTTAGCCCACAGGTCCTTGTCCTAAATGACAGCTCAGATTGTTATCAGTGCTTGTTTACATTACTGCAGGCATTCTATAGCTTGAAAAATCAAGTCTGAATTCCTTAGCATAGCATTTGAGATCTGCTATTATGTGGCCTCGATTTAGCTTCATTGCCCTCTACTCCTCATCATGCATTCTTTGTTTTAGCAAAGGGCACTACCTCCTGTTCCCAGGGCATGCCATGCTTTATTAGGACAGCCCATGGTTCTTTTGTTGGTTAAAGTCCTAGAGTAAGCACTCTGTATTCTTTTTAATTTTCTTCCCTCCCTCCATTCATTCATATCTCTCTCCCTCCCTTCCTTTCCTCTTTCCTTCTATACTTCGAAATTACCACTCTGAATAGTATTTCTTGAAATAATTCTTTTTTTAAAATACCGACTACAAGGTAGGGCCGTCTTCCCAGCACCTCACTTTCCTACTCTTATTTAAATATTTTAGTTTTAAGTGGTTTGCTTCTCATCATTTGAAGAAGAAAAATGTGCAGTTACAGACATTTCAGAAATATTAATGCTCATAGCAATTGATCTGAATGGTAGTTTCTAACTCTTAGATGCTACGAGGAGCATCTCTTAGTGATCCAGTGCTATGTGAAGTTCTTTAGGAAGGCAGCTTTCAGTCTGATGGGCGTACCAGTTTCTTCCAAACCTGCTCTGATAAGCGAGACCGTCCTAAGTCCTAGGCTGAGCAGTTCTCATGGTCTCCTGCAGACGTCAGCACACTTCTCTAAGGCCAGACAGTAAATAGTCTAGGTTTGTGGACTACAAGGTCTCTGCTGCAACTATTCAGCTCTGCCGTTGTAATTTGAAAAGAACCATAGACAATACATAAATGGTTGAACGTGGCTGGATTCCAGTAGATTTTTATTCACAGAAATGGGGGTCCAGATTTGGGCTGCAGACTAGTTTGCCACCCTGGCTGGTGGCCCCATGCCAAGGGATATTTGAAGCCATAGGTAATGAGTGTATCTTCTTTGAGTGTCAGTTTTACTCAGTTATCATGTGGAAAAAGTTAAGTAGTTTAATTGGTAAGTAATTTAAAACACTATTTTAATACCTAAGAGGCCTTCATGGAATAGACTAAAATTAAAATGACAAAGGCATACTGAGCCTTTTGAGAAATGTCTTGTTTGTAGTGAGCTGCTTAGATCTGTGTCTGCAAACTCTGCCATTTGCTGAAAAAGTTGAGAAAGCACTGCTAGGCATTGGAGCCATTGAAAGATTAGAGGAAGGTGGTGATATCGGGTTTTAACTTTGTAAAGCTAACTTGGGTGGAATGTGGAGAATGGCTTGGAGCAGAGCATGGCAATCCTGGGGACTGGGAGACCTGTTAGGAGGCTCTATAGGAACCCAAGCAAAAGAGAAGGACCGCTTTTATGGAAGTAATGGAGAGGGAGGGATTCCCACAGACTAGGACAGACAAGGACATTTGACATGAGTAATTGTGCACTGCAAGGGGAGTAGAGAAGGACGCGTTGGGATGGTTTCCAAGTTTCTCTAGGGAAATTGGTTGAACAGGGATGCCACTTAGTAAAGGAAAGAATATATGAGAAGAGCAACTTGAAGGCCAGGAAAGACTGACAGGTAAGTTGTTTGGGAATTGCTGAGTTTCATGTGCCTGTGCACATACAAGTGGAAATGGGTTTTCCAGTTCAGGGCTCCAGAGAGCCATGTGGACAGACTGTGGTCAGCACACAGGAGCAGCCGGACCACAGGATTGAATGCAGAGCAGCGGTGGGGAGATTCTGCGGAGCACAAGTAGTGCTAAGTACAGAAACCTTGGGGGGAAACAAAATCCTCCATTGGTGGAGAAAGGGGAGGTGAAGAAAGTACGTTGAAAGAAAAGGAAGGAAACCAGAAGCCTGCTGTTTGAGAAACTAAGGAGAAATGGAAGCTCAGGAAGAAGAGCAGTGGTCTCCCACACAGCAGACAGGGCCAAGCCGGATGGGGGCTGGCAGACAGACACGTGTGGCTTTCCTTAAAAGCCGGGAAGAGCCTGATTTGGGACTTTGCCGTGGTAATGCGATTGGAGTGAGGAAAGCAAAAGTCAGGAAGCAGTGAGCTGAGTATGAATGGTGAGATGTGGACAAGGGCTCTGGACTTTCGCACACCTGAGTGGTGTCTGAGTCATTAAACCCTGTTACAGTGGAAATTCTGAATCAGTGATTCTGGGGTGACTCCTGAGAGCCTGTCTTTCCAACAGCCTCCCAAACTTTGAGGTGCTGCTGTTCTGAGGACTGCCTGGACCCACAGTTCTCGAATCGAGGCACCCCAGGCACTCGCAGACTCCCAAGGTGTTGGGGAATAATTTGAAATTTCAAGGGAAACACAGCAGTGTCTCTGGGACACCACAGCATTCGATCACTGTGCTTGAATAACAACATCCTGTTCAATGTTGTTTCTTGGTAACATTGATGAGATGCTGTAGAAACTTAACTCTTATTTATGTCAATTAGCCAGTGGTAAAATTGGTTTTGATAACGCATGATTTCGCTTAGTCCCAGAACCTATTGATGATGTTAAGTGAGGACTTATTGTATTTCTTTAGATGATGTCATGCCTCCACGAGCTGCCTGCAAATCAGTGTGAAACAGGAAATGAGTCTGACATGTCCAATCAGATTCCACTGTTTGAAAAGTTATGCAGTGCCCAATAGGTGCTCGATTGTTACAACTTACATACTTGCTAAAGGCTCTGGCTAACACTACTTAGTAAAGAGAACTAAAGGTACTTCTTTTGGCCTCAGAGATTCATGAAAAAGTTACTAAGACACTGATGACTCTGAACCAAGAAAGTTTAGGAACCATTAACATAGACAGTTCTGCGTAGAAATTTCCCTGTGGAGCAAAGCAGCTGAAATGATTGGATAGGAACTATTGTAAAAGAGGAATGCGGAAGTTTGTTGTTGTTGTTTTTTTATGAAATGGAAGAGATAGGTGTGTTCTATGCTGAGGGAGGCAGCAGCTGATAGAGAAGCAGATGTGAAGATACAGATGTTGGTTTCGGGGAAGAGGCGTCTGAGGAGACGAGACCGAAGAAATCCAGACCCTGCTTTTGTAAATATCGCTCCAGACCAGCAGCGTCACCGAATCTCACGGCCCACCCCAGACCTTGTGAGTCAGAAGATGGATTTTTTTAAAGATTTTATTGGGGACTTGGGGGAAGGAAACAGACAAGTTGCTGTCCTTTTGTTCTTCAGTCTAGTTGTGGAGGACGTTGCTTCACTGGCCCATGTTGGTATCATCATTGCACTCTTCTCCAGTTAGGCAAATCAGTCACCGGCCTCTGGACAGCTGCTTACCGTGGCTCTTGGCAGCTCACATGGCTGCCAGCCGCTCATGCTGGCTGCCGGCCACTCGTTGTAGCCTATGGCAGCCCACTGCAGATGGAGCTGTTGTTCACCATCTTAGCTATAGAGGGCAGTGTTACTGGCCCTCATGTGGGATCTGAACCTGGGCCACTGATGTCCCAGGCCAGCTCTTAACCAACGCACCACTCGACCAGCCCAGAAGTAGATTTTTGATAAGATTCCCCATATGGTTTGTATGCGTGTTCCAATGTCAGAAGCACTACAGAAGGCAGGATTAGCCCTGCATGGAACACCTTTTGTTTATTCCACTGCAGTATTGTTGGTCTTTTACACACCAGCTGTTCTGAGAAGTGAGGTGGTGGGGCTCCCAGATTGAGAGACATTGAGAAGTCTGTGAAGGAGAAGGTGAGGAAGTTGCACCCTGGTTGCCTTAAGTAACTCAGGTAAGTAGGAGACATCTCCATCTAGTGAATTAAAAAGTTGGGGCAGGGCCGGCCGAGTGGCGCATTGGTTGAGAGCTGGTTTGGGAAGCCAGCGGCCCTGGTTCAGATTCCACATATGAAGTGCAGTGACACTGCCCTCTACAGCTAAAAACAGTTCCATCTGGAGCTGGGCTGTGTGAGCCCCAGCGACAGTGTAGGCTGTAGCCCCTGCTGCAGTGGGCTGCCATAGGCTGCAGTGCTGGCTACACTAGCAGCCAGCATGAGCTGCCAATAGCTGTGGTGAGCGGCCATCCAGAGGCCGGCAACCTATCAGCCTCATCCAGGAAGAGCGCAATGATGATACCAACATGGGCCAATGAAGCAACGTCCTCCACAACTAGACGGAAGAACAAAAAGACAGCAACTTGTCTGTTCCCCTTCCCTGATTCCCCAACACTGTTCCTCTCCCCCAATTCCCCAATAAAATCTTTTAAAAAAAAATAGGTGGGGCAAAAATAGTGGCTGAGAGAGGAGGGTGGTAGTGGATTGGAATAACCATTCTGAGGAATGCAAACAAATTTGTCCAGGACTATAGAAATTGGTAAGCAATTCTGAAGATCTGGCTGCAGTCAGAGACAATTTTTGGTGGTGTTAGTCTGCATGGTTGTGACTTTTTCCAGGGGTGCTAAGTAGCTTGGCTGTAGGAGCTGCCAAGATTGGATTAATCTAAATTTATCAGCTTGCTGGGTGAGGTTAAAGAAAAAATAAGACGGCTAGCAAAACACCTTTCCTGGATATGGAAAGAAATGAAGCTACAGGAGACAGATGAGAAAAAGGCGTAGTAGAAAGATTGGCAGTCTCCTGAAAGCCAATGAAAAGGTCACACGTCCTGGGGTTGGAGGACTTCTTATCCACCAGGAAGAGGAAATTTTCCTGTCAAACTGCAGAGCTTTACCAGGACTAGACTGGTTGCCAACAGGCAGGAAGTGTCGGCCTAGGGTCACTTCCAGAGGCCTAAGCAGGACTCTCTTACTCATCAGTTAGTAATAACAGCAGGACCACTAGACACAGACATGGAACTCGAGAGATCAGATACGAAGATTGATTTGGGAGTCAGTTATGTAGTAATAGTGTCTACTAAGAGTGTTTTCTCATTGTTAGAAGGCTGAGCAGTTTCTGTGCATTACCACATTCATCCTCTCATCAACCCTCTGAGGCTTCAAACCATTTACAGATGAGGAAGTAGGAGCAACAAGTCATCCTTGCTCGGTCACACAGCCACCGAGCAATAGAACCAATGGTAGCATGCACATCCTTCTGACTGCCAGTAGCATGCACATCCTTCTGACTGCCAAGTCCGTGCCCTCCAAGCTTAGGTCACCAGCCTCTGGGAGGTGACTGGTACCAGGTGTGTTAGGCCTTCTCAGATGCCCATGAGAAAAACAAAATGAAAAATCCCTCAAATGAGTGTAAGCAAACCAAAAAAACTGAGTAGTCCCCATAACTATAGGTCTAGTGATCCACCTTCTGGCACAGTTGGAACCGAGGCTCAACATCATCAAAACTTGATCTCAACTCTTCTTTTCCGTGTTAGTTATTCTCTTGTAAGCTCTCCTCATGTAACGGCAAGATGGCCCCACCAGTTTCATCCTTCCATCCTGGAGACACAGAGAAAGAGTTCTCTCCTCCAGGGGCTCCAACAAGAATCCTAGGGTTGAGCTCCACTGGCTCTGATTGACTGGCCCTGGGCCCATTTCTGAACAGTGTATGGCCAGGCGGGAGCCACACGCTCGCCCTGAAGGGGAGAGAGTGACGCTTACCCAAGGCAATGAGGCTGCTCAGAGGAGCCGGGAATGGATGCTGGGCAGACAGAAGCAGACGTCTGCCTGTGTGCAGGGATGAAATTCATCGTCCTGTGACTGTGGGGAGTGTCCTGGAAATGATGATAGTAGCCAACATTTTTTTGATGCTCACTGGGCTCAGGTGCGATGCCAGTCCTTTGTGTGCATCTGAGTTTGAATCCTGACAGTAGTCCTTGGAGGGGTATATTGTTTTGTTGGTTTTTTTTTAGCTGAGCCATCCTGCCACCTGTTGGCAGCTCAGCGGCAGCTCAGCTCGGGCCAGGCATCAAACTGCTGTTGCTCAGAGCTCAGCTCGCACTCTTGAGCGAGCTCTTAACCAAGTGAGCCACTCGGCCGGCCTGGAGAGTATAGTGTTACCCCCACATACATCTAGTAAGTAGTGAAGCTGAGATTTGAATCTAGGCTGGCCAGTTCCAAACTATAAAATGCTTAACCATTATACTGTATGTCTTTTTGTCCCCTCTAATACTGCCGTAACTTTTTATTTGTCATTTTCTAATTGTAGTTTTCACACTTTGTCTATTAACAGTTACAGAGTTAACAGTGGTTGAAAGCCTAGGGAATCTGACAGACCTAGGCCACCATTTATTTGTTCTATATAATATGCATAACATATAATTGTTTATATGACTTTAATATTTACCTTAAGTGTTAAGTGGAAATTGCCCTTTTTTTATTACAATATTTTTAAAATGTTTTGTGCTTTACATTTCAATCTCAAAGGTGACTTTTTTTTTTCTTAAAGATTTTATTGGGGAATTGGGGGAGGGGAATAGCACTGGGGAATCAGGGAAGGGGAACAGACAAGTTGCTGTCCTTTTGTTCTTCAGTCTAGTTGTGGAGGACATCGCTTCACTGGCCCATGGTGGTATTATCATTGCGCTCTTCCCGACTGAGGCAGATTGGTTGCCGGCCACTGGACAGCCGCTCATGGAGTCCCACAGCAGCCCACAAAAGCTCATGCCAGTTGCTGGCCAGCCCCACAGCCGTCCACGCCATTGCCGGCGACCCTCAGCAGCCCAGCTCCAAGTTGAGCTATTGCCCACCATCCTAGCTGTAGAGGGCACAGTGCCACTGGCCCAAATGTGGGATCCAAACCCGGGCCCTGCCGCTTAGAGCCGGCGTCCCAAGCCAACTCCCAACCAACATGCCACTCGGCTGGCCCAAAAGTGACTTTTATTTTTTTAAGATTTTATTGGAGAATTGGGGGAGGGGAACAGACAAGTTGCTGTCCTTTTGTTCTTCAATCTAATTGTGGAGGACATTGCTTCACTGGCCCATGTTGGTATCATCATTGCGCTCTTCTCTGGTGAGGCAGATTGGTTGCTGGCCTCTGGGTAGCCGCTCACAGTGGCTCTTGGCAGCTCAAACCGGCTGCCAGCCGCTCACGCTGGCTGCTGGCCACTCACTGTAGCCTTGGCAGCCCACTGCAGCAGGGGCTGCAGCTATGCCATCCCGGGGACTCACAGCAGCCCAGCTCCAGGTGGAGCCATTGCCCACCACCTTAGCTGTAGAGGGCAGTGTCACTGGCTCTTATATTTGGGATCCAAACTGGGGCTGCTGGCTTCCCAAGCCAGCTCTTAACCAACGCGCCACTCAGCCGGCCCCAAAAGTGACTTTTTATATTTAACCCCAGAACTCTTTTTCTAAGACTTATTATGCCATTCTTTTTGTTTGTTTGTTTGTTTGTTTGTTTTTAAGATTTTATTGAGGAATTGGGGAAGGGGAACAGCCAAGTTGTTGTCCTTCCATCTTAGTTGTGGAGGGAACAGCTAGCTCAGCTCCAAGTCCAGTCACCATCGGCCGCCCGTTGGCCGCTCCCGGCCACTCAGCTCAAAGTGCTGTGTTCACAGTCTTAGTTGCAGGTGGGCATAGCCCATCATCCCATGTGGGAGTTGAACTGGAAATCTTGTTGTTAAGAGCGCGTGTTCTCGCCAGCTGAGCCATCATTGGCAGCTCAGCTTGGGGGCAGCTCACTGGACCATGTGGGACTGGAACTGGCGACCCTGTTGCCCAGAGCTCGCGCTCTAAGCCAACTGAGCCACTTGATCAGCCCCTATACCATTCTTGAATATGTAAAATTCTAGTTGAATTGTTGTATTTTAGTGTGTGTCTCGAGATTTTGAGAAATTTTTTGTTAACTATAGCTTAGGCTTTGTAACAATAGTTTCAAAATCTCATCCAATATTTCTATAAATGTTTTAAGAAAAAAATAGTAATAATACTACTGCAAGGCTGTTATTAGAATTTATTCTGTTACCGTGTTTATTTATTAGAATTGGGTATTCATAAAATTAAAAGATAATACCCTAATGTGTCTTTATTGGAGCCACTTATTTTAAGCAGTAAAACCTGGTGTTTTTTTTTGTTGTGACTAATAAAGTTTGAGCTTTTAGAGTAATGAAAGGTACCTGCTATGTACAGTTTAATTTTGGCATGCACTGTTTTAGGCTTTGTGATGCTTGTTGTATTTCTTTTAATCCTGTTTGCATTGTCTGCTGCGTGTTGTTAAAGAGGAGGTAATGCAGGATTGGAAATCAGGAGACCCAGATGTATGCCCTTTGGGATTCCCATTTGTGACTGAAGAGTTTGGGCCGAGCTTTATGGCCTCTTTCCATTTTAAAACTCTTAATTTTTATTTTCAGTTTCTGCTATGTCAGCAGTACTGCTGGATGGAACACACAGTCTTGAGCTGGATTGGAAGAGTATGGAGTGCAGGTTCCTTGTTTTAGAGATAGAGAAAGCAGCCTTTTGTTGTATGGCATTGATTCTGCATCAAGGAAATTTAAAAACAAAACATTTATTCCCCTGTAGAGTAACGAGGCAATAGCTAGCTAGCTGTTCTCCACCTGCATAGGAAAAGCAGATCATTACAGCTGTGTTTCTGTAATGGTGTCACCCAGACTCAAGTGAACAAACTACAGCACTGGCTCTTCAGTGGCTCCCTGTGACCCACGAGGTGGAGTCCAAGCTAGATACCCAGGAATGCTCACTTCTAGCATCAGGAAGGGCCTGGTGGCTGCCTCGACTGTCCCACCCCTCGCCTCACACTTAAGGGCGCATTCACTGCGCACACTGTGCACAGCATGCTGTTTCTTGTCTTCCATTGTGACTCCCTCTCTTCCTGGAACATTCTTCCTCCTCTCCTTTGACTGGCTGATTCACATTCTTCCTTCAAGACCCATTTTTCCAGAAGCTTTCCGTGACCCCAACTTGCCCCAGTGTTATTTTAATTGTTGGTTACTTTGAAAAGCGCAGTTTTTCTTTCTGTTCCATTAGCACATAAGCTCTTGCAGCACAGGGCCTGGCTTGCAGCGCTGTCCTTCCGTGGACCCTGCTGACCACGGTCAGAGCTCAACTCCTGCTCGCCCATCTCCCCACACGCATTCTCTGCCTCCTGTTGTATTCATCCATTCATGGTGATTAAGTTTTTCCAGCTTCTCAAGCCAGAGCCTTAGCAGCATCCTCTCTCTCTCATACCCCATTCTGTCCTTCTGGAAACCTGCCTTTATGCGCATCCAGCCACTTCACATACCGTGGTCACCACACCTCCCCTGAGGCCTTGCAGTTACCTGTAACTCATCTTCTGCCTTCCACCCCTGCCAGCCAGCCATCTCTTTCCTCATGGGGACAGCTCACTTTGTACAGAGGGCCAGATGGTAGAAATTCTGGTCTTTGTGAACCACACACTTTCTGTCAGAGCTGCCCATCTCTGTTGCGTGAAAACAGCCACAGGTGTATAGAAACAAGTGAATGTCCAGTGAAACTACGTATAAGCCAGGCAGTGGGCCGGAGTCGCCAGCCCCCCCCCCCCCGCCCGTGCTCTCCACTGCAGACCCTTCAGAACCCTCCAGCAACTTCCCTTCTTAGCCTGTGCAGTGATCTGTACGCCCCACGTGACCTGTGCCCCTAGCCTTTACCTCTTCCATTGAATCTTCTGCTACCCCACTGACCACCCCCCCACTTTCCTCAGGCACACCAGGCACTGTGCCCAGAACCCTTATTCCCTTGTGTCTTATCAATTTGCTCAGATACCAGCTTCTCAGAAGTCAATCTGACTGGCCTGTTAATATTTACACCCAGCATTGTATTCCCCATTCCTGGTTTTTCCCACTGTATTTATCTTCTAACACATCATAGGTTATTCTCCATGTTGACTTAATTATTTTGTTTGTCCTTTCTCCTCCTTCTAGAATACGTATTCCCTAAAGGCAGCCACTCTTTTGTCTGTTCTGTTCATTATTGTAGCCCCAAGATCAGTGATAGAACAGTGCCGGACATATAGTAGGTCTCAGAAAATATTTGTTGGATGAATAAGTAGTGGACATTTTTAAGGTGTTTCTTTTTCTTTTGTTTTGTTTTTATTAGTGAATTCTTCCTTCTCTCTTGCCACTGCCAAACCTCATCTCACATTTTTTAATCTTTTTTTTAAATTGGGGAGTTTGGGGACAGGAACAGTGTTGGGGAATTGGGAAAGGGGACCAGCCAAGTTGTTGTACTTCTGTCTTTGTCGTAGAGGGCAGCAGTCGCCATCTGGCTTCCCGTCCGCAGTTCGTGGCCTCTATGCTCAAGGTGCTGTGTTCAGTCTTAGTTGCAGGTGGGCATAGCCACCATCCCATGCAGGAATCAAACCCGGCAGCCTTGGGCCGGCCGAGTGGCATGTTTATATAAAGTGCTGGCTTGGGACGCCAGCGGCCCCAGTTCGGATCCCACATATGAGGGCCAGTGACACTGCCCTCTACAGCTAAGATGGTGAACAACGGCTCCACCTGGAGCTGGGCTGCTGTGAGTCCCCAGGATGGCATAGCTGCAGCCCCTGCTGCAGTGGGCTGCCATAGGCTACAGTGAGTGGCCGGCAGCCAGTGTGAGTGGCAGGCAGCCAGTGTGAGCTGCCAAGAGCTGCTGTGAGCGGCCGTCCAGAGGCTGGTGACTGATCTGCCTTGCCCGAGAAGAGCGCAGTGACAATACCAACATGGGCCAGTGAAGCAACGTCTCCACAACTAGACTGAAGAACAAAAGGACATCAACTTGTCTATTCTCCTTCCCTGGTTCCCCAACGCTGTTCATCTCCCCTAATTCCCCAATAAAAAATCTTTAGAAAACAAAACAAAACAACAAAAACCCCAGCAGCCTTGTTGTTAAGAGCACATGCCCTATCCACTGAGCCATCCAGGCAGCAGCTCAGCTCAAGGTGCCGAGTTCAGTCTTAGTTGTGGGCAGGCATAGCCCACCTTCAAACAGGCAGTCTTACTGTTACACCAGCTGAGTCATCCTGCCACCTTTGGCAGCTCAGTGACAGCTCAGCTCAGGCGCAGCTCACTGAACCATGTGGGAATCAAACCGGCGGCCCTGTAGCTCAGAGCTTGCACTCTTAAGCTAACTCCTAACCAACTGAGCCACTTGGCTGGCCCCCTCACATTCTTAATTTTGCTTTAGGTGCTCTGTCCTCTCCTGTTCTCCTCCCCTTTATCTAGGCCCTCATGTCATCTGTACATCAGTAACCCCTTATCCCATGTCACTCAGTCCATCCCCAAAGGTAGCCTGGGTGATGTTTATAAATTGAAATATGATTACTTTGCTACTGTTGTTCAAAAGTTGGCCCTCTACTAGTCCAAGGCTTGAGGAGTACTTGTTTAAATTCCAAGATCCCAGACCGCATCCGTCCCTACTAAATCACAGTTTCAGGTGGGGAGGGTTGGGAAGCATTGCATTTTAAGTAGACCAGCGAACTCTTAGGGGCACTTTTGGCTACACTGGCTTAGAAAACAGCCCCCAACATGTCAATAAGAGCTCTCTGATCTGCCCCAGCCTCTTTCCTGGCCCATCTCCTGTGCACCGTAGTGTGCCCTGTTCTCGTTTTTGGCAGATACTCTGTTCCCTCTCTACATGGAATCTCCCCCAACTCTGGGAAACTTCTGTTTTTATCCTTCGCTCTTCTGTGCATGTGTCATTTTCTCCATAAGTCTCTGACGCCACATTCCCGTGAGCATTACCATCTTTGTCGCCTGGGTACATTGTATGAGGCTGTCATGTTGATTACACTGTCCTGGATGCCTTTGCATGACTGTCTCTCTGTTGTGACCCTACCTGAGGAAGTTCAGTTGTGTAGATGTGCAGGAGGCTCTGTTTGAGAGGTACTGCCCACCTTGCAGGCCATGGATGGGTGAGTGCGCTAGACCTGCTCCCCCAAAACCTAGCTTCCAAATGGCGTGTTACTATGACAGCAAAATTCAGACTGGGTTCTGCCCCGCACACATACACAAATGTGTTAGCAAGTGAGGACAAAAATAGTTGTACAAACTCTTCTAACTGATGAAGTCCCTACTTCATCCTTGTAGGAACGCTGCCAAGCACCTTTTATGAAAGGGTTATTGTAGGTGGAAGTCCTAATTTGCTTTTAGGATTCAGTTTCACCTTGTTGGGATCAGACCACAGAATTCCCTTACTGGGAATGAGTCATAGAACCATCAGGAATTCTGGAGCCCGGGGTGCAGTCCCAGAGAGCACAAGCCGCTGGGTCTCCTTGATGGCACATGTGTGCTCATGTAGGAGCAGCGTCCCTGTGTGGTGTCTGCAGCCAAAGCATGGATCCGAAACACCACTCTTCTGAGACCGTAGTCATTTCTAGCATCTACTGTGTTCATTACCAAACTCGGTGGATTTGAGGAGAGAAGGATCCTGGACTTAACCTCACTCAACTGAGCTTTCTGATCAAGTGCTTTCAGCAGTAACCAGTGATTGGGCAGATCCAGCAGTGATTTTGCAAATGTTAGCAACTGATCCAGGATGAATGTTGGGAACTCTAATCCAGCCCTCCAGTCTATTAAATAAATGTACAGTGCACTCTCTCTGTAAATACATACTGTGTTTCTCTGAAAATAAGACCTAACCAGAAAATAAGCCCTAGTATGATTTTTCAGGATGCTTTTAATATAAGCCCTATCCCAAATATGAGCCCAGTTAAGGTTGTCATCCAGACATGACTGTTTGAATAAATTTAGATATTTGGAGCAAAAATGAATGTAAGACCTGGTCTTATTTTTGGGGAAACACGGTAGTAGTTGACATCACACCTCTCTTCCAGACTCTAGAATTGGAACAGGTGTCCACCTTCTCATCTCTGCACCCACAGCCCTGGTGCAGTGCCTGCTCGCAGGGTGCCCAGAAGTGCTGAAGTAAATGGTTGGAACCTTAAGCAGCTGGGTGTGCGGGGCAGAACCCAGTCTGAGTTTTGTTGTTTGTTCTGTTCTTACTTTTAATGTTAAATTGCGAATTCTGCCAGGGAGTTTAATAACATAACCAGTTTGCCACAGCTGTCTGAGCCTATCTTAGCGGTGGCATCTCCTTAGCGCTTAACTCCCTAGGTGGGGAACAAGCTGAGACCTGCCCAGGGTCCCCGACCTCCCTGCCGGGAGATGTGGCTCTGTCCTCCCCCTCCAGTGTGCCCTTCAGGTTTTGTGGGTGAGTGGCGTGGACACAGTTCTGCTTAGTTAGCAACCTGAGGAATGCTTGTGTGGGGCTGGCGAGAGTGCAGCCGAGGCTGACAAATGACAGCTCTCTGCTTTGACGTAGAGCTGCACAGCTCAACATAAACTGCGTCCACCAGACGGTTCCTAAAGTGTAAAGTCTGACTTCACCCATTCCGAGCTAAAAGGGAAATGGAGAGCAGTGGGCACTGGTAAGAGTCTGTAGAGTACACGCCTGAGGGAGCACTGCCCTTCAGCAGGTTGACTTGTAAATGTGTATTGAAGTGTTTTCTCTTGGGCTAAAATTAGGGCCCAATAAGGAAAACGGTGTGTCTGGTGTTACATTGAAATAGCCCATCATTCTTGGGCTACCTGGGGAGTCATTTGGAGCAATGCTATTTATTATCTTTCCTTTTTTTTCCTGTGTTTTTCACATTCCTATAAATATGGTCAAAAGAGCCTCTTGGACTTTTAAAAACTTCAACTTGTATTAATAATTAACGTGGTTATACTCTACCTTCCTACACAAATAATAACTATCTTGTATTAAAGTACTCTATAGGAACATAGTAAAAATATTGAAATTGTTGTATCATGACAAAATTAATAGCCAAAGAGCTCGTAAAAGTCAGTGGAGAAAGGATGAACAACCCAGTAGGAAAGTGAAAGAAGGATTGATGCAGCAATTAACAAAAGAAGATTAAATGGCCAATAAAAATGTGAAAAATGTTTACTTTCACAAATTGAGATGTAATTAGAACATTAATGTAAATTTTTACCTATCAAACTGATCAGCTTTTAAAAGAATAAAGTTTAATAGCGAATGGGTGGGAAGATGTGTATTCTGTTCCGATGCTCAATGCTGAGGGGTCCTAAGCTAATGCAGCCCTTTTGGAGAACATTCGGGCCATAACAAAATTTTCAGCTGTATCATTTCACGTCTAGGAATTTAATTTTAGCAAGGTATTGAGGCTATTTACAGTGCTAGAGCTTCAAAACTGTTGATCACAATATTATAATAGCAAAAGTTTTTAAAAACACTTTAAGGAAAAAAACCTAAATGCCTTTTATAAGTTCTATTTTATAATGTGTTTATCGTTTACAATTAGCCAGACAAGAATTAGTAAAAAACATTAGTCAAAAATCATTTACAATGAGTCAACTTTTGACCAGTTGTTTAACCATTTTTGTGTGACCAGGAAAGCATATGAATGAGTTCTTACTCTAAATGAGTTTATTCCATAAGAACCTGTCCTTTGTTCTCTTCTTTCTCCCCACACTCTCTTCCTTGGCAATCTCTGGCAGCCATGTGGCTTCGGCTGTCCCTTATGAAGACGGCTCCTAACTGCATCTCCAGCCATGACCTCTTTTTGGAGTTCCAGACTCGCATTTCCAACTACTTTTTGAACATCTCCACCCGGACGGCCTACCGACATGGCACTCAGTATGTCCAAAAAAAAAAAAATGAACCCTTCTCTCCCAAACCCATGCTCCTACTTCTATTAATGGTCTGTTAACCTCCACCAGACACAAACCCTCCTAAACTGTCTTTGATTCAGCCCTGTCCCTTGCTTATCCGTGAAAGCACTTAGGAGTCCTTTCCCTTTTCTCATGGTCGATACCCCTCCGCACTCCCCTTTCTCCCTGCTCCCTCTTGCCCCACCCATTCCAAAACCACTCCTCTCTATCAGGCTGTCTTTTCTTTGTCTTTGTCTGTTGCTGTTTTGTTCTAGTTTTCACAGTGTCATTTTTTTTTTCCTGCCTCCTTTCGCAGATCTGTTGCATTCTACTTGTCATGTCTCTGAATCCGTTGTGATCAGGCTGCTCCCCTGCCCAAATGATAGCTTCCCCCTGCCTGTAGAATGAAGGCCATTCCCAGCAGCCTATCTCTTCCCCTTTTCAGGAACTCAGCGTTAGCCAATCCGAATATTCCTTTTCACCAAGTACGACCTGGATTTTGCGTTTAAAACTTCCCTTACGTAATTCACTGTTTGAAATTACCCCTTTTCCAACTTTTATGCTTTTTTTGAGCAGAGCTCAGATACTTCTCCCATAAGTTGGCAGTGATCTGTCATAGTGCTGTGGCAGTGCCTGCCCTTCCAGTCTTGGCTGTCCACCTGGAATTAGCGGAGCATGTCTGATCCAATGCTGCTCTTCTAAATGGTTGTCACCCGCCCTGTGCGGACAGAGGCACATGCCCAGAGACACTGCCTGTGACCTTAGCGCCATCTCCTTCTTTGCAGTGCTAGTTCATTTCTGCCATGATACAGATTTGAAAATTTTACCTCTCAAAACATGAAGTCTGAGTTTATTTATGGTGACCTTTATGATTTATAACATTAAAGTTTGGCAGAAAAATCAAGAGATTTAAATTTTTAAATGCATGTAGACTGCCCTTCCCCATTACCCACATTCAATATACTAATTCATGCAATAAACAAAATGTATAACTTTTTATAAAATTTGTATCTTCTAGGAAATGAGATTTACATAAACTTGTAAGCAAGTATAATTGAAATCTGCAGTTTTCAAAATTAGTAATACAGTAAATACCAACTTGCTCCTTGTCCAGTTCTTTTCAATGACCCATTTTTCCCCCTTTGAGCGAGATTCATGTAAACCTCAGGGGGATAATGGTAGCTGTGTGCTTTGGGAGTGGATGGGGAAGAGACGTAAAGGGTTTGACGATAGAATTGGAAGGCCTTAACGCATGGGAGAACTGAGCTTTACACATGAAGTGTGTGTCACTCGGGCAGGTGGGGAGTTGCTTCAGGGCCTGCTACCAATTTCATTTGAGCTCTCAGGCCACAGGCAAGCCTTCCTGAGCTGGGTCTGAGCAAGAATTTAGGGGCTTATTTTTCCCACTAGACTCCCTCATTTCATATCCCACCTCTGCCACTTCCTGTGACCTTTGACAAGTTTTTTATTCTCCTTATAGTTCAGTTTCCTGATATCTAAAATGGAGAGATTAATTGTATCTACCTAATAAAGTTGTGAAAACTAAATGAGATGGTCTGTGCCCAGCGCATTGCATGTGCTCACTAAATGTTAGCGTCAGTACCTGCAGGGCAGTGGGTGCTAAAGCCAAAGCAATGCACGTATATTGGGTTGTCGGAAAAGTCATGACGTATTTTTTCTGTTTTCCGTTGCAAAAATGCATCATGACTTTTCTGACAACCCAGTATTTTACTTGGATATATTTTCAGATCGGAAACCTCTTCCCCTAATTCAGAGGAAAAAAGTACTTTGATAAATCATAAGATTCTTAGGTTTAAATCAGTGTTTTAAAATAGTTCAGGACTGGTTGAGTGGTGCGTTCTTTAGGAGCTGGCTTGGGACACCAGTGGCCCCAGTTCGGACCCCACATATGAGGGCCAGTGACACTGCCCTCTACCGCTAAGGTGGTGAACAACAGCTCCACCTGGAGCTGAGCTGCTGTGATTCCCCGGGACGGCATAGCCGCAGCCCCTGCTGCAGTGGGCTGCCATAGGCTACAGTGAGTGGCCAGCAGCCAGCGTGAGCGGCTGGCAGCCACTGTGAGCTGCCAAGAGCCGCTGTGAGCGACCGTCCAGAGGCCAGTGACCCATCTGCAATGACGATACCAACAGGGGCCAGTGAAGCAACGTCCTCCACAACTAGACTGAAGAACAAAAGGACAGCAACTTGTCTGTTCCCCCTCCCTGATTCCCCAACGCTGTTCCCCTCCCCCAATTCCCCTATTAAAAAATAAATAAAATAATTCAGTTCAAAAATGAAAATTTTTTTTTTAGGTTTCCTGGTGCAACTTCATATTGCATACAAACCTTCCAATGCCAGAAATAAATGTCTTTAGATTCCAAAGAAGTATCACAAACCTCTTCCTTTACTTTTCAGAGTAAAAAACAAAATTATGGTGTTCTTATTTTAAGAACATCCTCAATTATGTATATTTTCATATCAAAAAGGAAAAAGCAGTATTTAATTGTTTTGCTTTGTTTAAATAGGCCTTTCCCAGTGGGTAATTGAAATATTTAAAGTTGCTGTCTCACAGGTCACATGTCTCAGAATTATACCGCGGGCGACTGCGCTGTTTCTTTTTCAGGCACGTGTCTGACGCCTCTGTCCCCCACCCCAGCCCTCCAGGAGTGTGTGGTCGTTCTAGTCCTGCTCCTCCTCTCAGGAACAACACAGGGGCAATCATGGAGGTTCAGGCCATCCCTAACAAATCCCTAGAGAGAGATACTTTGATGGTCTTTAATACGCTTCCTTACCCAAGAATTAGTACATTCCACGAAAATCTCTCGGAACACTGTCATCCTTTATAGGCATGTCTCAGTCCATTTGGGCTGCCAGGACAAAACATCAGGCTGGGGCTTATCAACAGCAGGGATGGATTTGCTGCCCACAGTCCTGGAGGCTGGAAGGCCAAGATCCAGGCGACCCTGATGGTCGCCTTCTGGTGAGGGCGGGACTTCTGGCTGTGTCCTCAAGATCCCTCCTGTTATAGGGCACTAATTCCATTTGTGAGGGCTCCGTCCTCATGACCAGAGCACTTCCCGCAGCCCTTCCCCTCTCCCCCAGCCTTAAATACTGGCATCTTAGGGGGTTCGGATTTCAGTATATGAATTAGACCATAGCCCTGTGCTTTAACCCTGTAATATCCTTCATGGGAGTCCCAGAATCAGGAAGCTGCCTTCTTAAATGCTTGCATTGTGGCTGTCTCCACCCAGGACCACAGGGGTTCACTGTTGCTTACCTTTCACGTCCTATAATATTTCTACCAAATTCACTTTGCCTATAACTACCTCACTGTCACTTCACTGTTTCCTGTTTGTTTTGCTCACACTCTGCTTTACTTCCTTTGACCTTTCTGAATCTCATTTGTCCTTTAAAGATAAGCTCAGGTCGACTGTGGAGCTCAAAACCTGTCCTTTTATTTTACCCCACACAGGGAGTTCCTTTTTATACAGTTCTTTTCCTGTTTGTTATTTGCACTACTCAGTTTATCATTTGTTTGTGCCCGGTTTTTTTTCTTTCTTTCCAGTTCAGTCCATTCAGACAGATACCATGCATTCTGACCCTTTTTGTAGTGATGGTAGGTATTCCATAAATATTTTTCAATGTGGCTGACTTTTCCTGACTTAATAAGGCGCTTAAGCAGGTAAAGTCACATGTAGAATGAGTTGCTATTAGTTGCTTTACCAAGAGATGAAGAGAAAATAAACTGAATTTATTAAAAATACTGTGAATAAGAGTCTTCTGTGTACTAAAAACAAACCAAACAAAAACAGCAATGTCAGGGCTGGCCGAGTGGTGCATTGGTTAAGAGCTGGCTTGGGATGCCAGCAGATCCGGTTCGGATCCCACATATGAAGGCCAGTGACACTGCCCTCTGCAGCTAACAACAGCTCCACGGGGAGCTGGGCTGTGAGCCCCAGTGACAGTGTAGGCTGCAGCCCCTGCTGCAGAGGGCTGCCATAGGCTACAGTGAGTGGCCAGCAGCCAGCATAAGCGGCTGGCAGCCAGTGCGACCTGCCAATAGCTGCGGTGAGCGACTATCCAGTGGCCGGCGACCAATCTGCCTCATCCGGGAAGAACGCAAATGACGATACCAACATGGGCCAGTGAAGCAACGTCCTCCGCAACTAGACTGAAGAACAAAAAGACAGCAACTTGTCTGTTCCCCTTCCCCAATTCCCCAATGCTGTTCCCCTCCCCCAATTCCCCAATGAAATCTTAAAAAAAAAAACAACAGCAATATCAGAGTCTTTTTTACACAGATGTACGTAAAAAACACCAAGACAACAAAATTACCAATTAAGAAATGCAGCATGAATATTATTTCAAAACTGGAAAAGCTGTGTTGCATTTAAGGAACTTTTAATTTTCATAATCTAAGCCATAGCTAAGAAGTATGAATACTAGTTTTAAACAAAGGTGCTGTCAGATTTGATGAGACTTGTGGAAGTATGTTTTTATGTTTCTAAAATCCCAAAGGGGAGGAGACACATGAATGACCATATGCAGTGTCACTGTATCATTATTAAGTCACATGGCTGTTTGAATGAATTTATGACTCTTACACATTTTTTTCAAGTTTCCTACAGAATCCTCTTCCCCCAGAACCTCTAGGAATTGGGGTCTCTGCTTTTTCTGTGACTGGCTGTGTCTCCTGGGGGTGAAGGGGCTCCCCCTTCTCTTAAAGTCCAGTTACAGGGTCGTCGGGCCCACTTATCCTGTCTGCGGGAGCAGGAGTGAGCGCCCTCCTCCTTGTCACTAACGCAGCACTCACATAGTCGGCAGCAGTGAGCTAGTTACCCACAGACTTTCTGGTTTGCTGGGTCACAGTGATGCTTTGCATTTTGTCCTTTTCACCCTTCTAATGTGCTGCTGCCTTTCTGAGGGCCATATTGACAAGCTGAGATAGCAGATTAAACGCAGGCCCTGCTGAGCATGTATCCACCCTCCTTCCTTTCTTTCTCTTCATTTGGCAAGTGTCCCTATCACCAGAGCAGAGCTGGGACCTAGGGAACACCAGATAAGGCTAAAATGGTAATGGCCACCTCAAATAATACACTTAGATGGAGGTAATTGAGGTATAACAGGGATTGTAAAATTTAATTAACACAATTGTTTAAAACTTTTCTTTCATAGCATCTTTTTTTTTTTTCTTTTTCAAAAAGCTTACTTAGAATTCAAATAAGGAAACAGATATATGCAGCCCCTTAGTTGAAGGTTGGGGGCAAAACCTGCTTGTTTGGCCTCTTCTCATTTCACGGGTTCCCCCTCCAAGTCAGCACCCAAGTTCCTCCATGTAATCCTAGGGCTCTCAGGAAGGCAGTTCAGAAGCCGCTGATACAAACCTCCCACATTGAGGCGTAATCCTGGTCTCCTGGATTTTGTTCTGTTCTTCATCGTCACCATGGCTGGGACACTCCCTTCCTGTCCTATGAAATGTCATTAAAACCACTTTTTCATCTGGTGTTTCCCTTTTGGTAAATATAATAGTTAACTCCATTCAATTGCAGAGGCTGAAAAGCTCCTCAGGGCCAGCTGAGTGGCTCAGTTGATTAAGAGCTCGCTCAAGAGTGCGAGCTGAGCTTTGAGCAACAGCAGTTCAATGCCCAGCCTAAGCTGAGCTGACACTGAGCTGTCAACAGTTAGCAGGATGGCTCAGCTAAAAAAAAAAAAAACAGAACAAAACAAAACGCTTCCTCCTCTGCGCTTCTCATCCATTAGCAAGTGTCGGTTTTCAGCCTTGAAAGTCAACCCAGTTTGCCTCCCTGGTCAGCCTCTTTTTGTTTCTGCCCTAGAAACTACAATAGCCAACTAGCTGGCATCTGTTTTTCACTCTTTCTCCCCCCTGCAGTCTAGAATAGTGGTTAATTATGTGGATTCCGAAACCGGATTTCCTGTATTCACACCTGGTTCTATTATGTGACATTGAGAACACTAACCTTTCTGGGCCTCAGTTTCCTTAACAGTTACATGAAGGTGAGGGTGATGATACTGTTTACATCACATGTGGGTATCAGATGAGTTATTACACAGAATTACTTAGAATGTGCTTGGCCAAATAGTAAGCATCCAATAAATGCTCAGTAGTAGGTGATATTGAGATTCCTGCCATTGTTATTTTTTTTTATTCATACAAAATTAAAACCGAACTTAAACCATTAATCAGATGGCTTCTCCATCGGCATCCTGGCACGTTTAGAACAGTACCCACAGTCCTCACACTGGCTGGACAGACCCTGATCGTTCGGTGCCCTTGCTCCTCTGGCCCAGCTGGCCTGCAGTGGCTCCCCACCTGCCCAGCCCTGTCTGTCTCTGCCCTCGGTTCCCTCCCCAGATATGCTCACCTTGCAAGTGTCTGCAGGACCTGCCACTCCCTTCATTTAAATCCCTGCTCAAATGTCCGTTCCTCAGAGGTCTGACCACAGTTCTATAATATCATCCTGTCTTTTTCTGTATCCTTCACTTATTTTTTTCATAACTTATGAAAAGATAACTTTTCACTGCCTAACATTACATTATATATGTGTATCTGTTTATTTTGGTTATTGACTCCCTTAACGCTAGGTTCCATAATGAATGAAAGCAAGGGACTTCTGTCTATTCTAGTCCTCATTGTAGCCCCAGGGCCTTCCTTATACATAGTAGGTGCTCTAGAGGTGTTTGTGAAATAGCTGGTTGGGAGGGAATGGACTGAGACAGATTTTTCCCTTTGTTCTTCATCGAGAGAGGCTAAGGTTACCAGGTAGTTGGAGAGGCCTGAGTGAGCGTTCAGGAAGATTTCAGGTGTTTTGTTTTTTATTCTTTTCCATGGATAAGAATATATCACATAATTCACCATAATTGTCTTATTCACAACTGGATTAATTCAACTAATTGCTGAATTAGTACCCTCTTACAGTTACTGTTCAAGATCTGTTACAGATATCTTTTCTTTGGCTAATGACAAGGAAATTGGGTTTAGTGTTTGGATTTATTGATCATCCTTAAACCCATGAAGTCTCTCTCTATTACCAACCTTAAATCTGTCTGGAATCAGGAAAATAGACACATACGTAATATTCATCAAAAATGCTTCTGATTAGGAGCAGTAGTCCAGGGTGTCTATGAAAATGTGATTTTTTGTTTTTTAAGCATTCAGGTTTAAAATGCTTCCTAGTCTCAGAGTGAGACACAGAATGACTTATTCACTAATTAATTGAATATGAATTTTTTAAATTAGCTTTACCATTTATCTTAATTATGTAATTTAATTACTGTTTGAGAACTTTGTACTAATTCTTTGACATTAATACTTAACTGGTAACCTTTAGCATCTTTGCTTTTGTTTTCTTTATAATTTTGAGATTTTCTGTAAAAATCACCCTTACTGATTTCAGTTGATTGTTGTGTCCTCCTTTTCTAGAACATGTAATTTATTCGCTTTTTATTTTGGGCCTCTCTTCCACTTTCATGTTTAACACCCAACAATCTTCTGAACTACATCTTGTTATAATCTGAGCAAAAAAAATGACTTTCTGATTTGAAGAGAGGTTACTTACTTAGTTTTTTTTTTCAGTCACTGACATTAAATAAGTTAACATTTAGAGTTGACCTAAGTTATGCCTATCCACATTGGCACCATTGGGAGACACTGTCAGATGGATGTTGGCGAGACTGGTGGGAATGTAGGTGGTCTGTGGCGAGCTGGTGGGACAGACATCTCCCTGGGAGCAGGACACAGCTCACTGGGTCGTGATTATCAATATGAATAAGGATTGGGAAAGTGGGTCCTGCCATCCCTCTGCCCTTTGGGGTTTTCAAGAGGGGTACCTGGCCTGTGACCGCAGTATTCACAGCAGTGTTGCTGCCTGATCGTCGGTGTCGGCTCTCCCCATGGCTGTGAAGCAGAATTCCCAGCCCAGGTTGTTCACCAGCCTACTTTGTGTTTTTAAAATAAGTGTCAACATAGAGTATTTTTGCCTCTTTTTATCTATAAAATATGGTTTTTATTAGCAGAATTTAAGTGTAAGTCAGAATAGTCAAAAATCAGAGATCTCTTTTTATAGGCTGTTTTCTCCTTTTATTCATATGTGGACTTTTAAAATCATCATTATTATTATTGCAGGCCATGGTTGCTTGTTATCCAGGCAATGGAACGGGCTATGTACGTCATGTTGATAATCCAAATGGAGATGGAAGATGTGTGACATGTATATATTATCTTAATAAAGACTGGGATGCCAAGGTATGCAACTTCATTGAGCATTTGTTTTTTCTACAGGCATTAAGATTCATACGCCTCAAGGCGACACCATCTTTGACACGTGGATAGTGTCTCGTGGATTTGTTTCAGTCTCAGGTATTAGGAATAGAGCTTTGTAAAATGAAATAGATACTTAAAAAGATATCTTAAACAGATATCTTAAAAAGGAGATTCCCTTATTTTCGGATACTGAAGTGTTTATCCAAAATTTAACTTTTACCAGAGGGTCTTTTATTAAAATATATTCCTTTTACTAATTTTTATAAAAAAAAAACACTTGTTTTGAGCCGGCCGAGTGGCGCAGTGATTAAGCACTGGCTTGGGAAGCCAGCTGCCCTGGTTCAGGTCCCACATGTGAGGGCCAGTGACACTACCCTCAAAAAAAATAAAAATAAAAAAAATACTTGTTTTACAATGGCTTTTGAGGTCCAGCCGAGTGGCTCATTTGGTTAAGAGCTCGCTCAAGAGCTCTGAGCGACAGGGTCACCAGTTTGATTCCTGAGCTGAGCTGCCACTGAGCTGCCAACAAGTGGCAGGATGGCTCAGCTAAAAAGAATAAATAAAATATATATATAATGGCTTTTGAGGAGATTTCTATAAAAAATAGTTATTATGGTTTATTTGCTGCTCATGCCTCCATTTTATTCTTTGCGTTGTTGTAGAAATATTTTGAGCATGGGGCTCTTGGATTGAATCCCAGAGGCAGGCTCCCTTCTTTCTCTGATTATGGAAAAACTAGAAGTTTATCAACAGTGACAAATCCTATAAACCAATTAAAATATACAATACAATCTCTCTTTTTTTAAGCACATAGTTCCTTAACATTAGCCTGAATTTCACTTACATTTAAATGATTTAAATTTTAAGTATGTCATGAATCACTACTTTGGAGGTGATATGAACTCATTTTTTAAAACCTTTTTTTGAAACAAAATATTCAAATAGAAAAGTGAGTACAATGTATAGCCCAGTGGATTTTCACAGTCAATACCCCTGTAGAGCCAGGGTAATTTTTAAAAATTAAATGATCTTTAACACCACCACCCCCTCCCATACACACACACACACGGAAACCACCAAGTCTTAAATGTGCAAAAACCAAGTTCTGTCCTAAAAGTATATCCTAAAATGTAGGATATGCTCACAGTGCTCCAGTGATCTTTCTGTACCATCCTGATTTAAGGCGTTTTCTCTGTCCTAGTCCATGTTCAAAATGGAGGTAAGTTCATTACTAAGTAGGGTTTAAAGCATCATGTCAACAAGCATGGTTTTTCTGTGATAGCTTTCTAACTTTGAAGTAGAGAAATAAATTTGGTGATCATTGAGCCCAACACACAAAATGATTAGTTTAACTTTGGTTAAAACTTAAAAAAAAAATTTTTTTCAAGAGTTTGTGAATATCTAGAAAGCTAGAACTACATCGATCAATTCCTCACTTCTGTATTTTGTTAGGTTCTTTCTAGACTGATCCTTTAATCTTGATATGACCTAGCCACAGTCATTAATGAATCATTTTTGGATTAGTAGCTAAACAGAAAAAAGTCTTTAGTATTTTTACACTTAGAACTGAAAGCTCCCATTACAAGAGTGCACTGACTGTGGTATGAGCTAGACATGGTTCTGGGTGCTGGACATGGAGCAGAAACAGGCATAACCTCCTAGAGCTCAGGGTCTGGTGGATGGCCCAGGTTGGGAGACTGACAATGACGATTGGTTATGCCACATGCAAGACAGGTCACTGGGGGAGCCACAGGACGCCCACCTAATTCATAGGTCCCGGAAAGTTTCCCCGAGGGAGATTGGAAGCTTCAGCTCCCTATCTCTTTCTAAACATTTTCAGCAGGTCACTCTGATATTCCCAGGGACTCCAGTCAAAGGGAAGGGGCGGGGGAAAGAAAAGACTTGTTCTTGGTCCCAGTCTAGAGGTTCTTCAGATGTCTGCACGAGTGCCGTGGGAACCTGAGGAAGGGGAGCAAGGGAACCGTGCAGCTTGAGTTTACCTCCTGTGGGGAAGCCTGCTCAACAGCTTCTCTAACTGTGGGTTCTGGGAATAGGCGCGACCACAGAGGGACTGATTAAGTGTTACCGTTCTTTCACTTAAGAATCGGCCTGCTCGGGAGTTTAGTGTTTCCAGCGTAAAGAGCTACTCAGTTGGGTAGACTTTGCCTCCTCCCTTTAATTCCCCCCAGATTATAAATGTCACAAAGCCAACATCTGTCTGCATTATTCCCTTCCCTGCACCCGGGTCCAAAGTTTCCAGAAGAATAGACAGTGAATATTGGAAGGAATAGGTGGGGCCTTCTAATCCCAAATGGAGAAAGATATATATATTTGGGTAAATCATAATATCCCTTTCTGGATGGAATCCAGTTTTAGAAGCAGGTAGATGGTCACCAGAGTGCCAGACCCAGTCTGGAAATGGAGAGCTGTAGTCTAATACAGACCACAGTGATGATGATGATGGCACTTTCTACTGATACACTAACGCCTCTTTAAATAGGACACATTCCTGGGCCTGCTGAGTGGCGCGGTGGTTAAGCACTGGCTTGCGAAGCCAGCGGCCCCGGTTCGGGTCCCACATATGAGGGCCACTGACACTGCCCTCAAAAAAAAACAAGGACGCATTCCACTTGTGACTGCCCTACTAATTATCTGTTGAACTTTAAGATGCAATAAACTGCTTCCTGGACATACTTAACCATTTGTGGTACAGGCACACCTCAGAGTTATTGGGGGGTTGGTCAGACACCGCAGTAAAGCGAGTCGCAGCCTGTTTGCTGGGGGAGGGTCTTGCGTCCAATTTGTAAGAAACGCACCTGTGCAGCGCGCTAAAGAGCGGGATGTCTGTAATTTAGTCAAGGTGATTTGGAATGTATATATTTAAGCGTAGGCTAAGCAGATCATTAGTCATTAGCATACATAAGAAATGTTTACTAATATTTTAAACTTTCAAATGTCATTTCAAGACTTGAATTTAGGTTATATTCATCTGTTTCATCAAGTATTTACAAAAATCTCGAAAGAAATGAATTTTTCCTTGTGTCAGTGTATATACTTGGAATCTCAACTCACCTTCAGATCTTTTTAATTGAGGTATATTTGTGAATAATCCAATCTCTTTATCTAAAATTCTTATTTGTAAATAAGAATTTTGATTAGCTGAGGTGATCTTCCCCCAAAATTTAATTTTGTAGCATTCTTGGTTACTCATACTTACATATTTGACTCTTTCCTAGGTAAGTGGAGGTATACTTCGAATTTTTCCAGAAGGCAAAGCCCAGTTTGCTGACATTGAACCCAAATTTGATAGACTGCTGTTTTTCTGGTCTGACCGCCGCAACCCTCACGAAGTACAACCAGCATATGCTACAAGGTAGTATTCCTTTTAAGCCACAATTGGTAAAAAGTATGGTAGGACAGAGGGCACAGATAGGATAAACTTGCAAGTTTTCTAATGAATATCTAGCTATTCTTCAGTTACCTTTATCATAGTGCTTCAGTTACAACTTTTAACTTGAGTGATTTTATAAGATTTATTCCCAGTTAGTACCAAGTGTGACTTTCTCTGCACAGCCGCTTCTTGTTTGGGTTAAGAAATGGGAACACAGGCCCTCTGCTCTTGCCAGCCTGCCACCTTGTTTTGTGCATCTCTTAACTACTGCCCATTCTATGAGTGTGTGAGAGTACAGTTGACCCTTGACCAGTGCGGGGGTCACAGGCATTGACCCTTTGCACAGCCAAACCCGAGGATAATTTCTGACTCCCCAAACACTTACCTACTAAGTAGACCAGAAGCTGTACCAATAACGGAGTCAATTAACACATATTTTGTTTATTATATGTATTTATACTATATTCTTACAATAAAGTCAGCTAGAGAAAACAAAATGTTATTAAGAAAATCATAAGAAAGAGAAAATACATTTACGGTAGTTATTGAAAAAAATTTGTATGTAAGTGGACCCACTCGGTTCAAACCTGTGTTGTTCAAGGGTCAGCTGTATTCACTTGGACTAGAAAGTTTAGATAGAGAAGGAAAAGGGCAGCTTTTTAAAAGGTGGTAAGGGGAGAAAGGAGAAGGATGATGGAGAAAAATGATACAGAATAGAAGACTAAGAGGTAACCAGAGAGCAGAAGTGAGGAGAAAAAAGAATGGAGGAAAGAAAAGTAGAGAAAAAGTTGCCATGTGTGGGAATTAATGTTAGAAAAATAACCCTTTAGGTTTAGTAATAAACATCTCTTTTTCTACATGATTCCCTTTTTCTACAAGGTTAATATTCTAAACCTATTATGTTTAATGTAGTCTTTAAAATTTTTTTTTACCATTTACCATGACTCAATTAAAATGTTAAGACTGTTAAAATGGAAGATGTTGCAGACATTGTTATAAAAATAAATATTTGTAGAAAAATAGAACTATTTTTTAAATACCTATTTTTCATTATAGACAGGACTTGGAATATTACATAGTGAATTACTAGCATGTAGTTGCTTAGATCTGGTGAGAAGAGGCATACCCTGCAGACATACCAGGACAAGAGTTGGCTTTTTATTATGTTAAGAGGCCAGCCTTTGATGAAGTTCAAGAGCTAAAGACTTTGTTGTCTGTCCTCTCTCCCTTTTTTCTTGCTTCTTTTTGAGCCTTGTTGGTGCCAGCCCTAATCACACAGTGCGGAAGCAAGCTGAGCAGTCATAGGCAGCCGAGAATGGAGTCCAGGGGTCCCACCATACACCAGCCTGAGTCCCCATCTCTGCTTCCTGCACCCCAGGGCCCATCTCTGCCGCGCTGCTTCTATTAGAGTCTTTTCTGACCGACACACCGCTTCTGAGACCTTGTTTATTAAATCTTATGGTCTTGTTGTATCTTTTGTAGATAAAGAGGTAACCAACGTTTTTAGGTAGTAAATGTACAGTTATAGAGGATAAACACTATAGGAGTTTGGAGGAGGGAGAAAGTGGTATTGGAACGGGTGGGTCAGGTGTCACAGGGAAGCAACCTCATCTGGGCCTGGACTGACGAGAAGCAAGGAGTGTGGTGATGTCCGTACAGCCCTGGGTAAAGCCCTGGAGAACGGGGCCAGCCTGTCCCCGGTCAGCTCCTGAAGCAGGTCGGTGGGAGATAGGGAAAACAGAAGGCCACATGATAGCTTACCTGTGTTTTCTGGTAAGGCCTTAGGGCTCAGGGGAGTTGGCCCAGATATGTAGAACTTTGGTTACTAAGTAACTAATAGTTTGGGGCATAGGCAGAAGAGATAGACCGTTATATGTCTGTGCACCTTTCCTGTTACCGCACCACCGCATCTGGAAAAATAGAAGAGTCCAGATGGTGAGAAAGGGCCCGGAGCTCTAGAAAGAGCAGAATCTGGAAGTCAGGAGGCTGGCCTGTGACCTCAGCTCTGTCACTCACCAGCTAGGTGGTCTGTGGGCCTCAGTTTCCCCAGTTGTGCAAACCCCCCAACTCTGACTCTACTCTGCCTTTGACTCTTTACTTCAAGTATTTTACATAAGGTAGTGCTGTCGCGCCGCTGGCTCTTCATGTGATCAGTGTTGCTTTTTCCCCAGTGAACACTGGCCAGACCTGCAAGATGCTCTGACCTCTGTCCCCTGCTGCAGAATGGACCGTTTGTAGCTTTCATTTCCAATAGTGCGTACACTTTCCCCACTATTGGTACCAAAAGGTATAACCATGTGCTTTATAGTATTTAATAAGCCAGAGAGTCCTCATTTATTTGTGGAATGAGATATTCCAGATAAGTAAAATTTTCAGAAAAATGCAGTTTAAGTATTATGTCAAAACAGTATAATTACTTTGATTAAAATCCTAAAAAAATTCTTAGCATAATTTAAATTGAAATCTTTCTTGATGACTCGAAGTTATAAAATTGTAAACATCCATCATGATTCTTTGCTCTGATAGAGTGCTGTCCTCCGAAGCTGAGACTGTTAGTGCTTCCTGTTACCAAAGGGCCTCAGGCCTTGGGTCTGTCTCTTTTCTCTTCTTTTAGAAGTTACGCTGCTGATAGTGTGCTTTTTCTGTAACAGCCATCCTTTTACCTTCTTAGTGTCTGTTTCTGATCCGCTGTGGACTTGCAAAACAAGTAATCAAGTAGGTTAGGTAGGTATTAAGAAAGTCATAGAAACGCCCCAACTTCGTGATACCAGTTGTAGCTGCTCCTGTTTCCCTGCTCTACTCCAGAGCACTGGGGTTCCTGGCTGAGGTTCCTGGCTGAGTGGGGGGTTTCGGCGCCCGTCAGCCTCTGTTAACGTTTCCACTGAGACATTATTTTGACATTACACGTTTGATAGACCATTGCAACAGCATACCACGTTTTTTCCCCCAGTGTGATCATTCTTACCCTATTCTAAATTTTCTTTTAGGTACGCAATAACTGTTTGGTATTTTGATGCAGATGAGAGAGCACGAGCTAAAGTAAAATACCTAACAGGTAAACATTCGGGGCCACGGTACACTGGAAGGCAGCGCCGCAGCCGGCGCCGAGCTGTGAGGTTCGCTCCTTGCTTTTGTCAGGTTCCTTTACTCCCTGTTTAATGGAGGACTTCTCTTAAAGCGTCTTCACTGTTGTCTTTAATCAACAGAGTTGTCCAAAGATTAGGAAAGTCAGAGACAATTATTCAGAGACAAGTTGAGTTTTCTTTCCTGTGATTACCCCTTCCAAGCACAGGCTGCTGAACTCGTGGTAACTGCCATCTGGCTTCCTCTCATCCCCTTGAGAAGGAAGTTAATAGCTTTTCCTTTTAAACATACATGCTCTAAAGAATACGCCAGGTCTCCCAGGTTGAATGTGGACAGAAGAAAATTGATACAAAGGAGATGAGATGCCGAAATGGATAAATGAAACAGGCCTGTGGAGTCCGTGTGTGCCAACGGCGTCTGTGCAGAAGGCAGCACACTTGCCCTAAACTTGGGTCAGACCCTTCAGTGTGCTGCCCGCCCTGCCCCTCCTCTCCCCTCCCCACTCGGACTGTCTCCTAGAGCCGTGGGCTTAGTGTCTCCATCTGGTGGACACTTAACCTGCCTTATAGTTCCACAAATGTTCAGTGTTCACATCACTGATTAGCTAGCTGCACTTTCACGAACCCTGATAATCTCACATCAGCCTTTTATAAAACTATAAAAGCTGGATGTTCAGGGCCGGCCGAGTGGCACGGTGGTTAAGCGCTGGCTTGAGAAGCCAGCGGCCCCGGTTCGGTCCCACATATGAGGGCCAGTGACACTGCCCTCACCAGGAAAAAAAACAAAAACTGGATGTTCATATATTTTCTATGTATTTTTAAAGTCATCTGTAGCAGAAGCCTCGTAGTGTGCTTTTAGTGATGCTGAACACACTACTGTTTTATAGCAATTCCAGTTGTTTTTCAGATAAAAAGGCAGTCATTATGTCTGTGCAGAGAGTGGGTTTTCCCTCCAAAGGTTTCCTAGTGCAGTAACATGCCATCCTCCCAGCGCCGAGGCGGCCTGTGGAGGCGAGGGGGGCTAGTTTCCAGACCACGTACGTTTGCAAGTTGAACCTGTGCTACATACTGCTAGGGACTCAGTGGGAAGCAGTGAAAGCTCTCTGGTGCTTAATGGATGAATGAATGAATGTTTTGTTGTTTTTTTTGTTTTACCTTGCAGGTGAAAAAGGTGTGAGGGTTGAACTAAATAAACCTTCTGATTCAATCAGTAAAGACATCTTATAGAGACTTTGATCCAGCAATACCCCACTTCACCTACAATAATTGTTGATGCTGTTTGTTAACTTGTGACTACAAATAAATGGAATAAAGAAAAATAGACAACCAGTGGCATTTTAATAAGGAAACAGAAACACCGTTTTTTGTGTTGCACCAGAAGGAAGATTTTGACTGTATATGGCTTTGTGCTGCATGGCTGACTCCAGACCCCTGATTGCTTATGGGAAGAATATAAGCTATCAACCGAAAATTGGTATTTACATCTGGACATGAAGAAAATGCCCTAGGTAGAATGCTTTTCACTCCTATATCTTGCCAGATCTGTCATGTAGCCGAGTTCATTTCATCTCTCCCTTTTTATATAGTCAAGTTTGAATTTGAAGTAATTTTTGTATGATCAGGTACAATTTATCAAAACTGAATTAAGGAAAAATTACAGTATTATTCCCCAAAATAGCACCAATCTATTTTTGTAAACCTCTTCGTACTATTAAATTTTGCCCTAAAAGACCTCTTCTAATGATTGTTGCCAGTGACTGATGATTAATTTTCTTTTTACTTAAAATAAGGAGCACTTTAATTGCCAACTGAAAAATCAGACTGTTTTGTAGTCGTGTCTTACACTAATTTGAACTCTCATTAAAGATTGCTGCTGTTGTTTTTTTGACATTGTTAATAATGAAACATAACTGTAAAACCATCACCATTTATTACCAATAACTTTTAGCCCATGTTTTATAAGAAAAAATACAGAGTAAGAAGGTTTTATCTTTTAAGTTAATTTTTTAAAAAACCACAGTGACTGGCACTAAATGAACTTGAGGTTCTCTCCAGTGTCAAGTTCCCGCGATAAAGGGCTTTCTCGAGCTTTCAGGTGCACGCTATAGATGTAGAAGACCGTGTCCCATCTCTAAGACTTTTCCTTTTGCTTCCCGTCAAGTTCATGGCACTTCCAATTTTGCTGTAATGTTTTCCTCTTCATGGAGCCCATGTGACCCACAGGCCAGAACCTTGTTTCTGTTGGATAGGCCGGAGGTCGCCTGCGCGGCCAGACGCAGTTAGTGACCCCCAAACCACGGAGGAGGCGTTGCCCACGCAATGCGGACCTCTGTCATACTGAAAGGTGTACATTTGGCTTATAAAACAAATGAAGCAAAAAATAAGATAATTTTATTTTTATGTTTTATTAGTTTTTTACTTCTCAGAAAAAGAGGGAATATTACAAAACCACACCAGGCCTCCCAGACTTCCGTTGTCTCATGTATGAATTGGGACAGGTGTCGTAGGCTCCAGTTCCCTGGCAAAGCGAAAGGGCGGGTCTGTATCCCGCGTGCACTGTGGGCATAAGACCTTGCCCGCTGCACTTTCTGTCCTTGGTCTTTGCCTAAATAATGTGAGCGTACAGAAATATTTCTGTATATTTCATCTTAACGACACTTTTAACATTTGTATAGTTTGTATTCAATTAGAGACCTTTTCTATGGAAAGCTCAGTAATTTTTATTAAAAGATTGCTATTGTTCATGTAAAACATGAAAAAAAATTGTTTTGTGAAACTGACAGTGTGGACTTAGGGTGGGATGAAGTAAAGAGCTCACAGGAGAAAAATCACAGTGGATTGTTTTTTCCATCGCCCGTGTTTGGTTCTGTCCCGCCTCCTGTCCTCGTCCCAGAGAACACAGCAGAACACCTCTACAATAAGTGCCTCCGCCGGCCTGACTACGAGTGCGAGCTGCCCTTGCCCTCCGTCTGCAGTGCACGGCGCTGTGCTCGCCACACTCAGAAGCACTGTCACTTTCAAGTCTAGTAGAAATTGTATCGTGTTGATGGGAGGTTTGTCTGATGGTCAGGTCAGGGTGTACAGCCACAGCCTTGTAATCTGGGAACCCCGTGTCACTCAGGTGTGCGTCTCTGCAGCTGTGCGAAGTGTCAGACTGCTGTCTGGGGCTTGTGCAGCCCCACAGGTCTCACATTCTGTATTTTTTGGAAAAGTTTATATACTCGCTTGGAGATCATTATGAAAGGATCAAGAAAGAAGGAGAATCATTTCTTTAATATCCGTTTAAAATCTGTTCATTTCATGTTAGTGGGACCGTTAACTTGTCAGCAAGCAGGACTCTATTTAAAACAAAATTTAAAATTCTTTGTGGCCTATATGTGTTTAATCCTAAAGGTAAAGCTCCTAATGCTGTTTTTATTCAACACATTAACCAGCTATAAAACACAGACCTCTATCAACAGCAGGCAAAGAATTTCAGGATTCATAAACACATAAGGTCATGTCATTTGAAAAGCAGTGTTTCATTATGAAAGAGCTCTCAAGTTGCTTGTAAAGCTAATCTAATTAAAACGATGTATAAATGTTCTTGAAAAAATGATGGTGGTTATTTCCAGCTGTCTTTTTTTGTTTTTTAATCCTTTATCATATCCTGACTTTCTTAATGGTCCCTTCCATCAGATGTGCTTTGCTCTCACACATCTCTGGCTTAGTCCAGGACGGTCGGTATTACTTTTCATAGATGATAAGAGGGAGTCTGGCCACGCCCTAGACGTCCTGGGGGTGACGGGACTGCCCCTCGGGTCCAGGAGCTCTGAGTTAGCGTTCTCACCATTTGTGTCCCTTTCCCAGGAGTTTACAAACTGCTTAACGCTGGTGCTCTTGTGCATATTTGTATCACCCTCATCTGCAAAAAGAAGGGGGCATCAGAATATTTATCTCAGTTGTCACAGGTGTCCTGTGTACACAGAAAGTTTAATTTGTGGGTCATGGACTAAACTATGTGAGATCTCTTATAACGAGATCAAATGTACATGTTTATTCATCTCTTATTTAAATGTTTTCATAGTGTGGTGATTTTGTTATTTTCCAGCCTTTCTTAGGACATTTGGGAAATTGTCCTGAAATATAGCTGGGTGAATTGAAGGAGAGGGCAAACAGGTCAGAGATGAAAACTAATAAAGTTAAGTAGTGTAGTAAAAAGAGCACAGAATTGACAAATCTGTTTGGTTCTGGCTCAACCACCTCATTGTGTGACCTTTGCAGCCTTTTTCATCTGAAAAGCAGCACAGTGGCTCCAGACTTAAGAGTTAGTTGTGTGAGACGGGAACGAAGCACAGGTTTCCCAAGGTGCACCTGGTCCGGGAATGAGCGGTGCTGGCCATGGACCGCCCTGCCCTGAGACATGTTTGTACCACACCACATATTCAATAATGTAATTGTTCATCGTCTTGTTTTCAGTTGTTTGTAAACATTTGGAAGTAAATACCCACTGTGGTGCTTCAAAGACAGCTTTCTGGACATCCTAGATCAGGGATTTGGTTTTAATGCAGGTTCTTTTCTTGATCACCAGGGAGTAAAGTTCACCTGAAATATGCAGTGCTCAAGGACATACCATTGGAGCCATGATAGGTATAAGGGGCGTGGCCTTACGAGCTGGAAAGACTTTCATAAGAAAACACTTAAATCTAAGCCATGCACCAGGCAGAAGAGCCTGCAGGCAGCTGAAGCTCTGATTGAATGGGTGATATTTTAACTGAACAAGGTGGCTTAACGATTATTGGATTAGGTCTCCTTTTCACTGAGATTAAGACTTTTTCTGCCAAAATTACCATATTTCTACGGTGTTCTATAAAACACCCTTATACTTTTTCTCAGAACACACAGAGTAGGCAGAACAAACGTTACCCGCATTTATAGTTGAACCCGGATCAGAGAAACACTCTTGTTGGGGAGAGGTCGGGAGCCAGGACTTGGAACACACGCTTTCCTTTCCTTAATTTTGTTAAGTCAAAGTTAGACGTGCACGTGGCGTGGAGTCGTCTTCCTGTAGGCTTGTTAGGGAAAGAGCCCCTCACTTTCTTCCCCTGGGAACAAATTTTAACTCGTGTGATTCTTTGGGTATTTGCCCAGTTAGTTCCAGATAACATAATTACATCGCCACGTCTTGGTTTTTCGGTGTTCGGCATGATCTCTGACTTCCCAGCGCAGGAGATGAGAGCATCGGGGTCTCTCCAGCCCTCCTTCACCATCCCTGCCAGACACCTCCGATCCTTCTCACATATCATCCTGTAACATAAATCAGCTTCATACTTAGACTACTTGTGCAGTTCAAGGCCGGGACAAGAGGAAACCATGGTGACTTTCCTCCCACAATTTGCTTTTTCCTTAGTGTCTTGATTTTTCATTTTTCCCTGCGGCTTCTAACCCTTTGTGCCAGCTGCACAGCTGTCTTCCTTCGACCCCCTCTCCCCATTGTTCTGGAGAGCCCTTCACCACTCGGTTGGATCTGTTTCCTGGACGCCGTACTTCCGCTTTCTTGGTGTACTTCCTCAGTCTGGTGGGGCATGTCCTTCGATGCTTCCTGTGGCAGGGTATGTGGGTGGCAGATTTCTGAGACCAATACCTTTGTCTCCCCCCTTACACTTAATTGGTAACTTGCCTGAGTTTAGAATTCTGATTTGGAAATCATTTTCCTTCAGAATCATAAAGGCATTTCCTCACAGGTTCTGGGCCCCGGTGTGGATGCTGAGAGGTCGGAAGCCATTCCTGTTCCTTCCCAGGGAAGCTGCTTTCTCTCTGGAAGCCCATGGCATTCCTCTCTGACCTGGGCTCTGTGGTCTTAGTGGGCTCGAGTGTGTGCCTGTTCCCACAGCCAGTGTGCCAGGCGTGCCAATGGTCTGCGCCCTACATATGGGGACATTTTCTTAGATTATCACAGTCATTATTTCTCCCCTCCATTCTCTGCTCTTTCTGGAACTCCTGTTGTCCAGATGGTGCATGTGCTGGTCGGAGCCATTGCCTCTAATAATTGCTGTGTCTGCCGTCCATGGCGGAGACCTGTTTTCCTCCCAGCAAGGGTTTCAGAACTGCTCTGGTTTTTCATTTTCAAGAGCCCTTTTTTTGTTCTCTCGTTTTTTTGGAAAATATATAACAACCAGTTCCATTGAATGGATATAGTATTTCACCTTTTTTTTTGTTTAGTTTTTGTCTTTCATGTTGGTTTTCCTCACATGTCTGGTAGTTCTTGCTCGTGTGTTCATATTTATGGGGAGGTACTTGGGCTTCTGCTTTTCCAGTAAATATTGGCAGCTTCCTAAATCTAATCTTTCTCATAATCTTCCCAACACCAGACAAGGGGAACAAAGTTACCTGTCACCCGCACCTGCAGCATATCTAAGACCCAGAATAGTTCAGCGTGTCTGAAAGCAGAGCCAGCATCAGAACTCAAGGCGACTGGGAGGGAGGAGGGTAGGGGGGGGGCCAAGCAGCGGCAGTACTTAGGGAGGGCAGGGACCCCAGCACGAGTGACGGAAAACACTGATAAACCTGACACCAATGCATCCGAGCCCTGGCCACCTGGGCATCAGAAGAGGAAGTTTGCAAGTTCCCGAGATTGCAGGTATCCCTTTGGGGAGGGTGCCATTTCTGGGAGAAGGGGAACTGTCTCATGGAGGTTTGATGGTAAAGCCAAAGAAGAAGGCAGGGGTACAGGAAAACGTTCCAGACTCAGCAGGGACTCCAGCCCCTCCCACCTCACAAAGGAAAGTGTCTCTGAGACACTGCATTCCACTGCAGAACAGAAGAGAACCCTGAGTCAGAACCCAGAAGCCACACACGCCTGCCCCGGCCTCCACTGAACCCACTATTTGCAAGTGAAAGAAAAGGACACCTTTCAAATGAGCAGAAAAAGGAAAACAACTTCTATAAACACTAGGCTGGGAAGAAAACAGTCAATTACAGCTCAGAAAAATTATTTAACCATAAGGCAGAAGAGAACAGGAACAAGACCCGGTTGGAATTAATATCCCTAAACGGGGCTTTGCAGAAATAACAATGAACACCTGACAATATAAATCCAAAATTGCAGATCAAAAAATGGACCAGGCGCAGGGGGAGACCCTTAGGAAGGTGTGACGTAAGAAGAGTTCATGTAACTTGGCAAGGAAATTGAAAAAGACAAAATTATCTCAGATTAAATTATAAGATGCCCAAGGGAGAATAGGAAAATAGACGCAATGAAAAATATAATGAAGGGCATTGAGAAAAGGTAGGAAAGCAGCCAAGAGTCCACAACAGTTAGAATGGACAGACACACGCGTGTATTCTGGTATGCTGACACAATGAAATGCACACGGCAATGAACAATTAACAATACGGTGACTCACTCATGTTGAGCTGCTCTCCATCCTGTGGAGCCTGTGGTCGTGGCCATTTGAATATCTACTGTTACGAATGCAACTAAATAAGTGGGTGCATCTTTATAAACGAGTCCCTGGAAACCATTTATATGTGTGTATACACACATTTATCTATTGAATTACTTTAAATGTACACAAATACATAAAAGAATCCTGTGAGGAGTCTTGTAAAACAACAAATTCCCTCCCAGTTTCTTTGATGCAGATTTTTATCTACTGTTGGCCTTGGAACAACACAAGGGTTAGGAGCCCTGACTCTTGTCCCCCCCTCCCCTCGCCCCACTCCTGCACCCCCACCCGGCACAGTGACAAATGACAGGTAACTTTGGACTCCCCCCAAACAACTTCACCAGTAACAAACAATTAACATGTATCTTGTATGTTATATGTATTATATACGGTATTCTTACAATAAAAAGGAAACATTAAGAAAATCATAAGGAAAATATGATTTATGGTATTGAAAAAAATCCACGTATAAGTGGACCTGTGCTGTTCAAACCCGTGTTGTTCGAGGGTCAGCTGTATTTAGTTTGCAAGTAACACTTATAACCTGGAATGATGTGTGATGAGTAATCTACGCAAACTGGTTCTTCAGAGAAGCATGAAGACTGTTCATTAAGGTGTTTTTGCAAAAGCAGATAACACGAACTTGAGAAATGCCTAATTGTTCCTTTCCCTTGGCACCAAGAATCTAAGGTTCCTGTTCTGCCAGCCTCTGATGTAGAGGGCAAAGGAAGCTTCCAGACTAACTTAGATGATACAGAGCAGCGTTAGACATACTGAAAGGAAGAGCACTGTAATTTCAGAAATAGTGGAAAAACGTAGGTCTTGCCTTGTCTGGAAGACTTCCTGTTGGAAATTACCATGGTTTGCTATATGTGGGTGCTGGTTTCCTTCTTGCATAAGACCTTCGTGTTCAGAGTGAAAGGTGAAATAAATGCAAGTTGGGAGATGAAGGTGCCCTGTATGTCAATCCATGTTTGAACAAGCACACGCTGGCCTGCTGGGTTCCCTCGCGCGGGTCTTGGAATCATAGCCGATCCTTTCCTTTCTATGACTCAGAACTGGCAATTACCACCACAGCTCTTCACAAGTTTCTGTCTTGTCCATTTGGCTTTATGTTGCCTCCTGGTTTTTCAGAGAAATTTATCTTACCACGAGCGCCACCTGGTGTTCAGTGAACAAGACGGTAACTTCTGGCAGGTTTAGCACCAGCCCTGAAGCAAGCAAACAGCACCTTGTTTCTGTGCCACAATATTCTACATCGTAAACTTTGGTTCCAGAGCCACTGAAGATGACTCCTTGTCATTTCAAAAGTTTTGTGACGATGAACTATGTAAGCACATAACATCTAGTATTCTAGTGGAATGTTAGACTAAACTAAACCCTGAGCTAATCTCCACATCCCTTTCTGTTAATTTCAATCCCCTCTAGGCAATTTAATCTGTATTAATAATTGTGTATTTCACTCCATTTGGTGGATATGCTGTAATTAACAACAACTCCAACAAATTCCTAAAAAGGCAACAGTAGCCTCAAGGACAAAAATGGAGACAGAATAACAGGATGCCATTGCCTCTTGGTCAAGATGAACAAACTGCAATAAAGAGGAACAAACTCCAAAACAGACAGCTCAGCTCCCCTCTCCCGCCACCCAGTGAGGTGAGGTATATGCCCCAGCCAGGGGCACCAAGTTGGCGGGAACATACAGCAGCTGCTTGACACTACTTAACTTCAAAATCCTATCAGCTCTGAAAAAACAAGTCTCAGTACTTTGGGATAACAGGACGGTATGAGGTTTTTGTCGTATTTTCCCACCCACCTTAGAATTTCTAATTAGGACACATTTTTATAGTCTACAAAAGCAAGACTTCTAAATTGAGTTAGTTTTGCCAAATGATCTAACATTGACTTTTAAAATACAGAAATAAAGCCTACACCCCACTTCCCAAAACTGGTGATAGCATTTAGCTTAGGCTGGCCCAGAATCACCAGCTGTCATCGGAGTAGGAAATTTGCTTTAAAAGGGAAAAACAGATCAACAGAACAGAAAACTATTTGTTTGCTATAATAAATGACTATATGTAATGATTAGATTTGGGACTAACAGAATTCTTAGGGTGCAAGATTTTTCAAAACTTTTCAAAACGGATTAAAATGAAGGCTTATTTAATTCTAAATTTAACTTCAACAATTTTCTTGCCAGCTAACATATTTCCATCATTGCATTGCTTAACACTGGCCAACTTTTTTTTTTTTTGAAGATTTTATTGGGGAATTGGGGGAGGGGAACAGACAAGTTGCTGTCCTTTTGTTCTTCAGTCTAGTTGTGGAGGACGTCGCTTCACTGGTCCATATTGGTATTATCATTGCTCTCCTCCCGGGTGAGGCAGTCGCTCCCCAGCCATTAGACGGCCCCTCATGGCGGCTCCCAGGCAGCTCACAAAAGCTCACGCCAGCTGCCAGCCATCCCCACTGCAGCCTATGGGGTCGCAGGCAACTCATAGCAGCCCAGCTCCAGGTCGAGCTGTTGTTCACCATCTTAGCTGTAGAGGGCGCAGCATCACTGGCCCTCATGTGGGATCCAAACCAGGGCCCTGCTGCTCAGAGCTGGCGTCCCAAGGCAACTCCTAACCAACACAAACACTGGCCAACTCTTGATTTCACACCTAAATATTTCTCAAGCCCCTCGTCTCTCTCCATCCCTGCCACTTCCTTTCTTCCTCCCAGCCACCCCCCAAGAATCCATCCAAACCCTTCTCAGATGTTCTTGACTGGCTTACAGACCTGGCCAGCCCCCAGTGCACCACCCCACCTGAATCATGTATTACCAGGGACAATACAAACTGGACATAGCGTCTCTGCCCTCAGAATTCCACTCAGCTTCATCTGTCGGCAGTCTTGCTCCTGCCATTGTAACCCGTGATACCCTGTTCCTATGGAACAGCGAAGTTCTCCCAGTAGAACGGGGCAGTTTATTCCCATGGCCTTTGTGTTCCTTCTCTTTGCAAGGCCTTTACCATCCTTCTCTACCAGGCTAACTTGACTCGCCCCAGAGTATCTCCGATGTCATCTCCTCCGAGAAAAGTCCCCTGAAGCCTTGGACTGAGCTGCTTGTCCTGTTCCCACAGCACTTAGCAGAAACCCATCCTAGTGGTTACTGTATTGAATTAATCTGCTTTGTCTCCCACTGAGGCTGTACAGCTCCTGAGGACATGGACTGTCTTATAGCTCCAGAACCTTGTACAGTTTGGGCTCAAAAAAGGTTCAACTGCACATCGTTTGTTGAACTGAATTAAGAGAAACTGCATATATTCAACATAAGACACATTTTAAGTCATTTATATTTATTAAATACTACTTTTCAAATGGTACTTAAGAAATATTAAAACTTGTGAACATTCCACCAGACAAGCTAAAACTTAAGGATTGATAACAGTACTAACAACTGAACAACTAAAACTCTCCTATATTGCTGGTAAGAGCATAAACGCAACACTTACTAAGGCTACCCATAAACATACCCTGTGACCCAGTGATCCAATCCTGGGTATATGCCCAGCAGAAAGGACAAGAAGCATTGTCTTTAATAGCCAGCCCCAACTGGAAATAATTCAAATTCAAATGTCTATTAATTCTAGAATGGATGTGTAAACTTTGGCAAATTCACAAATACTCCAGAACAACGAAAAGAAGCAACTTCTGCTACACCTAACAAGATACTACTTTATGAGGTTCAAAAACAAGCTAAGCTAACCTGGGGTGACAGAGATGAGAGTACCTTTTGGGGTGGTGGGTGCTGACTGTGTTGCTGACGTGTGCTCTGCCTCATCGGGGAAGCAGTCACACTGCAGATCTTTGCACCTTATGTATTGGGTTGTCGTAAAAGTCATGACATATTTTTTCTGTTTTTCGTTGCAAAAATGTGTCATGACTTTTCCGACAACCCAAAAGAAGTCATGTGACACCAAAATTAAGAAAACTATGAACTAAGTAAGGTCTTGGGATATGGCAACATGCTAACGGTATGGCCACAAGACAAAAAGTCAACAAAGTATGGTCCCTTTGCAGTAACACAAAAGAATTTTTTAAAAATATTTTTAAATGCACAAATGGTATTTCTTTTATTATAATGGTTTCAACTTTGGCTTTGGTTCCTACCAGTGATCCTAGATGATGTTCCTGTGAGGTAAACCAGGCAACTCTGTTGTTATGTAGACCAGTTACTTTGTACCAAGTTTTTGCCACTCATTTTGCTAAATTTTGAGAAAACAGCTAAATTCTGGCCTACAGAATTATGGCTATTTGTTACTAGTAATATTGCAAAAGAAATCTGTTTTACTCTACTCTTTATCTACTTTAACCTAAAATCTGCCACCAAAGTGAAACAGGAAATTCTTTAAAATATATAAGATGTATTTCCTGTTAAGATTTTGGGGAACAAACTTAAAAACTTCTTTAAATACCTGAGAACCCTAAAACAACTATATACTTTTTACTCTAGATGGTGTTTTTGGTTAATATGCCTCACACCATGAGTATTAACAGTACTGAGAATGAGTTCTAATATTAATATTCAATTTAACCAAATATTTTATTCCTCATTAAATATTTTGAAGAAAGTATACAAATGAAAAGATTAACAGATTTAAACACCTTTAAGATCAAGAAAGAACAAAAGTGTCTAAAAATTATACATATAAACTTGCAGAACAAACTCTGGGCAACAGTGCATGCAAGGCGAGAGTGAGTGTAAACATAGCACCTTCTGACAATAGCTCCCATTCCAATCTCATGTATGTGTACATAAAATAGAACTCTGTATTGATTACAGGAACTAGATTATAACCTACAAATCTTAGTATGAACCACAGCTTCCTGAGTGACTGATACCATGCTGGTGAGGTAAGACTGGGGGCATGTGAGACCCATTTTTTTTCAAAGGTTTTCTCCAATGTTGATGCTATCACGTTCAAGGCACCAATCTAAGTGCTCGTTAATCTGAAACTCCAACATGTCACTCTGACAGATGGGACAGCTGACGACCATTTGGCTCTGAAGGGATGAACTGCTAGAATTCTGAGCTGCAGTTGCAGGATGAGAACTACACTTTGGATCATTACCACCAATCTGCACTTGCTCGTTCTTGATAAAAAAATCATCAAATACAGTCTTGTCTTCTAGCCTGCATCGTTTACTTGGGGATTCATATTCGGGAGCACTTGCACCCAGTGATGCAGTCCCAGAGGTTGATTCCATTGCTTTGAAAGACTTTCTCAGCGACACCTGGGAACATGAAGCCCTTTGAGAGCTAGAAGAGATGGGCTTTTTACTGATGTCGCCCATAGGTAGGCTTTTCTTTGAAGATCCATTCATACTTCTTGAAGCTTTTTGATTGAGACCTGATACTCTAGGAAAATAGTTGCTTAAAACAGTTTGGTGACTGGTGTTAAGAGCAGGAGAGACTACAGAAGTTTTTTTACTTGAACCATTCTGTTCAAATTTCACCTGAGTTTTAGAATTAGCTCTTCCAGCTGAACGGTCTTCACTTAAAAGATCTTGAGTCTTACTAGCAGCGTGTGAAGTCATCAAGTTTCCAGATGAATTGTTTGCTTCTCCTAGAACATATCCTTTCCCGCTAAAAGGGGTTACCAGCTGTGTCTCACCTCTGTTGGGTTTATCTGCAAGAGGCAAATAAGATTTTTCCTTGACTCAAAATTACTACAGTACCAAATGTTAAGCCAAAGAGTTTTTCAAAATGAAAAAATGCTATTTTAGTCTAACTTCGATCCACATAACTACCTACTAATGAAAGACAATCTTTACAGTCAGAGAGCTCTGGTATTGAGAAGATCAAGGACAGAAAGCACCCTCATAGTTAGATAAGGCGTTCTACCATGCAAAGACCAACAGCAAAGTAACTTCACCTTGAAACTTGCTTAGTATTCCTCAGTTTTAGTTCCAGGAGGGGAAACTGGCTACAGGTCTCACCCTCCTCATGACAATGAGGACAGAACCTCTCCACTAAATTCTTCTCTAGCTCCTCAACTGAACACTTGGGATTTGGGAAACCGAGTTCCGGGGTGCCAGCACCAACAACTTCCCAAGGGAAGAAGCATTAACTTTAGTAACCTGGATACCTCTTCAAAAGGCAGGAACTCTCAACTTCATAGGAAAGGGATACATCTTGAAGATGAAGTACTAGCATATACGTGTCATATCCTTTTCCCATTCTTCTCCCAATGAAAATACATCAATAGGAGAAGTCACCTGGCTAGAGTCCAACTGATAGGAAGGGGTGTAGTGAGGACTTACGTTCCGGGCATTGTTATTTGAATTATTTTTATTTTGACAATCTTTTTGCCTTCTGTTTCCTAATGACTAAGTCAAGATAGGGAAAGCGACTTTACCCTCAAACATCAGTGGGAACGACTTCTACTTTTACTTCCATCTGCACAGAACAGTCTTTTTCTGCCATGATTTCATGGACAGTGGCATTTTTCTCTTAAGCCCACACCTGAACACCTGCACTAGCAACACTCCCCAAGCTTCTCTTAATAACAGTTCTCTAAAGGGCAGAGCTGTCTGTACACAGCAGCTGCAGTCACGGGTTACCTTTATTCTTGGCTACTGCTGCTGCCGCTGTAGCTGCAGCTGCCGCTGGCTGCTTTCTTGGTGTTGTCTTCCCTTTGCTTTTCTTTGAGTAGTTCTCTGGTTCCTTGACTTTTATGAAAGTACCTCCACAGGTCTTCTGGTGCTCGGCCCACCAGTAGTCGTGAGCAGAGGGGGCCCTGTTGGTAGCACGCTTGACGTAGCCGTAATAGGGCTTTTTGGACTGACACGGCCCATCACAGCGCCACCAGTGTCGCCGGTACTCGTTCACCTCATTGTGGAAAGAGTGGTATACCTGGTTGGGAGAGAGTTTAGCACTGAGTAGGCAAGTTAACCATCTTAAGAAATTCTATAAGCAGTTTTTTGTTTTTTTTTTAGAGGGCAGTGTCACTGGCCCTCATATATGGGATCCGAACCGGGGCCGCTGGTGTCCCAGGCCAGCTCTTAATCACCACGCCACTTGGCCAGCCCAAGCAGCATTTTTTTTTTTTTTTTAACTTTCCAGTTTCCCAGAGCTTTCTGCAGTTTTATTTCGGGGAAGACAACCATATTTAGCTTCTGTTCAAAAGTTTATTTTAATGGGAGACATTAGATAATGTAATACTTCATGAACTATAACAACAGAAATGTGAGATTAGAAGACAAAACATTTTGTTTTGTTTTTAGAGGGCAGTGTCACTGGCTCTCATATGTGGGACCTGAACTAGGGCCGCTGGCTTCCCAAGCCAGTGCTTAACCACCGTACCACTTGGCCAGCCCTTGTTTTTGGATTTTTTAAGAGGGCAGTGTCACTGGCCCTCATGTGGGACCCGAACCGGGGCTACTGGCTTCCGAAGCCAGCTCTTAACCATTGCGCCACTCGGCCGGCCCGACAAAATGTTTTTTAAAAACAAAAAGCTATATATGCTAAAGTTTTAGAAAATAAATTTTAAATGATGGAAAATTAGGATACGGACTTTGTGTAATGCCCTCACAGGCCTGTTCCAGTGCTGGGCTGAGCTTTCCCCTGAAGTAGCCGCTGAGGGGCTGTTTCCTTCAGTGCTGGGCCTGAACTTCACCAGCACCTTGCCTCACGCGGCCTCTTCTAGGCCAGCTCCCCGGCTCAGCTCTTTGAAATGAGCCTGTGGGGAACCATTTCATCTGCTTATAGGTGAAACGCTCTCCAGAACGCCAGTAGTTCCGTCTTTGCAGCCCTCATGCCTCACGCGGTTGGCACAGTGGAGGTGCTCCGTAAGCACGTGCTGACAGAGGATGGAAGCTTTGCTCACCGAGTCCCATCAGTTCTGTGTAAACGTGCTTTCCCTGCTTCCCCCGGGTCCTGTTTCTCCCTCTCAATGAAGTCTTACACAGAAGAGTTCTGATTGAGACGAAGGTGAGCCCTCCCACCTTGGTGGCACTGAGGATGACAGGGCACCACTGACACACTGATTCTCCTCAATGACCACGAGTACCTTTTCTTCTGGCTTCTCAGTGGGACATTACTATTGGTATAAGATCAGGAGCATCTGTATGTAAGGTGTTTTTTATTTTTTACCAAAGACATTTAACTTTCTAATAAATTTCCCTTGTTGGGAAAGAATGCTAAGCTTTCTTTAACTCTAAGATAGTTTATACTCGCCATCTCCATCATAAGCAAAAAAATTCTATTACTTACAAGAATGCAAACAATGCACATTCTATTAGGTAAAGAAAGGCTGGAGGACAGAGGTTTGCAGGCAGAGGTATGTAAGACCCTGCTTCTGTCTCAAGCGCAGACCTCTGCTTTAAGGAATTGCTGCCAGTTCCTGTAACTCTCATGGCCTGGGGATGTGACTTTTTAACAATGTAGTCACTAAAATAAAATTGTTCTGCAGTGTGAAACTGGATGCCCTGTGGAATTCGTTATAAAAGGATGTACCCTGAAAAAGCAAGGGGCGTGCCCTGGAGCTAGACGTACCCTAAAAAAACACACAGGTACCCACAATAAGAGAATAGAGTCTCCTCCCGCTGAACAGGGATTTTGCCAGAACCAGACATGAAGCACAAATTCTAAGGAAGAAACTGAGAGCCTTTTATACTGGCAACTCTGTAATTCTTTTGCTAATCTGGATTTTATGTGATTGTTTTTAACGCAACCCACTTTCCTGATGTTGAAATGACTCTATCCACTAATTAAAAGAGCTGTCTAAAAGTTAACACTGTCAGCTAGGAAAATACAGAAGAGGGTGAGCACTTTTCATTTTCCATCACACTGGCCTTTACCGCCTTTTATAGGAAGGGAATACCCAAAACACAGAATAATCTCTAGGAATTATTTGGCTCAGAGTCAGTTAACCCTCACAGGGGTGCTACACCCTCCATAGGATACAGAGGTCTACAAGGAGTAAAAGCCACCTACGTTCAGAGGGAGAGCAGAAGATTAAAACACTGGGAAAGGGTCAATGTCTGCTCAGGAGATTCACAGGAGGGAGAAGTTATATCTCACTGGAAAGATGAAAAGCATTTTGACAGAAAACAGGAAGTGGCACATTACAGGGAGAGGACCTATGAGGAAAGGTGAAAAGTTCAGATGGAAACATCTAAGCAGGGGAGTTGAGGGAGGTAAGAAAAAGGAAATAGAGAGGTTATTTTGATAAAACGAATGACAATAAAAACTAGTATTTAATGAGTGCTCAAACTGTGCTAAAATGTTTTGCATGTGTTTTCTCCTTTAATCCTCACAAGGATCCAATAGACAGTATCCATTATTCTCCTCATTTTACATGTGAGTAAACTGAGGCTGGGAGAGCTGAGTAGGTCCCAGTTAATAACGAGTGCAGCCAGCATGTGAACCCAGGCAGTCTCACTCGTCATGCTTTAGACCCCAGGCTCTGCCATCTCCTACAATATTATGCATAAATAAGAACCAAAGAAAACTTCTGAGGACAAGGATGACAGAGGAACTGGTAGCAGAGCATAGCGTGGATTGAAGGCGGAGACTACAATAAAGAAACAAGCTCAGAGACACTGTAACATCCCCGAAGACAGGGGTCGCAGGCCTGAACTGTCGCCCTAAGTGGTCAGAGGCCCTGAGAACTGCAGGCTCTGCAGCAACTCTACTCTGGTCCAGCCAAGCGAGTCAGCTTCTCTAGGCCTCTCACCTATTGGGGGAAATCCTCAGATAGAATTTGTTTTTACACAGCTCTCTGTTTATAACGGAATCCCAGGAATTACTGGATGAATAGCTACTAAATATCACAAACCGTTGAATAGCTTCACATACCGTTATGTTTGCTCCAGTCAGACAATTGATGCGATGCATATGCTTACAGAACTCGGGACCGTGCCCTTCTCTGTCCTTATCATTATTAGTGACAAATAAATAGGCATGTATCATTTCATGCAAGAGGGTCTGAAACAGAAAACAACTGAATTAATTTGTTATGGTGCTTTTGAAATAAAAATTCATTTTCTTACTCTACCTGGGGTCTTAACTTTCTTTGGATCAACCTGGGGTCTTAACCTTCTTTGGATCACAGGCTCCTTTCAGAAGCTGATAAAAGTCATGAAAAATCTTTCTAGAGAAGATATAAGCACACACGCACAAAATTTGCATAGACTATCCAGAGCTCTCCAGATTCCAGATTAGGAACTCCCTGTTCCAGGAAAGCCTCTTTATTAATCAAAATCCAGAAGATAAGATCAATTAATTCACTACATAAAAATTTTAAATTCTGTATTGGGGGAAAACACCATAAGTAAAGTGAACAAACTCAGAAAAATATATGTGCAACTCATCTCACAGGCTATTAATTCTTAAAAGTAAAGAGCTCTTAAAGTCAACAGGGAAATGACCAACAACCCAATTTATTTATCTATTTATTTATTTATTAGCTGAGCCATCCTGCCACCTGTTGGCAGCTCAGCGGCAGCTCAGCTCGAACCAGCGGTCCTGTTATTCAGAGCTCGCACTCTTGAGCGAGCTCTTAACCAACTGAGCCACTCGGCCGGTCCAACATCCCAATTTTAAAATAGGCCAAGGTCATGGAGAGTTCATAGAAAAAGAAATATGAATGATCCATAAAAATATGAAAAAGGTTCAACTTCATTTGTAAAAATAAATGTAAATACTACACTAGTATACCACTTGTTTATTACGATTACAATTAGGAAACCTCTTGATAAGTAAAGTTATTTAAAAATAATAAAAAAATTAGTAAAGTTTGACACCGCTAGTAAAGCTAAGGAAAATAAGACATTTCCATATGTCGCTGATAGGAGTGCAAAATAGTACATCCTCCATGGAGAATTTGGTAGCATCTAACAAAATCACAAGTGCATTTATCCTTTCACCCAGCAACACCTAGACTAATGTGAACAGTCATATGTCCAAAGTATTTTCATTGTGGCACTGTTTTCAGTGGCAAAAGACTGAAAATAAGCGTTTAGCAATAAGGGTCTCGGTGAATGAACTATGGTACATCCACAGAATGGAATTCTATGCAGCCATAAAAAAGAATGAAAAAGATCTCTAAGAAATGATTTGGAGAAACCTACAAAATATATCGTTTTACTGAAAAAGGCGAAGTACAGAAAAGTGGATACAATATTTTGTGTAAAAAGCATGGTACATGGCAGAGAGGAGGAATATGGATATAAATATTTGGAAAACAGAACAATGAAGAAAAAGGAAACTAATAACAACGGTATCCTCTTCTCTCTTAGGTGGTAAGTTCACAACGGAGAGGGGTAGGGGGAGAGCAAGATTTCTCTGTACAAGCTTTTTACATTTTTGAAATTTTGAATCATGTAAAATTTAAATAAACAAACAAAAGCTACTGCATTCCACACCAAGGATTAGTCGCACACTAATATAGCCACAATAGGTTTCTGTTAAGTATTTGGATAATATACTTTTTCCCATCTTTTTACATTTAACACATGTGTCTTTATTTTAAGAATGGGTCTTTTAATCTAGCATGTCACTCCATGTCTTTAACTGGAGTGTTTAGTCCATTTATATGTAATATAATTACTGATAATGTGTTTATGCGTACCTTTCTCTTTATTTTATCTGGGCTTTGTTCCTTTATTCCTCCTTTCTTTTCATTAATCAAGTATTTCTGTTGTACCATTTTACATTTAGTAGCTATTTACTTTTAATTAAAAAGTGTGGCAGTCGGCCAGCCGAGTGGCTCAGTTGGTTAAGAGCTTGCTCATGAATGTGAGCTCTGAGCAACAGGGTCGCCAGTTCAATTCCTGGCCTGAGCTGACGCTGAGCTGCCAACAGGTGGCAGGATGGCTCAGCTAAAAAAAAAAAAAATAGAATAAAAAAAAAAAGTGTGGTTAAAAAAAACCAGTGACATAAAACTTACCATCTTAACCATTTTGAAATGTACAGTTTAGTAGTGTAAAGTATATTCATTGTTGTGAAACCCATTATCTTTTATTACCCTTAAAAACAGCATCCCTAGGGCCGGCCAAGTGGCGCAGTGGTTAAGCGCTGGCTTGAGAAGCCAGGGGCCCCGGTTCGGTCCCACATATGAGGGCCAGTGACACTGCCCTCAAAAAAAAAAAAAAAAGAAAGAAAGAAAAGAAAAATTTTGGGGCCGGCTGAGTGGCGCAGTGGTTAAGTGCTGGCTTGGGAAACCAGCGGCCCCAGTTCAGGTCCCACGTATGAGGGCCAGTGACACTGCTCTCAAAAAAACAAACAAACAAAAAAACCAGCATCCTTCATATTTCCAAGCATGTTTTATTTTATTTATTTATTTTTTTTGAGGGCAGTATCACTGCCCTCACATGTGGGACCCGAACCGGGGCCACTGGCTTCCCAAGCCAGCTCTTAACCACCGCACCACTCGGCCGGCCCCTCCCAGCATGTTTTAACATATTGTCCATATAACCTCTATCACCCCATGCTCTTCTGTGTTACCAGGGCAAGACAAGTCACACTATGTGTATCTTGGGGAATTTCAGGCATTTGCTAAACTCAAGTAAAGGCAATCTAGACGTTTCTGCTGCTCTACTTTGCTAGCAGGAGCATCCACTGTTCTAGATATGAAGAGTCCCGATACTGGTTCATTGGGCTGGGAGGGCAGCACCACAGTGTTTGAACAAAAGAGAATCAAAATTTATAAAAATGAGGATCACAAACACACATTGAACATAAGCGGGGTTGTTGTAAAGATCAAATTAGTTAATATACCTGAAAGCCTTTAACTTTGAAGCACTATAAAAATATAAAGTAATCATTAGTCCCACTATTAAAATTTGCAATGAGGGAAAACGGACTGTTTTTACGTGCACAGCAATCTAAATCAATAATAATCATTTCTAAATTACTGAGCTGAGGGGCCAGCCGAGTGGCTCAGTGAGTTAAAAGTTGGCTTAAAGCTCGAGCTCTGAGCTACAGGGCCTCTGGTTAGATTCCCGCATGGGCCAGTGATGCTGCACCTGAGCTGAGCTGTCGCTGAGCTGCCAACAGGTGGCAGGATGGCTCAGCTGGTGTAACAACAGGATTGCCTGTTCTATGGTGGGCTATGCCCACCTGCAACTAAGACTGAACTCGGCAGCTTGAGCTGAGATGCCGCCCAGATGGCTCAGTGGATAGGGCACATGCTCTTAACAACAAGGCTGCTGGTTTGACTCCTGCATGGGATGGTGGCTACGCCCACCTGCAACCAAGATAGAACACAGCACCTTGAGCTTAGAGGCCGAGCTGCGGAAGGGAAGCCAGATGGTGACTGGCGCCCTCCACAAGGAAGACTGAAGAACAACTTGGCTGGTCCCCTTTCCCCAATTCCCCAATAAAATCTTTTTAAAAACAAACAAACAAACAAACAAATAACTGAGCTGATAATCAGTTTTATGCAAAGAATACCTCTACAAGATCCTTCCTTGGTCTCAGCTTTAAAAGGGGTGTGCTGAGACGGATGGAGCACATTCCGCCCCTGCCTTCGTAGCAGCATAACCCGGCACACCTGAAAAACAACCTCCGCACAAGTATTTACCAAACAGACATCAAAGGGAAACATGACAAAGCAAATCCTTACACATTTGGGGGCAGTTCACACTGAGCGAACTCTTCCGGCAGATGACTTTCGCCTTGGAAGCACAGTTTGTGGGGCGCGATTTGGCCCAGTTGGGGAGCGATGCGAACAGCGGCTCCCCGCAGTCGGAAGGCAGGAGCCGGAAGGCGATGCGGCCCCGCCGTGGGCCGCCCCGTTTCTCCCGACAAGCTGTCAGCACTCTGCGCTGCCAGCAGCCCGATCTCCATGAGCATTTCTCCAAAAATGTAGCAGAAGCCTATACGGAGATCTGGGCTTCCAACACAACTCTGTATCATATCGTAACCTGCTTTATTTTGTTTGCTAACAAACACAAGCAGGGTGGCCCACCAACCCATCTTCAACGTGGAACTCTGTTCCTGTACAAACGTCATTATTTCACATTGGGATTTCTCAGACTTAGAAATGGATCCTGAAGACCCGTGGGACCCAGAAGCGCGGGCTCGTCCACCGGCGAGCTCGCTGCGCAGAGGCGGCGCGGGGCGACACTCCCGCCGCGCGCTCTCGGGGGCGGGCCGGTGCTGCTCCCCGCTGGGCCCTAACGCGCTCCCGCGAGTCGGAGCAGATACGCGTTCATTTATTTTCAAATGAGGTGCGAGTCAAAAAAAACCATCCTTTTCTCTCACTGCGCCCGTGATAAGTGCAACGGTAGCGGGCGGGACGCACAGCCGTGTCCCGGTTAGCAGGGAGGGAGACGGGCAGCGCGGGGCGGGGCATGCCGGGGGCTGGGGGGCCCCAAGCCGGACCCCCTCGTTAAACGGTCCCCGCAACGCTCGGGGCGGAGAGAGGAAAGAATCCGCGGCCCGGCGCTGCGGGGAGACCAACCGCCCGCCCGCCCCTCCCCGGCCCGGCGCTCACATTGTCATCCGCGAGCTCCACTTCACCTCCACGGCCTCCAGCTGGCCCCAGAAGAACCGGTCGTTGAGCTGCAGAAAAAGGGCCTGTACGTCCGGCGTGGGGTCCACCAGCTCCCACTGCGCGTCCACCAGGGACAGGGGCTCCGGCACCTGCAGGTTCCACTCCTCGTGAAGCCGTAACGCCAGCAGCAGGTCCTCGTCCATCGCCGCCAGGACCCCAGGCGGGGCCCGCAGACGTTGGGCGAGCTCCCGGGCCAGGCCGCGGCTCCGCGGCTGCGAGGCTCGGAAGGGCGCGTCCACCGCCCGGAAAACAGCGCCTCTCGAACCGCTCTCGCCCTTCCCGCGCAGATCTCGCGACAACTGCGGAAAAACGGCCTCGAGAGCGAGATTTCGGCTTGCCCCAAACCCGGAAGCTAAGATTGGAGGGCTTAATGAAAACAACTCAGCATGACATCTCCTAGCGGGCTCAAAACTTGGGTTCCCAGGGCTTGGGCCCGAGGAAGGTTTCAGGAAGCTGGTTATCGCTTTTACTATACGACCGAAACTTCCAACATGACGTCACGCTCGGCGCAGGCGCATTGCCTACGTCTCGGTGCCTCACCCTCCACTAACTTCCGCAACAGCTCTTCTAGCGCATGCGCTCTAGGCCGCTGGCACTCCGGCGCAGGCGCACTCTGCACTCGGCCTCCTGCGCAGGCGCACAGCGGAAGCTCAGCCCCGGGCGCAGGCGTACTCACCTGTCTCCCATCCTGCTTTCTCAGCCCTGGAGCTCTGCCGGGTCTGGGTGGGCGCGGACAGCAGCAGCACCGGCAGCCGCGCGGGTGACCGTGACTGCGTGAGACTCACACGGAAATGGCGATGGCGATGTCGGACAGCGGGGCGAGCCGGCTGCGGCGGCAGCTGGAATCAGCGGGCTTTGAGGCGCGGCTGTACGTGAAGCAGCTCTCGCAGCAGTCGGACGGAGACCGGGACCTGCAGGAGCACCGGCAGCGCATCCAGGCGCTGGCCGAGGAGACGGCGCAGAACCTGAAGCGCAACGTCTACCAAAACTACCGGCAGTTCATAGAGACGGCCCGCGAGATCTCCTACTTGGAGAGCGAGATGTACCAGCTCAGCCATCTGCTGACGGAGCAGAAGAGCAGCTTGGAGAGCATCCCGCTTACCCTGCTCCCGGCTGCCGCTGCCGCCGGGGCCGCCGCGGCCTCTGCAGGGGAGGAGGGAGGAGGCGGCACGGGGGGCCGAGACCACCTCCGGGGCCAGGCCGGCTTTTTCCCCGCGCCTGGGGGTGCCTCCCGCGACTGTGCGGGACCGGGCGAGGAAGGAAAGCAGCGCACTCTCACCACCCTGCTGGAGAAGGTGGAAGGCTGCAGGCACCTGCTGGAGACGCCGGGACAGTACCTGGTGTACAACGGGGACCTGGTGGAATACGAGGCGGACCACATGGCCCAGCTGCAGCGGGTGCACGGCTTTCTCATGAACGACTGTTTGCTGGTGGCCACCTGGCTGCCGCAGCGGCGGGGGATGTACCGCTACAACGCGCTCTATCCCCTAGACGGCTTGGCCGTGGTCAATGTGAAGGACAACCCGCCCATGAAGGACATGTTCAAGCTGCTGATGTTTCCCGAGAGCCGAATTTTTCAGGCGGAAAATGCTAAAATCAAACGAGAGTGGCTGGAAGTGCTGGAGGAAACCAAGAGGGCCCTCAGTGAGAAAAGACGGAGAGAACAAGAAGAGGCAGCGGCCCCTCGAGGGCCGCCCCAGATGACAGCCAAGGCCAGTAACCCATTTGAGGATGAAGAGGAAGATGAACCCGCCGTTCCTGAGATAGAAGAAGAGAAGGTGGACCTCTCAATGGAGTGGATCCAGGAGTTGCCGGAAGACCTGGATGTCTGCATTGCCCAGAGGGACTTTGAAGGGGCTGTGGACCTGCTAGATAAACTGAACCATTACCTCGAAGATAAGCCCAGCCCCCCTCCTGTAAAAGAACTGAGGACCAGAGTGGATGAGCGTGTGCGACAGCTCACCGATGTGCTGGTGTTTGAACTCTCCCCAGATCGGTCCCTGAGGGGCGGTCCCAAGGCCACTCGCAGGGCGGTTTGTCAGCTCATCCGACTGGGCCAGTGCACGAAGGCCTGTGAGCTGTTTCTGAGAAACAGGGCAGCGGCGGTGCACACAGCCATACGGCAGCTTCGCATTGAAGGCGCCACACTGCTCTACATCCACAAGCTGTGCCATGTCTTCTTTACCAGCCTTCTTGAGACTGCGCGGGAATTTGAGACGGATTTTGCAGGCACTGACAGTGGCTGCTACTCCGCCTTTGTGGTCTGGGCAAGGTCAGCCATGGGCATGTTTGTGGATGCTTTTAGCAAGCAGGTGTTTGATAGCAAGGAGAGCCTTTCGACCGCGGCCGAGTGTGTGAAGGTGGCAAAGGAGCACTGCCAGCAGCTGGGTGACATCGGACTAGACCTCACCTTCATTATCCATGCCCTTCTGGTGAAAGACATCCAGGGGGCCTTGCACAGTTACAAAGAGATCATAATCGAAGCCACTAAACATCGCAACTCGGAGGAGTTGTGGAGAAGGATGAACTTGATGACCCCAGAGGCCCTGGGCAAACTCAAAGAGGAAATGAAGAGCTGCGGGGTGGGCAACTTCGAGCAGTACACAGGGGACGGCTGCTGGGTGAACCTCAGCTACACCGTGGTCGCCTTCACCAAGCAGACCATGGGCTTCCTGGAGGAGGCGCTGAAGCTGTACTTCCCAGAGTTGCACATGGTGCTTTTGGAGAGCCTGGTGGAAATCATATTGGTCGCTGTTCAGCATGTGGATTACAGTCTCCGGTGTGAGCAGGATCCAGAGAAGAAGGCTTTCATCAGACAGAACGCATCCTTTCTGTACGAAACAGTCCTCCCCGTGGTGGAGAAGAGGTTCGAGGAAGGTGTGGGGAAACCTGCCAAGCAGCTCCAGGACCTGAGGAATGCTTCTAGACTCATTCGTGTGAACCCCGAGAGCACAACGTCAGTGGTCTGATGCTAGGCCTGTCGATATTTTGCTTCTGTGTTATTTATATTTATATTGTTACATTAGCATTTTCTCTGTAGCCTCAAATACAGCTTAATAAAAGATGCCCTCTCAGATAGAAATTTAATATCAGAAGGAGAAAAATGTTAAATTAAGCCCAAATAACAAAAGCACTGCAATTAATAAAATATATAATAAGGTTTCCTTTTAAATTATGCTAACTCTCTAATGAATATGTTGTCACAGTATAGCATTTCAGCTTATCCTTTGAGTCAAAATACACTGTCTCACATTTTATGTTATGTAACACAGAGAAATAATCTCTAGAAATACATGGAGTCTAAGTATGTTGTGAAAAGTTTCCCAGTTCATTAAAATGTTAGGTTTCTTAAAGGTTACAGTGCCATATAAAACACCCTCCTTCATATACTTCCCTACCTTAAAATGTAATTGAACAATTTGGGGAAAAGAAAGGAGTTGGGGAAATTGGTGTTAGGGTAAATTTTGGTCAGAAGAATTCCTTCCTGGAAGTAGCTAGGGTTTGGCCCCAATACTCCGATCCTATGAAATACAAGAGGAAGCTTTCATAAAACAGCTCAGAGACATTTCCGACATGATCTGAATGACTCATTATTTTCAGCTGCTAATCAGCAGCTTTATAATATCCAATTTGGGAGCATTTACTTGAAAATCTTAAAGGACCATGATAAACAATTTTTTCAACATATTCCTGAATTGTGTGAATTTCCACCTGGAGTTTTTGTCTTTATCATTTAAAAAAGTCAAAATAATAAAAAAACAGGTCACACTGAGGAACCTGGCAGCCCCAGGGACTTTGTTAGCTGCCCTGCCCCCTTCCAGTGTAGGTTATTTAGTGGTTTAGACTTCATGCGAATGAAAGAAAAGTTTTCACTGAGATACTGATTTACAATTCAGTGTCCAGGTGGATGGAAAAAAATCATATGCAAACCCCATGCTGTTCTCAAGTATGACTGCTTTGAGCAGAGATTTGTATTTATTTTTTTGTAACTGGTGAAACAGGTGAGACAATGAACCCAAAGCAGAAAGAGGAAAAGACTTTGGTGACTCCTGCCCAAATAAAATGCTCCAGGCTACATTTTTCTTGTTTTATTTTTCCTTCTTTGTTTTGAAAAGTGAACATACTGTTTAATTCAGATATTTAGTAAAACAAAAATAACAAGAAATTTGAGCTTCCTGAAGTTTCTAAGCTATTGCTTCTATTGTATAACAAAGATGACATTCCCCAGACTTGCACAGAAGTGCTAGCTCACATCCATTTTCCAATAGCCTCTGGTTGTGATTCTTGTCCATAAGTGCCATTTCTTATGCCAGTTACTTCAAAAGATCATTGCCTTGGGCCTGCTGGTCTAGTAGCACAGTGGTTAAGCGCTGGCTTGGGAGGCCAGCGGCCCCGGTTCGGGTCCCACATATGAAGGCCAGTGACACTACCCTCAAAAAAAAAAAAAGGTCATTGCTTTTATCTGAATAAAAATAATGGTATTAAGATTGTAAATTATGTAAAAACCAAAATAGCTTCCAAATAGTGGCTCAGGTTTGTCAGCTCCATGACGTAATTGTACTCATGCCAGAGGAGCCCTTTTATCTTATTTTTAGCGATGACTATTAAAAAAGGTTGACCACAGTTACGATTTTCTTTGACTAATTTTTTTACATAACTTCAGGATTTTCTAGATAATAACCATACTGGGTAGCTTAGCTGAACAAAAGAGTTATAATTTGCCTTTTTAAAGATCACTGGAAACTTGAATTTGATAAAAATTTTGTGATTATTTTGTGCCACTTAAACTTTCTAAAATTGTATGAAACACATATTGTGTAAATAATTGATGCTGGGTCTATGATAACTTCTGAAATCAAAACTTCTCTTAAGGCATGAAGTTGTAAAACTTTAAATGCCTATACTCAGATGTTTAAATGGTTGCTTCTCCATAGAACTGTCTGCTTTTTAAAACTGAAGTACAGAATTTTCTTCCATTAAAATTTGTGTGTTCCTTAATCAGAGCAGTTGCTGCAGAAGTAGCTTTGGTGGACCAAACAGTGTGGGAGGTGATGAAAGACCACCATGTTAGAATGTGCAATTGACTGTCTTCCTACTAGTGGGGTCAGAGCTCTTCGCCAACTGGTTTCATTAGACTCCGAAGCAAGTTCTAAAAATGAACGCACTTAGAGATTGTCCGGAATGTAGCACATATTGTAATACACCCCTAAGGGTTGTTGCCCTTTCTTGCTGGCCTCACACATAATGCTGTCATTTGAGCTTGGAATCACAGACTTGACTGAATTCATTACTGTTGAAAAAAGACACCCTGTGGAATTAAGTCTTTTTGACTAAAGCCTCATTTCACTGAAGTGCTGAAAACCCACTTATTTTTGTTTAAAGTACTACCTATAGTTAAATGACCAGCACTGTGCTTTGCAGCTTGCTTCCTGGGGATTGGGAATTTGGGGCTTGACATGTATAAAATCAATCCATGTATATTTTGCCTATTCATGTGCTGTGATGTGAGGGGATCTGAAATGTCTTATCAAAATAAAGCTTAAAATTCTTCTTACTCTGAATAAAATTGATGGATATTACCATGTTATATGATTTTACTTCTTTAACCACGATTTAATGTTCTTATGTTCTTGTCACTGAAATAGTTTTAAGAGCCTGGGTGGTGGCTGTTTTTTTTTCTATGTGGGGATGATAGTTAGGAAGCTGTTAATTTAAATAAGTGTCTCCTTACTATCAGAACTGTGAATAAGTCAGATCTCAATTTTAGGACTCCCTTGAAAGGGAAATTTCAGACATACAAAATGTGAATTTACTCTAAAAAGTAGATTTTATACTGTGCATCCCTAAATAAAGAAAATAAAATGTAGGCCATATGACCTAGGAACTGGAATCATAAATGACAAGGATGTGTTTTTTTAAGTAGTATGTACATACAGAGGGAGCATATAATTGATGTTAAAATGTTTATTGAATGCTATGCCTCATATTGACTAGTGAGTGTGGAGGACAAAATTAACTTAAGCATGCTTTCTCGAGATGCTTTAAAATTGGACAAAATAGAGATTAAAAATTGGAAAAATAACAAAGGTCTACGAAAGGGATATGCTCACCAAATATGGTGCCTTATCAAGAGAAATCTTATTGAAATAGGTTTAAAATTCATAAATGGTTTAGCTGGTGAAAGTATAGACTAGGCACTATTAATAAATGAAAATAAATTTGAAAAAAAATCAATACAAATTGGAAAAAATAAATTGGAGAATAAATTAAATGCAAAACGTGTTGCTAATTAAATTAATGAAATTAAATCAGTGAATGCAAACTGTTGCCAAAAAACCCCCAAAACTGTTATAGCTAAGGTACTGTGAGAAGGGAGAAAGCAGTGTTTTGAGAAGTTTGGAAAATCTTCATGGAAGTGTTGGTATTTGAGCTGGTCTTTGAAGGACAGACAAGATTTAGATGCGCAAAGAAAAAGGAAGGGGGGACATGCCATGAGCAAAGACGCAGGCGGAGTGTGTGAAGCCTTGCGGATACCGGCGCGGGTGGATCGCTGGCCGTGAGAGACAATTTGTGAAGTCGTGTTACTATCGCAGAGCCATTGCTGATGTTTAAATATTAGCAGAAAGAAAAGTTACGTAAATAATTCATGCTGATTAAGAAAGCTTCAATCCGGGCCGGCCGAGTTGGCACGGTGGTTGAGCGCTGGCTTGGGAAGCCAGTGGCCCCGGTTCGGGTCTCACATATGAGGGCCAGTGACACTGCCCTCAAAAAAAAAAAAAAAAAGAAAGAAAGAAAGAAAGAAAAGAAAACTTCAATCCATACCGAAGGGTGTGGAGTAAAAAGTCGGTCATCCCGCCTAAGCCCCTTGTGGTGACCGCTGGTAGGAGTTTTCTGCACATTCTTTCCCTCGGAACTGGGTGCTACTGTCCACACGGTTATAGCACTGGTTTCTATCCACTGGGAGTATTTTTAAGGCTCTTCTTAACATCAATACCTGTGGCTGTACCTCACTGGGGTTTTTCTGTCATTGAATAATATTCAACTATTACACATATATCTTTGCTTACATGTGTGAATATATCTATAGGACACATTTCTAGAAATCGCTCTGGCAAACTACATTTTAAATTTAGGTACACATTGTCAAATTGCTGGTCAGGCAGGTTGTACCATCTCACCTCCCCAACAGTATAGGAGAACACCTGTTACGTGTTCATCCACATTTATTCATTCTTTTAATAATATGATTATTCTTATTAGTAGTAAGATTTATTCATTATAAATGATCTGAAACCAATAGTATTGAGTTCTGTGTGTAATTTTTAAGTGAAGTTGAGCAACTTTTATTTCTGAAATTACTGTTTATGTCCCTCGCCATTCTTAAGAGTATCTTTGTATCATGATTTTCTAGGAATTCAGCATAGATTTAGGAAATTAATTCATCGTGTGTACTAAGTGGTGTAGATATTTTCCCAGTTTGTCAGTGTTGACTATTTTTGTAGTACAGTAAGTTTTAGTCTGTTTTGAAGCCAGACTTACCTGAGTGTTTTTCTTTGGGATTTCTGATTTTTTCATAAGGCTTAAAAAGGTCTCACCCACTCTCAGATTCTAAAACATTCATGTTTTTTCCTACTAGTGCATTATACTTTGATATTTGAACTATTGCTCCATCTGTAATTCATTTTAGAGTAAAAAGTGATGTAAGAATCCCATTTTCCCACAAATAATGATCAAGTTGTTGCAATGATTTTGAATTGTCCTTTTCCCCCACTGACTTGAAATGCCATTTGCATATGTTACATTTATATAGATGTGCAGCTGGGTACGTTTTTAGGCTCTCTATTCCATTTCACTGATATTTCTATTTCTGTGCCATTATCAAGACTGTTTTAATTAATTATAGATTTATAATATAATTTAATAACTTTCCTCCTGCCATTTTATGTTTTCCTAACTATTCTCTCAGGTAATAAATATTCAAGTTGCATTTTGAGTAATTTTGTGATTTCTCTACCCTCCCCCAAAAGAGCTGGCATTCTGTTTGACTTCATATTGAGTCTATAGATTAATTTTGGGAAGACTGACATCTTTATAATTTTGATCTTCCTATTAATTTATGCAATTGTTCTTTTGTATCTCAGTAGCATTTTCAATTTTTCTTCAGGTAGATCCAGCACATTTCTTGCTGAGTTTATTCCTAGGCATTTCATCAGTTACTGCTGTTGTGAATGAAATCTTTACCTCCAGGGGCAGCTGGGTGGCTCAGTTGGTTAAAGCGTGTGCTCTTAACCAGAAGGTTGCTGGTTTGACTCCTGCATGGGATGGTGGGCCACGCCCCTCACAACTAAGATTAAACATAGCACCTTGAGCTGAGCAGCATGACTGGACTTGGAGCTGAGCTTGCTGCGCCTTCCACAACTAAGACTGAAGGACAACAACTTGACTTGGAGCTGATGGGTCCTGGGAAATAAACACTGTTCCCCAATAAAGTTAAAAAACGAAAAAAATTTTTTTAAAAAAAGAAAGAAATCTTTACTTCCATTGTTTGCAGGGAATGTTCTGTTTTTTAATTACAGATGCTATAACCAGTGCCTTATTTATTTTATGGATTTGAATAGTTTTCTGGTTGTTTCTTTGGAGGTTTAGGTATATAAATCACATCACCTGCAAATAAAAAGCATTCTGCGTCTTTTCAGTTTTTCTACATTTGTTGTAGTTCTCTTAATAATCTATATAAAGTTGAACCTTTAAAACTATGTTAAACCATAGTTTTTGCTTGATATCAATATCAAGGAATTAAGAATTATACAAGATGTGTATCTGGTAGGAATGTTTTTCCTAATTTTTCTTTGAAGCCTGATGTTGGCTTTTGGTCATTACATTAAGGAAGTGATTACGTAATCCAGCTAAGAGTTGTGGTTTCATTTTTTTAGGTCAGCAATGGGTGTTGAATTATCAGATGAATCTCAGCATCTATTGACCGAATCATTACTTTTCTCCTTTGTCATACTAATTTGGTAAGTTTTTAAAATAGATTTCCTAACACTGAACTATACTTACACTCTATGAATCCTATTTGGTTGTGATATATGATTCTTTTCCTATTATAATGCCTGCTTCTAGTGAAAATGTCCTTCGAGTTTTTGCACTAGTACCTGTCAGTGATACTGGTCTACGGTTTGTGTGCTGTCCTTGTCATGCCTGTGTCATTCATAAGGCAAGTGAATGGAGCATGATAATGATGGTGGTGAAGTGGGATGACCCGTCCCCATTTCAATGAGAATGAAAAATCATACAGTGTGACACAGGTGACTTCAAATCATAATTAACTATTTTAAATACGCTTATAGGATGGTTAGTGCTCTTACAAAGAGGTAAGGAGGCCTCTTCTGTTGACTCACACCCACATTTCAAACTTAATCGGAGTTGTACGGGACATGGAGGCTGTGTGTGCTGAACACGTTCTGTGTGTGTTGAGAAAACACATGTATGCTTTATTAACACAGAGTGTTTGCATTTCATTTTTTCCCATCAACTTCCCCAGAGCCATGTTGGCATAACAGACACTTATGAAGCTGATTAAGTGAACACTACTGAACGAGTTTCCTTTAGAATCTAATGGCAGCTCCTGGGGGAGAGGCGTCTGCTTTGCATCAGGCCCTTTACACACATTATCTCATTTGATCCTCACAATAACCCTGGGAGTTAGGTAAGGAGAGAGACTCGGCAACTGCCACTTGGCCACGGCGTCTGACCGCTAAGTGGCAGAGGCGGCATTCAAGGGCAGATCCTTTCACGTCCAGAGCCCATGCCCTTTTCACTCCATCTTTAACCATACCATGACTTATACACAGAATCATTTCAAAGTGGTGTTTCTAAGTGAATTTTTTGAAGACGAAATTTTCTTGACATGCATCTCAATCAAGAATCAGAATATTCGTCATGGGAAAAATTCAAGTATGACAAGTAATGTGTGAACCTGCCCTTGGGGACCATCCATCAGTGATTACTTTGTCAGGTTGTTTTATTTACTCGTCACACCAGTCTAGGAAGGAATTGAGGTTCTGTGAAGTTAAATAATTTGCAAGTAATCTGGCCTACAAAGGGTTCCTAAGTAAGTGGCCCTGGTGGGACTTGAGCCCTGAATGCCTTTCTCGAGGCCTGGCCTCCTAAGCCATTGAGTTATATTAATGTGCTGTGTCTTACTTGACCAATTGGCTTTATTGCAAAGGCTTATCCAGCCACAATTTTAGGTACTCTGTTAAAGGTACTATATCAGAGAATATATTATTTATAACTTCCTTTTGAAAAACATAAAGTAGCAGGTTTGAGTTAATGAGATAGTTAAAAGCAGATTATTTCCATTAATACCAATTTGTACATCATTGAATTCTGAGTAATTGCCAGTAGTAAATAGTCTCAAGCTTGCAGAAACTTCACTGGGCATTAAGACAGGTCTTAACTTAGCTCCCTGGAATAGGTGGGGCACTCCTAGCTGGTAGGGAACATGTCATTTAAATAGGAAAGTGGCTGGAAAACAGCTCATTTTTCTTGTGTCATAAGTAACTAGTTTTGCCTAATAAGCCATCGTATTTTCAGATTTATTATTGACCTAGCTAAACACATTAAACAAAGTTATATAAGCCAAGTTGATAAATCTCTTTAAAATATTGATATTGATAAGTCTCTAAAACATTTGTGTGTGTAGTCTCGCACATTGCTGGTGGGAATTACTGTAAACTGGTTCACTGGCAATTTGCCAAAAGGCCAAACACACAATTTGAACAAACAGCAGCATCAGAGCCAGATGTGGCAGGGTGTTGGAATGATCAGACGGGAATTTAAAACAACACTGATTAGGGCTGGCCAAGTGGCTCAGTTGGTTAAGAGCTCACTCAAGAGTGCGAGCTGAGCTCTGAGCATTGGCAGTTTGATGCCCAGCCCGAGCTGAGCTGCTGTTGAGCTGCCAACAGGTGGCAGGATGGCTCAGCTAAAAATAAAAAATAAAAAAAAACACTGATTAAGGTGCGAAGGACCCTAATGGGTAAAATTGACAACACACAAGAACAGATGGACAGTCTCAGCAAGACAGAAGTGCTGAGAAAGGACCAGAAAGAAATGCTAGAGATAAAAAAACAACAACACTGTAATAGAAATGAAGAATGCTTTGAGGGGCTTACTAATAGACTGGACCCAACCGAGGAAAGAATCTCTGAATTGGAGGATGTAGCAATAGAATCCTTGAAAACAGAAAAGCGAAGACAACAAAGAAACATTCTGTTCTGAAGAAAAACAGAATATGCAAGGAATGTGGGACAACTATAAAAAAAAGTATCATACACCCATAAGGAAATGCCAGAAAGAGAGAAAAGAACAGAAGAAATATTTGAACAAGTTTTTATTGCAGCATTTTTAAAATAATAGCAAAAGATTGGTAACCACCCATCAGTGGGGGACTAGCTACGTTGTTAAGATAAAGCAATGTGCAGAATAATGCTATAGAATGCTACTTTAGGAGAAAATATGATTGTTTTGTGTTATATTTGCTTCTATTTGCGTAGGAAGTCTGAAGGGGTATGGGCTGGCAAACTGAGTGGGTGGGGTCAGGGATGGAAACACAACAGATTTTTGCATTTTTCTTTAATATTTGAACATGTCACCTTTCCAAATTATTAAATAAGAGAAAACAATTTTACGTGGGTAGTATTAAAAATAAGATCCACTCTTTCCAGCACTTTTTTTCTACACATATATGTAAAGTCTAAGGATACTTTTTTTTTTTTTTTTTTTTGAGGGCACTGTCACTGGCCCTCATATGTGGGATCCTAACCCGGGCCGCTGGCGTCCCAAGCCAGCTCCCAACCACCGCGCCACTCGGCCGGCCCAGGATACTTATTTTTTAAGACTTCATTTTGAAAATTTTCCACACATACAGAGTAACAGAATAATATAATAAATGCCTGTAAATACCAAGCTTCAACAATTGTTAACATTCTGTCATTATTGTTTCAACTATACCCAACAAGTCCCCACCCCACCCCGACGGGGTTATTTTTATTTTTATTTTTTCACAGTTTTTCTAGGGACACTTTACACACACTGAGATGCAGATACCTTAGCTCTAAATTTTTGAAAAATTGATCTATCATGTTAACAACCCCCAGCAAATATATAGGATGTTTTCATGTCTCCATGTGATGATGGTGTCACCTCTCTTCCCTTACCTCAGCCTCTTTTTTTTGGAAAGAAAATCATGTTTTCATACATAATTGCAAGTTGTAACCGTCAGAAACAGCCCCTGCTGCCTGGAGCTTACAGGCCTCAGTCAGTCATTTTCAGCTAGCTGCAACAAAGGGGTGCTGGTCACATTCCTGCCTCTAGAGCCCTAGCCTCCCCGCCCCCTGCTGACTCCTTGTCGGAGGCTGGGCTGTCTAATATGGTAGTTACTCAACCACACCTGGCTGTTTCAGTTTAAACTAATGATTAATTAAAATGAAATATTCAAGGGCCAGCCGAGTGGCGCGGTGTAAGTGCTGGCTTGGGAAGCCGGCAGCCCTGGTTCGGTCCCACATACGAGGGCCAGTGACACTGCCCTCAAAAAAAAAAAAAAAAAAGAAATATTCAAGTTCCCAGTTCCACTAGCCACATGTCAAGTGCAAATCACCACAGATGGCTAGTGGGTACCATACGGGACGATGCAGATGTAGAGCATTCATCACAGAAAGTTCTCTTGGCCAGGGCATTGATCAAGGGGCTGGAAAGGGAAAGAAGACAGCAAAAAGGTGAAGTTCACAAGATGCAGAACTGAACAAAATGGTGGAAGTTGTATCTTTGCCTCAAATATATGCCCCTGCCATTGTCGTTTTCTTCTTTAAAGAGTCATTTCCCTCTTCATGCTTTATTTTAACTACTGTTTTATTCACTTTTTATTGTTCCAGTCTTCTTACTCTCTCCGTTTTTTTCCTCTGTATTTTTTTTTTTTTTGAGGGCAGTGTCACGGACTCTCATATGTGGGACCAGAACCAGGGCTGCTGGCTTTCCAAACCAGCGCTTAACTACTGCGCCACTCGGCCGGCCCTCCTCTGCATTTTTTAATTAAATACTATTTATTGATTCTCAAGAAAATTTTGCTTCCAGTTATAGTGGACTAAGTATTTCTGAGCAATCCTTCCTTGAGAACAATGGGAACTACTTTCCAAAATGCATACGCAAAGAACATGATTGAAGGCTACGGTATCATTAAAATATACACCTGGTTTCTCCCTGGTTCTTGGCACAGAGCTTCAAATCCCTTGGTATTTCCTGAGTGATAGGAGTGTCTTTGTTATGCTAGGAAGGTGAGTCCTTGTGAGGAGCCTAGATAGTCTCAGGATGGGAACTGGTCACCAGAAAAAACCAACCACAAGGTCAGAAGACTGGCACTGTCAGCCTCCACCCCCACCCCCAACCTCTGAGGAGGTGGGGAAGGCGGGAGATTGAGTTCAGTCAATGATTTAGTAGTGAATGATTTAATCAGGCTTGCCAACGTGATGGAGCCTTGATAACACTGAATAACAAGGCTCTGGAGCTTCCTGGTTGGTGAACACATGGATGTACTGGGAGAAGGCAAATCCAGACCCCATAGCGACAAAGGGTCTTATGTCCCTCCATCTTCCTCCAGACCTTGTCCTTTGTGTCTCTTACATTTGGCTGTTCCTAAGTTGTATCCTTTATAATAAAACTGTAATTATAAATACAGCACTTTCCTGAGTTCTGTGAGTCATTCTAGCTAATTATCAAATCTGGGACAGGGTGTCATGGGAAATCCCAAACTTATAGCCAGATGGGCAGAAGTGAGAGTGGCTTGGGGACACCCAGGACTTGCAGCGAGCATCGGAAATCAGGGCAGTCCTGTGGGGTCAACATTGACTCCAGATAGTATTAGAATTGGACTGAATAGGGGATGCTCAGATGGTGTCAGAGAACTGATGTTGGAACATAAAGGCAATGCACAGCTAATGAGGGAGTGAAAAATGATGGGCAGAAAACCCAGAAGGAGGAAACCCAATGAGATGAACCCAGCATCTGAAAGTATTTTTCCCCTAGGGCCATCTGCCACTTCACAGGTGGCCACGAAGTTGAAACGGGCTGTCAACAGATACATAAAGCTAGGGAGACAAAAATTGGACTTTAGGGATAACAAGAAAGGATGACCCTGGTAAAATCCTATCTATGCTTTGGGTTGGAACCCTAAAAGTCTATACCCTATGCATAAAGATGAACCAGAAATAAGCAGGCCATCAAACCCTAATTGGATTAAGGGGATCTGAGATTCCTAGTGCCTTTAATGGTCTGCCAGAAGCAAATACAAAATCTTTTATTGAGGATAATAAAGTTCTCCTAGGCCTCAAATAGTCTCTGTAGTTTTTTATGTACAATGTTTAGCACTCAAATAAAAATAATGAGATCTATGAGGAAGAGGGACCATTTGATTAAAACCCAAGAGAAACAATAGACAGTAGAAACAGACTAACAGAAGACCCAGGTAGGAGGGTTGTCAGGCACAGATTTTACTATAATATGTTCACAGGAATAAATGACAACATTGAGTTTCTCAGAGAAACTGAAACTAAAAACAAACAAAATAATGAAATGGAGAGCCTAGAGCTATAAAATTCAGCAATTGAAATTGAGAACTCAATAGATTGGTTGAAGAGTAAATCAGTCCCAGCTGAAGAAAGCATTAGTGACTTGTAAGATATGTTAGAAGAAAATATCCAGACTGCAACATAGAGAAATTTTAAAAAGAGGGGCATAAAAGACATATGGACTACATTCAAAAGCTACAATATACATGTAATTAGAACCTCAGAAGGAAAGAACATATTTTCCTACTTTCATCTTTATTTTTTGCCCTACTTTTTGAGAAATGTTTTTATCTTCTAACCTTCTATTGAATCTTTCATTTCATATCTGCTTTTATGTTTTTAATTGCCAAGAGCTCTTTTTGTGTCTGACTGTTCCTTTTTACACAGCATCTTTTATCTCACTGCGGATATTAAGAATACAGATGCTCCTTGTATGATGGGGTTATGTTCTGATAAATCCATCATAAGTTGTAAATTTCATTGTCAAAAATGCCTTGAACACACTTAACCTACCAAACATCCTCTCTTAGTCTAGCCCACCTTAAATGTGCCCAGAACACTTACATTGGCCTATAGTTGGGCAAAGTCACTTAACACAAAGACTATTTTATAATAAAGTGTTGAATATCTTTAATTTATTATGCATATTGCTTTCAAACCATCGTAAATTCGAAAAACCATAAGTGGAACCATCATAAGTTGGGGACCATCATTATCTTGTTTTATTGTTGTTGTCATATTGAAGTTTTGTTCTCTCCGAGCAAGCCCTGTTCCTCCTAGTTGCATTTTTCTGCTTTTTAAAAAAATCTCTTTTATGACAAAGGTGATACTTAGTTGCCTGCTCATATTTACAAGTTGAATCCAAAGCTGACAAGAAAGTCTGAGCACATAGATGGGTTTCTGCCAACTCTGGGAGTCAGTGTGACATGATCTGGAATCCCTGCCATCAGCACTGCTACTGGCACCCGATTGGCTGGTCAGATTGCCTGTGGACTTTTCCAGTCTCTTGCCTTGGGGGGTGAGGTGTGACCCATGGAGGTGGGGGAGCTGAGGAAAGACGGCTGAGATGAAAACCTCACCCTTGTTCTCAGTACTACGTCCTCAACTGTGCCTGCCATCTCCCGGCCCAGAGAGGTTCTGTTTCACCCTCATCAGAGGAAAGAGTCTCTAGTTGTCACTGAGACGGGGCCCAGGTAGTCACACGAGAAGGGATCTAACTGTCTCATAAGCAGCTTTTATCCAAATCTCCTGAGAGGATTTGAGCTGAATGAGGAGAGAAGACAGAAATGTAAATAAATGATTGTAAGGCCATGCTACAGACATTTAAAATTATTGGGTTGTCGGAAAAGTCATGACGCATTTTTGCAACGAAAAACAGAAAAAATACGTCATGACTTTTCCGACAACGCAATATATAGAAGCCCAGAAAAAGCTGACAACTGCACAGTACGGGGAAGGTTCCAGAGTGGGGGTAAAAAACAGATTTAGGGGCCGGCCGAGTGGCGCAGTGGTTAAGTGCTGGCTTGGGAAGCCAGCGGCCCTGGTTCGGGTCCCACATATGAGGGCCAGTGACATTGCCATCAAAACAAACAAAAAAACAGATTTAGGAAAGATGAAAATAGAGTTTGCAGAGAGGAGAGAAGGGCCTTCACTATAAAGCACGGAGCCTGGACGTGCTGACAGTGCAGCGCTGGGCAGGGGACGCCCTGCTAGAGACCATCAAGTGGGTAGTTAGTGGAAGCGGTGGCTTCCCAGCAGCCATCTGTTCTGTCACCTGTACCCTCTGTTGTTGCCTCTAATTCTGCCCATGTCTCATGACCTGGTGGTGAACCTCCCTCTGGTCCTGCATCCTGGCCTGCCCAGCCCAGTTGACTTGTTACTGTGAACGTGCCCTGGGGCTCACTGCGGAGTCTGTTCACCCAGCTCCTACTGATTTCCTGGGGCCTCCACACCTCCCCGCTCTCTCTGCCTCCCCAACAAAGCAGGTGTCTGCCTGTCACTGCAAGCTTACCAGGTGAAATTCAGGGCGCAGTTAAATTTGAATTTCTTATAAATGATGAATAATTTTTGGTATTAGTATATCCCAAACGTTGCAATACTTGGGAAAAATATAAGCATTCCAAATACTTATGCTAAAAAACCCTGACGTGGGGCTGACCGAGGGGTGTGTTAGTGAAGAGCTGGCTTGGGTCGCTAGCTCTGAGCAGCTGGGCCCTGGTTCAGATCCCACAAGGGGGCCGGTGACGCTGCCCTCTTACAGCTAAGATGGTGAACAACAGCTTGATCTGAAGCTGGGCTGCCTTGAGTTGCCGGCGACAGCGTAGGCTGCAGCACTTGCTGCAGTGGGCTGCCATAAACTACAGTGAGCGTGAGCGGCCGTCCAGAGGCCGGCAACCAATCTGCCTCATCCAGGAAGAGCGCAATGATCACAATAGCAACATGGGCCATTGAAGCGACGCCCTCCACAACTAGACTGAAGAACAAAAGGACGGCAACTTGCCTGTTCCCCTCCTCCAATTCCCCAATAAAATGATTTTTTTTTAATTGGGGAATTGGAGGAGGGGAACAGCGTTGGGGAATCGGGGAAGGGGAACAGACAAGTTACCGTCCTTTTGTTCTTCAGTCTAGTTGTGGAGGACGTTGCTTCACTGGCCCATGTTGCTATTGTGATCATTGCGCTCTTCCTGGATGAGGCAGATCGGTCGCCAGCCTCTGGATGATCGCTCTCCATGGCTATTGGCAGCGAACACCGGTTGCCAGCCACTCACTGTAGCCCATGGCAGCCCACTGCAGCAGGGGCTGCAGCCTACACTGTCGCTGGGGCTCGCACAGCCCAGCTCCAGGTGGAGCCGCTGTTAGCTGTGGAGGGCAGTGTCACTGGCCCTCATATGTGGGATCCAAACCGGGGCCGCTGACATCCCAAAACCAGCTCTTAACCAATGCGCCACTCAGCCGGCCCCCCAATAAAATCTTTTAAATAAACCCTGACGGTCAGGCCGTCCCAGGCCTAGCTGCATGCAGATGTGAGCATCTCTCTGCTCCAGCTGGAGGTCTTGGCTTTGGGGGAGGGGACACCCTGGCTGGGTCCCCCTGGAATCCAGAATGAAACCCCTGTCTTTCTGACTCTGGCGTCTCTCAGTTAGCTCCAGAAGTAAGGAAGAGCCAGTTCACGACCACCATAAATTAACCTTCACCTCTGTCCTTGGGGTGCTGCCCCCAGGACGTACCCGGGGGCAGTAGTAGAGGACCAGGGGTGGGGCTCCTGCCGGTCACATGTCGTGGGCCCACTGCGTTACGCTGGATGTCCCTTTGACCTGCCCGTCCCAGTGGTTCCTTCAGACTCAACAACCCTGTGGCTTCGGTTATGTTTGCGACTCGGAGACCTTTGTCTGAGATTCCCCTCTCCAGGGTTTTGCTGTCTCCTGAGTGTGACCTAGGAGACAGCATGCAGAACAAAACCCTCTCTTCTCCAGCCCTGGGGAATGTCTTTCTGGGGTGTGGGGCTCCCCATGCTCCTCTCATGACATTCTGCTTCTTTCTGCAAGTCCTGTTTCCTGCCTTAGGTTTCAATCGTTGAAAACAGAAGCTGAAAAGGGAAACATTTTGCTGGCAATTTTTTGTCTTCCATCCTGCTGCTAACTTCCTCCAAGACAAGGAAAATAAAGGTCAATTATTTGTTTGAACTATGAAGAAGGTAAAGAAAATAAAAGACAATAACAAAAACATCAATATTATTTATCCACATATGCACTAGATGTATGCACCAGGTCTTGCCAGCATGGGTTTTAAATGAAGAGACAAAGGGGAAGACAGAGGAGGAAGGGGACGGTGGGCCCAGACAATAATAAAACAGTAGTTTCAGCTTGAAGCCCTGGCATTCTCAGTGCCCCTTCCAGGGTTATTCGGTCCCTACAGGGCCCCAGGGAAGCTCCAATGACCCTCCCGCCCCCTTGGGCCAGCGGGTTTTGCTGCTCCCAGTCCTGCTGTGAGCAGCTCTGGGCCTTTATCTGGGCACCTGCAACTCCAGCCATTAGCCCCCTGGTCTGAGATTTTTGTTTTTGTTTTGTTTTTTTAAGGAAACAACAATTGGACTTTATAGTCTCATTAGTCCCGATCCTCCCTCCAAAATCGTTTGTGAAATGGAAAACAATTTACTTCATCATGTCACCGACTCACGCAGCCCACTTTCTTTGTTGATAAAGGGAGGATAATCTTAACAGCCTCGACTGCAAAGTCCACTGAGGATTAAAGGAGGTGATATTTGTAAAGCACTTAGGAAAGTGCCTGGCACACAGTCAGCACCCCTGAGTGTCATTCAAATAGAACGAGAGTCTTTCCTCTGCCAGAGACCAGGGACAGTCAGCAACATCAGCAGGAGGCGCTGGGCGCCAGCCACGCCTTCGGCTCAGAGGCTGTTGCCTGACCCCTAGACCACTGGGTTAATGTCAGCCTCAGTTCTGTGAGCAAAACATTACCTTCCGTTTGATTCACGAATTTTGTCAAGAGGGTGATTTCCTTCTTTTTTTTTTTTTTTTTTTTTAAGATTTTTATTGGGGAATTGGGGGAGGGGAACAGCGTTGGGGAATCAGGGAAGGGGAACAGACAAGTTGCCGTCTTCTTGTTCTTCAGTTTAGTTGCGGAGGATGTTGCTTCACTGTTGGTATCGTCATTGCGCTCTTCCCGGATGAGGCAGATCGGTCGCTGGCCTCTGGATGTCGCTCATCGCGGCTATTGGCAGCTCACGCTTGGTTGCCAGCCGCTCACGCTGGCTGCGGGCCACTCACTGTAGCCTATGGCAGCCCACTGCAGCAGGGGCTGCAGCCCACACCATCACCGGGGCTGGCACAGCCCAGCTCCAGGTGGAGCTGTTGTTGGCTGTAGAGGGCAGTGTCACTGGCCCCCATGTGGGATCCGAACCGGGGCCGCTGGCATCCCAAAACCAGCGCTTAACCAATGCGCCACTCGGCCGGCCCTGATTTCCTTCTTTGAAGCTAAGGACAGTGTGAGTCAGCAGAGGCTGTTAAGAGTCCTAAAAACCAGAACCGTGTTTTAACTGCCTGCAGGCTATGCTAACTGCTGGGTACTGGGGTGGTAGTGTGGGGTGGGGAGCGCCCCTCACACCCAGCCTTGCAGGAGCCCAGGGTGCAAGGACAGGCAGGTGTCACCATTTGCTTGTGTGATGTTTCTGCCCTTTAATGAATGCTTCCTGTGGGTTAAGGCACTTAAATTTCTCCACACCTAAGGAAACAGGCACTCCTGGTGCCCTCACTTAACAGTTAAGGAAACAGAGGCGATGGGCCTGTCTGAGGCCACACAGCTCCTGAGTGGCAGACCCAGAGCCCAGGCTCTGTTGCTCCCCAGTTCCCAGCATCTGACAAAGGCAGAGAGCTGAGCTGGGCGGGAGGGGCGAGGACACAGCTCCAGGGTGCAGCTCTTATCCTTACGGCCTTGGGACTCCAAGGCGTGAGGCAAGTAGTCCTGCTTGGATCCTCCCTAGCAGTCGCTTCCTCATCCCTTTCCCTAATACTAGCAGGAGAAAGGCCAAGGACTCAGCCATCACTTCCCAGCTGCGGACTCACCTCCAGGCCTCACCGGGAGGCCCAGGAAACTGCAGGGGACACGGGCCCTTCTCTCTCCAGGGAGTAGCAGTTTCCCCTAAATTTTCTTCAGAAGTGGTGCGTTGGGCCCCTAGCCTGGGATCATCACGGCTTCTGCCCATAGTCAGCTCTCGCAGGGTCAGCTCCCCAGTAAAATGTCTAAGTTTGAGATCTGGTTCCTTGACTTTCTAGCTGTGTGAATTGGGGAAAATTTAACTGAGTCTCTCAATCAGCTGGACAATGCAGCAAAAGTCTCCAGGATTCTCTTGAGGAAAATAATCCATGTAAAGGATTTAGACCGGTGCCTGGCACACAGTAGGTGCTTAGTATATGTTAGCTGTTCCAATCACTGTTTGCGTCCAGCAGGGGGCAGGCCGCAGTGGCCCAGAGCGCAAGGGGCGGGGTGTGTGTGTGCCATCCGGCGCTGCTTCCAGGCGGCAGCAGCGTCGTCCTGGGCAGCACACAGCAGGCCGCTGAGAATCGGCTCCTGGGCAATGCAGGGCACAGCACCACTGGCCCCAAACTGACCGAGCATTCCCGATTCAAAGCGCTGAATACACTTCTGGAGCCTAGTTTCAACCCACAACAGAAACACCAGGAAGGACCACAGGAAAGGAAAGAAAAGGGCCAATGTCATTGAAAAAACGTGAAGATGCCATTCTGCTTGGGCAGTGAACGTGAACTCATCCGTGCTCCTGTTTCCGAGCATCATTTTCATTAACAGGAAATCGGCGTCGGGTGCTGCCAGAGCGGAGCCGTGCTGGAAGGGGTGCTGACCCCTCGGCAGGCCTCAGCCTCCCGCCGGCCTCATGGGGATGCTCATCAGAAGGTGCGGCCCAGCCGTCGGGGTGACCTCGGCGGGCATCCACCCAGTGTCCTGAGATGGACGCCTCTTTTGATTTAGGCGCGGGGCCTAGACCTTGAAAACCTATCCTGGAAGGACAACCTGGGACCCGGCACATTAAGGCTGCTCTCCAGAAGGTTCTTAGGCAGTGTTTGCAGAGCAGTAACTGAGCATAAAACACAGCTAATTACGTCGCTACAGATGTGGTTGGCTTTGACCTCCAAGCTTCACTTAATTCTGCCTCTGAGAGTCCCCGTGCGACTAGGAAGCAAACTTGCTTTGTCCCTTTGCTTTGTCAAACAGGCAGTCAGAGAACCCATATTTCATGTCTAGTTTACACATATTTCACTTCTAGTTTACACATTTTCTGTGAAAAATTAATTTTGATGTGTGGCTATTTGTGGAATTCTTTTTTTGTTCTCAGTTTCTTTTTTTGTTCTCAATATTTTATGGCCCAGTTTCTAAAGAAAGCGTAGGTTTCAAACCCTGAGTCTACATAGAAACAGGCAAGATTTTACTGGACGCAAATCCCTTTTTTCCCTTGAGATAACTGCAATCTTTTCTCTGTTTCATGGTCAATAACTTCTGGTAGGTTCCTCATTTCCGGTTCCCAGGTGTCCTCCATCTGGGTTTGTTCCAGACAATGCAGCAGACGCTACTTCCAGCTTCCTGAACCTCCGGGGCACGTGAGGGTTGGTCTCAGGGATGCGGCTGTTCACCGGCTCTTTGCAGAGCAGTGTAAACAGGAACCAGCGGCCCGTTCATAGCTGCCACATATTCTTTGGCTAGGAGGCTGCCTTGGAAAACCAGATGCGACATGCCTCTCTTTTTACTTATGGCAAGCAGTGGTTAGCTCCACAATGTACAAACGGGGGTGGGGGAGTGGGCTGGGGACAGCACGGCGGTGCAGAAGCGTGGGGTGGGCGTCACCATGCTGCTCGAAGGCTTCAGGCTTACTCAGATGACTTGTGAGGGTGTGAAGACACAGGTGATACAGCTCCCCTCACCCCCCGCCCCACGCCATCTCTTACAGCCGCAAAGCCTCATTTGCTTTTGGCTGCATCCCTTTCCTGTCCCTCCACTGTCTACTTGCCTGGCTCTAATGTCAGAGCTGGACATTACACCCAAACCTCCAAAGTCTTAGTCCCCAAACCCGAAATGTTACAAACAGGACTAAAAGGAAACAGAAGTCATCTTACTGCGTTTTCAACATGTCCCTGCACAGCATGTCATGGAGAAGAGCAAATGAGCAAATTGGGTATATGGGGACCCTTTCTTGGGCAACCTACTCTACAAGAATTGGCCAGGGTCCCAGGCTCCCGACTGCCCTGGACTCAGCCTGTCTCTTCCCGGGGGCAGCAGCTCAGTGCCCACGTTTAGCTGGCATGCCATAAAATCCTTAGCTAGGGACAGCGCTCAACTCACTCCGCACTTGGTCGGTCTAACAGGCAGAGCAACACAGAGGGCCCCTCTGCCACCAGTGCAGTGGTTCTTGTCACACAAGTGGCCGCTGGGGAGCAAGTGCGTTCCAGGAATTTGCATACAGGTAATCCTAGAGCCACATGCTGGAAAACTTGCCATTTCCCATGGCGCTTATATTCTAATTCATGTTTCACAAGAGTCTCGGCCACTGTGTATGCTGACCCCTGCCCCTGTGGCCCCCAAATTCAGGTGATGAAACCCTGACCTCAGTGTGGCTGTATCTAGGGATTGTAGCCTTTGGGAAATAATTAGGGCTAGGTGGGGCCATGAGGGTGGGGCTCTGGCCCTAATGAGACACCAGAGAGCACGCGCTGTCCCCGTGTGCGCGTAGCAAGACAGCGGCCTCCACCAGCCCAGGAGAGCCTCAGAATGAGCCCTACCTTGTGGGCATCTTGATTTTGGACTTCCAGCCTCCAGACTGTGGGACAACACATTTTTGCTGTTTAAACCACCCATCTGTGGTATTTGGTTATGGCAGCTGGAGACCAACACACCTGTTTCTCTTTAATTCCATGACCCGTCTCAGCCTCCCTGGCCTCTCAGGTCCCCATAACCAGGACCAGGACATCTGATCACTATTCTCCCTGCACACCCAACCTCAGGTCCCCCTCATCACCCCAACCCCACACTGTGAGGCTGGCTCCTACTCAACCTCTCAGCTTAAATGTCACTTGCACAGGGGGCTGGCTGCAAGGATTTTGGTGTTCACCCATCTTATTAAATTCTTACGCCTACTTATGACACATCACCTAACTTCTCTTTGTTGCACGTCACATACTTTCTCTAATTCAGTTCTGCTAATTAAGGCCCGTGGGTGGCAAAATTTAATGCAAGCTCGCTAATTTATTGTATACAGCAGGCTCTTGAATGATGTCGTTTTGTTCCATGTCGTTGTTATAATGTTGGTGAGAAAAAAGAATTGATTCCCTGCCAGGGCCACTATGTGGAGTGTGCAGTGGTCCCCACGTCTGCATGGGTTTTTCTGGGGACTCGGGCTCCCTCCCACGTCCCAAAGACAGTGCGTGAGGTGAACGGCATGTCTGCACTATCCCACCTGAGTGAGCGAGTGTGTAAGACACGCCCTTTCCCAAGGTTTTCTTCCACAGCCTGTGGTATTGATGTTGTGCTTTAACTCAGACGGTGGCGCAAAAGCTTAATATGTGTAGTAAGTTGCACAGTGTTAGCGAAGGAGGAGCTGGGCTTTGTTTTTCCAAACATGTTTCCCAAAAGACTGTTTTATTTTAAAACACAGAGTTGGGTACAAATGCCTTTGAACCACTGTGGTGGGGACAAGTACACTGGTTGCTGAGGTCGGTCACCCCTTCCTCTCCTGAGCCCACCGCCTTCACGTCTCAGGAAGCATGAGAAGATGAAGCGTCTCTTTCTTTACATCCCTATTTGCTGGTGTAAGTGTCCTTGGATGACAGTAATAATATGACCAAACTCCATAGCTGTTTGACAATTATTAAAGTTTTGCAGTTGCTGGTTTTCCTATTGGTGTCTTCCCACCTGAGATAAAAGAGAGAGCGCTCATGACACGACAATCCACGGTTTCTCATACAGGCATGTAAGCCACTAGCAGACGAGGAACAATGAACGCATGTGCAGCGTGACGGGCAGACAGCCAGCGGAGGCGGCAGCCCCTTTGCAGGAGCAGCGCATCTCAGAGGTGATGGCGGGCCTGGAAGCTTCAAGCCCAGTGTGTTCTCGCGAGTTGACGCCCATTACCAAATTTGCTTTCTGTGATTAAGAAATCAACACACCATCCTCACAGAATGAGTGGTTTGGGGCTTGTTTTAGCCGTATGAACTCCTTACCAAATTCAAAGCTGAGTTTCAAGATTACACATGCCGACATTTCCATTTCACTGTCCCGATCTGTCAATTACTCCTTTCCTCCACCCACTTCCCTTGAAGCACATGCCCTATCCTAGTCTCCTTGATCCCAGCAGACTCCTACCTAAGCTCTCCAAGCAGGTTTGGCAAATACACTAAATTAGGATTAGGTACCAAAATGCTCCCAGCAAAACTACCCACTCGGTCAGGGATCAGGTGCTTTCTTCAGCATAATCAGCAGGCAAGCTTTTTCAAATGCAACACCCTCCCCTTCTAAAATTACCCCATCATTCCTATGAGAAGTGTTCTCTACCTCCTGGGACCCTTTATATCTGTTCATATCGACGCTCTTGACTCTTCTTATGCCCAGTAAACACCACCCCTGCCTTCTCGGGCTGCACTGCTTTATAAGCTGATGGGAGCTGGAGAGGCTTGGGTCATGCTCCCAAGGCTGGGCTTCCACAACCTCTCTGGGTGCAGAAAGTCTGTGTGTGGATACTGGCCCTAATCCCTCACCTGGGAAAGAAGGGATCCGGCAGTGGAGGAGAGAATGGGCCCGAGGACTAAAACGAGAGGCATGAGCTCAGCGTCCGTCAAAAGCCAGGTGAAGGTGCAGGCCTCGGATGCCAAGCAGTCAGGCGGGAGCCAACAGCCTGCTGTATATGGCTGCCTAGTTAATGCTGTGTGTTTTCTCTGGCCATTTTCCTTGTACTTCCTCCTTAGTTTCCTTGGGAAAATTCTAGATGACACCATAGTTCTCTGTGTATATTAAACCTCACTTTGATAAAGTACTTGGTGCTTTATCACATAGCATACTTTCTTGTTTTACTATATGCTGACAAATACGATGTGAAAACCAATCGTCCTTCAGTAAGCTGTACTTACCAAGCATTTCCTCTAGTTTTGTGGTGGCAGGCTCGTTCACGTTAAATATATTGTCATTATTTCTAGGAGAAAAAGTAACAAGCTTTCTTACTGCATAAACTAGGGGGAAAGACAACTTCTGTTATTGATACAGTAGGAGCACTTTTCAATGGTGTGCTCAGGGCCAGTCTCAGCCATCCGGAGGCCCCGGCTCCTTCCTGCCCCGCTCTCTGGCCTTGTGCTTCCATCCTTAGGCCACACAGGCATTTACCCATGAAGTTTATCATTCTCACATTCGTTCACTCAGAAGAGGGAATATCTAATTATCTCTACATACTCATGTCTGTATTTATGTAATATACATGTATGTATAGATAAGTGTACACACACACACACACACACACACACACACACACACACACTGCACTCTCCAAAATTCTGTCTTGTAATTACTCTACACATTTCAATATTAGGTCAAAGACAAAATGCTGGCCTAAAGCACTTTCTCCCTTGGCTTCAGCATCACTTTTATTCACACCATGTGAAATCTGCAGGGTAGCTCACACTGACACCACTAATTAGGAGGTGGACCCGCGCAGCACAACGTAACACTGCCTGGATCACACACTCCCTTTGTCCCCTGGCAGCCCACGCACTCTCGCGCAGTACTTACACTTTCTTCTTCTCTACCATGCCGAGCCTCACCAAAGCTGCTAACGCATTTTTCTGTACGTCAGAAGATAACACATCGTAACACTGTGAGGCACCTATACACAGGGCAGGAGGGTTAGTGGACAACTTTTCGTTCTCCGCTGAGGGACGTCACCACCCGCAGAGGAGTGACTGACCTTGATCGAGAAGCTGGCTTGTGAATGCTCTAACTCTAGCCATGTACTGCTTGTCCGTGAAGCACTCTTCTTGTTCTTTCAAGAGGTATTTACAAATTATCTGATTTTCAGAGGGAGGATGAGAGGAACAGGAAGAGAAAAACGGGCAGTCAGACACTGGAGACCACTTTGCACAACCCCTCTTCCCAGGATGACACATCGTGTTAGAGCAGAAGAAAAGCCTTCAAGGACGGAGCACAGGAAAGCTGCAGAGCTGTTAGCAGCTCTCTTAAGCTAATATCACTGCTTACAACTAGGGAAAAAAAGTGTCCGAAACAGTATTGACATTTATTAAAATATAAGCTTGTACTTTAATGGGTTACGAGTTAAGTGAATTACTGTCAGCTCACTGTATCTTATGCTGCTTATGAAGAGAAGGACCGGACTTTTTGTAACTTCATGTTTCGCGCCCCCCAAACACCTAACAAAATGCTCGACTCTGAAATACTTGATGATTTCTACTTACAAAGGTGCTGAAAGGTAGAATTAGCACTTATCCAGCACCTCCTAAGTGCTGAACTTTGTGTAAGGAGGCTGAAGCACAGCTCGGCCAGGAAGTGGGTCCCGGGGCCCCAGGCCAGTGCACCGCTGGGAACCCCTGACGGTTTCCATCCCCAGCCCCGTCTCCCTCTACGCTGGCAAACTTCCTGCTGGACAGGTACCATCCCTCTCTTTAATCACCCCTTGGAGCTCTGATAAACTCAGATACTTGCATGCACTTGAACTTTTCTTTCCCTTGCAACACTAGCATTTAGGAATACAAACAAGTGACTTCATGTATTATTCAAATCTTGCATTTACTAAGTGCTACTATGCATCAAACACCTGGCTCCATACTCAACTAGGAGACACGTCTGTGAGGTAGTGTGACATGAGGTACAGCATGATGTGAGGTACAGTGTGACAATGTGAGGTACAGTATGACATGAGGTACAGCGTGACACCACGAGATACCACGTGACAATGTGAGGTACAGTATGACATGAGGTAGGTACCGCGTGACAACGTGAGGTACCGCATGACAACATGAGGTACAATGTGACAATGCTTGGGTGTAACGTGGTGAAGGGAATGCTGTGCTCATGCATCAGGGAGCTGCCATCCCCTGGGGTCTGTAATGGACCATGCCTCATCCTGCACGCAGGATGCGTTCATCCTTCACCTGAGAGGTGAGATCACTCACCCTAGTCTCTCTGGCTCTATCGTTCACCGGGGAAAGATACTGCCCTTCAGGCCAGAATTAAGTCCAGGATGGGAAAACCTTAGTTATACCAGATATGAAGGAGAATTTGCACGAGACTTAACGTACCTGATAACATTCCACAAAAGGTTTAAAGAGTCCTATTAAAAATTCTAACACGGTATTTTCTTTCTCTGTAACTACGATGTCCCTCGGTGTCACTTGAATAGTCTCACTTTTACAAAGCAGGTAACAGCCTTCTTCAAAGTCCTGGAAGGGGAGTGGAGAAGACGGAAGGCATCCACTCATGAGGTTAGCAGGTACGCAGCCGGGGGGCCCACGGAACACGACAACACCAGCTCATTCCATAAGACCCCCCCAGACGGTTCTGGATGCCAGACAGCAGGCAGAAAGCAGATGATCTAACCCTCAGATACACAAACAGCCGAGGAGCCTTGGGAATCCCAACCCGGGTGATGGAGTTTCTTTCACTTTGCACAGCCACTCTCTTTAAATTTAAGTAGGCAGTGCACCAGTGAGTCCTAAAACACTTAGCATTATGCTTAGGCTCACACCCACCGGCACACTGCCCGCGTTGTCTCCTAGGTACGGCACAGGGAGTGGACCCGCCACGGTCTGTCCGGGCTCTCCCCGCCCCCGCACACCAGCGGTCTATACCACCAGGTAGGACTATGCTCCCTAATCTCAAGTAAAAGGCCGGACTCCTTCCAACAAGTGGGTAACAGGAAAATGTGCTGCTTGGTAAATGTTGAATGAAACAGAGTTGGTTTATGTACAGTGGCTACATGAATGGTCCAAGGAATGACCCTCCTCTCACCAAACACTCCCTACGTTATTGATTAAACTTGACCGAGAATCAAACTCGACTTTGCTGAGCTGTACATGTCCCAGCCCCTCTTTCTGTCTGCTGCCTGAAGGCTGAAGAAAGGGACACACACCTGTGAACCCTCGCCTGACATTCCCAGAGCTCACACTTGCACACGCGCTTGCTCTCTGGCTGCAAGGTTTACCTTTACTGCGTTCCCTGGGAGGAAGATGAACTCATCTGAAAAAACATCACGCAGGAATTGAAAGCACCCGTAGATATCCTCTGGAAATAAATTCATTACATAGAATCAATTACCACACTGTTTTTCAAACTTTCAGGGAGGCCAAGAAGTCCACGATACTCCCAAAGGCCGTATCTCAAAGGCATGTCATTCACATATCAGGGACTAGAATTAAGGCCTAACGAAGCTATAACGAAGCCAAATTTTACCTACAGGGTAAAAACTCTAGTCTAGCAGTTGTAATGGTTGAATCTCAATGGCCACCAAGCCTCTAATCAGTCTGGACTAAGCAAGACACCAGGTTCCTTAGAAAACTGGAGCCCCACCCCTAGGCCAGGCTCCCCAGCAGAGCAGGGTGGGACGCGGTCTTCCTCTCTTCTCCATCCTTGTGTGCTGGCCCCGAAGCTCCTCTAGTACCAGGACAAACCAGCAGAGTAACAAAAACGCTCTGTCATTCTCCAGGCAGGTAGGGTCACCTCGCCCACCAACCGCACAGACTTCTCACCTTCCTGACTGGTGCTGCAAGCTTTCTCACTAGGAAGCTTTCTCACTAGGAATCACATGCGCGCACACGCGGACCTCAGGCTGCCTCTAGTCTCAGGGTGCCCGCCACACCCTCTGAGACCACATGCATGCCCCTCAGTCGGAGATGAATTCCGACGCATGAAACCTCAGCTGGAGCTGAAATCAAGACCTGAGTTTTCTGGGTCCTGAGCTAAGTCACCCAAGCTCTGAGAGCTCCTTCACAAAACGGGGCTTCTGAGGCTCCTTTCAGGGCTAAGTCTGTGCCAAGCCCAAGGCTTCCCATGGCTTTTCCTTAGAATTTCTACAGAGCTCTGGAAACAAAAACAAAAATGCCAGTGTCTGAGCCCCATACCAAACTCCCTGAATCAGAACCTGCGGATGTGGGGCTCCCCCGGACGTGCACTGGTTGAAATCCCCTGGCCTGGACTTCAGCTCCTGTGAACAGCTGTGCTTTACTCCTTTTTCAAGCTCCAGCGAGGAGCGTAAATGCCACTGTGCGTCCCGTCTGCTTCTGTCAGATAAGGGAACTGTCGCAAACTGTCACATCAGCAAAACGCTTCGGACCTGAGATGAAGAACTGTGCTTTGGATCCGGCCCGCTGCAGTCGTGCAGCTTGCTAGGCCTAATCTTCCTTATCCATAACAGGAGAGGTTTAGATCACATGACATCTTAGCTCCCCTTCAATTCTCAGATTCTAAGCAGATGGCCATGTGTTCAGGGGCAAACCTACATGTGAGTGTCCGGGCCCCGCTCTGTGCTGGCGTGCGGGCTGCCCACATGCAGCTGAGCATCGAAAGGCTCCCAGCATTGCTCCCCACATGGAACCAACTGCCAGGCCTCTCTGAAAACTCAGGACCACGTTCCCCAAAGTTACCTTTCCTACAGCCAGGTGTCATCTGTAATGCCAGAGCCACCAAGGAGGGCCGGACGAAAACGTTGAGCAACTGGTTCCTGTAGGTCGAGCACATGAGGAGTGTGACGTGCTGGAGGACGAGGCCATCGACCACGTCTGAGTCCTCGGAGTCCACTCGCAGGACCACCCGGTCCTTGACCAGGCTGACGACGTTGGCGTGCAGAAGAATGCTGGCCTGGACCACGTCTTCTGCAGGCTCACTGTCTGCACACAAGACCACTCATTCAGGCCAAAGGCACAGGGCGGATGGTACTGCCAGGCGTCCAGGCCCAGCACCCGTCAGCGCTAGGACGGCCTGCTGATGCACGGGCCAGATGCACGGGCCAGATCCTGGCTTCAGGCTCTACCACGAAGCCAGTGGTATCATGTGTGAAGGGCATTTTACAAGTTCTGTTGCAAAAACCAAACTAAACTCTAAGGACAAGCAATATGCTTTCTTATGTACCCCAAAGTTGTCAGCCATTCTGAAACACATTACTTCTGAAACCATTACTTCTGACTCTGGAATTGAGTATTCCCTTAGGTACCAAGGGTACCCAATGTTTTGTAAGAGCAGGTTACATGACTAGAAAATCATATATTTGTGCATTTAACAATACTAAGACAAAAAGGCTGCTGGTAAGTATGTATTATCACACACAGAAACACACACACACACACACATACACACACACACACACCCCTTGCCCAGACCGATTCCAAGGTGGCAAGACGATCGCTCTGCCACTTCGAGGTAAACCCAAGCACAACCCAGAGAGGCATCTCCAAACATGAGGCCTCCTTGAGCACAGAGGGATACCCAGAGAGAATTCTTGGGTTTTCATGCATCAACTACAGGAGTGGGTGCACAACAGTTCCTGGTACCCCATCAGTGGGCACTGCACTGGCCTGGAGATAACGAAGGAGTGAGGGTTACAGAAACATGAAGAGACGGTGACATTTAACAAACATTCTTGGCAAGTGTAGTGATTTTGCCTCGACAGGCAGGTCAGCGGGCACAGGTTCTGTTCATGCGGATGGAAAGGACAAGTGACAGGAGCAGTCTTTCTTTAGGCTTCATCACATTCGTTCTGGATTAATGTGCCTTCCTGAGCTGGCTCAAGGTAACAGTATAGTACATGATAATATTATATGTGTCATATGGTATATTTTACATATATAATACAATATGATGTCATACTATGATATATATCATAAAAACTACATATGAGAGCTTTGGACTAGGAGATAATCTGAGTGAAAAAGAATTGAATACACACAACGCATTCTAACTTAGGAATGCTACTTACTCATGTACTGAGTCACTGACTCACTCTCGCTTTGTAATAACTGGGGTTATTTAGTGGCTGAACAGATACTCTTATCTACAGACTGGCCACATATTTAGCTCATCTTGAAACAGAGAAACACCTTAGAAAGAAAGGTGCCTGTTTTCATATGATCCGGGGCCAAACAACTATGAGTTTGTTTAACACTTTTCTCCTCTGTCATGGCTTTCTACCTTTATTATATCAGCATGTCCCCTGTTTCCTGTTAGACCATTAAAATACTGACACCAAAGTCTGATTCATCTTTATTTCTCCCTTCGTGACCAACACTCAACTGACTGCCCCTTGGTTAGAAATCCCCCTCAGCATCTCTGAGCTGCGCCCTGCTCTGCCACCGCCCGTTTCTCCCCTGCCGACACCCTCTCCCCACTGCAGCCTACCGTAAAACTGACACCAGGCTGTTTTCCAAAAGGCCAGTCGGTCATACTTCTCTGCCTCCCGTCACTTTGATTCCAGCCCAGACGCCCCAGGTGTGCAGGCCTGTGTGACCGGCTGCTGTCCACCATCCCTGTTCCATAGCCAACAGCCCAGTGACAGTAAATGCTCACAGGTTAAGGGGCATCTGGTGCTCGACACCACCCCACACGTCCCAATCCTCACACCAGCGACGCTCCTCCTGCTTGTCTCTCTGCACAGCCCGCTTCCCATCAAGGCCCTTCCATGACACCTTTCCCGAGTGTGGGCCTCCCCCACGCAGTGCTCTCCATCCTTGGACCGTTGCTAGGGCTCACATGTTACCCACGACAGACCAGACCCTCCAGAGCCTCTGGCTCATCTTTGCAGCCCTGGCAAGAGCGTGAGCACAGACCAGGTGCTCATCCAGGTGTAGCATGAACAGCAGGTACCGGTTAACTGGTCTGAAAAAGCACTGCAGCTCCAACTGCAACCTATACGATTTTCAGTCAAAGAGCCTGAAAGCAACGTAAGTTAGTCATTGTCATCCCTGCCCACCTCCCAGCATAGTGTTCATAACTCCAGTGAAGTTTCTCCGAAGTTATTATGTGAGACCAGCCCTTCCCCCGTCACAACACAGTGAGACAAGAGGGTGCTGCTGCGACGCAGTTTAGAGGGAGAGTAGAGGGACGGCTACACAGGATACAAAAAAAATATAATGTTTACTCTCCACTCAGCTGGGTGCCCAGACAGTCAGTTTCCCAGGGAGAAATGACACAGACAATTATTCTCTAACGATCACCATGCCGGGTCCAACGTCCTACTGCGATAAAATCAGGGTTTCCTTCTCTCTCTGAGCCATGCTTCGCAAAGTCCTATACGGGTTTTTCATGTCTAGGCTACAACGCCTGCAAATTGTGAAGTGAGGAAAGCCAGGGTCCCCATCGTAGGTGTCCCGCACACATACCTGGCCACGTGACGAGCCCCCCGAATGCGCGGGCTAAGTCTCTCAGCCACGAAGCCTTCTCCACCAGCGCGTTGAAGTGCATGGATGGCTGGTTCTGGAGCAGAACAGCGACGACCAGGGCCCAGGGGCTCAGCGTCAGGTTCTGAATCTGCATAAGCTGCATTCTGTGGGCGACCTCGGCGACGAAGGCATGCATGTCCTCTGACTGCTTCTGCGGGATGTACCTGCAGGGAAGGCAGAGCAACCAGCTGCAGTACTGTCGCTGAGACACTCGCAGGGCGGGCCAGCAGAAGGCGGGCCCCGGGAAGGCTCCCTGGACTTTCTGCCAGTGGCTCGGGTCCCCCAGGGAGTTTACCCTTGCCTGACTCTATCCACACATCTCTAGGGTAGGCTCTTGAGAGGTGATAAAAATACTCAAGGGAACAGGGTCCTATTATTCCTGATTCTGGGCAAAAAACTTTTCTTGTGTTACAAACAGGACATGTCACTTCTGTGAAAACTGATGCCTCCGGAGCAGAACACTCCAAATCCACAGCACTTAGGACATCTCGTGCAGAACACACGTAACATGTTAACGGGATGACTGCTCACGTCTGCAGGGGAGGCTGGCCAGTCTCTGCGACTGTCACTGTCCTGAGAAGCTTCAGAGTGCCTGCCAAGCACTGCCACACCCTCCCCTGACAAATCATCAGCTCTGAATGGGACAACATCGAGAACCCACAGAGCTGGCTGGAGCAGGGGTACCCGTCTGACCTAAAAGGAAGCCACACAGTAAGATGGCTTACAGTGAAAGCTGCAGCCAGCGAGTGTGTCTGTACGAGGTACCAACTGGCCAACCCTGTCTGGGTCTGCAGCGGGAAAGCGTACAGCAGCACAAAGCTGCCACCTGCTTCGGAGCTAATGGGGCTGCCAGCAGATGCCCTGGCTGCTGCGGGCCCGTCGGGGCTGCAGGTAAGTCAGGCCAATGCTGCGGGCACCTGCGGCCTGGCCTGGCCTGGCTTTTCTTCCTCGCTTCCCTGCAACTAAGAGAACCTAACCGTAAATCGTACCTGCATCCCGAAGGGAACTAATTCATGTCTTTGCCCATAAAACCATGGCCTTTCTGAGAGCAGGGACTCACTCCCATTTATTATCAGCAGTCAAGCCTTTCTAGGATTGAAAACAATACTTAGTACACACTTTGGGGAGCCTACCAAGAACACGTCACTATTTCCATGTATGCATTTGTAATAATGCCACATTTTCCTCATTTTTAAGTCAGCTGGACTTGGATGCTCAAGAAGAATGGACACTGTCCTGCAGTGAGGGTTCTGGACACACGGGTGTCCTTCCGTACCTGGGCCTTCCCCATCCCCGGTGTGTAATGTCGGGTAACTGAGATTCAGCCCTAAAAGCGGTCAGGAACCCGCACACCCTGCAGGTTTCCATCAGCATGAAAACCCCACCGCGCACCTTGGAACCAGGTTGTACGGGCTGCGGCTCATCCTCCCAGCTGCCAGCGAGCGAAGTGACACGGGGTCGCCAACGTACACGTGTATGTTGCCGAAGTTTTCAGAGAGAATCCTCCTGGCTTTCAGCAGCCCCTAACAGTGTCACAACAGAGGAAAAGGAAACAAGGAGGAAATTCAGGAATCACGGGTATGCAAACCTGCGTTTTCTCTCAATTCCAAGGTCGGGTCTGGTGTCCTTTACGTACGGTTGTAGACTCTTTTGGCTTGGGAACCCCTAGAAGCTCATATACATAAAGAGTTTCTTCCAATATCTTATCATAACTGATGCTAATTGGGACAAGGTAGGTGTCAAAAACTTCTCTTTTGAAAAATGGTTCCATCACAATATTCAGGAGACCTGTAAACACAGGGAGAAATGGCTTTTCATAAACACTGACAAGTAGAGAGAACCAGGGCACATACACAGGAAGACACTGAAAGAATGTCATATGCTAAGCCCGGAAACCAAAACGGTCACACTCTTAGAGAAAAGACTACCATGCCCAAAGTGCCTGGCTCTGTTGGCAGCTTGGATGACTCTGCATCTAAAACCTTTGAGTTTCTATTTTTCCTGCAGTCTGCAGGTGACCTACCAAATTTAGGGGTCAGTGTCTTGGCAGAGCGGCTTCTTGTCCCTTCGAGGAAAAATTCAACAGGAGCATAACCATTCTTTAAAGAGAAAACACAAACAAACAAAACAAAACACAAACCCCGTTGCCTATGCTCAAAGTGAGCAATGCTTCTTTGATTCCTTCCCCCCATTCCCGCCCCAGTCCTCTGAACACCTGCTGCTTACAGTGACGTGAGTCACACAGAGGAAAGAGAGGCCGAGGGGATGAGCATTCCTTCAGGGGAAACACACAGCGAGGCTGCCCACTTAGAAGTGGAAGATTTAAATAAGGTCTGGTAGCAAACACCAGGAAGAGAGCGCAGGGTGGAAGCCTCTGTGGTCTGGGCACTCACCCGCAGCATGGTTTTCACATATTCAGAGAACACAGCCCAGTAGAGCTTATTGCCACCAAAGGTACGTCGCATGAAGAAGGCGCCCGACATCCGCAGCAGCCCCCCAACCATCTTCATTCCTAGGAAGTCTGAAAGTAAAGAAGCATTAATGTTTATTTGCAGATCCTGAAACTCTCTCTATATAAAGATCTAAACTCAAACTCTATTAAAAGACATTTGACGTATGGAAGGTACCCCCGTGGTAATGATAACTATACTTTCTGAAACTAAAATCCCCAAGAAGAGACATCTAATAGAATTACGAAAAAAAGGGGTTCTGGGCAGGTGTGTGCCCCTCCATGCACCTCTGTTTCTAACCAGGGCAGCTAGGGGCGGGGGCAACAGCAGGCAATGAACGTGATAACTGAAACAATGTCATCAGGCTGATTGCTTCAGTCAGCACTGCTGCTGGACTCGAAGACACACCAGCGTGTGTCCTCCATGCTTGGGACAGCCAGGCCAAACAAGCGCTCACCCTTCCCTTTTACCCACCAGGTAAAAAGATCCACTTTCTTTTAGTGGCCCAGATAAAATAAAGCAAATCCAGAATAAGAGGAGGAGCTCTTATCATTTTCCCTAATTTCCAAATAGCTCCTCACATGTCCATGCAGATGAAACCGCTTTTAAAGTGCTCAAGTCTCTGAGAGTTTGGCCTCACAGTTCACTGCACTTATTGACAAAGGTATATGCCTGAATGCCAGCTTCCCTAGCTGCCCTGAAAGGTGACAAATAATTTATTTGCCTTAGCAATCCTACTTTGGGGAATCAATCCTACAGAAATAAAAGCACTGATATAAAAATACGTTGTAAAATTGTTTGTAACAGCAAACCTACAAAATTATGATACAGCTGAACTGCTGAATATTACACAGCTATCCAAAATGTTAGAGATGAAGTGGGACTCTCCCTCACACCATGTACAAAAATTCACTCAAAATGGACCAAAAACCTAAATGTAAGACCTAATACTATACAACTCTTAGAAGAAAACATAGGGGAAAAGCTTCATGACATTGGATTTGGCAACTTTTTCTTGGATCTGACACCAAGCGCACAGAAAACAAAAGAAAAAAGAAAGATAAATTGGACTGTGTCAAAATTAAAGACTTACCGTGCATAAAGGACAGAACTGACAGTGAAGTCAGCCCTGGGAGAACACGTTTGCAAAGCATTCATCTGATAAAGGGTTAATATCCAGAATAGACAAAGAACTCCTGCATTGTGGGACAAGTAGAAGGACTAGATATTTCTTTTACGAAGATATACAAAAGCCAAAAAGTATCTGAAACCGTGCTCAACATCACTAGTCATTAGGGAAATGCAAATCAAAGCCACGATGAGATATCATGTCACACCAATTAGCATGGCTATTATATATAGAAAAAACCAAACCAGAAAATGACAAGTGCTGGCGAGGATGTGGAGAAGCTGAAACCCTCAGGCACTGTGGTAGGAATGTAAAATGGCAGCCACTAAGAAAAACAATATGGAGGTTCCTCAACAAAAAAATTAAAAATAAAGTTACCACAGAACCCAGCAATTCTACTTTTGGGTACACACCGAAAGAATTAAAGGCAGAGGCCCTGAACAGGTATCTGTATACCTGGGTTCACAGCAGCACAATGGCCAATAGGTGGCAGCCAGCCAGGTGTCCCCAGACAGATGAATGGAGACACAAATGCGGTCCATCCACACACTGGAATATCAGCCTTAAAGAGGAAGGACATTCTGACACCAGCTACCACATGGAAGAACCCTGAGGACACGATGTTGAGTGGAATAAGCCAGTCACAAAAGGACCACTATTGTATGGTCCCACTCATCTGAGGTCCCTAGAGGAGTCACATTCACAGAGACAGAGAGTAGAAGATGGGGGCCAGGGGCTGGGGGTGGGAGGAATAGGAATTAGTGGTTAATGGGGGCAGAATTTCAGTTTTGCAAGATGAAAAGACTTCTGTGGATGGATGGTGGTGATGGTATTTCAACAATGTGAATACTTAATGCTACTGAACTATACATTTAAAAATGGTTAAGATGGTAAATTTATGTTACGTGTATTTTACCAGAACTTGAAAATACATTAAAAAGTTAGAACCATTTATTGACCTATAGTCATTTATATTACCAAATTAAAAAAAGCAAAAGGCACGTTACACATAAAGCAGTATAATCTTATTTTCCAAACCTAACCCCCAGACCTTGTGTGTATACACGCTCGCCTACATCTGTGTGGATGCAGTAGACAGTACAGGATGTAATCCAAACTGTCACATGCTGCGATTGGAAGGACGAGGGGGAGGCTGTTTTCATCTTCTTCTTCAAATACCTCGGTATTGTTAATCATTCCAGCAAACATTTTAATTTTCATAATTATAAAAAGTAGAACAGGGCCGGCTGAGTGGTGCGTTGGTTAGGAGCTGGCTTGGGGATGCCAGCTCTGAGCAGCGGGGCCCCGGTTTGGATCCCACATATGAGGGGCAGTAACACTGCACCCTCTACAGCTAAGGTGGTGAACAACGGCTCCACCTGGAGCTGGGCTGCTATGAGTCCCCAGGACGGCATAGCTGCAGCCCCTGCTGCAGTGGGCTACCATAGGCTACAGTGAGTGGCCGGCAGCCAGCGTGAGCTGCCAAGAGCCGCCGTGAGCGGCCATCCAGAGGCTAGCGACAGATCTGCCTCACCCATGAAGAGCACAATGACGATACCAACATGGGCCAGTGAAGCAATGTCCTCCACAACTAGACTGAAGAACAAAAGGACAGCAACATGTCTGTTCCCCTCCCCCAATTCCCCAATAAAATCTTAAAAAAAAAAGTAGAACAACAGCACATACCCATTCCTGCTGCTATGACTGGCACAGGTAAATCGTAGTTGTATAAAATAAAAGACAACAACAGGAAGTCCATGTAGCTCCGATGACTAGGCAGCAGAACAACCGGGTGCTCCTGGATGGCTCGCTGTAGCTTTAAAATAAATAAACGACACATTCTCAGTAATTTCAGTTTTCACGTTATTAAAATCACATCTCAACGCAGAACACGGAAGACATGTGTATATGTACAGAGGGAATACCAATGTTTTTCTGCCTTCTTTACCACATACACAAAATTCACTTCAGAGTTCTAGTTAAAAAAACTCATACAATGCAAGAACATTAAAAATGTACATTTTTAAGGATCATAAGAATAGTGATGGGCGGGCCAAGTGGCGCATTGCTTAAGAGCTGGCTTGGGACACCAGCTCTGAGCAGCGGGGCCCCGGTTCGGATCCCACATGAGGGCCAGTGACACTGCCCTCTACAGCTAAGATGGTGAACAACAGCTCCACCTGGAGCTGGGCTGTGTGAGTCCCCAGGACGGCATAGCTGCAGCCCCTGCTGCAGTGGGCTGCCATAGGCTACAGTGAGCGGCCGGCATCCAGCATGAGCGGCTGGCAGCTGGTGTGAGCTGCCAAGAGCTGCAGTGAGCGGCCGTCCAAAGGCCTGCGACCGATCTGCCTCACCCAAGTAGAGCGCAATAGTAATACCAACATGAGCCAGTGAAGCAATGTCCTGTACAACTAGACTAAAGAACAAACGGACAGCAACTTGTCTGTTCCCCTCCCCCAATTCCCCAATAAAATCTTAAAAAAAGACTAGTGATGACACTAACATACGTTAGCTGGGCACCATACCCACTGTTTCACATGCGCTGTTTAATGCAACGTGTTTGGGAGTCAGGCCTGAGCCGTAGCTGGCTGCCTTGTGACGTGGTCATGCAGCTAAGAAATGGCAGGTGGAGCTGGGAATGGGGCTGATGGCGGTCTGAACTGGACAGCCAACTGTGAACTGCAGTACCAGGCTGTCTGTCTGCCGAAAGAGAGAACACAACTCTTCTCGAGGCATTACGAACAAAATCTGTGCATTATCAGGACCAAGGAGAGGAATGGAGCTTCTCTATTTAAACACTGGACTCGCTGCCAGGGAGAACGGGAGCCATGCAGTGGGAGGGTGCATTTGAGCTTCCAGGTTCAACCACAAAAAGCATCCACTGGAATATATGTGTTACGTGTTTTTCTGAAATCTAAGTACAACGAACTGAGGCAGGTAAGTTGTGATCAGCTAAGACATGGCCTGCCAACACCCCCGGCACCAAACACTGCACCATGCATTCTCTGACAGAGATCCAATCTGAAATGTCACAACAGGAAAAAGAAGAAATGTTAAAAGTAAAGTATATGACTGAATATAAAGAAAACATTAAGAGGCAAGAGGAGGCAGGCCAGTGGAGGTGAGAGTTTTCTATTTCCTAACAAGAGAAAAAAGTATTAAAAGCATAAATGAATAAAATAATCTCCATAGAGAAAGCTCTTTCTTATAGAAAAAAGCAAACTATTAAATAATAGAAGTGATAGAATTATAAAAATCACCATTTGACAATCATTAGAGTAATAACTGATTTGTGCAAAAACTGTCAGTAGATGTAAAAGCTAGTGAAGGGAAGTCTGATGAAAAGCAGGACACTTAATCGTCCTCCAAGTATTTCTCCACAAGACACGTTAATTACAAAGGGGGAAATAGTGACTTTGTAGGGGGGAAACTTGGGGAATCAATAACACAGTTAGACTTAGCTAGTTTGCAGTTAGCTTAGCCCGATATTCAGCTGTTTTCTCTTTGTTTCTGCCCTAACAACTTAAAAACTCTGTTTTGCTCCCTTTCCTAAGGCTAAACATATCTCACTAATCTATTTAATCAGCAATACCCTAACCTGGAAACATCCACTTCTTCATCCTCAGGAACCAGGACACCAAATCCATTGTGCAACTCCTCTGCAGGTTTTACTGGTGACACATAAGGCCTCAGATAACATTATCTTAAAACAGACCAGACCCCAGGAAGCAAGTCAGCCCTCAGCCCTGCCTGGAGCGACTCTCCCTTTCCTTTGTTCTGTCTCTTCTCGTGTCCCTACGAAATGGGGAGATGGGCTTTGGACAGGAGTCAGCCATTCTTCCAGGATGCCGGCATTCTGAATAAACTTATTTTCTTTCCACCAATCTTGTCTTTCGAGTTTTAACTTTTTCAAGCAGCAGGCAGCCTGAACTTAGCATGGCAACAACTTCACCTGCAGAAACCTGGCCACTACCAACCGTGGGCACTCCGTGACAGGATGCACTGAGGACACACATGGCTTCTGAGGTGTACCCGCCTGCCCAAGGGCCCAGCCTGAGGGTAATGACGAGAAGACATCACCCAAATCCAAACACAGGACGCTAGGAAAGAGCCAGTCTGCTCTCTTCAAAAGTAGCATCATGAAACACAAAGACTAAGCAACGTTCCAGAGAGCCTACAGAGACACGGACGCAGGATGAACACAGCATGCAGGGTTTTCTTTTGCTAGACAAGACTTAGCTGGGACAACTGATGAGATATGGGTAAGGCGTGTACTGTATATCAGTTAATTCGCTGATTTTGATACCTGCACCCAGGAGAGACACACCAGAGTAAGGAGAAAAGGGTAGAGGGAATGCAGGGGAAGGTAGGTGGAACATATACGGAAATGGCAGGTATGACTTCTGTAACTTCGTGAACACCTGACGTCAGGTGGTCTGTAAGCCCCGCCTGACTATGACTACCTAAGTTAGTCTGAAGTCTGTAGGTCTGAGGGTCAAGGAGCAAATGGAGCCCCCAGAGAGGCAGGGCCTCTTCCGCCAGACGGATGCCTGACCGGCCCATGCAGTGCAGGGTGGGAAGTCTTGGAGTTGACTAAATAGTGAGGGGTTAAAGAAGAGATTGTTTTCAACAAGCAGTACTCACTTTCTGAATACCTTCTTCATTTACACACACTTTTGAGAAAATTTGTTTAAATATTTTGCTCAGGGCGAAGGCAAAAAAACGGATGGCTCCCAGACGCAGGTTGTGGCTCATTTCATCCAGGATTTCACTGGCTTCCTCCCGGAGGGCAGCCTCGGACTGCTCAGAGTCCTTGGAGAGCTGGGGAGAGAAAGCAGGCAGCGGTCTATGGAAAGAAGCCTGGACTCCGTTATTCAAACCAGCACAAGTTCCAAATGGGCCAACACTGCAGAACTAAAAAATGGCTCGTCTTTTCCTTCCTTTAAATGGACATAGTTTATTTCCCAACATAACAAAAGTAGACAAGTTTAAAGACTAGAATTCTGAGGGTGGCTTCCTAGGATCGCATTTTAGACGAGGAGAACATCTCACCTTCCCCTTTGGTTGGCTAATAAGCTCACACCCTGTGAGCTGTGTCCTCTCAAGGAATTACTGGGCAGTTATTAATGTGTTTGTACAATGCTATTACAAGGGAATATCCATGGGAAAAACCCAAGGTCACACTGAAATACCACTCTGATTGCATCAGACAGAGAGGACACTGGCACACAGCCTCCAGGCCCTGGAAGGGGGATTAGCGACATCACTGGTCTCACGGATTCGTAGGGCGCAGCACATCTTTTGGTAAAGGACAGAATGTTAGCTGTGTGCTGCGTTGCCCAGGGCCTGGAGAGGGACAAGTCACAGTTTCTGTCCTCAAGGGAGCCAAATTTAATCCCTTTCACTTTGGCTAAACAAGCAGGTTGAGAAGGAGCGAGCTCTGTGCCAGTATTTCTCCAGGATGCTCTGCTTTAGGACGAGGCACAGAAGGTCAGAGGATGACATACCAGGCCCCTAACTCCCCCGCTGCACACCCCGTTGCACACACTGAGGAATTATCTTGTTTTTCAACATTGGAGGGAAATTAGCAAAACACAAAATAGCCATTTTGAAGTCAGCGATCCAGTGCCATTCAGCACATTCACAAATGTGGTCACCCTCAATCTCGCTCCACAATTTGAGGGCTCAATTCCACCAGCCCAGGACTGTGGGACCAGGATAAACTGTTTCCTCTTAACCTGTGTTCCTTTATTTTGCTCTGGTTCTCTGGGTGACGCAGCAAGCAAGGCTTAGTGTCACAGTCAGAAAAGGATTCACCCGTAGGCAGCTAGTTGTGGCCTCTAAGCTCAACGTAGACAGCCTGAAGCTGAGTGAACAGCAGCATGGGGAGCAAAGGCAGCGTCCAGGGATGAAGAGTGAGTGAGAAGGAGAAGAGGGGCGATCACAGGTAAAGCAAAAATGCTCCCCCAAGTTGGTCCCGTTTTCACATCATCCCATTTTTAAAAATTATGATTAAATGCAAACATAAATGTTGCCATTTTAATCACTTTAAAATGTACACTTCAGTGGCCTTGGACCTATTTACAGACTAAAGGGAAGAAGCCAACTGAGAAAGAAAGGCTGGAGGCAGAGGAAGGGCGAGGGCGCCCGCAGGGGTCCGTCCCGCAGAGCTCCCCCTAAGCCTGACCCCCGTCTCAGGCTGCCTGCCTCAGGGAATGGCTGTATCTGCTGCTTCTTGCCTTTCCTCCGCTTCATTCCCCCGCAGGTTGTTAATGAGGTCTACTCCACCTCTCACATTTCTGGGCTCGGTCCATTTCTCCGTTTCTACACACCAGTACTGGCAATTAGGACCCCCCAGAGGGATTATGGTGGCATCAGAAGCCGACTTCCTGTTTGCATTTTTACCAAACGGCGTTTTTAAAACATAAATGATCACATCACACTCCAACTTGAGAGCTCACAGTGGCTTTGCGCTGATGCAGGATGAGCTCTAATTCCTCCACGTGATTACACAGGCCCTGCTTACCTCTCCAGCCTCACTTCTTTGCTTCCTCGGTCTGGTCAGTGCTGTGACTACGCATATTGTCTGGTGGGAACACAAGCGGGGGTCCTCAGAGCTAGCTGTACTTTGGAACTGACTGGGTTTCTACTGGAGGCGGGCTCCTCCCCCGACATTGCGATTTAATTGGCGCGGAGTGAGATCAATGCATGGGGGATGGGGAGTGGGGGGTTAAAAGCTTCCCGAGTATTTTTTTTTTTTTTTTTAGATTTTATTGGGGAATTGGGGGAGGGGAACGGTGTTGGGAGATTGGGGGAGGAGAACAGTGCTGGGGAATTGGGGAAGAGGACCAGCCAAGCTATTATTTTTCAATCTTCATTGTGGCAATCGGCAGTTGCCATCTGGCTGCCCTGGCTGCCCGTAGGCAGCTAGTTGTGGCCTCTAAGCTCAACGTGCTGTGTTCAAATCTAAGTTGCAGTTGGGCGTAGCCACCATCCCGTGGGGGAGTCGAACCAGCCTTCCTGAGTAATTTTAACGTGTAGTGGGGTTTGAAAACGATGGGAAAAAGTTATTAGCTCTGCCAGGAACACTCTTTTTCACCCACTTCACTTAGAGAACCCTTAATTTACCTTTCAGGCCCCATTAAAAATAATCCCTTCTCTAACTCCCGACACAACATCAGCTGCCCCTCTGACTAGCTGTGGCCCTGCACAGGGGCTCCCACATGCAGGACTCATATCCTGACTGACTGTCGGGTTGTCATCATTCCCCATCGGACTAGACACTGAGCAGCCAAGACCCTGCACAGCTCGCTCTGCCAGACCCCAGCACCTGGTGGAGACTGACACACATCATGGCTACGACAACCTCTGATGAATGTGCCGAGTATAGCTAAGCCTAAAGAGACACATTAAAAATGGCAAAATGAAGTCACAGACTCAAGAAGAGAAAGCTTGGTGACATGAGTAAACCTGGCTGTAGCTGAAGAGGGAGTCACTCACCTGTTTAATGACATAGTGGACCTCTTCAGAACTGAGAACACTGCTTTTAATGTCACTTGGCTTGCACGGAGTAATTCCCTTATAGACCAGAGGTGTGTAACATTTCAGGGCAAATTTCAAGTCACTGACATGCCTCCTCTCCTCTAACATATCTTCAAACTCATCCCACTTTTTCAGCTCCTTCTGTGGATAAGGCAGATGAAAGAAGGTAATGTACAGACTGTAAAATAAGTTGGGACAGATCAGGGATAACCCTGAGAAGGCTCCCTTTTTGCCAAAATTTTTATTCCGTGACATATGAACAAGGGCAGCCTGTTCTGCCGTTAGATTTTCACTCACCAGGAAAAAAAAATTTAACGATAATTAGGACACATTGATATTGAATGATCATAGTATTTTATTTTTATATTTCTGACTGTTATTGTTGTAAAGCCAGGACCCCTGTGGGAAAGGTAACAAAAAGCAACGATGAGACATTAAGCTGTAATCTGACTAATTTTACAAGGTTTCATCAATCACATTGATAAAAGTTTGTTGTTTCTTCTACTTAGCTTTAAAAATTAAATCAAATCATATATAAGACTCTTAAAATTATGTCAAATCCAACCAAAGCACATGGCTACAAACAAAAGGAAGATTCACTAAAGAGAAGTGTGCTTCCATTTAAGCTCCTACCGAGCGCTGTTTGCAGTGCTGCTCTCATTTCCATCCCCACAACCCAGCTGGTCCAACCTGTTCCTGAAGCAGCCGGGCACTTGGGCATTGTCCATTCTGAAAAGTTTGTTTTTCTGATTATAAAAGTCAGAGTAGTAATAATAATAATTACAGCTAACATGCACAGTTGTTTACTAAGTATCAGGCACTATTCAAAAAACTTTATATACATTAAGGGAACAATTTTAATGCGCATGTACGGGGGATGCCAAACAAATGTATACACGACTTGTATTCATCTTTTGTAATTGGTTAGTACCATTACAATTGTAATACAGTTTTTTTCTTTCTTAAAAAGTGTATACATTTTTTGGCACCCTCTGTGTATATAAAAGGAACAATCCTCAGAGCAATCCTCTGACAGCTATGAAGCAGTTTTACCATGACTCCCATTTTACAATGGGGAAACCAAGGCACAGAGAAGTGAAATAACTTACCCAGGCAAGGTCCTACAGCTCACAAAGGGCAGACATGATTCAAACTCGAGCCTGATGGCTCCACAAATCTGGCTCTGACCCACCCCCCTACACCACCCATCATGTTTAATGATGGAAAATTTGGAAACATGGATACATAAGCAAATACTGTTCACAGTTTTATATCACAGGAATAACTACTCTTAACACTTACTAGTTTTCTTTTCTTTCATTCATAGCTATAGAAATACTTTTATTTTTTTGTAGCTAAGCCATCCTGCCACCTATTGGCAGCTCAGCGGCAGCTCAGCTCGGGCTGGGCATCGAACTGCTGTTGCTCAGAGATTAGTTCGCACTCTTGAGCGGGCTCTTAACCAACTGAGCTACTTGGCCAGCCCCAAAATACTTTTTTTTAAAATTCAAAGCATGGACCATACCAAACAGTTTATCTTGGCTTTTCGATTACGTTATTAGTATTTCCCTATATTAAATATTGTTTTAAAACATTTCAGTGGCTGCACAATCACCTTATGCTCCCTAACTTCTTAAAATAATTTTTTCTAATTACCAAAGTGACATATGTTCATCATAAAAACGTGGATGATAGAGTAAGGCACAAAGAAGCAAATTACCATCACGTGTCCTCCGTGACCCAGAGACACTTTGGTGCATGCTTTTTCTATGCGTGTGGAGTGTCCCCTCCCCCCAAACACACCCATTTTGATTTGCCACCTGGGTTTTCCACTTACTGTCATAAACACTCCTCCATGTCATGTAAGTTTCTTCCACAACATTATTTTAATGTTGGACATTTGGATTATTTTCATACATTGCGATTATAAAAAAGCATAGTAGCATTATTTCTTTTGAATTTAGTCAGTAAACGCTGGCCTATTTTAGTCTTCATCCTCCCAGACCTCTTCACGGGGTGACACCCTCCTTTTCCTACCTCCAACCATCCTGAAATTTTCCTATTTTGGGTTTTAGTTCATGACTCTTGTTGCAGCAGGCAATCCATCTCATTTCTCTAACCTAGTGATTCTCAACCCAGGGGAAAATTTCCTCCCCGAACTGCAAGTATGTCTTGTTTCCTCCCACTTCCTTTAATGTCAGCATCTCCAATCCCTATCTTCACTCCACACTTGGGGTGAGTACTCTCACGTACTAACTAGCGTACTTTGCCGTGTATAATGCCCTCCTGTGTATAATGCGCACCCACGTTTTTGGCCCAAACTTTCAGGGGGAAAAATATTTCATTTAAATTTTGTAATTCAAATTTTTATTTGTTTACATTTAGGTACTTGTTTTTTGTATTATAAATGAATTTTAGCCTTTATCTTTTAACATATTATGGTACAAGAAATTTTATGTAACAAATAATTACAAAACACAAGAACTGATACAAGGTACAAGAAATTTTATGTACTGGTAACAAATTCCAGGTATTTACGCATTTTAGAAGGCCAAGAACTCTTTATTGTTACAAGTTTATCGTAGGTTCAACAAAACCGATTATCGTATTCCAGGGCATTATTTTGCATATGGATATCATTATTGATTTATAAAGTTACACTTTTAATTCATAAGCATAAATAAAAGAATTAAAACATTTATACAGATACGGAATTAATGCTACCCATTATAATGCGCATCCTTATTTTTCCCTCACAGATTTAGGCAAAAAAGTGCACATTATACACAGCAAAATACGGTACATATGTTTGTGATTCTTCTGCCCTGGTCTTTTCTCCCATCTGAGCTCCTGATACACATACTTAGGCCCCAACACTTCACACTTGGCCTTTCTAAAACGCAACTCATTTCTCCTCTCCCAATCCTGCAACACGATTATTTCCTTGAACACCTAACTGACAACCGCCAGGCCATGTGCTCCCTCTGCATCATTCTAGCCCTCCCCCTTCTCACCCCCAGCTTTTACAAGCCCAGTCCATCCCCTCCTGTGACATGGCCTTCATGTAGCATGGCCACTCCTTGTTCATGTGTCCAGCCTGTGCTCTTTACCACAGTAACCTCCGCACTCGTCTTCTTGATTGCTTTGCCCTCCTTGAATCAATCCTCCATGCTGCCAGGTACTCTTCTGAAAACACAATTCTGACCAAATTGTTCCCTGTGTAAAATACACAAATGATCCCCCACACCACCTCTGTCAGAATAAGAACTAACCTCTTCTGGTGTCATCAGAAAGCCTCTGTGACCTGGCCTTTCCTTCGCTCTCCAAACTCATCACTCACCTGCTCAGGTCCTCTCAACAGCAAGGCTCATGATGGACATATGCCTCAGGGCCTTTGCACAGCCCCTCTCTCTGCCTGGAAGTCCCTTCTGTTCCTCTCCTGTCCTCCCATAGGCATCACCCTTCCGCGAAAACACTACCTGAGTTCCTCTCTGCCTGAGGGGCTGTGCAAAGGCCCTGAGGCATGAGAATTACTCTGCCTTCCTCACTAGGACCTCTGTGCTCACCCACTACACTACACATGTCTACCCTGTTATGCATCCATAGTCGTTGTCATAGTAGATACTGCTACCCAACGTATCTACCCTACCCTGCATCTATACCACTGCAACCGTTTGCACATCTGCCTCCCTACTAAAATGTAATTATCTCAAGGACAGGAGAGTGCGTGTCCTCTTCGTATTTCCAATAATAGAGTTGTGTTTGAAATATGCATAACTGGTCAATAACTGAATGACTAAATGTTGAGATAATAGAAAAAAACGACAGAATTTAAACTGGGACCAGGATTAGGCATAATGGAGTGTAAATAGGAACAAAGAGCACTTCTGAGTGTTTATAAAAGAGTAGCATGTGGAACATGTGGAATATGCAAACATGAACATTTTAATGTCCACATGTATAGAGTATACAGAATATGAGAGAAAAATCCACCTGCCGGGGTTCAAGTGTAAAACTGGCTTATAAGTCTGGAGGACCTTCTCAAATTTCACATTTCTCATTAATACAGTAACATACAGTTATGTAGGCTCTGATTTGGTAGAATGCAACTGACTACAATTATAAATTATATAAATTTAGGGATAAAAGGGATCTTAGAGACTTCCCATTTAGTGATTCTGGGGAGTGGGAAAAGGATCAGAATCAGCTGGGGGTATCTATCCATCTATGTGTCCATCATCTATTATCCATCCATCTCCACCCACCCACCCATCCACCTATCTCTCTCTCTGTATATATATAGAGAGAAAGATGGGAGAGGGAGTCCTCAGGACAAGGACATGTAAGGGAGAGCAGATGGCATGTATATTTTGAAAAGCTTGCCAAATATGACCATCTACAATCTTTCCACAGGTCTCTGTTACCTGTAGGATCAAGTCCACACTTCTTAGCATCTGCCCCAACTCCCCTCCCATGGGACCTTGTCTATTCCAACAGTCCAACTATACAAAGACCTGTACCTCCCCAAACAAGCTATGCTGTCTTATGGCTCCCCACATCTTTGTTCAAGTTGCTAAGAATCACACTCATTGTCAAACATTTGAGCACCTGTTACATGCTTGGCATTGTGGTATGTGCTGGGAATACAGTGGTGATGAGACAGATTCAGTCTTTCATGCATGGTGGCACCTGTTATGAGACTGGGCACTTACAAATGGCCCTGCCTGGTGTCCTCCTGGAAAGCACTCGGCCATCACCCCTAGCTCCTTTTCCCCTCGGCTGTGTGCCGTTTCCTGATTCTCCCCTAAACCTGAACTCAACCAGTCACCTTCCCCTTTGAGTTTTTATCAAACCTTCGACACACTTTCAAGACAGCATCTAAAATACTTCATTGAACTTGTATTTAGTGTCTCCCTTATAAGGCTGTGAACTTCTTGTCTGGGGAGAAAATGTGTCTTATACCTTTTGTATTCCCAGTTCTTAGCAGGAACTCAATCATTGTACAATGAAAGATAAATTACTGAATGAAGCCACTTCTTCAGCCCTGTTGATGGCGACTCTCTAATACTCACAGGCCAAAGCTCACACGTCTCTCAAACTGGCCCTCACCCAGCGTCTAGTCCAGCGGCTTTTAACTCAGGTTGCACAGTGGGGAACTTAAAAAATGCCAATGTCTAGGCCTCCTAGAGATTCTTGATTAATTTGGTCTGTGAGTGGTACCTGGGTGTGACCTCACAGCAGCCTCACCAGCAGTCTTCCTCCCTGTATCTGTCCATAACAGCAAAGCCTCACGGGGACAGGATTTTCACTATGTTTATGGCAAAACCCCATGAGACCCCAAGAGAGAGGGCGGGTCAGCCAATGACAGGCAAGACCCTAAATATGGGCATTAGGGCGGCCCAAGCCAGGGGCGGTCCTTGGGTACCCTGGGAGGAATCAAGGAGGTGAAGCATAAGGGGCCTAAGGGCCTGTGACCCCTTAACTACAGAGCCAACAGCCTGCCTGAGAAATCTTCCCAAACGATAACAGCAGTCCTCCTTGCATTCTTGCCTCTAAGTGTTATAATGAATCATTAACTGTTCCCCTAGGAGGCATTCATGTATTGGTCAAGGGTCTTTCGGCTGAGGTGGTCTGTGGGACATAGGATAATATGGCCAAATTCTTGGGGTGACATATGCGAATTACAGATCACGGAAAGAACAAAGCTCCTTCCCTGTGTGTCCTCAATAAAAGCTGCAGTCTGACCAGATTCTGGGCTCTTTGTCCTTAAGATGCTGAGCCCCCTGGCTCACAGTGCTTTGAAACTACACTTTGTCTCTTGCTCTTTATTTCTGTTTCTGAGTCCCCGCCGGTCCTCTCGAGGAAGCCAGACCCACCCGCGCACGATGTGACACCTGGGCATCTGAATTATTTTTTAAAGTACTCCAAGTGGTTCCTACACGCAGCCAGGATTCATTATTAATTGCCATTCCCTACATCATGCTGGAGAATTATTTACCACCATAAAATAAATATATTTACATGGGTTCACACCCAGAGGCACAATACAAAGAAGAGCCCAAGTAAGAAGGTTTAGGTAAAGTCTTCCCCAGACCGTGTGCTTTCCCCATCTTATTCTGCACAGCAGGCCTCTCCTTATAGATAGCTAAATAGGCCTCTCCTTGTCCCTCCTTCTCCAGGGCCTGGGAGGTTCCACTCATTCGGCAGATAGTGGCTGGAAGCCCACAACGTGCCAGGCTCTGTCTACAGGCTGAGAACACGGCAGGAGAGACAGACAAGGAGCGTGCTCTGAGGGAACTTATAGCCCCTAAGGAAAGACAGACAACAAATGAACAGGGACGTTCACCTGGGGATGCCATCACCACCAGTGGCGTGCAGGGAAATGTGTACTTTTGGGAGAGCCCGATTCACACCTTTGCAGCTTCCTGTGGTACACACACTCCCGCCAGGGCAGATTTCAAGCTACCGGGACAACCTCGCTGAACAGGGATCTGGGGACAGGTGCCACTGATGCGTAGGATTTCTACCTTACGGTATGACAAACAGGCATAAATAACCTCAAAGCATAGATAATAGTAACATTTAGTAAAATAATTAGGAAGTGCTGTTTTTTTGTTTGTTTGTTTTTTACTTTTTTTATTTTATTTTTTGAGGGCAGTGTCACTGGCCCTCATATGTGGGACCCGAACCGGGGCCGCTGGCTTCCCAAGCCAGCGCTTAACCACTGCGTCACTCAGCCGGCCCATGCTGTGTTTTGATTCTAACAGAATCTTATTTAACTGTAAATTTATAACTTAATCTTTAATAGTTAATCCTGGTTGGTTGTATTTTAACAATGGGCTCGCAAATTTCGTGAAAATTTAACAATCAGCCTTGACAGCCAGTACAAGACACTGCAGCTCAACACTGAAAAGAGACTGTAAGGGAGATAAGACAGTAGCTAACAAGGAGTGAGTGGAGCGCTGCTTCAGACCCAGGGGCTGGGGGAGGCCTCCAGGAGGGAGGCATCTGTGCCGGGACCTCAATAAGAAAAGCCAGCAATGCTGGGGAACACAGCACACCACACAGAGGGGATCACAAGCATCTGAGGTGAGTGTGCTCACTGTTTGAAAAACACAGGCCGGTGTGGCTGAGGCCCAGCCAGCAAGACCACAAAATCAGAGGCAGCAGTCGCCGGATTATGCAGTCTTGTAGCACACTGTATGTAAGGAGCCCAGGGTTTTCATTTGAACAGGAAGCCACAGGTTGGGTTATGTATGGATATGCCATGATGACCTATCCCCAGTCTCCTTTTCATCCTGTGACCTATCGAAAGATGTCAAGCAGACATCTGGCTGCATATACAACCTCCTTGCTAAAGCTGCCGAATCTGTGAATCTACACCAGACCTTCCTCTTTTGCTCTGCCACCATATTCCTAACTGTGTGGATGTCTCCCAAACCCCTAGTGATGTACGTGGTCCATCAATGATAATCCATGAATTAAACATAATGAATTCTGCCTCTCACATCTCCAACTGAACACATCCCAAGCTGAAATTATGGTATCATCCTGACTAAACCTGCTTCTCTCCCATAGTTCCTGTTAGCGAAAGCCATCAGCACCCACCCAGCTGCCAAATCAGACACCACGAGTCAACTTCAGGCTCCTTTTCCTTCGCCACCACATTCAACGGCCCCAAATATCACACCGGCTCTCCCATCCCCCTTCTCCCGAGACTCACTGCCACTGCCTTACCTCGACTTTCCTCCCTTCCCTGGATTACTGCCATAGCGTCCTAACGAATCGCCATGATATGGCATCCAATTCCTCTCCCAACAACCATGTTCTCTTTCTACAGTCTCCATTTAAGGAAGAGAGGCCGCCCACACAAAGAACATGCAGAAGGCTAGTAGTCCTCTTAGACTTTCAAACGTACAAATGTGGTCATCCTTAAATGGTGCCCTATAAAGGGCCGGCCGAGTGGCTCAGTTGGTTAAGAGCTTGCTCAAGAGTGCGAGCTCTAAGCAACAGCGTTGCCAGTTGGATTCCCGGCCCGAGCTGAGCAGCCACTGAACTGCCAACATGTGGCAGGATGGCTCAGCTAAAAAAAATTAAAAATTAAAAATAAATAAATAAATAAATGGTGCCCTATAAAGTTAAGATTCTATCATTAAAGGTGGGTAAACATGATACAGAAAATTCCTTTAGGAAATAATCTCTGCCCACTTCCTTAGTTTCGTTTCTCATTTCCCCTACTTGTTTCCCCCAAACATGCAAGGGGGTGGTTTTCTTTTTTTTTATTAAAGATTTTTATTGGGGAATTCGGGAAAGGGAACAGACAAGTTGCTGTCCTTTTGTTCTTCAGTCTGGTTGTGGAGGACATTGCTTCACTGGCCCATGTTGGTATTGTCATTGTACTCTTCCCAGGTGAGGCAGATCGGTCACCGGCCTCTGGATGGGCGCTCACAGTGGCTCTTGACAGCTCACCCCGGCTGCCAGCCGCTCACGCTGGCTGCCGTCCACTCACTGTGGCCAATGGCAGCCCACTGCAGCAGGGGCTGCAGCTATGCCGTCCCAGGGATTCACAGCAGCCCAGCTCCAGGTGGAGCTGTTGTTCACCATCTTAGCTGCAGAGGGCAGTGTCACTGGCCCTCATATGTGGGATCCGAACCGGGGTCGCTGGCGTCCCAAGCCAGCTCTTAACCAACGCGCCACATGGCTGGGCCCGGGGTGGTTTCCTTATATGACATCTTCCTCTCCCTCATCTCCCATTCACACCCCAAACACTCAGCTCAGGTATCACCTTCTCTTAGAAGCCTTCTTAGAGTCACCCAGCCAGGTGAGGCATTCCTTCTCATTTCTCCCACACATAGTGTGCATGCTCCAACCACTGCCCTTACCCACTTCACTGTGCTTATCTGTATGACTTCCTTTGAAGTCCTTACAAGCACCGGCTTGTTGTTTAACTTCTGTATCTTGGACATTGAGGATAATGAGTTAAGGTAACCGCTGCTGCAATGTTTGCTACAATGGGCAGTATCTTAAATATCTCAAATACCTCTCTCAGATTAGCTAGAGTGTTGCATAATCGAAGTGTGGCTGAGGAAATTAATAAGGGCAGTTTGAAATAAGAAATTCAGATTGTTACGAGAGTAAAAACTGTGCAGTCACAAAAGGGTTGCTGTCCAGCTTCAGAAGTCGGAAAAGCTCATATATTATTACCTTAGTCTTTCACATGAAAAGCTGACAAAAGTCTTATCAGTAAAGAAGCATTGGTAAATACGGAAGTAGAAACTCAACTTTTAATACACCTACAGAACATCGTAGTCAATTCACAAACCAGTTTAGGAACTGAAAAAGCCACCTACAGTGGGTGAGTCAGAGCTCCACAGCAAGCCTCTTCCACACACACTTCCTCTGGAGTAGCCGAGTCAGAGGTCAAAATGTTTTCACCTCAGAACTGTGGGGTGAAAAGACTCCTGAGGAGGTTACAGTGACAATCTTTAGAGAAGTGGACAGTTAGCAGCAATTCCATGCCCAGGGCTTATAGATGTATAAACATATACATTCTCTTTTGAAACTGGATTTTTGGTTTTATCTTGCTTTTTTTTTTTGTTTTCCTGGTTTTGTTTGACCTTCGTATACAAATTAACATTAAAGTAAACTGACACTAGCCGCTAGTGTAAAGTGCATTCTTTCATTTTCTCCTAAAGTTGATAAAAATGAACCTAGTGGTTTAAAAAAAAAAAAAGTTACCCCAGGATTCTGCAATCCTAAGAGCTACAAAGCTTTCACCTCATGATTTCTACATGCAAATTGCGAGTGACCAACAGACATTTTGCTGGCCACGGAGACGAGTTACAATCAGGAGACACCGAGACAGCTGGAGGGGAAAAGGCAAGTAGAGAGCGGCCTCCAGTGTCTTCCAAAATGACTGGTGGAAGTACAAGATGCATGAAAGACAAAAACAGGCAATACAAATGTCCAGAAGTTCCAACAGTTCCTAGATCAAAAAAAAAAAAAGATTTCAGGTGTAAAAGCTCCATGCCCACATGCAAGCCAGACGCGTTTGTGCGGGGAATGCCGAGGCGGCGCGAGGGCGGGCGGGGAGCCGCTGTCTCGGGCTGGGCGAGCCCGGCAGGTTTCTCAGGTTTGCCCGCAAGGCAGTCGGCAAGCCCTCGCCACACACCGAGAGCCTGCAGTGCTCACGCCTCCGTCCCTCACCAGGGGCTTGCTGCAGACCCCGTGCCTGGTGGCGGGAGAGAGAAAGCACGCGCGGGCAGGCGCCCGAGGAACCGTCACGGCAGAGACTTCTCCAAGCACACACCAGTCGCACACACGGCGGCGCGCCGTTGCCTTGGAAACCAAGCCAGCCACCAAAGCCCTTCTCCGGGAGGTCGGGACGCACTGTTTTGGGCCCGGAGGAAACCAGGGCTGGGAGAAGGGGGTCCCCCTCTCGGGCCCGCCCGGGCCTCGCTCCCCGAGGCGCCTACCGAGTACAGGAGCACCGCAGCGCCGGGGCTGCTGGAGCCAACGGAGAAACAGGAGTTAGACGAACTGGAAGACTCCATGCTGCGTCTGCCGTCCCGGGCGGGGCCTGCGATGCTTCGCTAGGCGGTGGTGGTGTGCAGGCTGGGGGCGGTTCTTCCGCGCAGGGCGGCCCGACCTCCCCTAAGGCGGCGGCACCCTCTGCGACCGCTCCGCGGGGCCCCGGGCGCCGCCATCTTAGCCCGGACGGAAGCCGCGCGGGGACCCGCGGCGCGCGCGCAGCCCGGCGCCGCCCGGAAGTGAGGGGGGCACCCTCTGCGACCGCTCCGCGGGGCCCCGGGCGCCGCCATCTTAGCCCGGACGGTAGCCGCGCGGGGACCCGCGGCGCGCGCGCAGCCCCGGCGGCGCCCGGAAGTGAGGGCGCCGCGCGCCGGCGGGCCGGCGGGGCTCCGGGTGGTCCCGCGGAGGCCGACCCCCAGGATGGCGCGGGAGCCGGGGCCGGGCTCCTCCTCGTCTGTGTCTCACACGCTCCTGGACGCGGTGCTCCAGAACCTCTACGACTTGGGTGAGTGCGGGCCCCGGCGCCCACGTGGCGGGCGGACGGGAGGACCCCAGCGCGCTCTGTGCGCCCCACACGGGACCGGCCTGCGCTTTCAGGCCACAAGTGCTCGCAGCCCAGCGTCCCGCTCAGCGCGTCCTCCCTGGTTCCGATGCCGGGTCCCGCGCACCCCGTCCCCGCCACCTGTCTCCCACTCCCGCGGGCGGGCTCTGTCGAGTTCTTTATTCTTCGTGAATCAGACTCCCAACGCGTCCCCGAGCGTGGCGAGGACCAGCTGGTTGCTTTGCCAGAAGCGCCAAGGCTTTCAGCCTTCACGGCGTGATGCACGCGACCTCGGGCTCTCCCAACAGCCCTTCTTCCCACTCGTCCCGGACCTCCGGGAAGCCGCTCTCCCCACGCTTTCCCCACGCCGCCCCCAGACCCCGCGGAGCCTCCTGCCTTGGCGCCACCTTGTCGTGTTGGGGCCTCATCCTGCAGTGTGTCCCCGCCTCGGGCTGGAGAGAAGGTCTGCACGCAGAGCTTTCCACAGCCCATTCTTACATAAGCTGGCCGACCTGTGCTCTTCCGTATCTTTTTTTTTTTTAAACTGCCCTTTATTCAGATTTCCTTAGTTCTTTTTAGAGGGCAGTGTCACTGGCCCTCACATGTGGGATCCGAACCGGGGCCGCTGGCGTCCCAAGCCAGCTCTTAACCACTGCGCCACTCGGCCGGCCCCTCTTCCGTATCTTGATGGGGGAGAAGGAAAATAAAACTTAAATCATAGAATGCAACCCGCTGACACTTAACTACAAAGACAGTGCCACACACTCAGAAGAACTTGCTGCAGGGAAGGTGACATCCCTGTGCATGCTACAAATATAGTCTTGAGGCAACAGTTCCTTTAAGACCAAGCGTGTTGCTTAAATTCGTAACATGATGTTGCAAAAGCTATTTTAGTTTGGAGCCATTGCTCAAAATCCTAAGCTCAGTTGAACAGTAAGAATAATAGCTAAAAAGTATTGAGACTTTACTCTATGCTTTTCATGTATTTACTTATTTAATTTTCATAACAACCCTATGAAGTAGATGCTGTCATTAATCCCATTATTACAAATGTAGAAACGAGCACTAAAGGTTAAAAAACTTGCTGAAGCTCATGTAGCTGGTCATTTGCAGAGCCTGGGTTCCAATCTGTAAACAGTCTAGCCCCAGTTCCTGCACTTAGACTTGTACTGTGGACAGAGCATCTCTGTGTCCTTGGCAATATTGGAGGACAGAGAAGACTTTTTCTCTGACCTTGAACAGTTTAAAATCTGAGGAAAAGGCCAATCCGCAAAATCCTAAGTATAGTTTATGTCAACACAGGCTGGAAATTATGCTGAGAGCTCTGAAGGCATGGATTGCAGCTACTCATTCTTATGTTCCTAACATCAAAGTTTAGTTGGCTCTTAATACATGTCAATTGAATAAATAAGCAAATAGAAGCTAACAAGCCATCAGCTGATATATACAGAGCTCTGGGGTATTTGTACTGTTAGGTGATTAATGAGGGCTAGAATTCTTGTCGGAACCTTCAGGTGACTCCTCAGAGTTGGGACAGGTGAACAGAGGAGCTATGGGGATTTAGTAGAAAGTAAAGGCATTCAAATCAAGCCTTTGTTTTAGGTTCATTTTAATTCATAACTGTGAAAGAAAACAGGAAAGCTAGTACCTAACTGTAACCCTAGAAAATGTTAAAAAGAAACACTGGCTCCAGTGGCAGACATTTTTAGTACAAAGTGTAAGCCAACTGGGATTACCAGCCTGTGGGACTGTCGCCATGAGAACACTAAGTAGGAACTAAGGAGAGGACTAAAGTAACAGGAAAAGTAAGGGCATAAGTATTGTTACCAAGGAAAAGGTACTGTGCATTTTGGATTCCGTAAATTGTGCAAATACAGCCCTATTTGAAGGAAAACAAATTGTTTTTTCTTTGTGTGTGTACTGGTGATGTTCATGACTGTGACATACGTACCCATGCATTATATGATTTGACAGCTAAAACCAAAAATAATTATATTCCTCCCTGTGTTTGAGCAAACAGGAGAGACGGAAGATGAAGCAGAACAGAAAAGGGTCAGAAAGAAGAGGGAAAACAAGAAGGGAGTTGTGGGGCCTCCAGTAGCCTTGATGGCAGAGCCAGCTGCCCTGCCTGGCTCTCTTGTAAGAGGCCAGAGGAAGGGCGCTTTGAGCTTCTTCATGGAGCTCAGAAAAGAGCTGCAATGTGCCCCTGCTGTGACCCCCACCGGAGCCCCTACAGAACCACAGGGCCCTCATGCTGCAGCGTCTCCCAACAGGGAGCATGTGGAAGTGGTGGAATTCCACAGCAGAAACAAGAAACGAAAACTGAAGCCAGGTGAAGACGAGAACGCAAAGGTAATGAGTTGGTTTATGTGGATTGGGTGAAGACCCTGATATGGTAGTGTTAGGTGAATATCTTTATAGACTGTCACGGGTCCCCAAGACCACCCTTAGGCTCAAGGATTTGCTGAGAACATTTGTGGGACTCAGTACTCAACCTACAGTTGTGATCACTGTTACTATTTATTGCAGCAAAGGGGAAGGTGCCTAGGGCAAAGTCTGGAGGAGACAGGTGCAGTTGTCCAGGGGTCCCCTCCCAGTGACGCTGCATGGATGTGCTTCATTTCCTCAGATGTGATACCTGACAGCATGTGTGAAGTGTTGCTAACCAGGAAAGCGCACCCCCACCTGGATGTCCATAGTTTTTTTGCGGGGGCAGTCAGTCCTCTAGGCATACAGACTGACTTAGTTATCCAAGTTCTAGACCCCCCCCCCAAAAAAAAAAAAAGCAGGTCTTTGCTATAAATCACATTGTTAGTGTAGTCACCCCTGCTTGTCTGGTTTCACTTTCCACGGTTTCAGGGACCCATGGTCAACTGTGGTGTGAAAATACTAAATGGAAAGTTCCAGAAATAAACAGTTCATAAGTTTAAATTGTGCACCTTCTGAGTAGCGTGAGGAAATCTCGCACTGTCCCGCTCTATCCCTCCGTGGATGTGAACCACCCACTGTCCAGAGTCTCTGTGCTGTCAGCGCTCCCTGCTTGTTAGTCCCTCGGTAGGCATCTCTGATCAGAGAGAGAGGGGCCACATTCACATAACTTTTATTACAGTACATTGTTATAATTGTTCTGTTTTATTATTAGTTGTTTTTAACCCCTTACTGTGCCTAATTTATCAATTAAACTTCAGAATAGGTATGTATGTGAAGGGAAAAACAGTTTATAGGGTTCAGTACTACATGCGGTTTCAGGCATCTACTGGGGGCCTTGGAACACCTCCCCCATGGATAGGTGGGGACCTGTGTATAACCTATCTGGGCTGACTTGGCACAGCGTGGGTCCAGGCCTCAGGTGTGCAAAAACACTCTCATCAGACAGAAAATTCTAATTGCTCAGTTCCCAGGAGCCAACCAGGGCCAATCATGAAAGCAGGACTTCCTTGGGAATGTGGAGGGTGTGACAGCCCAAGGCAGCTGAGTCAGCCCTTTCCTCCTCATAAGCCTTCTGCTTGATGGTGCTCAGAGAAAGCTGAGTCGTTCAACAGCTACTTTCGGCCACTGTCGTGGTCACTGGGATACAGCCTGGAACAAAATAGACAAAACTCCTTGCTCTCGAGGAGTTTACACTCTGATGGAAAAGCAGTTTTATTTTACTGAGGAGCAGTGTCACCCAGAGTGAATTTGTAAGTCTGACTCAAAATTTAGAGAGAGATGTGGTTGCTCATCCAAACTTTTCCCGTAAGGATATCATAATGGTTTTGTCAAGTTCATTGCTAAAATTTAGATACTCCATTTCTGTAGCATTCCCTATGTCCTATACACTGTTATCTATCACAGGGGTCGGCAAACTGCCGTTCACAAGCCACATGCGGCTTTTTGGGTACATACATGTGCCTCTGAAGTAAAATTGAAAGTAAAAATAAAACTATCATAGTTTCATTTATAAAATTTTTATTTTAAAGGATATTTTTCACATAATGGTGATTTCATTTGTTTTATGGCCCTTGAATAATTTTTTTTTTTTTAAAGATTTTATTGGGGAATTGGGGGAGAGGAACAGCGTTGGGGAACTGGGAAAGGGGAACAGACAAGTTGCTGTCCTTTTGTTCTTCAGTCTACTTGCGGAGGACGTTGCTTCACTGGCCCATGTTGGTGTCATCATTGTGCTCTTCCCGGATGAGACAGATCAGTTGCCGGCCTCTAGACGGCCACTCACCACAGCTATTGGCAGCTTGCGCTGACTGCCGGCCGCTCACGCTGGCTGCGGGCCACTCACTGTAGCCTATGGCAGCCCACTGCAGCAGGGGCTGCAGCCCACACTCACCGGGGCTCGCAGCCCAGTTCCAGGTGGAGCTGTTGTTAGCTGTAGAGGGCAGTGTCACTGGCCCTCATATGTGGGATGCAAACCGGGACTGCTGGCATCCCAAGCCAGCTCTTAACCAATGCGCCACTCAGCTGGCCCTCTCGAATAATTTTTAAATTGTTGTAAGGGACAGGATTGGCTCTTCCATCTCAAAAGTTTGGTGACCCCTGGTCTATCATAAAAGCAAAAGAGGATTGTATCAGTTTCCTAGGGCTGCTGTACAGAAACTTATTCTCTCATAGTTCTGGAGGCCAGAAGTTCAAAATCAAGGTGTTGGCTGGGCTGTAATCCTCTCTAAAGGGCAGAATCCTTCTTTGCTTCTTCCAGCTTCTGGTGTCTCCAGGCGTTGTTGGCTTGTGGCTGCGTACCTCTAAACTCTGCCTCCATCTTCACTGGCCGTCTTCACTGTGTGTCTGAGTCTCAGATCTCCCTCCGCCTTTCTCTCAGAAGGTCACCTGACATTGGATTCAGGGCCCATCCTAAATCGAAGATGGATCTCATCATGAGATCCTTAATTAAACTACAAGGACCCTTTTTCCAAGTAAGGTCATGTTCATAGGTTCCAGGGGTTAGGGCATGGACAGATCTTTTTAGAGACCACAATTCAACTCAGAACAAACGTAACTAGGCTCCGCTGTTCTTCATGAATGTGTAAACACATGCTCATGCCTAGTGTTTACCACATCTTTTTTACAGTTTAAAAAACCATCTGTGTGACCTTTTCTACGGTTCAGGCAGCACTTCCTGTCAAGCTCACCAGCATCTCCTCAAGGATTTATCAGTGCATTCTGTAGTCATATCTACCTTTATTTGAGGATTCTAGGTCAACTTTCCAATTTTTACACTGCAGATACTGAGACGCAGGGAACTGTTACAGGTAGGACAAAAAATGGATTCCCTTGGCTGCTGGGGCCGCCAGAGCCCTAAGCTGGCCGGCCAAGGGAGCTCACAATGGTTAGCATTACCCCAGCATACTGGATGAATATTTGGAATTTCTGTGTGTGCCATGATGTGAAAAGGGTGGAAGGCACTGCTTGGCAATGTAATTCTGCATTTGGGGAATTTCACTCGTGGAAAGCATCTAGGGGCGCCCCCCCCCCCTTGGTTCTCAGAGTCTAGGTCTTCAGTTTCTTACAGTCACTCGTGTTGCTGTTTCTGGAATGGGAGCTTTGAGTTTCGCTGTGGCTGGCTTTTCTCAGGAACCTCACAGGCTCCTTCTACAGTTTGGACTTCCTGACCTTAATGAAATTGTTCCGTTGTCCTCAGTGCTCAGTCCTTTCCTCCTTTTAAAAATGTAAAGTTTGAAAATGTGATTGTGTCTAAACAGACAGAATGTGGACACAGTAAAAACATCCACGCCCATAAAAAACTTCAGGATGTTGACATTACAACATGTAAATGAATACAAATGAGTACAGTGCTAGTTATTATGTCGTCTTCTGGGCATAGGGAATGCCAGGTAAAGAATAATCAGTTGGGCTGTTAGGATACATAATGCTCCACTAAGCATTTGTCTAACAGGGTAAACACAGTTGTGCCCCAGCTCTAAAAGCTCACGACTTATCATAGGACAGCCCAAGCAAGCAGGGGATCAGCAGATATACATAATAAAATAGTGATAGCCCCCCCTGGATCGGCTGGTCATCTTTGAAACTGGCCCTGCCTGAACCCTGCCAGAAATGACCGTGTCCCGGGGTCTCGGCTTGTGCCGCACTCTCATTAAAATGCACGGTGTGTGGGGACAGGTTTGCATGGGTGTGAGGTGGTGACTCATAATAAGGAATATAGTATATTTGGGTTTTGTCCCCATTCTGGCATGGAGCTCCTAAAACCCTTGGAATTTCCTAAGTGATGTGAGTGGAAGGGCGTCTTGTTATGTTAATGAAACAACTTTTGGAAAGAATTGGGGCTGGTTGCCTGGGGAACCAACCAAGTGATTAGAGGGTTGAAACTACACTGGTCCATCTTGACATAGGTCTTTCACTTTCCCTGTTCGTGAACCTTCGCCTCTTTTGTGGCCCACATAGAAAAGGGGTTAGAAATGATAGAACAGGTCACAGAAGATCAGAAGGGACTGGCATCCTGTGGCCTGGACAGAGACCCGCAGGCTCCTTCTGAGCATATAACAGACTACAAGTCATAGCTAATTACTGGGTGCTTACTGCGTACTAAAGGTGATTGTTCATGAACTAATTCATTATCTCACAATCCATGTGACCTGTCTTCATTTTCAGTTATTTGCCTGCATTTAACAAGAACCCCACAGTCCCACATCAATAGTTCCAAAAGCCCGGAGCTTTGAAAATCACAAGTTAGTTTTTGTTTTTTTTTAAGTTTGGTGCAAATTTATTTGGCAGCAAAACCTGACCTGAACTGATATGAGGCTTAAGAATTATTTTTGTTTGTTCTTCTTGGCATGAATATTTATAGGTGTTTTGCAGAAATATGAATGTGCTTAATTATGGGTTCTTGTCTTGGACCCCACTGGAAGTGGTATGTAATATTCAGAGTATTCACAGTATTACCTTTCAAAAACATAAAAACTTCTGAATTTTCTGGGGCTTCCATGTAAAGGAGTGTGGATGTGCAGTGTGTGCCGGAGCTCAGGTTCAGGCCCCAGACTTTCTGACTTAAACGACTTAACAACTTAACTGACTTAACAACTGCGCTGGAGCGAACACAGGTTAGGCTGGGCCCTGGGCCCCACGAATAACACAGGTGCACTGACCCAGGACCCTCACTGACATGGAGACATTTCCCGATGATCACCCCAGGTTCTCACTGCATCACCTCAATCCCTCCAGGACTCTCCCTGAAATCTCCCTGTTGCAGGGTCACCTGTTAACTTTGTTCCACACCTGTTCTTTAGTTGACACAGTGTTGTGTACATGTTAGGAAGAAAGTGATGGAGTCAAAGTAATTGATACTACTCAATAAGACATGTCAAAAGTTTATCAAAACAGAAGTAGAACCAGTGACTCTCTCTGAAGTGGTAAGTAGGAAAAGTTTATTGGGCACACACCAAAACCGGGGGCGCTCAAAACAAAACATAGAATAAGACTCAAGAGTCTCATTGTTCCAAAGCCGCCTGAGGAACATGTAGGCAGTGACTGGTTATTCTTCACAGTGATTGGTTACATTCTTAGAATTTTCTTAAATAAAACGGGGATTGGTTAATGGTTATTTCATATCAGTTTGGAGGGAAAATTTAAGTTTCACTTAATCATTTTCAGAGGCAAAAGCAAGAAGTGACCCAGGCACATTAGCCTCGCTTACCTTAGAAACTCAGCTAAGTTAAGCTTTGCTTGTGTGATTGAACTGGTTTTGTCTGCTCAGGGAGTCTAGTCTGACCTGTTTTGTGTTGCATTTTAACAGATATGAATACATTTTTTTTTAAACAGATACCAGTATGTTCCTAGAACTACTTGCATTTTACAAAGGGTGTGTTTACCCACCCAGCTACTCTAGTTGGAAAAGGTTGAACATGTAACTAATGGAATAAAAAATGTAACCAGTACAGGAGAAGATACTCTGGGTAGCAGGTGGTCCCCTCAGGCAGCTCAGGAGCCCGGTGCCCTGCCTGCCCGCACCCTTCACCTTCACATGCTTCTTCCAAACCATTCCTTTTTTTTTTTAGATTTTTTTAAATTGGGGAATTGGGGGAGGGGAACAGCATTGGGGAACTGGGGAAGGGGTACAGATAAGTTGCTGTCCTTTTGTTCTTCAGTCTAGTTGTGGAGGACGTCGCTTCATTGGCCCATGTTGGTATCATCATTGCGCTCTTCCCAGGTGAGGCAGTTGCTCGCTGGCCATTGGACAGCCACTCACGGTGGCTCTTGGCAGCCCACACTGTCATCTGTCATCTTAGCTATAGAGGCAACCAGGTCGAGCTGTTGTTCACCATCTTAGCTGTAGAGGGCAGTGTCACTGGCCCTCATGTGGGACCCGAACTGGGGCCCTGCTGCTCAGAGCTGGTGTCCCAAGCCAGCTCTTAACCAACACACCACCCACCTGGCCCCCTTTCCTTCTTTTTATAGCCTTCTTCTTTCTTTACTGCCTAACGTACAAGCTCTCAAAATCTCCAAAGGTGTCTGTCTCCCTTGTGTGGGGCAGTGAAGCTGTATGCGGCAGGATGGGTTAGACCTTGTTTCAAAAACAAACAGTCCCTACACCTCAGTGGTTTAAATGCAAAAGTTAATTTTTTTCTCATTTCACATGTCCATCAGGACTGGCAGGGGCAGATGCTCTGCTCATCCAGGGACCCAGGATAACAGGCACCACCGTCTGGAAGGTTCTGAGTTGCTATGGTGAACAAGGGGAGTTGACGAATTGTTCGTCAAGGTTCCATGTGGGAGGGGCATACTTGCCCTCTGCTCACAGTCCTTTGGCCAAAGAAAGCCATGCAGTCCTGCTGCCTCAGGTGGGGGGCAGCAATGCCAGTCCTGTAGTCCTGGGAGTAGGCAGTCGGTGGTGCCCCCTCACCGTGAGGGTGAGGCAAGAGAACACAGGAAACCACCCACTGTCTAAATCAGAGAAGGCATTGGGAATAATGCACTGGAGTGATCTTAAAGCTGTGGATAAAAATAAACGTTTGATAGTGTTGGGATCATGCTAATTCGGCATCATGAAATAATTAGCCAAGAATTTGGCTAATAATAAAAGCAGATGTTTGCTTTTATTACAAACAAGGATCCAGACCCTTCCTCAGAAACACAGGAGCAACTACAAAGCCAAGACGTTTCTAGTGAAATGTTTACAGAGGGCTTGGCAACACCAAGATATCCAGCCATGTCCAGGCAGCCTGCCACCCTGCTACCTTCCCTCAGCCCAGCTATCCTCACAGCCAGGAGAATGGGACCTGCAGTGCGAGCACTGGCTGTGCCATGGGTCCCGTGGGAAGGAGAGCACGGATGTCACAGCTGTGTGCCTCTCCTCTGAGGGCCTCTTTCCCCCCAGGACCCAGGGTTTCAGCCTCATGGTAACGATCACACAGCTGGCCAAGAATTTTAGCGCTTACTCCTCATTAGATGGCGGCTTGTTCATGCTGACCTTCTAGTGACAAGTCCACCAGAGCGTCCGTGACACCGCCAGTGTTGCTGGAAACCTGATGTTCCCTCACCTCAGGAGAGGGAGGTGGGTAGGGAGGGGCAACTTTTTCAACATTTACAGAGGAGATAAATGTGTCATGGGATGTTGGAAATCTGTGAATAGTATACTTAAAAAAAAAATTATATATATATATATATATATATATATATAAAATTTGTATTTGAGGATTTGGATAAGATCCTGAGATCATTAAGATTGAATCTCTTTGTTTTTCAAAAGTACTGTTTATCATACTAAATTGATTATATAAGCATGCCAGTGGAAAAGATATCCTAACTTGCAAGAAAATGTAGAATTTTTCGAGTGATGGAAGAGTAAATAAGACTTCTTGGGGTAGATAAATGGAAGTGGCCTACACAGCATGCTGTGTTCTTTCCACCCATGGTGTCAGTTAAGGCATGGGATTCTGGGAAACATGTAACTGTCTGAAGAAAATCATAAGCCTAATAAAAGCCAGTAATGTGGAAGATGCACTTATTGGGACTAACAGCAGAGGGAGGCCATGTGCCTACAGCATGCCTTGTGTCCTCTGCAGTGTGATCCTGTTACCCTAGCAGCCAGCCCCATCGAGAGCCAGTGGCCATATGACTGCTGGTGGGCAGGCAGTCATGGGAGCCTGTTGATTTCCTCAACGGAGGGTTAGTTGATAATGTGAACGCTGGTCAGATCTTCCTGTGCACGGGAGCTGTGCTGCACACTTACCATACTTTATCCTGTTTCATTGTTAACACATCCCCCCCACCCCCGTGAGGTTAGTACAGGGGTCCCCGTGGAGACAGAAGCCGTCATCTGTGGAAACATTCCATGACTGGCCCACACACCCACAGTACCTGGTGGGGAACATACAGCTCCGGAGAGGAGAAACCAGGAGACAGGTGGACTGCATCGTGCAGGGCCCCTCCCCAATGGAGAGCAGGCCATTGGGCAGGGGGCAGGGCCCACTCACCGGACTGCCTTTCATATTGGCTGTGTAGCCTGATGCTGTTAGCCTGATCCTGTCGATCCTGGTTTGGGAGATGGGTGGACCCCCGGCCTCTGTCATTGGCTGGATTTGACAATACAGTTTCCTAGTCAATTCTATGCTTGGAAACCACAGCCAGAGGGTAGATTGATATAGAGTCATATATATATATATATATATTTTTTTTTTAAGCGGAGCCATCCTGCCACCTGTTGGCAGCTTAGTGGCAGCTCAGCTCGGGCTGGGCATCGAACTGTTATTGCTCAGAGCTCAGCTCACACTCTTGAGCAAGCGCTTAACCAACTGAGCCACTCGGCCGGCCCCTTAGAGCCCCATATTTTAAAGGTTTTTGTAATATTACTTTCTGTTGGGAATTATAAACCAAATCTCCACTCACCATTTCTAGAAATCTGATGTTTCTAAAAGAAATGTTCAGCTCAAGATTGATGTTTGTTAGCCATATTCTAATGGTCGGATGGGATGTAAGGGAAGAGAAAATTATTTAACTGTCACATCTTTTACCGTCTAACATCCCTGCCCTCACAGTTATCTTTTTCTGAACACCCCCCACCAGATAATTTTTTACAGGTGGTACAGCCCTTTCATAAGCCTTGAGACCTTAAAATTTTTTTCTCCATTTGTCTTCCAATCACTGTTAACTGGGAGTTTGTGCAACATGCTTGTATTATTGTTCGGCATGTAAGCATTGGGGCCAGTTTCCAGGCTTTTGAAAACATGGCCGCAGATACTACAATAATATAGTAGCAGGTGATCTTAATAAGAATTGTTTTTCTTTTCAGACCAAAACTAGTATCCTTGAGAAAGATGTGGATATACAAGAATTTAACTTAGAAAAGGTATGTGTTTTGAAATTGTTAATTTTTTCAGCTTTATGATATCAAAAAAGATGAATATGTTTCCATTTCTAGTGGTTTGGGACATGACTAAGCACATCACACACTACATTCACTTGATTGAATATCATGAACCATTTAAAACACGATGGTTTCATGACTACAACCCCATGATACAATTGTAAGTAGGAAAAGCAGGGTGTATGTATTCTATGATTGTAACTAGGTTTTTAAAAGGCATGAGAAAAAATTCAACTGCTAAGAATGGGTACTGGTGACTTGCTCTTCTTTCTACAATATCTTCTTTGTTTATTTTTTAAGATTTTTGCGGGGGGGAACTGGGGGAAGGGAACAGTGTATGGGAATTGGGGGAGGGGAACAGTGTTGGGGAATTGGGGAAGGAACAGCCAAGTTGTTGTCCTTCAATCTTAGTTGTGGAGGGCACAGCTAGCTCAACTCCAAGTCTAGTTGCACTGCTCAGCTCAAGGTGCTGAGGTCAGTCTTAGTTGCCGGTGGGCGTAGCCACCATCCCATGCAGGAGTTGAACCAGCAGCCTCAGTACGGGCACACGCTCTATCCACTGAGCCATTCAGACGACAGCTCAACTCAAGATGCCGAGTTCAATCTTTAGTTGCGGGCAGGTGTAGCCTACCATCTCCAATAGGCAACCTTGTTGTTAGGAGCACGTGCTCTCACCAGCTGAGCCGTCCTGCCACCTGTTGGCAGCTCAGCAGCAGCTCAGCTGGGGCGCAGCTCACTGGCCCATGTGGGAATTGAACCAGCGACCCTATTGCGCAGAGCTTGTACTCTTGAGCAGACTCTTAACCAACTGAGCCACTTGGCCGGCCCTACAATATCTTTTTAAAGAAAAAACAGATCTGTACTTAAAGCTATGATAAATAGTTTCTAAGTGTGAGTAGGTATGTTTGGAGAGGACTTTTTAGTTGAAATTACTGTCTTTGTGGATTTGTAGCTTATTTCAGCGAACGTCCCGAAGTGCTGCAGAGCTCTGCCTGTCATCCTAGTGCTGTCACTAATTTGTGCAGAGAGCACTTCCCTTCACCTGTCCACATTAAACACAGGATGCGGTGTAGTGAGGTTGTGGTAACACATAGAAGGTCTCACAAAACTCCCGGAAGCACACCGTCCCGGGGTCCATGCCGGTCGTGGTCACTGCGAGTGTGAGAGCCACACAGGACCTGCCTAGCACATCGTCCCTGAGTGTGTCCCTTCTGGGCGTGTATTCTCCTGTGGGCTTGAAACACACCAGTGTGTCACTCCTGGGCACGTATTCTGTGGAGTTTGAAACGCAGCTGGGTCTCATTGTGTCTGTGTCCTCAGGCCCGGCTGGAGGTCCACCGGTTTGGGATCACAGGTTACGGAAAAGGAAAGGAGAGAGTCCTGGAACGGGAACGCGCCATCATGCTGGGTGCTCAGGTGAGGGGCTGCTCAGCCTCCCATCACCAGGTGGGACACAGAAAACAATGGCCCAGAGCGAGTTGGGGCATGGGACACTGAGAAGTTTGTGTGAAATGAAAAATGACATGTGTCTTTTTTCTTTCATTTCAGCCTCTCAAAAACAGTTATGTGAATTACAAGGTTTTGCAGGAGCAAATTAAAGAAAAAAAGCTAGCGAAGGAAGAAGAAAAGAGAATGGTAGGTGTAATGGGCTTTTTTTTAATGAAACTAGAACAGAAAGATGGTTGCAGTTGGTCACAATGGCATGCTGGACCCGGCTGCTTAGAAAGCAGTCTGGACAACAAGATCTAGAATTAAATGACAATTCTCCCCACTTATTTAGGTCAGCTATATTTCGTAATGCAAGCCGAGGGATCTGGCATATTTATGTGAAAGATTTGCTTGAAAGAGCAAATGCCTGTTCAGATAATGTCCGCTCCTTTGATTGTCTCCTACACTCAGTCAGTCCTCTGTTTGTATTTTACGTTGTATGGTACACAATGGCTTATGAAAAACCACAAGGGGAATAGATGTTATATATTCTCTGCTTTTCACCTAAAATGAAAGACTGGATATTTCTATTGTTATTCTTCCCTTGAAAGGGTTTTAGGACTATAATTTTGAGTCTTATTTTAATATGCCTACTCAAAAATATATTAAAAATGAATAGTATCTCAGTGGCTTTTGATCACAGATCTCTTGCCTTTTTTCAAATCTCATCTCCATGATCCATTACTGACACATATATTATCTTAAATTCTGAAATCAGGCCCAGGACACCAATATTTTCAAGAAAAAGAAAAGGAAGGGCCAGGAAGACAGGTGAGTGGTACCGTGAGGTACTAGGGTGGAATGATCTGGCTACACCTACTGACTACTCCTGCACGTGATGCCTTGAATTTAGGTGGGCTCTCTAGCTGCTTAGACTGCTCCACTGTCTCCTGTGTCCTGATCGAGCCCTTCAAGGGGAGACGGGATTTAGTAAACTGCCTAGTATCAAAGAGCGACCTCAGAACTGAACCAGGAACCGTCTCCAGTCTCCCATTTTCAAAGACCAGGCCCCACAAGTGACCAGTGGAAAAGCTGAGATTGACATTGCCAACAAAAGACTTGTGTTCCCCCCCAGGAGGCCCTGCTGATGTGACAGCACAGTCTGGGTCTCTATTGCCTGTCCTTTGACATTTCACGTGACGTAGAGCACCGTAATCTGAGTAACGGAATATTGATTTTGTTGCTTTATGCTCTTAGCTTTTGTTCAAGTGCCTTATTTCCCAGTTACTATTTCAAAATTGACTCCTTTTGTTTTAACCTCTTTCTTGGACTCCTAGTGAGCTTGCACATACTGTCAAGTGGTCACTTGTTTTGGCCATGTATGTCTTATCTATTGGGGGCCCCCTGTGTGCCAGGCACATGAGTGTCTTCAGTGTTGGGCATACAGCCATGACCACACTGACGGTACCCCTGCCCTCAAGGACATCACATTGTAGTGAAGGAAACACACCAAAACATACAAACAGATAAGTCAGGTACTGGCAAATTCTGTGAAGAGGTTGAAATAAGGTATTGTGAAAGAAAATCATTGGGGGTGGGCTGGGATGTCATTCTATGGAGGTGGCATCTGAGGTGAGAACTGAGTGAAGAGGAGGGGACAGCTTGAAAAGATCTGGTAGCAGAATATTCTGTGAAAGAAACCAGTAAAGGCAGGAAGGCATTCGGCATGTTTCGGGGCCGGGGGGAAGAAGGGAGAGGCCAGTGGTACCACAGCAGGGTAGGGGCTGTGCATGGGAGGGGTGGGGTTTGCAGGGCTGTGCATGGGAAGGGCGGGGTTTGCAGGGCTGTGCATGGGAGGGGTGGGGTTTGCAGGGCTGTGTATGGGAGTGGTGGGGTTTGCAGGAGCAGACCCTGGTGACTTGGCTGGTGGTGCTGTGATCCTTTATAAGCTTAACTCTGGTACTTTTCTCTCACTTTAAATGTAGGAAATCCAAAAAGAAGAAATCGGCTCCCAGCATTTTGTCAAGTGGACGGGTTGGACAGGTTGGAAAATTCAAAAATGGGACATTGATTCTGAGCCAAGTTGATATAAAGAAAATAAATTCTTCCCGAGTGGCTAAATGAAGTGCTTTGTAAAGAGAAGAATGGGAAAGTGCCTTTACCGAAACTGGACCCCTGCAAGACTTCCAGATTATTCTTATTTATTTCATATTTCATAGACTGCTTTTTTATAGTAGGGGAAAAATCAAATGGAAATGATAAAATTTCTGGTTGCCAAAGCGTCTGTTTAATGGTGATAACCACTCTGGGCCAGCTGTAGAGTGACTAGTAAGTAGACCTATCAAAAAGAATGCTTACCATTCCCCAGCAGGGCTCACACTAGGTGCACTTGGTGCATTTGCTTGTAATAAGATTTTTGATAAATTTACTGATTTGTAAGTCCTGGTAGTTTTAAATTGCCATTTAATTTTCTAAAAATGAGTTAATATTTGTATATCATGGAAGAACTAAGAATGTGATAATTTGTCATTTTGTGGGAAAGCAGTTTCAATTTTCAGTCTACTCAGTGTATAAAATCCACTTCATACGAAGTTATGTAAATAAAATACAACTTTTGTGATATATGTGACCAACTGTTAACTAACAGAGCAGAGTTAGCTCATACTCTGGTGCCTGCATTGAAGCGAAAGTTACCTCCTTTAGAGTAATTACCTTGGGCAGCTAAACATAAACTTTTTAATGATAACACCTTTGCTGAAAGTGTCTGGAACTTCTCAAAGCTTGTGCCACATTAAATAAAAAAGTCTTCAATGATAGTAATCCATTTTGGCTTTTTTTTTTTTCATTGCCAAAAACTTCAGATCCAAACTAGCAACTGATAAAGTTTTGGTCAAAACGGGTATAAATGGCTGACTTTTTTTTTTAAAAGATTTTTATTAAAATAAAGCTAACATACAATATTATATTAGTTTCAGGTGTACACCGTAGTTATTCAACATTTATATACCTAAAGAAGTGATCACCATGATAAGTCCAGCAACCATCTGACACTGTACTACGCTATCACAACATTATTGACTATATTCCCCATACTGTACATTACATCCCCATGGCTTGTTTTATACCTGGAAATTTGGACCTCTTATTCCCCTTCACTTACCCCCCTTTTAAAATCTTTCAAATATAGTTGACATTCAATATTATATTAACTTTAGGTGTACAGCATAGTGGTTAGACATTGATATAATTTAAGAAGTGATCCCCCCAATCTAATACCTGACACTATACATAGTTATTACCATATTATTGACTATATTCCCTATACTTTAATCCCCATGACTATTTTGTAACTACCAAATTGTACTTCTTAATCCCTTCACCTTTTTCACCCTGCCCCCAACTCCCTCCCATCTATCACCCCAATAAATCTAGTACCCATCTGATACGTACATAGTTATTACAATACTACTGACTATATTCCTTATGCTATACCCCACACCCCCATGACTACTTTTGACTTTATGGGACTTACACATTGACTCAAGACATTGCCAGATCAGGAGCTCTTAACAAGTGTTTTTGAATTGAAGCAAAACTGGAATTGGTTTTTCACTTCTGAGGTTTATCTTGAAAGGCTGTATTCATTTGGATATATATTTTGGCAGTTTTTAAAGAGCAATTTTTTTAAACGGCATAGAAGATTGCAAACATGAAGCACTAGGAAGATTCTCAGGAGCTAGAAAAGACTGCCGTTAGAGGGTATGTTGAACTCCCTTTTTTCAACACAGGCTGGAGACAGAGGTGCCCCACCTCACCCGGCTGCCTGGAGCCATCACAGCTCAGAGAACCTAGCACTTGGCCAGCCTGGACCAGAGCCCCAGGCCAGTCAATTTTGGAAAAGCATGCACGTCCCAAGTACAAATGACCTTGTTTCTGTTCACCTGTAACTTACTGAGGCATGTTTAATGTCAGACATTAAGGAATGCTGGCAGGTGTGTGAGCCCTGGGTGCTCTGGAAGACCCAGGTTTAGGGGCAAACAGAAAGCGAGCTGCACTTTCAGGATCGAAGAGCAGGCTTAAGGCCAAGCTTATTTCCCCAGTGATGGCTTCCTCCGGCGAGGTGAGCACCGGAGAGAAGCCACAGTGAACAACAGTCACCAAAGGAGCGACTAAGATTCCCGCACCAGCCACCGAGGGAGGAGACGGGGCTTCAATGCGCTGGTCAGCATTCCCTCACTGCCTTCAGACTGCTGTCCCCCTTTGCAGGGGTTTCTTCCAGGGCGTGGTCACCCGCACAGCTAAGTCCTTGCCCCACATAACACGGCCACCCACCATTACCCTGTGACCCTCTTAGGGAGCTTGACCATGGGGCCCCGGAGACCCCACTTCGCAAAGTGAGAAGCAGCAAACGCAGCACATGTCCTGCCGAACCAAGGGCATCACCTGGGCATGAAGGGCTGCCACCTTGCAGGCGTGATGGACCCTGACCTCAGGATAAGGTAGGTCTGTGGTCACGCCATAGGGCAGGGAGGACTCTGCGCCCAGGCGGCCATGCAGGCACCTGTGATCCCTTGATGGTAAACAGACACGTGCAGTAGGGCCTGGGGAGCTGAGGCTCAGACGCCCCCGCCTGGGAGTCTGGGCCACGATTAGCAGAGGTGCTAGGTGAGGGTGAGGTATCCAGAGGGACTAGGAGAAGAGGCGGTAGTGTCCTATGGGTGACAGCTCCACACCCGCTACAGCGGAAGGCATGCAGTTTGTCCCCACAGGAATCCTGGAATAGCTGCTCCCCAAGGCTGAATGGAGCCCAGGTCTGCTGCAGGGGTGTTCTGTGGTGAACGCTGTGATGTCCCCATTCAGGAATAAGGACTTCCTCCCTTGGTGCTGAGAGTGCTGAGGGCACAGCCTTCAGCCATTAGCCCCCTTCAGAGACTGCCTCACCCCTGCTTGGGTGAATGACATGGGGACATGAAAGCCCAGCGCTGACAACCCAGCTTGGAACAACTGCAGAGCTGAGGTGGCTGAGGCCTCCGCTGGGTCTGCATCACAGCCTGACATCTCCCTTGGCCCCATTCTGCTTTCTCTGTATGGCCCCCAAGCGCACCTGCTAACAAATGTCTGCGCTCTAACCTCAGGCCTGTGATCCCCCCATACCCCCACCCCCGCCCACTAACCCACTCAGTGAACTCAGGGAGCTGCCGTGAGGCCAGTCCCTGGGCTGCTGGGACCTGGAGATGGCTGCTTCTATGGATCGTAAATTGAGGACAGCAGCCAGGAGAGTTGTCAGGTCAGGCATGCAGGTTGTCTGGCTGAAGGGGCAGCTTAGGCTCCTTGATGTTCCTGGGTTAGTTAAGACATTTCCCCCCAAATCTCAGCTGCTTCTTGTAACCCATGATCAATTTTTATTTCTGAATTTACCTTTTTTTAATCTTAAAAAAGATTTTATTGGGGAATTGGGGAAGAGGACCAGCCAAGTTGTTCTTCAATCTTAGTTGTGGAGGGCACCAGTCGCCATCTGCTGCCCGTTGGTAGCTCGTGGCCTCTAAGCTCAAGGTGCTGTGTTCAATTTTAGTTGCGGGCGGGCATAGGCACCATCCCATGCAGGAGTCGAACCAGCAGGCTTGTTAAGAGCACACGCTCTATCCACTGAGCCATCCTGGCGGCAGCTCAGCGCAAGGTGCTTAGTTCAGTCTCAGTTGCGGGTGGGCATAGCCCACCATCGAACAGGCAGTCTTGTTGTTACACCAGCTGAGCCATCCTGCCACCTGTTGGCAGCTCAGCGACAGCTCAGCTGGGCACAGCATCACTGGCCCATATAGCAATCGAATCGGCGTCCCTGTTGCTCAGAGCTCACACTCTAAGCCAACTCAACCAACTGAGCCACTCGGCCAGCCCTGAATTTATCTTAACCTTACTTTCACTATTGTCAATTTCCAGCCTTACAATCTCTTGCAAAAATGAATCCCGTGAACTCCCACAGTTTGAGATGGCAGTTTCTAATTTAGAGTCGTGTAATCCCCTCAAGGCTTCCTGACATGTGTCACACAGCCACGCTGACCCTGACGCCTGACCATGCACAGGCCCTCTGGGCGGGAGGCAGGGTGGCCTCCCCCTCGAGCAGCCCCTGCCCTGTCCAGCTGGAGTCAGGGCCAGTTTGGGAAAGGCAGACCTGGCCGCTGGGCAGTGATTACAGACCATGCCTTGTCTTTCAGTTGTTGGCAGTGTCAAAAGAATTTATTTCAAATCTGCTTAAGACCGTGGTAAAACTCAGGTTTTCCAAAAGGCAATACACAAAGTTCAACCAACCCCCATAGACCAAAAACACAGTGTTTGCAATCCAAAAAATACAAAGGCTTGTGGATACCAATACAAAAATTAGAAAAAACTTCCTGCCTGACCCCCATTCCCACTCCGTGTTTCCAGTGGAACATGAACACCAACAGGACCAAGAGCTGCCACCAAATACCAACAACTAGTGACAGAAAGTGGATGCGATGGAGGAGGGGTGGGGGAGGGAGAAAACAGGTAAAGAAAGGCAGGAAAATGGAAGCTCTGTCGACAGCCAAAACAAGGACACAAAGCTTTTTGTTACTTTTTAAATTCCTTTGCCAACGTTAAACAAACATCTTTCATGCTTAATACAACAGTTCAGTGCGAAATCAGAAATTCTACACCATGCATTTAACATTTTCTGCTTTGCTCACTCCGTACTTGCTGTCGGTGCAGGAACTCTGGGACTGGGGCGTCCAGTCCCCCTGCCCACAGCAGTGGCAGCTTGGAAGGTCTTCCCCAGGCTGGAGTCTCCCCCGGGAAGCCCCTGCCATGCTCCTGCTCCCGCGGCCACAGCCATCGTTGTTCCCGACTCAGAGCTGGTTTTGGATCCTCAGAGCCGCCCTGAGTGCCTGGCCTGGTGAGCGGTGCCCACCGTGCATGCTCGGGGGCCCTTGGGTCTTGCCCAGGACTGGCCCTCAGTGAGCTGCACCCTCTGAGAGAATGCCAGCACTCTGGACAAACCCCCCATGCAGCTCTCAATCTCCAACTCCTGTTTCTGACTGGAGTCACTGGCATCCGTGGAAAAGCCGGGGCCCACCTTCACAGACGGTCTACGCGGGCCACCAGCCCCTTCACCCTTGTGCCCAGCAAGCCTCCTGGACTGCTGTTCAGTCACTCATCACCTACCCTGAGACACTGACTTTCAAAGGCGCTCCCTCTGCTGAGATTGCTGGAAACAAGGGAGGCGCTATGGGTGGGGGACCCCTTAGATTCTGAAATTTAAGGTAACCATGGAGTTGGAAGGAGGGGTCCATCCCTTCCCACATTTTAAGGGGCCTTCTTCATTCAGATGCCTTTGGGACTGATAATGGGAACGCTGCCACGTGGCCTGTGTACAGCGCTTTGTGCAAAGAGTACCATTTGAACAGGCCTCGTGGGAAAGCGGACATTTGGGTGCAGCTTTCTATGGACACAGGAAGCCAACTGTGCCCCCTCAAGGCCAGGCAGCTGTGTAATCAATACGGTCATAAGAGGCTTGGATGGAAGACACTGTGTTCAGCGAACAGTCTGGAAAGTCACCACACAGGCTTGATTCATTGAATGGGAACCATTAGCCTAGATTCCATAGATGAAAGACTATACTGTTTTTTCTTTAAAAAATGTTATTCTATAATCCTCACAATACAGCAGAGGAGGTAGGTTCGTATGACTAGGCCCATTTTTAAGCGGGGACACTGAGGCACAGAAAGATTTGAGGGCCCCCACCTGTACCCAAACCAGTATCAAAGCACGTTAAGAGTAAGTTTCTGAGGGATGAACATGGAGTCTAATCCACATATCCTGCCAAGCCTACTCTAATCTATTGGGTTGTTGGAAAAGTCATGATGTATTTTTTCTATGTTTTTTTTGTTGCAAAAATGTGTCATGACTTTTCCGACAACCCAATATTTTACTGTCTACTCAACATTAAAGCAGCCAGGATCCCTTTCTCTTCAAGGAGGAACTGCCAAGGAATGTGATCAATGAAAATCGTTACCGGCTTAGTTCACTTTCAGGGGTCCTGAGATTTCCCAGGGTCAGCACAGGCCTTGAATGTCTACTAATGACATCTGATTAGATCTTAAGCAGTGAAAGGCCGCAGGCCCATTAAAAAGTTTCCGCTGCTTTCAGTCAGAAGTGGCCAAGGAAGACGGAGCCTTGTTTCTAAGAATGGGGTGGCGGGGGGAGGCTGGAGGCAACTCCAGTGACTATAGTTGGCTTGTGTGCATGGCTCGTCCCATTCCCCTCCTGCCCGGCTGGCAGAACACTGCACACCTACGGAGAAGCCTGGTGGTGTGTATTAAAATGAAGGTCCATGGCCTTGGGATACAGGTTCCAGTGAAGTGGACTTTCCACTCACCACCCTGCATATCGACACATGACAAACCACTAGCGTAACCCAGTGGTTCTCAACCAGTGGTGTCCTCCAGGGGACGTTTGGCAACGTCTGTGGACACTTAGTTGTCACAACTAACTTTGGGGTCGATACTGGCATCTAGTGGGTGGAGGCCAGGGACGCTGCTAAACATTTTATGATGCACAGGACAGACCCCACCGTAGAATTACCCACCCCAAAATTTCAATAGTGCCGCAAGTGACAAAGCCTGGTGTCATTCATGGTCCTTGTAATAGTGTATTCAGCATTCACATGTAGAGTCTCCCAAGGATTTGACCCGCCCTCAACATCTCACAGGCAGCTGGTGGCCATGGCACCAGCAGCTTCATCTATGAGCCAAAGCACGCCTTCACGGGGGACCAAGCCTTTCACTTGCAATTAGAATTAAGGCTGAAATGCAAACATGCCTGGAGAAAGTACATGTAGGTGTCCTGCATTGTAACGCTTTCCTGAGAGTGCTCTGGGCAGCAGACAGCAGGGCTGCGAAGAACAAGCATGGCCTATGCCCAGGGCCCTAGTGAACGCGTTTGGCCCAGGCTCACCTGGAAAGATGGCGCTCACCACCACGGTGGGCCATGGGGCGCTGGAGGGCGCTGTCACAACTACGCACCTCACAGGACTGAAGAGTCAGCCTCCAGCTATGTACAGTTTTATAGGTCAGTTCCTTTGTGGGACACGATTACTGGTGTCGCTTTAATTAGGATCATTACACTGGGCAGAAAGGGGGACAGCAGGACGGTGTGTAATGCCTTGCTTTGAATTAGGAGCTAGGAGCCTACGCAGTGAGATGCTTTTGGAAACTTTTAAAAGATTAATTCTAAAAGGAAAGACACAGACTGACCAAACTTGCTCACCAATGAAGAACAAACTGCAGAGCCACGTCACAGAGGAGTTATTTACAAGGCAGTGGAAACTGACATGTCCAATCACTGAATTCCCTTCTCAATGAAACTGCTTGATAGGTGAACACCAAGTTATTCCTCAGCCAGCCCAACAAAAGCATCATCTTGATATAACTTTTATGTACAAAAATGTGACCATGTTGTAAAGGAATAGGAAATTCAATGGCAGATGAGATGCCACGGCCCGTGGCTTCTCCTCCAATTCCCAGGGTCTCCTGGGTGGGTGACATAAGGCCACAAGGAGCCAATGCGTTCCTGCTCCGTGTTGCTGGTCCTTTAAAACACAAGTGTGTGGCATGGACCTGCCTTCTCTCTTAGGCCCATTCCTGTCCCTGAAAAGTGTTTTGTGCTGAAGACAGGAGAGGGGCCTGTAGGACAGACAGCCTGATATGGTCCCTGGTATCAGCCGTATTGCTTCTGGGCTCCTGGAGGCTTTGGAGAAGGTAGAATTGTGCCTACTCTGGCACCCGCAGGACCTCCTGGGACTGCTGACTGCTTGGTGGGAGGGGGGCCGACAGGGAGTTTTGGTGGCTTCTCTCCGAACTCTAGGTAATGTTCTCACTAAAGAGGCCACCTGAAATGGTGGGCATTTCCCTTCTCCCTTTTCCGCCTCTCGATCTATCTCTCCTGAGGGTGACACCAAGTCCAGGCTGAGCTCAGCAGCTCCTGTCTAATGGTGCGGAGCCAGGCCTGCCTGGTGACCCCGGCTTTGAGGACTCTGGGAGCTCCCAAACTTTCATCCGCATCCCATGTGAAAAGTCACTTCTGCCATGCAGTCCTGTCTAGCCCTCCTTCTCGGCAGCTATCTTACTGCCTGTGTGGTGGCTTCGTCTTTTTCCAAAGCCGACTTGCCGGCCATGATTTCTGTGGGCCCAGGAAGCCATAGTTACGCCGTGTCCTCCAATCTTCAGGAATCTTCCCCACTCTCCAAGCTGAGTCCACCCAGAGCTTTGGCTATGGACTGAAACTAAGGAACATGGGGGCAGAGAAGAGAGAGGCAGCTGCACAGACGAGGACAAGTGGCAGCCCAGGGCAGCCCTGGGTGCCAGGACCTCGGCGGTCAAGGCTTAAACACAGCACCAGACAGCTCCTGAAGGCACCGGGCAGCTGGTCCAGCTGGCCACTCCTGTGGACACAGCCAGACAAGGCAGCCTTGCGGCCCAGGCTTCGAGGTAGGATTGTCAGATCTGCTGAATAGAGGGTCAGACCTGCACAGCACTGGCGGGGCACTCAGAAAGCAAGTGCAGTGTCTAAACAAGCAGCTAGAAGCAAGTAAACACAGTTGGTGCCGGTTTACGGGCTAAGTTTTATAAAAATCCAATCCAGCAAATAGACAAGGTATTCCTCAACCTCACAAATAAAATGCTTGATAAAATATATTCTTGTAAAAAGGAGAGAGAAAGGTTTGCTACCAGATGGAGATGAGGTGGCAGGTGAAAAGGACGAAGGGGTCAGAAGAGGAGAAAGGTGCTCTGGGGACAGGACCACAGCAGGCTCCAGGCTCAGACCTGGGGATGGGCTGTCTTTCCGCGAGATGGACATGACTCGACATGGATCTTAGGGGAGAAGGTTAGTGTTCCCAGCAAGGAAGGGAGGGCTCACCCCAGGCTCATGCTGGGAAGCAGGGAGACAAGGAACATAATATTGCTATCTACTTCCTGCCTCTTCAGAGGTCCTGCCACCTTCAGGGTCACTTCTTGCTTTCATGGTGCTCTTGTGATGACAGTAGGATGGGTCTCAAAGCAAATGTGCCGTGTCCCTACGAGGTCCCAGGGCCCCCCATCTTGTATGCTCTGAGTCTGGGCATGGCACAGCTCAGAAGAGCAACTCAGACAGGTTTGCAGGTGATCTTCTGGGGAGCCAGTTCCAGAAAAAAAGCCACCAGCATGTGGAAACTTGTCACATAGTCATTCCAATTGCAATGTTTTCTTTTGTGTTTAAGAACTAAGAACTGAGTGAATTAATATTAGCAGACTATCGAGAGAGAGAGAGAGGAATGGATGAATGATCTAAAGAAACCATTTTTAAAGGTTCTCAACAGCTCAATGAGAGGCAAAGATAAATGATTAGCATCCCTTTCTGTGGGTCCTGGGTCAGGTCTGCAAGTGGCAGAACATACTAAAGCCTCCAGGACCAAAGAGCTAAAGAACTTTTCCTGACGAAGGTGGGAACCTGCAAACTTGGGCCTGAAGGAGTGACACCAGCAAAAGGTGGACACTTGGGACATGGGGTTCCAAGAGTCTCCTGCCTCTTGCTCTCAGGATGCCAGGCACCAAGTCTGCCCTCCTCTCACCCTCCTCCCCAAATGACAAGCTTTGAAAACAGATGCCAGGAAATGAAGAAACCATAAACCCCGATGCTTTCTTACTCCCTCGAGAAAGTTCCTCCTTAGCAAGTATGTGAACCATCCAGATGAGACGGAAGGGAAAACACACGCCCATGTTCACTGCCGACAGTAGCCTCAGCAGGGCTGGCTGGCAGACCCATTGTCCGCCCCCCAAAGAAAACATGTCTTTAAGATACTCAGTGGCTCCTGGGTCACACTGTGACGTGGTAGTCTTGCCCTCGTGCTTACTGAACATGGCGAGGGGTGGTGGGCTGGTCCCAGACGCCTGTGCAGAGCTGAGCTGGTGGCTAGTTGACCGACAGCTTCGGCTGCCCCAGGTTTGTGGGCACTTCCAGTCCTGTGTGCAGGGTGACCTGGAAAAGAAGATGAGATGAGCAAGGGTGGAGAGGCCACCACTGTGCCCTGAGCGCCCAGACAGCATGGCGGCCACACTTGGTGGGGGTCAACACAGCAGCCGCTTCTGTGTTGTGGGGCCTGTTTACGATGACACTCAAATCACTAACCTAAGGTCCAGAGTTTGCCCCACAGCTGGTCTGCATCTCTCCTCAGAATCAGGAGGCCGTCCTCCCCCGCCGCCCCACCCTGGGGTCCCACCCTCCATCCCTCCTGGCCAGATATTTGCTTCTACTTTCTTCCCAGGTCCTCTCTCTTTTCCTACGTTGGTTCTATTAATCTTGTGCAATACTAGCCTATATTTCAGGCTGCCTCAAAACCCTTTTGCAAATGAGTGGAGGTACAAATCAATCACTAATTGACTGAGGTAACCCACCAATATGCAGAGCCGTGGGCACTGCAGAGCAGCACTCTGGCCGCTTCCCCGCTGCTCCCGGGGGAAGGAGGACGCGACTGCACACAAACGAAGGTATGTCCACAGCGGTCTCCCTCCCTCACACCCTCACTGGGCTCCCATTTTGTGTCTGTGCGTTTTGGGAACTCCTGAGCCATCAGTACGCCCCTAAAACCCAGCTACCCTAGGATGGGGCCAGCTCCAAGCTCTAAAAGGGCGTTTCCTGCCTGCTTCCTGTGGGGCTGAGACTGGTCTCTCCCCAACTCCCTTCTTTCTCCCCTCAGGGAAAAGTCACAGGACAGCTCCACGAGGGCTGGAGGCCCCAGCACGCACCTGGCCATCAGGGCCAAGCTGGGTAGGGGCACTGACTGACCTTCCTCCCGACTACTTAACGCCTCCACTGCAGCTTTCCCACATTGAGTCTGTCCCTGCCACCCTCTCCCCATTCTGCTGCTTCTCCACAAGCTGCCGCCTTAGAGCCTCTGCTTGTTTCAAGAGAATACGTAAGAATTTATCATGCCCGAGAGGACGGCCTCCAGGGAATGCCCTAGGTGGGCCGCAGGTAAGTTCTCTGCCCGGGCGGGTGGCTGCTCTTAGGCCCACTTTGCCCAGGTGCCCTACAGCGGCCCTCGGGCGCATCACCGGGAAGGAGCTAGAGCGGCTCCGACCTGCAGGGGGCGCCCCGTACCTGCACGTTGCGATTGAGGCTGAGGGCCGGCATGAAGACGCCATCCACGTGGCTGAAGGCCGTGGGGCCTTGCTGCTGCCCGTTGATGAAGAAGGTGAGAGTGTGTTTATTCAGGTCCAGCAGCACGCCGACGGTGGCCCCCTTGCACACACCACCTTCCGTCCTGGGGAGAGAAGCCCCAGTAAGCCCCTTACCACACCAGGCCTGGGAGGTAGATGATGGCTCAGGAGAATGACTTAAAGGATGCCAGCAACACCCTGAGCTAAAACACGGTCGCCCCTGGGTGGTGGTACAGGCAGCTTCTGGTCAAAGTGCACTCACCTGGTCAGGGGCCATACAGGTGCGGTTCCTTACCCTAGAGGGACCAGGTTATTCAGCCCCTTCTTTCCTGACAGTATCTGGGACCTGGACACCAGGGTTGGGGTGTTGATGAGCAGGTCCCCATGGGAAACATGCGTACGGAAGGCTCCTTTATCTGCCAGAGGAAAGAACTAACGGTGCCCTTTGCAGCTTTAGCCAAGTGAGCACTTGGAAGAGGCCAACAGCAGGCTGTTGGGAGACTGCAAAGCCCTACTCGCTTCAGCTTGGTGTCTTCCCAAAAGAATCTCTGAAATCTGGAAAGGCAGCACATGGCAGAGGATGGGCGCTGGGTCGCCATCCCATGGCAAGAATGAAATTGTGAGGCTCTTGATAAGTGTTGGTGATACTGCATTTCGTGGTGGCTGGAATTCACATCCACAGAGGTGGAGTGATTTTGAAGTGAATAGCACGCTCCAGGGGCCTTGGCTATTTGGACATTGACCATGGGAGGTCTGTAGTGACCAGTCTGAGGCACAGGAGTGTGATTCCCTGCCGGGCACAGCCTCCACCCATGGTCAGCGCCCGCGGCTCCGCCCCAGGCCTTATGCTCCCCAGCACACTCCCTCCTGCCTCCAGACCACACAAACACCACTGGCTGGGATTTGGAGTGAAACCCTGTGGCACCACTAATTAGGCTTTTGAAGCCTAAATCTCATCATCTGCAAATGGATTTAACAATAGGATATGTAAGTCAGGTGCTTCCTACACCTACGGGCACAAGGGTACAAAGTAAGTGCTCAATAAATGCTCTGGGCTGTTACTCTCACCAGCAGACCTCCGTCTGGGTGCTGGTTGGCTTAAGCAGACATGGAGTTGGTGGGCCTGGACTCAGCTTCTTTGAGTCTATGAACAGGGGCAGGGGTAGGCCCAGCTCCCAGTCAGCCTGCAGGGCCCAGGCAGAGGATGGAGAGGGACAGCTGCCTCTCCTCCCCCAGGCCTCTGGAGATAGGGTCACTGAAAGGCAGGTGGGAGGGGTCCAGTTGGCTTCCAGCTCCCTTTTGCAAGTCCCTGTCCCTGGGGCCATGTGGACTCAGGGCACAGATTCCTTCCAGGGCCCACTTTGCCCAGAGCTGAGGCCCAGTGAAGTTGGCTGTTTGAGGCTTCTTGCCTTTCCTGGCTGGGGTGACAGCCCTTAGCAGACCAAGAGGGAGACTCCACAGCAAGGATGTGGCTACAGGTGGCCATAACTCTCCATTTCTGGGTTCCTTGGCCAGTGCTGGCTTGGAGGATTTTCCATCCCCCCACCCCCTACACATATGCTGGATGTGAGCACAGAACCCCTGGGGTTGGGGGAGAGAAGGGAACGGGAGCTATGATGGGGGTGGGGGCTCTGCCTTCTCTGTGTCCCAGGAGAGAGACCCAAGTGCCCTGCACCCGCACATTGCAGTTGAGGCTGAGGGCTGCATGAAGTCCCTGGAAGAGCCCAGGCATTGGGACATCTTCCCAGGGCAACCCCAGAGGGCCCATCTCCCAGGATCTGAATTTCCTGTCCCAACCCTGGTAACACCAGGCCCAGGGCCAGCACTGGGGGTGCCCTTCAGAGCCATCCACTGTGAATGCGCAGGCCTGCCCCGCCAGAGGACACTGCCCAGGTGCGAAGCCCATGCGAGGAAGGGGTCACTCCAGGCAAACAACTGGCCATGGCAATGGCACCTGCTTCCTCTATGGGACCCGGTCACAGCCATGAGGACACCGGCTCTGCAGTGATTGAAGCTCGGGCTGGCCATGTGTGAAGGAAAGTGGAGCAGAACCCGGAAGAGAAGCACAGCTGAGGACCCCAGCGGAACCTGGGTGCGTGACTTGCTGAGTGACCTGGAAACCTATTTGCTGTCATTCTAGTCTCTGCCACACACTGTTACGGGGGCTGCAGGCACCAGCCGCTTCTACCTGGAAACTGGACACCAAGGTGGCTGAACACACCTCCCCCACATTCCTCACGCCCGAACTTGGGAAGAGCAGAAGAGGCACTGGCCCCGCGGGACCCTCATCCCGAGCACCCAGGTCTGAGGAGGCGGGTGGGCCCGCAGCGCACCTGTTGGTGTGCGAGTTGCAGTGCATGAACCAGCTGCGGTTGTTGTCCACGTACATGGCCCAGGCCTTGTCGTCTTTCCCCAGCATCATGTCCTTGACCACACTGGCCCGGGCTACCCCGAAGGCGGGGTCTGGGTGGTTGTCGTAGCGGTCCACGTGCAGCTCCCAGTAGTGCACGCCCTTGGAGAAGGCCGCCGTGCCCAGCACCACCCTGTCGTCGTAGCTGCTGCAGGTGGCCGTCTGGTTGTCGTTGGATAAAATGATGTCCCGGTGCCCAGAGTTGGGGTCAAAGGTGAACCAGGCCACTGGAAAGGAAGGAGGGAGGAGGAGCAGGTCAGAGGATGGAATTTGCTGGCAGTTTCTAACCTGGGCTCAGAGATACAGGCTCACTCACATCTGTTGGGAAGTCGGCACCCGGCATCACGTGTTCTGTGTGCGATTCACGCACATGCACATGCACTCCCTCATCTGTGTTCATCCATGTTCCCGATCCCATGAACCCAACTTGCCAAAGAGCGCAGACATTCAGGCCTGAAAGCCCTACATCTAAATGCATTTCAGGGAGTCTTGGCTTCATACACTGTTGTGAGTTAAAGAGGAAGTAGATATTCATGCCCCACCTTGTGGATGGGAGATTTGGGACACAGAGGGGAAGTGATGTGACCAAAGTCACAATGCTCCATTCTCCTGGTTCACACAGCCCATTGGGTGGCACTCCTGTCTGGTCTCCCAAGCCCTCCGGTGTGGGAAGTGAGGTCTTTCCTCTAAAATTATGACCACTAAGCACAGGGCAAGGATGCCTGGCTCCAGGCTTTGGGCTCCTAAAGGCAGAAAGTGAGTGAACCTTGTGGCTTATAAAATGACCTCGCAGGTCACAGCATTTTTAGAAAAGCATCGCAGCTGTGCCCTTGACAACAGCAAATGCTCCTGTGATCCCTGGGATACATGCAGAAGTGTCATGTTTTCCTCAGGGCAATCAGAGAACATGCTGGGATACAAGATAACAATAGACACAACTCAGCACCACCCTGGAACCCCTGCAGAGGGGGGCAGTGGGCAGGGGGGGGCATGCCTGGTGCAGCAGGACAGATGCTCTTGGGAGCTGTTCTTTATTTACATCATGGCTCCCTGCTAAGAGCCCAGACGGTCAAAATCCAATGGAACATTGATGTGGTCATGTTGCCTGAGACCTGGCAGGATGCAGCTAGGTGTGGAAGCCATCACCCTGAGCTCCTACACTGGGTATCCGGGGGACAGGTTCCTGCTGTGAGGAGGGCTCGAACCCAGGGGCCAGTGTGGCCTTCTCTTCTCTGGGACTGTCTTGCCCCTCTCAGCCCTTGAAGTGGGATTTTAGTCTTCCTGAGCCTCTCAACTACAAGTGTCCTCTCCCAGGTCCAGCAAATGGGGTGAAGGAATGTCTGCCTTTCATGGCTTGTGGCCAGGGAGGTGCAGGTGAGGAGCCCAGGTGAGCAGAGCAGGGACAGGGCTGGTGGGGGTGGCAACCTTACTGCAGCATCATCCCCCCACCCCTCACTGCTCCATCTTAAGCAGCGGATAGTTTTCCCCGGACCCTGGAATGAAATGTGGGCACCTCCTCTCGCAGCTCACCGATAGTGCCTGAACCTGTGTCTGCCCCTGAGACCCCAGTGCTCACCATCAGACGTCTGCAGGACCACAGTTTTACTGTAGGGCCCGACGCCAGAGGAATTGAAAGCCTTGACTCTAGCATTGTAGGTGCTGTTGAAATGGAGACCGTCGATGGTGCACAGAGTCTCCTTGCCGACGTACACCTCCTAAAAGAGACCCAGGACTGCTCATTAGGTGCCTGTTATGTGGAAAATTTCTCTTAACAGCACGCTGCCATTAAAAGTGCTAGAGTCCAGCGGCCCGGGTTCGGTCCCACATATGAGGGCCAGTGACACTGCCCTCAAAAAAAAAAAAAAAAAAAAGTGCTAGAGTCACAGAGTAAGGAAATTTGGATGGGTGGTGGCAGGGGCACAGACCATGTCCAGGTTGCGCACGAACCCCCACTATTGGCTAACTGAGGCCGTGGGGCATGACGGGGTCCCAGGGGGGCAGGGAGGGACCGCAGGTCTGCAGCCAGTTAGGAAGCAGCCCGACAACGTTCTGCCTCTGCTGATGTCAGCCCTCTCAGGCCGGATTCAGGAGCCCAGGGACACCCACTCCTCCAGGGGGCAGGGGTGAACTTCCTCTTCCATTGGAGCAATAGAGGAGCATTGGTTTCCAACGGGAAAAGCTAGAAAAATGAGCTAAGCATTAAATAAACAAAATAACCAATATTATTTTTTAAAAACGGGTCATCACACATGATGGGAAAAGGCAGACAGAAGAAGGACACGACCAAAGGTGGGGTCAGGTTGATTTGGGCTGGAACCACTTCTGGAGTGAGAGGGGTGCTCCATGCCTTCCCATCTTCTCCCACCCCTGAGGCTGGTGTCTTCCAGTCTTCCACTCCTAGTCCCCTCCCCACAGCTGCTTTTTTTCCTGGCCTCCCAAGAGGGTGAGACATTTGTGCATGGGACCCTAGAGCCTTTCCTGGGGATTTACTTTGTTCTACATTCACCTTAATCTACCCATCTACCCTGTCCTATTAAGTTCCCCCAGTGCGTAACCTTATACCTGTCCTATGTCACTACACTCTTAGTTTGTCTGAAACACCTTTCCTGCCTGGCTTACTCCTCATTTGTTTTTCTAAATTATTAACAGTAATAGCTGTGTGCCAGGCATTTTAGTCCTCACAAAACCCTGGGACATCGTTGCTATTTTTGTTGTTATTTTACTCACAAGGAGTGTTGGAAAAGGCAGTAGATTTGCCCAAGATCACAGTTAACCCACTTAGAAGCCAGGGTTCAAATTCAAGTCTCTCTGTGTTCAGAGCCCAATATAGCACACTGGTCCTCATCAATCCTACCCCTCAGATTGAGTTTTTATTAGTGGTCATGTCTCATCTTTATTTCAGCTCTGGGGCTGCTTCTTTTAAGATCTCCAAACAGCCTTTTCTTCCTTCCCACTTCAAAACCATGGGCTCTCTTCCTGTTTCCGGCGGGGGAGCTATGTCAGTTCTTAGCTCATTTGCATGAATGAGGTTCTGGACCCAGTGAAGGATCCCCATTCCTGTCTCAGGCTGCCTCTGTCTTCTCACCTCCCTAGGTGGCCTGCCAAGGCAGTGCTTCCCTATTTCCCCAACTCTCACATTCTTGGAGGGATTCTTTCAACCCAAATGAGAGGACACGTGCACAAGTCCCTTTGAGAGAAACAAGGAATATTGACCTTCGGCAAGATTTGTTAAGTGGGTGCAACTCCCCAGGAGAAGAAACAGAAGAATTGTTATAACTGAAGTGGTTTGTTGGAATGAACCTTCATTTTGTCTTCTTGGGCACAGAAAGAAGTTCTGAAGAAGACTCAGAGTTTGGGCTTCCTGGTGTTCATGTAAACAAAACAACTTGATATGAACCTGAAATTCACTGTGTGAACTCTCAAGGTAAGTTCTATTAGGGGTTTCTATAGATGCGGGAGTAGAAGCCATATTTCTGGCTCACTCAGAGCACTTTTTGTCCCCCTGATATCTCATCACTGGGGTCATGCATACAGAAGGTCACCCCATTCCAACAGCCATTTTTCAAATGCCTTCCACATGTGGAGTGCCTTGCCAGGTAAAATAATTAGTGAACCAGGCAAGGCAAGGTGTGATGGAGTGTTGGGAGACTAGTGAGCGTGGGGGTGCGGATGTGGGAGGGTTTTGAAGAACAGATATAGATGGACTGCTGAGGTCAGCTAGGAAGTAGGTACGTGCAAGGTGACACCTTTCCTGAGCTATGCCTCAGCTCACCTGTGTCAGTCTTCACTGAAAAGTCACCCTGTGGCCACCACCTCTGCCTGCGGGGCTGCCCGCACCTTGCCCTTGGTAGACAAGGCCCATCTCCCATGAGCCCAGAGCCCCCAGCCCTCCGTCCTTGGGGCAATACCCTCTCTCGCGGCATCAGGGCTAAGGGCAGCCTCGTGGGCTGGTCCAGAGGCCCGGGCAGGGTGAGCCACTATGGCTTCCTCCGCGTTAGGCTCACCCGGAACTGCCCCCCATCGCCATCGTCCAGCTCCAGGATGTAGCCGTCTGCGGGGCTGTGGGTGAGGGGCGGCGTCCTCCAGGCCAGGGTGGCACTGTTGTTGCGGGTGCAGCACTTCTCCAGCTGCAGCAGGGGGGCGGGGGGCACTGTGACAGGGACCGAGATTTAGAGTACACCCCCCTGCGCAGGGCCTCCTCCTCCTCCCCAAGGGCCCAGCCCCCGGAAGGAGACATGGCTGAGCTCCCTCGCTGGCCACCCTGTGGTCACTCCCAGCCTGTGCAACACACCTCGGCCAGGAGTCCAGTCCCAAGGCAGGCTAGCTGGCCATGCAGCTACACTGGGGCTGGCAAGGGCTTGGGGGAAGGAGGGTTGAAAGGCAAAGACACATTGAACCCTTTGGCCAGGAGCATTTTAAAGGCCGGGGAAGCAGGTCCGGGAAGGGGGAGCAATCCTAGAGCATGGGACAGTCAGCCCGTGGAATAGGGATTTGAACCAAACGTATCATGCCTTCTGTGAGGGTGAGATTGGGACAATAGTTTTGTTCTAAGCTGTATTTAGGCTCAGGAGATTTTAGAAATCGATGTAGTCCACACTGACATTTTTAAAGGGAAAAAGGCAACATGAGTTTTGTGAAAACTACTGATTTCAATTTGGCACCAAATATTAGGGCACTCAGTGTCTTCCCGGTTTCAGCTGAGGCTTGGCTGCCTGGTTTGGTCTCCGGGCTGGCCGAGCTCAGCCTGACCCCCCGCCCTGGGTCAAGCGCATGGAGGAGCCCTCTCTCATCCCCAGGCTCTGCTCTCACTCTCCCCCTTCCTCTGTGGGCGCACCCCACTGCCTCATCCCTCATCTGAAACTTCCCCAAGCCTTCTCCTTCCACATCCTGACTTTCCAGAGGCACCCCTCCTTCCTCCTCTGCCAGGTTCCTCCCTCAGCACTGTGTCATATTTACACCTGAGGCAGGTGGAACTTCCAAACCTCCCCCTTGGTGCAAGCTGTGTCAGGGGGTGTGCAAGAGATGGGTTTTCTCTTTAGTTTAAAAATGGCCACGTATTTTACAGGTCACAGTTTTCTTGAATTCACAGATTCTGTAACCAGTCCTTTGATAGGTTAAAAAAAACACACCAAAGGCCTTATTCTCTCTCTGCTAGGGAGGTAGCCTTTAGAACAGGACTCTGGGTCTGGCTAATTTTGTAATGAACAAGTTTTGCAAAGTTTACTTAACCCTTAGCCTGTGTCCCCCATAGCTCTCTGAACTCACCTCTTACCACCCTCCACCTGGTTCATTGTGTTCTCACCTCTGACCATCTTGCTCTTCTCAGAACACAGAAAACTTATTTCTGCCTCAGGACCTTTGCACTTGCCAGCCCTCTGCCACTTGAAATGTTCTTCTCTCATGTTGCATCTGTCTCCTTCTCACCTCAACATACCCTTTAAGCCCCCTTTCCCAAAAAGCACCTTCTTGTAGCACCTGCCACTATCAGACATTTTATTAGGTTTGTTTGTGTCTGGTCTACTGTCTTCTCTAGAATACCAGCTAAGTTTTATGAGGGAGTTTATAGACTTGCTCTGGGCTGTGTCTTGAGCACCTAGCATAGTGCCTGACCTGTGACAGACACCCAATAATTGTTTCTGAATCAAATGATCCTCTTTTTCAAATGGAAAAACTCGGGCTCAGACTACTCCCGGCCTAGGGCACTGGGCACATGGGTGGCTGAGCTGGGATTCGAGCCAGGCGTCCCTCCCTCCCACTCGACCACCCTCCTGTGAAGACACGTTTCACAGGTCTTCCAGGGGCACTAAGCTGCCCCCTCAGGGGGACGCCTCTTCTGAAAGAATCACTGACTGAACTAGACCAGTCCCAGCTCACCCCTACATTTCATCTGAATGAAGTCCAGCTGGTGGATGGCTTGCAGCAGCGGCTCGCTGTCCAAGGTCAGGTCAAACTCTGCGGACACTTTCGGTTCCAGGGCGCCTTTCACCCACTGCTCCTGAGACACCTGGACACGCTTGATCAGAGCATCTGAGATCTTAAAGGGAGCACAGAGTTTAGGGTGTCAGTTTGCAAAGGAAAAATGATGCAGCAAGTGGTGAGGGAGGCATGGGGTAGGGGGAATTCCCGTCAGTGCTCAGGGACGGGGAGGGGCTGTGCTCAGTGGGTGCAATCTCAAGCCGTGGCGGGGGTGCAATGACCCGGCAGAGTGACACTGGGCAAGTGAAAATGCATGATGTTGTTCAAGTCATACTGTGAAAGCGCCTCGTCTTAAATGTAAACAAGCACCAGTATTTAAAGAAATTATAATAGAAAATCCTTTTGTGAAACAAATGATGCTTTTTTTCAATGTACAAAAACATTCTTCATTATACCTCTTCTGCTAGACCTAGTACTTTGCAAAGTGAAACAAACTGGTCATTTGTTGCAAGGTCTGAGGAATCCACTTCCTGTACCCCAGAATTTGGACGCTCACTTCCGGTGGTGTGTCCTCTGAATTGTTCTACAGTGTCTTCTGCTCCAAACAAACCTCCCAAACTGCCAGGGTTTCTCACTCACAGCTCTGCTTCCTCTGCTGGAAAATTCTGCCCTTTCAGACCCTGGCACATGGTCCTGCAGAGCCGCAACCCCATGTAAGCAAGGGGCTTCATCATTTGCCCCACAGACGGAGGACTAAGCTCCTGTCTGAATTGTGGCCCTGTTCCCAAGAGACGCCCGAGACCCTGAGCCAGCGTGGCTGCTGGAGGATGCCTAGCCATGGTGGTCATCTTCACAGGCATGCAGGGCTCTGCACACTGAGGTGATGGGCTGAGTGGCTCCTGCCGGCTCTCTGCCTCCTGTGCAATCTGGCAAGCTTGTTGGACAAAGACTGTCCTTTCCCATTTGTGAGGGAAATGTTGAATTGGGGTCTCCGGAAGTCAAAGTGTAAATGCATGGCATTTGGCTTTAGAGGTTATGACATTTGACCCAGCCCAGAACCAGGGTCACAGCTAGTGAGAGGCAGAGCCAATTTAAGAACCTGGTTCTGGAATCCTGAGCAAAGGAGAATTTACTCAACTCCAGGCCAGTGGAGGGTACTTCCCTAAAACTCCAGTAGTTTGGAGGGTGGCAGTGGAGGTAGAAGGATGAAGCTGAGCCCACCTGGTGTCTTCGGGAGCTGGCTCACCTGTAGGAACCCAGCGGGGTCATTCTCTTTGATCACTTCCAGGCAGTACTCCATCAGGCCCGTCGACTGGCGCAGCTTCAGTGTGCAGTGATTGATCTGGTCCCAAACCATCTGCGATGAAAGAATCCCTAGTGACCATCTATCTCATCAGAGGGAGAGCAGCCAGGCTGCAGCGAGTCACAGAAATAGCACAGAGAAAGCCAGAAGGGTGGCACTGGTCCGGCCCGCCTCATACCCTCTCCTCATGTCCTGCTGCTGAGCTCCAGGCATCCTCTTTAAGGGGAATAAATGGACCCACTTCCCAACAAGCGGGGCCACAACACCCACCAGAGCAAACGTCCTACACTCTGGATAGAAACGCAGAGAAAGTGCATCATTTGAAACTCCCCAACTTCTTTTCTCCCTTCTCACTTGCTGGGTGGTCTTGGGTAATTCATGGGCTCAGCTGCTTTGCTTGTAAACCACGGACCATGCCCAACACTCATTCCTTTTTCCTGGAAAGTAGTATTTTCTGATTTGGTGGGAAATGTCTATGCATAGATGGAGCCCCTGGACAGTGAAGCACCCTCCGTCCATGCAGCATGCTCACAGGATGCCTGCCTGGACCAGGAGCCCCGTGCCTGTGAGTAAGGGGAGATTGTGTGAGTATTGCTGATTACTGAGTGCATGGGACATCAGAGAGCTTGAGGAGAGGATAGAGCAGGAGGCTCCGTCATGGTCAGGTGTCTCCTGCTCTGCAAGATGAGAGTAGTAGGGGTCCCTCCTCCCCCTCTCCCAGCCTCCTTCTTTGCTTCCTCCTACCCTCCCTCTTCCCTCCTCCCTCCCTCCCACACCACATGCTGGGTATAGAGACTGTGACAGAGATGAGGGTGTGGGTAACCCAGGGACCTACCTTCAGCTTGTGCTCTCTCTCCTTAGTGACCTTGGTGAGCAGCTTGGCTTTCTGCCGAGTTAAAGCATCGACCAGCGCGTCACACTGAGCCACCAGGCAGGCTTCATAGTCCAGTCCGTTTTCCTGGGGGAAGCGAGAGCTTTAGGGAGAGGGCATGCTGAAATCCGGTGAATGCTAGACAGAGACACAGTTCAGAGAAGCATATCCTGGAAGTATCTGTGACGTTATTCAATTGGAAACGTGTAGATATGAGTTAGGGGAGGGGTACCATGGATCTCGGCACATCTTTGAGGTATATTCTGTAGTCATTCAAACCTTGTTCAGAGAGAATTTTTAATGCCATGGGAAATGCTCATGAGAGACGATTAAGGAGAAAAAAAGTAGGTTATAAGTTGTGTATAGTATAATCCCATACGTGTGTACGTGAGTGTGTATGTGTGTGCATGCATGTGTCTGAAGCAATGGAACATGGCATCAAAATGGGTCACCTCAGGTGGTTAGATATTGGTGGAATTTTTCTTAGTTCTGGTTATTATTCTCTACTTTCCAAACTTTCTGTAATACATTCTTTTGCTTTTTATAATAATAATAATAGCTAATAATAATAATAATAAACCAGTAAAACAACCCAAAAAATCCCATGCTCTTGCAGTACGGTCTGTCTTTCTTGTTAAAAAAAAAAAAATCCTTCTTGGTATCTAAGATCAGCATGAATTTGATGAATTTGGCCTCATGTTATGGACTGAATTGTGCCTGCCTCCCCCAACTCCCCAAATTGCTGTTTTGAATTCCTAACCGAAGTACCCCCAGAAAATGACTGTATTTGCAGACAGGGACTTTAAAGAGGTAATTAAGATAAAATGAGGTAATTAACATGGTTCCCCATCCAATATGACCGGTGTCCTTATAACAAGAGGTGATCAGGACACAGACACACAAAGGGATGACCATGTGAGGACACAGGGAGAAGGTGACCATCTACACACCAAGGAGAGAGGCCTCAAGAGACACCAACCCTGCCCACACCTTGAACTTGAACTTCCAGCCTCCAGAACTGTGAGAAAATAAATTCCTGCTGTTTAAAACACTCAATCTGTGGTACTTTGTCCTAGCAGCCCCACCAAACTCATGCATCTCATGTTTCTGAAACATGAAGAACATGACTGAAAAGGCCTTGTGGCTGAGTCTGCACTTGAACTTGTTGGGAAGGACGGTTCTATTGGCTGGTTAAAGACTGGGTGCCCTCAGTTCCTTTCCTCCATCCCGACACTGGGATGCTTTATGGGGTCAACATGTGTGTGAACAGTTCCTCCATGTGCACATTTGTACAGAGCACATACGTGTGTACTCTCCCCTACAGAGAGAGCTCCCAAGGCCAGACGGTGCCCTATTGATTGTGTCAGGCTCAGGATGTGAGCAGCATGGGCACTCCTAAGTACACTTACTTAGTAAATGACACGTTTATATTTTGATGCACTGATGACATGGGTACAGAGCACCATAGGCAGACACCGTTTAGGATGACATGGACACGCAGCGTGCTACATGGCTTCTTTCCAGCTCTTTCTGTGATCCCCTCTGACTGAGCTCGTGTCAGCGGTCACATGGGACTGACTGTGGTGTCTGTCTGAGGCAGACCAAGCAGTAGGCCAAGCAGACCTCATGCCCGTCACGCCTTCCTTTCTTCTGGGTATGTCTCCTGAGCGCCCTGCACCCACTGCCCTCCCGCCAGCTTCCTCACCTGGATCTGCTGCAGAATGTTTTTCAGCTGAACCAGGAACTCCTTCGCTTCTTTTGCCTTGTCGGAGATTCCATTTAAGGCCTGAGACAGCTGGGCCTGAAAACATACCACAGGTTGAAAAGGAAAACAAGGTGTTAAAGGCACACAGTTGGCACTTCATCATGAAGACTTGTGTTGCTAAGAGGGGGTAGAGCCAACCCCGCCCACAAGCTGTCTCCTTTATGAAGGGACTGCGACAGATGGACTCATGGCGCCCACACCATATGCTCATTTTCCCAGCAATAGTTGATACTGACCTCCACTCTGCTGTCTGGACCCCAAAGCTCCAGAGAGGTACAGAGCTCTCAGCTGATTGGCTCAGGCCCCCAGGCTGCTGGTGATGTTGGAAGAACCCAGGACAAGAAGGCAGCAGAGCCCTGGCCTGGTCCGGGCCTCTCTCCTCCATGGCAGCTCTGTCCCTCATCAGTAGGACCCTCAAATCATATGTACAGACAGGCCAGGTCCCATTCCAAGCTTCACCCACCGCACCCCTACACGGAACATTTTGGCCTGAGGGAGAGAGGCTCAGGGGCTTTGTAAATGGCTGGGAATCCTGAAGCATTATCTAGAAAGGGATGCAGGCTCCTGGTGCAGCCTCCTTAGCTCTAGGGACTCTCCACCCTGCAGAGAGGGGTTCGGACAAAGGCAGCTGAGATCCAAAGGTGGAACTGCAAGCTGGGGCCAAATCTATGGCTTTTAGCATCATGTTTCTTTTTTAACAAAACACATACACACACAATCAAATTTGTCTTCAAAAACCTAGCTATTTATAGACAGATGACTTTGCTTTTTAACATGACTCTCACTTTTCACATTAAAAAACTGAGGATGGAGCAAAACATGCCAGAAAGGCCAGGGTCATGTCCTGCCTTCCCCTCCCCCCCATTTTCTTTGGGTCTCTGCTCAAACGCCACCTTGTCAGTGAGATCTCTCTTCTCACCCTGCTTTACCTGTTTTCATAACATCCATCCCCACCCCTACATATGCTTGTTTTCTGCCTGTCTCCCCTCCCTGGAATGTAAGCTCCCCAGAACAGGGACTTGCCTGGACCGCAGGAAGAGCACTGGGCACACGGTACATGAAACGGGTGCTTGGTGAATGAATGCATCAGTGAGTGTGATCCCGTCGACCATATTGGTGGTTCTCAAAGTCTGGCCCCTGGACCACTCACCTGGGAATTTGTTAAATGCAAGTTCTCTGGCCTACTGATCAGAAACCGGGTGTGGGGGGGCGGGCTGTGACACCCAGGGACCTGTTTTTTGAACATACCCTCCGGCAAGCTGTGATGTGGCTCAAGACCCGCTGGACTGTATTGTACAAACACAGCTTCAGTTGAACATCTCTGAAGAAGGCACATGAAGCCATGGAAAGGGTGAAACACAGGGAGACACGTGCAATGAGAAGGGAGGGGCCTCAGACTCAGGGAGCACTTACATTCAAGGGGAAGTCAAGGGGAGGTTTGGGGTCTGTCCTGCTAGGAGAGAGCCGTGAACCTCAGACAGGGGCTCAGCTTAGTTGCAGCTTCTTGGAGAAGGTTTTCCTTTCTCCGCGGCTTCACCATCCCTACCCCCACCTCTGCTGATGTGGGCATCTCTGCAGAGCTCACCTAGGGTGCCCCACTCTCTCCTGCCATTATTGGTGCAGAAAGAACATCCAGTAGGACATATGGGAATGACAAGTGTTCTATGTCTGCTCTGTCCAGCGTGGCAGCCACCAGCCACAGGGGGCTACTGTGCACTTGAAGGGTGACTAATGCAGCGGGGGGCGGGGAGGGGGGCGGGGATTTTTATTTCATTTAATAGTTTAAGTTTCATCCATCACACACATGGCCAGGGGCTACTGTTCTGGGCAGCACAGATCTTTGCACCTGTACTTACAGGGTGAATCTCCTAGGACAGCTCATCTGTCCCCAGATAACTCTCAGAAGGAGAGTGACATGGCATCACTGTCCACAGGCCCTAGGTGAATCTTTAACGATGGGGGTCATCAATAGAAGTTTGTCAGCATCCAGGAAAGAGTTGCACCTGCCTCCCTGCCACACTCCCAGAAGCATGGGTTCCCCTGAGGCTGCACCAGCTCCCTCCCTGAGGACCTGTTCAATCCTCAATGGCAAGGACTCGGTCTTCTCTTTGCATTTCCAGCCAGAGGTGCTGGCATAAACTGGGGCTCAAAAACCGCTCTCTGGCTAACTAGAAAGCAGAGTGGTGGCTTGCTGTGCAGCGTGTGCAGAGGTGGGACAGGCCCCAGCAGACCCCCCGCCACTGTTAGCGGCCTTTTTCCTGCCAGAAGCCCTGAGAGGCCACGTTAGTGAGGGTCCTCCCCCCGCTGCAGGACCTGGGAGCCAGCACCTGCCACCCAGGGCCCAGCCTGCCCCAGGCCTGCAACCTGCTTTCTGCTTGGTATGTAGACCAGGGAGCTTGGCAAAGAGCGCAGAATGCAGTGATTTTGAAGGAGATCTGTGACCTCAGGCAAAGACCCGGCTGAAAGCGGAATCAACTCACAGGACGGTAGGCACTGCTCCCAGGCCCACCAGACTCGCTGTAGGACCTCTCCCTCTGCTTCTGAATGCTGTCTGGAGAGGCCCCCCAGCACTCCCCCCAACCCACCCCCCACAGCTCCCCAAGGCCCAGTGGGGCTCGTCACAAGTATAGCATGCTGATTTCCCTTCAGTTTTTTGAGATGTGCACTTCTTTCTCACGGGGACTATTGGAGTGCCAGCAGAGGATACTGAAAATCATCCCACTCTGGTCTGAGAGAAGAGCCTGCAGTCTGAGAAATGTGAACGGATTGTTTTGTCTCTGTGGATGTTGGTTACACCAAACTCTTGGATAAAAAGGAAATATCCAGGCAGAACACAAAAAACATTTTTTAAAAATGATTGAGTGGATTTTAAACTGAATCAAAAAGTTGCATTTTGGTTTTCCTGTTTCTTTAAGGTTAGAATTACATTCCTGTAGTCTCTGAGTTTAGATGGACAGGACAGCTTAAAAGTACAAGTACATCCATGCTGGGTGAAAATGCCTGCCTGCCTGCCCCATGCCACATCTTCACCAGCAGCCCCAAGGAGCAGCTTTTGGGGCACAGGGCAGTTCTCTGCCTTCCTCGCCCGTTCCCGGTAGCCATATAGCACATTATGATACATTAACCATGAGGACTCTGGGCTATACGGGTTCAAGTCCTGGCTCTGTCACTTGTCAGCTGTGTCTTGGGAAAATACTTCATCTCTTTGTTCTGTAGTGTCCCCACCTGTAAGATGGGAATTACAATAATAGTCTCTACCTCATAAGAGTTCTTATAATTATGCTTAGTAAGATACCTCAGGCATTCCCCAAATCCTCTGTAATTGTTCAATCTGGGTCTATCATATGTGAATTGTTATAGACGATGGTTGTGTCCCCTTAAATCTATATGTTGAAGCTTTAACTCGCAATTCAATGAAAGTTGGAAGTGGAGCCTTTGGGAGGTAATTTGGTAATGAGGGTGACTCACTCATGATGCCCTTATGAGAGACAGAGAGCAGTCACACACACTGAGGCAAGGCCATGTGAGGGTACAGAGAGAAGGTGGCCATCTGCAAGGCAGGAAAAGAGCCCTCACAAGGAACTGAGTCAGTTGGCACCTTGATCTTGTGTTTCCAGCCTCCAGAACTGTGAGAAATAAATCTCTGTGTTTTAAGTCGTTCAGTCGATGGTATTTTGCTACAGCAGCCCAAACAGACTGAGACATGAACTTTTCTAAGTTACCCAACTAGGGCCTACTTATATTTTCAGTTCATACAGCTTCAGCGAGAATTCATGTTTTCCACGGTTTCTGTGGAGAAGCCCCTAAGTTGCCTCCTTCTAAACTTGGCCCTTGTTCTCTAACATCAGGATCGCCCAATGGACTTGCATATAGTGTGATGCGAAGGGCCTAGATGTGGTTCAGCCCAACCTCTCCCTTTATACACAAAGAAACTGGGCTTCTAGTAAAATTTAACTGTAGAGGAATAGACAAATATATTAGTATTTTACTATTAAATGGTCTGTGACCAAGTACGGGCACCATGCCTGATGCAGAGTAGACACTCGTTAGATGCTTCTTTTTGTGATATTACTTAAGATCATAGAGATAATTAGAGGCCATTCTTATTTGACATAAAATTTTCTATGTCTTATTTGACATAGAAACTAGGTGTCCCTCTCAAGGAAACTACCGTCCATAGACTTCAAGGGGATGGAGGAATGAGACCAGGTAATTCTAGTCTGTTTGAATGTAACTAACACCATCTACTAATGTTTGGGGGACATACTGCCAAGTAAAAAAAGGCAAGGCCCCCAGTAGAACTATCAGCTCCATCAACTGGTGGGGTTTGGGGTTCAGTGCTGCCCACGTGCATTGATGGAGGCAATGTCTGTTACTTAATGAAGATCACCACTAAAGGTCATTCCAGAAAATTGAGCCCTGTATAGCCAAATAACCCCCTGACCACTCTCAGACAGCTCTGACAATGTCATCTCCCCACTCACCAATGTGCACCATTCCCCTTAGCTCAGCATCCAAAACCTTTGCCAGCCTTACCTCCCAGCACTGTCCGCATGGCTTCCACCCTTTGGTCAAACTGGACACGGTCACCCCTGGCTCTCCTCCTCCCTGCCTTGGCCCCTGCAGTCCCCTAAGCCTTGTTTGTATGCCTTCCCACTCCTGCACCTATGAACTTCCAAATGCCACCTGCTCCTGAAGCTTTTGCTCCCCTCCCTGGAATGGAGTGTGTTCTCTGAACTCCTTCTAGGACATACCTCACTGTCTGTCCTAGCTCTCTGGTCCTGTTGGCCAGTTCCACACCCCCAGTGCCCTGCAAGCTGGTGTCGTGTGTCTGGGATGGCAGCAGGGCCTTACATGTGGAAAGTGCTCCACAAATGTCTGTGTCGGTGCATCCACCTTGTTCTAAATTTTATCTGACTAGCTCCCCAGAGCGATTCAGGTCTCAATCCTCTCACACGCTGGGCATAATTAAAACGGCCATGTGGCCACTCTGAACCCACCGCTTCAGGGGCTCAGAGCCCCACATAAGACTGGGCACTGGCAGTCTGGCAATACCCTATGGACTGAGATGCTTTTCATGACTTCTGAGCATTAACTATTTCTAGTTAATTGTCACCAATGATCCAGCCCAAATTTGGTAATCCTCCGGAGGTCCAGAGGGCTGCTTCCCCTGGCCCTGCCCTCTCTTCCCAAGCGAACTGCCCACAGCTGGAAAACCCTGCTCCACAGCAGCCGGCAAACAGTGCCTGTGTTCCAGTCTTCTCTGAAGGGCCAGCCACAGGTTCCAAAAGCCCAGTAACCACAATGAATAGAACTGCCCTCGTCGGCAGCCTGGACTGAGGCCTGGAGACAGAGTGCTGGGCCTTGGTTGTCCTTACTATCGAAGCAGGTACAGTGACAGAGCTGGAGATTGGAGAACACAGTGCTCTCCTCACGGGAACAACCCATGGGTGGGAGAAGGCAAGGCGGATGCACGGAGGCCATGGAGTGGGGAGGGCATAGGGCCCACTTGGGTCCTGAAACGGGGACTGAGACAGACCCTCCCATGAGCGAGCGGCAGCCAGACCTTCTGGATCCCCTAGCCCCACAGGACCCCCCCTCCCAGTTCAGCTCCTGGAATCTAGCCCCCACCCCCAAGGAGCCAGGTCATGGCAACTGCTCCCTGGGTATGAAGGACTGATGCTAATGGGCCAAGTGGACAGGAGGCCCCTTGGGTAGAAGTCATGTAGGGGAAGAGCAGGTCAGTATTTGCTGTGAGAGGGACATTGTTAGGTGGCAGGTCTTTTCTATGTTAGACCGTCGTCTCAGGTTGAGGGGATTCCCCCCCAGAAGGAGAAATGGTCTTTGGCAGAAGAACTATGATCCAGGGGTGACCCAGGGAACCTCTTTGTCCAGTGGATATGGCCCAGATTTGGCCCCCTGAGGCAAAACAGCTCAGAGGATCTGCTCCCTCAGCCAGTCAGGAGGAGACCGGGGTCTTGAATGGGGCTCCCAGATGCCCGTGTGGTGCATGGACTCTGCCTCCGACCCCAGAACCTCCAGGTGGAGGCTGCTGCCATGACTCTGCGAACCCTGCAGAATTGTTATCTGTGAGGGCCCCCCACCCTTTTGCCCCCACCCAGGGCTGGTGCAAGTAAGAGAATACTGAGAGGGTGTACCTTTCCTTGGCTCCCCAGGCTCATTTAGTCTCCCTGCTGTGAGTTCTGTTGTGTATTTGTCCCGTGGCTGTTCTAAGAAGTTACGGTAAACTTAGTGACTTAAAACAATGCTGGCTTATTCTCTTAGTGCTCTGGAGGCCAGAAGTCCAGAATGAGCCTTACTGGCTAAAATCCAGGTGTCAGCAGGATTCATCACTCAACCTCCTGCTTCGGTCCTTCCATCTCCTACCACTGACCTTGGCAGTCCCGACTCCCTCTGACAAGGCCCCGTGAGATGACACTGGATTCAGCTGAGTAATCCAGGATTATCTCCTTATCTCCAGGTCCTTAATTTAATCACATCTGCAAAGTCCTTTCGGCCATGTACTGTGACATAGTCACAGGTCCAGGGGATTGGGTCATGGACATCCTTGGAGGCCACTATTCAGCTTGCCACACCTAGCGATTGAATATCCTTTCTAATCTCATTTCACATATGCTCACTGAAGTGTCAATGTCTGCTTCCTTACACACCCATGTGTTCGATTAGGTCCTGGTGGGTGTATTCAGTGTCACATTCCTAGCCCTCAGGCAGGTGCCTGGCACACAGCAGTGACCAGAAGCTATGTCTGATGGAAGGTCTCACCTGGATCCTCTTCTCTTTTCTGAGGGCACAAGGCAGGGATCAGGGCAAAACCCACCCATGGTACTAACATCTCCACAGAGACCCACCCCAGGAGGCCAGAAGGGTGGGTCTTACTGAGAAAGGTGCAATTCTGGTGCCACAGAGTAAAACTGACTGTCTGGCCACCAGCCACTGCTGGTGGCCTCTTCCGTCCTATAGTGGCACAGCTCTCTAATGCTGGGGACATCGGATGGACAGCCACAGCCGCAATAACAGACAGCGTTCACTAAGCGCCCAGCCTTTACACATGCAAGTTAGTTGATTCCTCACAACCTATCAGGGAGGTGCTCTTATTATCCCCATTATACAGAACATAAGACTGCAGCTCAAAGAGGTGAAGCCGTTTGCTGCAGATCACACAGCTGGAAAGTGGTGGAGCCAGGACTCAACTCAAAACCAGGTTTTTCCGAACCCCAAACCCATGCTCTTAGCATTGTGCTGCCTTTCAAACACTCACCCCAGATGGAGAAAGGAGAAAACCTGATTTTCCACCCAAATCCCTCAGAGGCAAGGCTGATGGGCTGGGATAGTCCCTCAGCTCCTGGCCACATCTTACTCTCCAGTAGCTCTCTGCCCCCCGCATCCTGCCTATTTACCAGTGGTGACATCATCAGACCTGAGCTGCATTCCCCACTCCATTAAAGTTTCAAATGTGCAGCTGCCTAGGGAACTGCCATAGCAACTTCCAGTATGTGTCGCAGTGACCTTCCCTGCAGCCTGAGTTATATGCCTGCACAGCAGTGAGGCCGAAGAGCCCCCACAGGAGAGCCAAGAGTGCATCCAACAGGAATACGATAGATGCTGTATGTCATCTCCACCCTTGTTTAACCTGGGTCCTAATGCAAGTGAGGGGTGGATGGGATTATGTGGACGCAGTCACAGAACACAGCTCTCAAAAGGATCCTTCTGTTTTATGATTCTGACTCCAATTCTAATTGTCGGGTTTTCCCCACTCCAAGCAATTCTCCAACACCCACTGGGTGTCCTACATTCAACTCAATTCTTACTGTCTACCTGGAGACAGTGTCAGATCCCACAGGTTAGGGGTTCAATCCTATGAGATTAGCTCCACCCCTTCAAATGCTGATCACAAGTCCAGGCTGTCACCTGGGCCTCTGACAGCTAGAGATGGCTGTAGATCCGGAGGTTCCCACCACCTCCTCCTTGTGCTTGATTGATTTGCTACAGTGGCTCACAGAACTCAGGGAAACAGCTTATTTACCAGATCATGGGTTTATTATAAGAGGATAGAACTCAGGAAGAGCAGGTGGGAGAGATGCACAGAGCAAGGTGGGGAGGGGTGCAGAAGTCCCATGCCCTCACTGGGGGGGTGTGTGTGTGTCATTCTCCCCGAATGTCCACGTGTCCACCAACCCGGAAGCCCCCCCACCCAGTCCTTTGGGGGGTTTTATGGAGACCTCATTACAGAGGCAGGAGTGATGAAATCATTGGCCGTTGGTGATTGATTCAACCTCCCACCCCTCTCTCCTCCACAGAGGTTGGAGGGTGGGTCTGAAAGTTCTAATCCTCTGATCATGTGGCTGGTTCTCCAGGTAACCAACCCCCATCTTTAGGTGACCTAGGAGCCTTCCCAAAGTCACCTCATTAACATAACAAATGACAGTTTTACCACTCTCATTACTAAGGAGAGTTCACAGATCCCATGCCAGGAACCTGGACCAAGACCAAATATATAATTCCGATTAGAAGTCACCACATTATGACACTGGGCGCGTATGTGAGGCAAGAGCTGAGGTGGGGGCCATGTAGACAGCTACATTCCCTTTCTAGGAAGGCTTCCCAGACTCTGTGAGCTTATGGGACCCCTTCTCCTCTGTTCTCCTGCGGCCTCCTTACCACCAATTGTAGCCCTGATCACTGTGGTCCTGTGCTGTAGTTACTTGTCCACTTCCCTGCAGACCAGGACTGGTAGTGAGGTTAACCCATCCTTGTGTCCCATCAGTGTCCTCACAGAACAGGCTCAGCAGTGATTTCTCAGCTCACTGAATACAGTGCCATGGACTCTGGGGCAGCAGAAAGGCAGGAAAGAGGCTTGCCTTCCTTGGGTGGGGGTCCCGGGGCGTAGCCGTGGTCAGCATCTAGTTCCTTTCCAGAGGCTCCGAGCCTGGCTCCTGTCTGGCCTCACCTCCCCGCCTGTGCTGTCTGGCTCTCCCAGCTCACTCAGCGGCCTCTCCGGGTCCCACCTGGTAGGATTCCTGAGACCCACCCCTTTGGGCAATTTTAGATTCCCTCCACCTCAGAGGAGAGGAAACAGAGTCAGAGCCTCTTCTTTCCTCTGACTCTTCCGAATAGGTGGGTGGGATGCAGGGTGGTCCATGGGAAGGGGAGGCTCCTTCCGCACAGAGAGGCTCAGGTAAAGGCCATGTGATCCTGTCAACAGGGGTGGATGGCAGGAACGACTGCAGTGTAACCACACGTTGGGTGGCTTGACTCAGCATTCCCTGCAGACGGGCATTTTCCTCTGAGCCAGTCACTCAGGGTCACTCAGTGAGGTGCTCTGCTCCGCGGAAGCCCAGGTCGGCTCGGCTACCCACTGCCTCTGGCCCCAGGAGCAGAGTAAGCTGACCCTCCCTGACCTGCTGGCCCCGTGTTCAGAAGCCCTCGGGGTCCATCCAGTGACCCCTGGCACTAGGTTTGGGGGTCAGGGCCTGAATTCAAACCTTCATTTTGTGCGACCAAGTTTCTTATTCTCTCTGAGGCTGTGTCCTCACCTGTGAAATAGGGGTCATGCCGCGTGCCCCAAAGGGCTGTTTCTAGGTTTCGGTGAGCATGTGCATGGAAAGCCCTGGACCTGGAGCTGGCACTGTACTTACTGATGGTGCTTCTGAGTTAATGACACCCCAGGGACGGCTTCTCCAGGCATGTGCAGATACCACTGCTCTCCTGCTATTGGTCACCCAGTTATGCTTTGTAACAGTACCCCACTTTTGCTTTGAGAGATTGCCTTTTCCCACTAGGTATAGGCTAGTGGGACTGGAATCAAGGCCGCAATACCACTGCCTTCACCCCAACAAGGGGCAGACCCTGATCTAGGTAGGATGCCAGCTCCTTAGAATTCAAAATTGAACCAAGGGACAAAGAGACCTAGGGAGATGGACATTGGTTCCATGATGCCCTGACCAGACTCCTGCCACTAGACCATCCCTGCAGATCCTGCTCTTAGCATGTGTGAAAGCCTTTGGGACCAGAAAGCCTGGTCCAAATCCCGGCTCACACCCTCTGTGACCTTGAGTGAACCATTTAATCTCTCCTCACCCCTGTTTTTCTCAACCATACAAAGGGGAATAATGGCAGGAGGAACCTTAGAGTGTCACTGTGGTGTTAAGTGAGTTCACATGCCTGAAGTGCTAGGGACCGTACTGGCATGAACATGACGCTGTGTGTGTGTTCAAATCTGATCTCAAAGCACCCTCTGATTCTGGGAGTGCTGAGGAAAAAATATTGTTTTTCCCATAAACGCTCTTGGTTCAAGTTAGCCAGAGTTGGGTTCTTTTACTCCCAACAAAGAAGTCTAACGTGTAGTGGTTAATAGGCTACACGGACACAAGGACAGTCATTTAATTAGTGATTCGCGCTGCACCTGGATAAGTGCAACCTCTGTGGAGATGCTAGAGGTGAGAGGTGTCTTCTCAACCACGACTCGGCTTCGACTCTGACTCCCCAGATGCTGACAGCTCAGGAGCCCTGCCTGCCTCCTGCCCCAGCATGCAGGGGGCGCCTTCCAGCTTGTCAACAGGGACCTTCAAGCTGCCAATGTTATGTCAGAGCCACCAACCCAACTTCCTTGGCTGGGACTTAGTGCTGAGGTCAAAACAAGAAGAGGCAGAGCTGATGGGCAATATCGCCAGGAACTGGCTCTGGTCATCCACATGCCAGTGGGCGCACAGTTGCTTCTCATTCTAAGGGGGCCAGTTAGTGTCAAATGACCCTCAAGAGCTCCCAAGTGCAGGAGCTAGACCCAGAATAACTGGAAAATTCCTGCCCCCCTGGGACTTGGACTTGTCAGTGCCTCTTGAAATTAACAGGCAGGGGGATTAGCAGGTACTACTGTTCAGACACAAACAGCCTTTGCACGACCTGTCAGCCTGCCCACACCTCTACACCTTTACACGGCCGTCCAGTTGCCAGATGTGCCCTCCCCTGACTTCGCCGGTGCCCATAGTCACCATTCAAAGCTCAGCCGTAGTGTCATTCCCTTGCGCTGCCCTCCTCTCCTGAGTCCAGAGGGGATGCTTCTGTTATGCACCCCTCCCCTGTCATCCCAGCCCTCATCACTGTCATCCTGCCATTACTCTTTCTTCTGCTAAATTGTGTGTTCTTAGAGACTGGAGACCCGGATTGGTTCACCTCTGTATGAGCTCCTAGTGTAGAGTCAATAAATATTTGTTGAATAAATACACTATTTTTTTCTTGGACAATATGATAAGGTTGTTTATAAAATGAACCAAGGATCAGAAGCAAGGACCAGGACTCTATTTTCACTTTGCATCTGACATGCAATATAACATCAGAATGGTCATGCGCTTTGGGGTAACTTACTGTCAAAAAGGATTATATGGGCCTCATTTGTCACTAGCCAAGTAGAGATATTATGAGGAGAACATGCTTGTGTGTATACTAAATATCTCAAACTATCACTTTTAAACTTGCTCAGGAAGTGCTGGATTTTTTCCTACCATAGCAGAATTAAATGGATTGGAAGCACAATGAAACTATCCAGGAAAAGATTCAGGATAAAGAAAAGTTCAAGGGAAACCCAAGTAATAAAAAAGACAGCCTGCAGTCACCTGTGGACAGCCCTCCAGGAGTTGTATGAGTGACAGAGAACACCTATCTCTCTATAGCTTGGGGGATCTTGGAAAAAAGGCCCCCCTCCATTTTTTTAAAAGTCAAGTTAAAAAGAAATCTAACTATGGGTCCAAGGCACGTAGGGGTTGGAAAAGTGTTTCTGCATTCTTCTGCAACCAAAGGAAAAGACAGAATGATTTTGACCAATAACCAGGGCAAAGCTCAGAAGAGAGAGGCTAGCTAGTGAGATGGAGAGAGCGCGCCCGTATCACACAGCTAACCCTAGTTATGCTGCAGCAACACATCCTCCGAGCTTAGAGCTTCCAACAACAAAGAGTTACCCCTGGCTCAACTGAATGCCCACTGCAGGTCACCTGTGGCTCACTTCACACCCTCTGCATTTCAGGATCCAGGCTGAAGGAGCCCGCACATGTGGGACATCCTAGCCTCATTCATAGCAGAGGGAAAGGACCTACAGCAGAAACACACTGGCTCTTCAAGCCTCTCCTGGGAGGTGGCAGCATCACTTCACTCTCACTACAGGGGCCTAAGCAAGTCACACGGCCCAGCCTTGTATAGATGGGGCAAGAAGCCCAACTCTTCCACCAGGAGGCAGGAAATAGTGGGAGCAGATAGCACGTGGCAAGATATTCTCTGGAGTCAGGCTGACCTGGCTTCCTTTACTAGCCATGTGCTCCTGGGCGATTCCTTCCTTTCCTGCAGGATCTTACATTGGGGTTATAGTGCCTACATCTTCATTGTGGCAACTAAAAGTAAGTATATTACAACATGTGGCTTTTTGTCCTCCTTCCCCTGCATCATCCACCCCCTCCGTCTCTCACTGCCTCTTCCACCACCTTCCATACTGCGAACTTCAATGTAACACATTTGGCTGAAACCCCCAGTGCAGCTTCAGTTGGGGGGGAGGGGCAGGGAAGGAAGAGGGCACCCTGAAGAGATGCAAAGGTTCTGACTTCCTTCTTGGAGACAAGATCCTGGCTTCATAGACTCAGGGAGAGATAAGAAAGAAATCCCTAATGTGTTTTAATGTTTGTATTGGACTTTATCCTAAAAGGAATAATAGGATGAGCACGCAAAGATGTATATGCAAGAATGGCCAGTGGAGTTTCAAAAATGGTAAATTATGGTAAACGATCTAAATGTTCAGGAATAGTGATTAAATAAATGATGCTTTATCCACATAACTGAAAACACAGCATGCATTCAGATGGCAATGTAGTTCTCTATTTATTGACATAGGACAATCTCCACGATAATTGTTCAGTGCAAAGAAAAATATTATACCAAAAATACATATAAGAATGGCTCATTAAAATTTTTATTTAAAATTATATATATATATATATCCACATATATATATGGCATATACGGGGGTGCCAAAAAAATGTATACACATTTTAAGAAAGGAAAAAAACTGTATTAAAATTGTAATACTCAATGTATACTGAAACAAAAGATGAATACAAGTCATATGTATACATTTTTTGCACCCTTGTGTATATAATATTATATATGTAATTATATATGTTATAAGAGTACAGATGATTTTTCATATTTTTCTTTGCATCTTCTCTGTATTGACTGAATTTTTTTTGTCTGAATTTTTAAACAATGAGTATTATTCTTTTACAATCAGAAAAAACAGTGAAGCTATTTTCATTAAAAAAAAATTCATATGTTACTAAGATCTCATCTTAAATCTCTATCCTTGAGCAGTTAAGAAATTTTACAACTGAAAACTAACAGCCACCCTGCTCTTTCCCCACATGCCTTCTGATTCAGAACTTTTAACCATCGGAACCATCCTGATGCAGCACCTATCTTCTTTATTGTAACCCTGGATGGCTCATATTGTAACATAATTACTTGTGGTGATTGTCACCAGGCCTCAGGGGAAGTGGCACAGATGAAGAGCCTTCCTTTGAAGCCAACTGTCTCTCCTCCTTCCCATCTCTGTTCTTTGCCCTGAGTTTTCTGAGCCCCTAGTGGTCCAGAACTGCCCACCTGACACCCCACAGCTCCCCCACCTCACAGCTGTCCTTCTTCCCAACTCACGACTGAAGTCTGAAGTCCACACCCTCCTGCTGTGGTCTGCTAGGGGGAGGGCAGTTCAGTCTGGCTGAGGATTTTCACAGGATTCGGGGAAACAACTGGCTTAACGTGCCTGGGTTACTGACTTAATTGTCCTTCCATCGCCAGCTCTTTCCTACTTTTTTCATTTCCCCATCCAGGTTAATTATTAATGTCATTGCATGATGTGGATTGAATTGTGTCCCACAAAATTCCATATGTTGGCATCCTAAATCAGCACTTCAGAATGCAACCTATTTGGAGGTAAGGTTCTTGCACATGTAATCCGTTAAGAGGTGGTCATGGTGGAGCAGGGTGCCCCCTTATCCACTACTACTGGAGTCCTTATAAAAAGGGGGGAATTTGGACACAGAGACACATACGCTGGGAGAAGGCCTCACAAAGAACCACTAAAGCGGGGAGAGAGGCCTGAAACGGATCCTTCCCTAGAGCCTGCAGGGGGCCCATGGCCCTGCTGCTACCTTGATCTCTGACTTCTGACCTCCAGAGCTGTGAAACAATAAATTTTGGTGATTTTAAGCCACCCAGTTTGTGTTAATTTGTGGCAGCAGCCCTAGCAAACTAATACATTATGTATAGTTTTTCTTTCCTATTCTCACACGTTCTTTCATATGTATTCACTGAACGGAATCATATTTCACATGCTCTTTGTCTGTGTCACACATGTGGCATTGGGTTCCCTAGAGGAGAGGGGAAGCGGGCGAGTTCCTCATAGCCTCAGAAAGGAAGCTGGGGAGCACAGTGAACCAAGCACGTTGGGGGCATAACAGGCACCCTCCGCTTTCAAGTGTGAGGACAGTGAGGCTGATAGGTGTTAACAAACTTATCCAAAAACAGCTCCAAACCGAACCTAGATCTTTTGATTTCAGTTCAAATCATTCCATTGTATCAGCCAATGGCTGATCAGAAGGTTGGTTCAGACAATGCTGAGATAAAGCTCGCCTGCACCCACTCAATGTGACATGGTAAGGTGTCCCCCCACACCCCCAAGTGACAGGTATATTAGTAGGGCAGACACTGCTTCTTAGCCATCCCACAAAAGGGCTCCACACAACTTCAGCCCCCGAAACTGTCCCTTCTTTCACACAAGCTCAGACTCCATACGATGCTGCTGCTGTGCTGCTGCTGCTGCTGCTGCAAGCGGCTTTCCTTCACTGAGCACTTGTTACAATGTGTGGCAGGCACCGTCTTAGGTTCTTAAAATGCATTATCTAGTTTAATACCAGGTCATTCCATGGTGAGTGGTAGTTTTAGGTTTGTCGCCTCTAAAATAAATTTCCCTCTTCCCTGTATTCTACTGCCTCGGTAGCACTAAAGATTTCAGTGCTGTCAGTCTAGTAAACTTACACTCAATCTATTCTCTGGACAAGTTGGAGCAGCACTAACATCTGGGAAAAGTCATGCCAATACATCCAGCTAGCTTCCGTCACCCCACGAGGTCAGCTGATTGTTGTGTGTGTGTGTGTGTGTGTGTGTTTTATATATTTTGTTGGGGAATTGGGGAAGGGGAATGGTCAAGTTGTTGTCCCTTAGTCTTAGTTGTGGAGGGTGCAGCCAGCTCAGCTCCAAGTCCAGTCACCATCCGGCCATCCATTGGCAGCTCATGGCAGCTCAGCTCAAGGTGTCGTGTTCAATCTTAGTTGCAGGTGGGTGTAGCCCACCATCCCATGCGGGAGTCGAACTGGCAAACTTGTTGTTAGGAACACGTGCCCTCACCAGCTGAGCCATCCTGTTAACCTATTGGCAGCTCAGCAGCAGCTCAGCTGTGGCACAGCTCACTAGCCATGTGGGAATCGAACCGGTGACCATGTTGCCCAGAGCTCTTGCTCGTAACCAACTGAGCCACCCGGCCAGCCCCACTGACTGTTTTTGATTCACTACTGTGTATAACAAGGAAGGACATGCTATGCTAGCGAGTGTGGATGGCTCTTCAATAAGGGGCCCAGATTTTTTATATGGTTCCCTGGGATATCCCCTCCTGCGTGAACCATTGTCCCACGGTTCCCTGTAAAGTTAAGAGGGACTGCACTAGAATAGTTGCTTGTGGCATTGATATCAGAATACATTTTGATGTTAAGACACCATTCATTTATCAAATAAATGTTTCTTGTGGCCTACTGGGTGCCAGCTGCTCTGCTGGGTACCAGGAGTACAAAGATAAAAAAGAGTCCATCCTTGCTGTCAAGACATCCAAAGTACAGTGCTATTTATGCATGTAATGTATACAGTTGCTTGAATCAAGAAACAGGCACTGAAAAAAAAAAAAAGAAACAGACACTGTACGTCTGTTAGCTACAAGACACCACTGGTAGGTGTAAATAAGAAAAGTCTAAAAAGTGGGATTTTATTTTTAAAGTTGGCTGGAGTATTAGAGTGAGCATCCACGGAGATGCTGAGAAGACTCAATTGGCAGAAAAGTAAAATCGAACACAGCAAGGTCAGGCTGGCCTGAGGAAAGGCCAGAGACCACAGAGCAACTCAGATGGTGCTGATGGCAGCCACCAAGCCTGAGATTAGATCTCAGCTGCATGGACCCCAATGCAAAGGCTGTCCTCTATCACCCGGTAACCATAGCTGCTTCTTCATGAGGATTAGGCCAACTCCAGCCACTGCTAAACATAACAGAATTGTTTTTGTGACAACCATGTTTCATGAGACTTGGTCTTAGAATTTTCTCTCCATGGTCAAATTATAAAGAACATTTGCCTTTTTTATGTGGACTCCTTTCTTTTCACTCTCCAAATCCTTTCAGTCCTTTGAGACCCAGCTCAGCTCCCACTCCTTCTATGCTGCCTTCCCTCCTGGGTGCTGCAGGTATGCTCTGCTCACTTACACTTCGGGTTGATTCCATACACCGTTAGCACCAGTCATTTGCGTTCCAGTGTTGTTCCTCATTCCTTGTGCATAAGTAGAGAGGTAAGCCCTCTTGCCCACCTAAAAATAGCTACAGCTCATGACTAATCCCAAACTGACTTCTTTCCTTCCCTTTCTAATTTTTCAATTACAGTTGACATTCAATATTATTTTATATTAACTTCAGGTATACAGCATAATGGTTAGACATTTACATAATTTGAGAAGTGATTCCCCCCAATTAGTCTAATACCCACCTGGCAATATACATAGTTATTACCATAGTCCTCATCCTGAAGCCACACAACTCAGTCTCTACTTGTATGTCTCTGACTCCTCCTGAGTCAATGTCCCTCTGCCAGAGCCCTGGGTGTCTGCAAGTGAGTGAGTCTGTGTGCAGGCCCTTTAAGAAGACATCTGGAAGGCCGGCCGAGTGGCGCGGTGGTTAAATGCTGGCTTGGGAAGCCAGCGATCCTGGTTCAGCCCCACATATGAGGACCAGTGACACTGCCCTCAAAAAAAAAGAAGACATCTGGGTTTTCGGCCACCTTCCATCTCACCCGGAGAGTCAGAATCCCTGCTGATTTTCACAGCCAGATGTTGTGGGGGTTCCTCTTCCTGATACTGGTGCTCCAGGCTGGGGATTCTGGTGTGGGACTGGGGCTCCTCACTCCTCAGGAGGGCTCCATGGCCAACATAACCCTCCTAATTCTCAACCACCACACGGAGGTGTGGGACCAGCCCGTTTCGTATCTCCAGCCCTCCTATCAGTCTTGATGTGGCCTCTTCTTTATATCATTAGTTATAGGACTTCTCTTCAGCCAGACTTCAGATGGTTCTCCAGGTCAATTGTTATATAATTTAGTTGTAATTTTAATGTGGTCACGGGAGGAGGCAAGCAGAGCGTTTATCTACTCCACCATCTTGGATCTTCCAAATGACTTCTTAATTGATCTTTTTTCAAGTCCTTTTCACTGCCACTTTCATCCTCTGAGTCTCTTTTCTCATCCAGTTTCCTGATTTCTTTTTTGCTGCTCCCTTCCCGCCTCCACTTAGCCAAACAAATTGAGATGTTTAAAAGGTTTGTGTAGCCAGGTTTTACTGGCAGACAGGGTAAATATAACAACCTGGGAAAATGATGAAAATTTACAAGAATCTTCAAAAGGATTATAGCCAGGCTATTCCTGTTCTTCATTGAAATTTAAATGAAACTAACGTTTGATCTTCCTTAGTCTCTCAAGCTAGATGTCTCCTTAAGTGTGGTTTCTGGAATCCCTTTTATCATCATTCTTTCACCACTCTCTCCAGATCCAACATGTTTTCTGTGAGTTTCAAATGTTAAAGGATATATAATTCAAGTTCCCTCACTTTTATAAGAAATAGAATCATATTTTTCAATGTCCCTCTGCTTTGTGTGAATATATGTTAATCCCTGGCACTTTTCCAGCAAATAAAAAACTCTTTGAAAGAAGGAACTAGATGAAGTTTTTAACCCCTCACATAATGCTGTACATTTGTTTCTTCTTTCTTTCCTGACTAATAAAACTCCTACTCATCGTTCATGACTCCAGGTCAAACATCATCTTCTCCTCAATCTCGCCCTCTATTCTCTTTTCCCACTTGCCCTTCCAAATCTTCAGGCAGAATTAATAGTCTTTGCCTTTCTGTTTCCTCATCAGTTTATTTATAGTAAAATATAGTACTTATGCCACTTTTTTATATGAGTTGAACATACATTAGGCTGGCTATAAAATTTTTTTCCCTTTCCTCCAGTCAGCTGCGAGCTCACCTGTGGTCTGTTTTATATGTATCCACAGCCTGTGGTTACAGTAGGAGCCCAACAACTTTTTATCCAATGGAATGTTTTAATGAATACTAATACAGAGACCCATGGGATGGTGTTTATCCTTCATGTACTAGAGGACACACAAATGGACTCAGGAATGAAAACCCCCTTAACTGTACAGCTTTTTTTTTTTTTTTTAAAGACCCCATTGGGGAATTGGCAGAGGGGAACAGCATTGGGGAATCGGGGAAGGGGAACAGACAAGCCGCTGTCTTCTTGTTCCTCAGTCCAGTTGCGGAGGACGTTGCTTCACTGTTGGTATCATCATTGCGCTCCTCCCGGACGAGGCAGATAGGTTGCTGGCCTCTGGATGTCGCTCACCGCGGCTATTGGCAGCTCACGCTTGGCTGCCAGCCGCTCACGCTGGCTGCGGGCCACTCACTGTACAGCCCATGGCAGCCCACTGCAGCAGGGGCTGCAGCCCACACCATCACCGGGGCTCGCACAGCCCAGCTCCAGGTGGAGCCGCTGTCAGCCGCAGAGGGCAGTGTCACTGGCCCTCATGTGGGATCCGAACCGGGGCCGCTGGCATCCCAAAACCAGCGCTTAACCAATGCGCCACTCGGCCGGCCCAACTGTACAGCTTTAATTCATACTCTCTGTGGGCCCCACCACAGACATTACACCACCATCATCATCATTATGACACCCAGCAAACCTCAAATGAGCAAGAGGCCTGACAGATAGACAGCACGGATGCTGCCTGTTTTATGCAGGTGGCCCTGAGGCCTGTGTAACCCAACTGAAACAAGAAGTTTTGAGAATGAGAGGAGTCTGGGAAGTTAGCCATGATGTACACGGGGCAGAAATCACTAGAGGAACTATTTGAACTTTGATTTAATCCTCCTGTTGGAAGATAATTTTCTGGGTCTCTCAAATTACTGCAAGTCTTGCCTGTGAGGTGCCGATTGCTCTTTTTTCTGGACTATCTTTCAAGGATGTTTGTGTGTACAACAACAATGAAAGCTAGAGATGCTGCCTTCCTGAGTACCAAGTGCCCATCTTTGTAAAAGCTTCGGCTCCCTAAGTTAAGGGTTCCTCTTCTGTAATGTAACCTACGTGTATGCTGGAGTCATATGGCTCTCATCATGTCACCCTGTGGGACTGAGGCTCAGGAATCTGGCACAAACCTGCTGATACTCTGACTACAGCTATTGCTGTGAGTAATACACTGGCCTTCATCTCTGACCCAGGAGTTTCATGTCTTCTGCCCACATCAAATTCACCTGTGGCAAGTGAATTTGTTAACTTGTATATAGGCTAAAATCTCAACCTCTCATGGTTCCTGCCACACCCCAGAAGGGTCTTTATGTTTTTGGTGTGCCCTGGTTTCCCCTGTGCATCTTCATATTCCCAAAAAGCTACAGGTGTGGGACCCTGCTGGGGAGGCAGGGCTGTGTCGGGTATAAACATTCATCAGTGACAAGCTGCAAATACTGGTAAAGGAAACCACTTTGAGAGGCAATAATCACCCTCCAAAGCTGATGGTATGTGGTGATTTTCCCAAGAAGGATGTGACACGGGATTAATGATCCAGCTGTCTAGATTAGGCATGGTCATTTTGGAGTCTATTTATTGTATGGGATGGAAAGGGAGCAGTCCCATGTCCCAGTGACAGGGAAAGTCCCCATTCTTTCATCTGAACATTTCCAAGCAATATTTAGTTTTTGTAATAGTGACTGAGCATGCTCAGAAGTAGGGGACTATCTTAATAAGATTTTCCAAAGATATTTTTTTATTCTCTTTGACTTTATTTAAGTAGGTCACTTGTTTGTTTATTGATTTATTAATATTTATTTCAACACAGATTTATGGCAGCTTGGAAGGGTCTATAGAATTCAAGAGTGCATAACTTAAAAAGAAGAACAAGGGTGGGGACATAAAATGGAGCCATAAATGAGGCTCAAAATCTATAACATAATTACATCTATTATGTTTGCACTAAATATTTGGCTCTAGGCATTTTTGCAGCCAAAGAGAAAAGTAAAACCTGATCAGTTTTTACACAAAGATTGAAGGTGTCCATTAGATTAAAAAAGGGAAACATTTGCACCACAGAAATTGGCTTGAAGGAGGGAAGTGACAAGAGAGTACAAAGTCCCACCAGGACCCTTCTCCCCTCCAGAACAAAAACCTTAAGCCATTGGGGACAAACAGCAAATCCTGTCCCTCCCCACCATCCCCCCAAACAAGGTGAAGACTGCATGTGGCTAGAGGAAGCAAAAAGAAAAAAGATGCCCTGTCTTTCTGAGGGAGTTGCAGGAAACAGTCGTGGGCCCAGGCCATTTGAGGCTTGCTACTGCTGGGGAAGGGGCAGGACAGCTGAGAAGATGCAGCAGAAAGTTGGAGAGGGGCCAATCAGTTGACGTGATGCAACCAAGGAAAGAATCAGTGAACTTGAAGAAGGTTAATAGAAATTATAGAAACTGTTACACAGAGAGAAAATGAATAAAGAAAAAAGAACAGAGTATCTAAGAACTGTGGGACAATTTCAAATGTGGATGAAAAAAGGTTCTGTAATAAAACCAACAAATCCAGTGACAGAAAGTAACCTCACAGGATGATCTGATCATAAATTCCTAACTGGGCAGGTGTTGGTAGTAGTACCCCCCACAGGTAACAGGACTATTGCACATACAGATCAACTAGAGAGCTTGCTAACATTCAAATTCTATATGAGTAGGACTGTGGCAGGTCTCAAAAGTTTGCATTTCCAGCAAGCTTCTGGGTAATGCTGCTGCCTCTCAGCAGACCAAACTTTGAGTCACAAGGTCCTATAGTCTAAGGGTCACCACATGTCTTTTTACATGAAGGACAAGATAGTAAAAACTTGCAGGTTTGCAGGCCACAGATCTCTGTTGCCACTATTCAACTCTTCCGAAAGCAACCGTAACCACAAGCAGCCATAGATAACTTGAAAACAGACAAGCATGGCTGTGTCCCAGTAAAACTTTATTGACAAAACAGGCAGTGGGCCACAGTTCATTGATCCTCTCCTTAGTCTGTCTCAGAGATTAAGAGATCGATCCTTTCTGGAACACTCCATGCTGTTGACATCCACAGGTAAGGTCGCATCGCCATGACTGTCTACCCACAAAGGACCGTCCCCTGCAGGCTAATAATAGAACACCTTAGCTATGGAGGGGCCACCACAGCATACAATATGAATATGTGGTAGCAAGAAGTGGGTGTCCTTTCACAATTTATAAACTCCTCTCCGATTCAAAACCCCAGTATCTCTATTAATAATCTTCCAAAAGAAGATGAAAGCAAAAGGTTGAAAGATTCCATTTTCAGAAATCCAGGCTTTCACTCAGGTTGTGCATAGCTCTGGCCACATGCTCTGAGGGCCCTGGTGGGTTTCCACTCGGTATCACTGGGCTTCAAATCAGCAGCTGGTGTGCAGCCGTCAGCCCGGAGCTGCAGACCTCAGGGCCCCTGGAGATGCGTGCCAAACCCTTCTCTCTACATAACTCTCTTTCCCCACCCCACCCCACCCCACCTGAAGCAACTTGGGTGGGCCCTGATGACTCCATCTCCATATTGGCCTTAAAATCAAGAGGGGCTACTTGGTGTACAGCTATGTACGTCAAATTAAGTTTTGAGGGAAGGCAGATCCCTAGTAGTTAAAAATATAAAATCTAGATACTCGTGGTCATCCGCTAAAACATAGTTCTAACAATAATGCAATGACAACAGCAAACAACGATGATTAAAAACAGGCCAATCCACCTTATTGTTTCCCCCATGGTCCCTGTCTACATGAATTCTTTATTATTTACATATAATTTTGCTGTTGGGAGAAAAAAATCAGTATACATGTTATGGGAGGCAATTTGGCAACATTAATCAAAGTCTTAAAGCTAGACATGCTTTGATATAGCAACTCCATATCCATAAATTTCAGGTAAGAAAAGAATTAAGAGTACAGGTATAGATTTAACTAGAAAAATGTTTATAATAACAAAAGACTGAAAGCTTAACCTGAAGTCCAGCATGAGGGTGTTCATCAAATAAAATAACAAATCCTTATGATGGAATGGCATGCAGCCATCAAATAACAATGCACATTAATTGACAGAAAAGACATTTATATTATATTATTAAAGCAAAAAGGACAGTTACAAAATAAATATACAACAGAATTCTAGAGGAAAAAAACTCTAAAATGTTAGAAATGTTTTTCTCTGCAAATTGGAATTAGGGGTGCAAATTGGAATTAGGGATGATATTTAATTTCTACATTTCTACATGTATAAATCTGATTCATATGAGCATCGACTTCCGGTAAAATGGCGCAATAGACAGACGCTGTGCTAACTGCCTCCCAGGATCACACCAAAATTACAAGCAAATTATACAGCATTCAACCCTGGAGGTCCCCGGAACACTGGAGGAACAGAACCACTAAACGAAGAACTTAAAGAGGAGGCCACGTCGGGTCTGGTAGGATGGGCGGAGACGAGAGACTGCGAGCCCCGTGAGGGAAGCCCCAGCCGTGGGACGCTTGTCTGGTTCGGGGAGAGACCCTCCGGCCGCACCCCAAGCTCACCAGCCCAGAGCTCCTTTGCCAGGAAGAGAAGTTCTAAGATAGCTGGCAGTAAATTAGAAAGGACTCTCTTTGCTCAGCTTGGTGAGGCTAAGAGCGGCTGGAGAATCAGTGGGGCCGGCGCCCGGGCTTGCTCGCCGGTGACCACTTACCTGGTTCCTGGTGAAGGGAGTGGCTGTGTGAGCCGGGAGCCTGCGGGGACGGAGTGAACTGAGCACCTTTAGTGCAAAGGCTGGAGGTTTTTAAACTGTTGTTCCCGTGGTGCGGAGCCTGCACGCGAGTGGTGTAGGAAGGACGCCATTTTGTCAGGCTTGGGCTCTCCCACGAAGGATCAGGTCCGAGACCTAATTGGTCTGGTGGAATTGGCACAGAAGTACGTGTGTGCGTCCGTGCGAGTGCGCGCATGCGGCCTTGGATCCCCACCCTCTGCCCGGCTTATACTGCGTTGCCAGGGAAACGCTGGGCAGGTGCCCTCCAGCTCCAACACGCTGCTCACTGAGACCCGGAAGTGAGCGAGCCGCCTGGGATTCCCACCCTCCGCCCGGCTTGTGCTGCGTTGCTAGAGAAACACTTAGTGGGAGTGATCTGGCTCCAACAGGCTGCTCACTGAGACGCGGGAGTGTGAGAGCCGCCTCGGTCCTGCTCTCCACACTGCGCTTGCAGAGTTGCCAGGCTGGTGATTGGTTGTCGGGCTGCTCGGCCTGATCTGCAAGCGGCTGATTGGGACAGGCTGAGACTGGGAGTTTTCCTGGGAGTGTTGGGCCGTGAGCTGTGTGCCTGCGTGATCCAGCCAGGCCTCTCCTGGTGATCTATCTAATACATCAAAGCAATCCCAGAGCAACAGCCAGAATGGGGAAACAAAGAAACATGTCACAAGTAAAAGATCAGAAGAAACCTCCAGAAATGGAACCAAATGAAACAGAGGGATCCAACCTTTCAGAGACAGAGTTTAGAACACTGATGATAAGAATGTTTAAGGAATTTAGCGAGGACATAAAGAAGGATAGGGAAACCATAAAAAACAACCTGTTAGAACTAAAGAATACAATAACTGAAATGAAGAACACACTCGAAGGAATCACCAGTAGAGTACATGAAGCAGAGGAGCGGATCAGCGATTTGGAAGATAAAATAGCAGAAATCACCCAGTTGGCACAGCAAAAAGACCAAAGAATAAAAAACAATGAAAATAGTTTAAGAGCCCTATGGGACAAGGTGAAGCGCAACCACCTTTCAAATCATAGGGATACCAGAAGGAAAAGAGCAGAAGCAAGGGGTCGAAAATGTATTGGAAAAAATAATGACTGAAAACTTCCCTACCCTGGTGAAGGAAATCAACATACATGCCCAGGAAGTGCAGAGGGTTCCAAACAAGCTGAACCCAAACAGGTCCACACCTAGATACATCATAGTTAAAATGGCAAAGGTTAAAGACAGAGAAAGAATCCTAGAGGCTGCAAGAGAAAGACAACAGGTTACATACAAAGAAATTCCTGTTAGACTAACAGCTGACTTGTCTACAGAAACTCTGCAGGCCAGAAGGGAGTGGCAGGAGATATTCAAAGTGACACAAAATAAAGGCCTACAACCAAGACTGCTCTACCCAGCACAGCTATCACTTAAAATTGAAGGAGAAATAAAGAGCTTCTCAGAAAAGAATAAGCTTAAGGAATTCATTACCACCAAGCCAGCATTGCAAGAAATGTTAAAAGGGCTTTTTTTTAAACAAAAGAAAGGGGTAAACAAGCTAACCCAGAGAGACAATTTAAGAAGATTGAAGTCATATCAAGCAGATATAAAGGAAAACCTGATGGTTGCTGGCTGGGAGGGAGTGGGGAAGAGGGAGAGTGGGGAGGTTTTGGACAGTGTATGTGGGACTACAATGTTGCTGCAGGGATATGGGGGCAGTTCTGGGAATGTAACTGATAATGTTGTGAAGAGACTATTATGTTGCAAGAAATAAGTCAATCGGAGGACAAGTACCATGTGATCTCACTTGTGTGTGGAGTCTGAAGAGCTGAGTGAACGATCAAAGTAAACAGACTCGTAGATGTAGAGGAAAAACTGAGGGTTGCTAGTTGGGAGGGGGGGTGGGGATGGGGGGAAGGGGAAGGGATTAGACAGCATAAATAGACAACTACAATATTGCCACAGGGATATGAAACACAGTTTGGGGAATATCATAATGTTGTAAAAATTTTGTGGAGTGTCAGATAGTCACATGTCTTGTTAGGGAGACCACTTCATGGATGGAGTAGAGGCTTGATCACTGCACTATACACCTGAAGCTGATGTTGTATAGTATTGTATGCCAACTGCAACTGAATATGTGGATGGTCACAGGATGTGGAGTATACTGTGGAGGGGAGTCAGGGGAGTTGTGATGGATATGTATGATATGGGGGGGAGTGGGGTGGCGAACTGGGGGAGGGGGGTTTTCACTATGGGGGGTAAAGAGTATAACTATTGCATTGTGTTGTACACCTGAAACTAATAAAAAAGAAAAAAAACAATGAGCGTCTGTTAATTGTGTTATAAAGTAGTATAAAAATTCAAATAAGTATACTTATGACCATGGCTCAGCTATGATTACATCTTTGGCCTTTGTCATTTGTGTGTCAACTCTCTCTTTTTTTTTTTTTTGAGGGCAGTATTACTGGCCCTCATATGTGGGACCGAACCGGGGCCTCTGGATTCCCAAGCCAGCGCTTAACCACCGTGCCACTCGTGTGTGTCATCTCTCTTAATGGAGGAAGTCTTTTGTTTGAAGCTTCACAGGCTAAAAGCCTTTCCTTATCTCTTTTATGAAAGAAGGTAGGACCACAGGCCCCTGGCAGTGCCTCGCCATATGGGAGTAACCTGCAGTCCTGTGTGTCCCGAGGTCTCCAGGCTCTGCCATCTTCTTTGCTCTGTGACACACTGACTCTTTGGGAACAGTAATCCTGGTGTATCTGTGAGGTTTGGTGTTAACAGTCATCTAGGTTCCAAGGTCCTCAAAGACTTCTGAAGAAAGGCCTACCCAGCATTTCACACCTCAGTGCTGGAATCAACTTCTGCCCATTTTAATTCAGGGTTGACTCTCTGCGCCTAGCAGGAGTTTACTTTGTTGACTTTCTGTGACATGTCACACTAGGGAAGAGATATGGCCCACAGTGACCCTTTCCCTCTGATTTCAGGAAAATTAGAATTCCACAATCAATAAGCAACAAGAGAAATGCTCCCGCAGAAAGCTTCCCTTCCCTGCACTACCTTCCATAGCATTTAGTTTCTTCACATCAGCTCTTTGAAATAATCAATGCTCTCCCAGGAGAATCATCTAAAATGTGTTTAGTCAAGACCTAAAGTTTTTAAGCTGTTTTAAAAAGGCTATAATCAATCTTGTTTTGAAATAGATTTCAGTGTTACTTGTATGTCTCTTTACCTAAGAATCGCTAATTAGATGGCAGGCACCAGTCAGGCTAAAAAGGAAGTAAAGCAAGGCTGAGATGAAGGTTTCTGGGGAAAAGAATACTGGGAAACTCTTCTGGCCTGATTCTAGTTCTGGTCATGTGACACTCTTTGCCATGGCTCCTAGGATATTTAGGCGACAACAACAACAATCCAGAGACTTTAAATTTTTCTAAACTGATACTGCCGGTGGGGTGGGAGTGTGAAATTGCGTGTTCTAGTTCATCTCTCAAAAGTAGCTCCCTCCCAGCTCACAAGTGCTGGTCTGGAGGCCTGCCCACCAAGCAACACCAAACGCTCTGCCAGTGAGGGCTCCCTCTTTTCTTTTTCCTTTGATAGCTAGCCTCTGGTAGAGAAGCTCAGAACAAGCATTCTATAATTTCCCTTTCAGTAGAAATACAGCACCTGCTGAAAGAAAACAGCAGAATTTCTATTCATTCTTGAAAACGGGTTTTCGAAAACTATTTCATAACATTCCTTCTGGATTTAGGAAGATGTCTTAGTTCCCTGAAGCAGTGGAGTAAAATATAAAATTCAGACACTAGACTCTGCATGCAGTTGTCCCCTTTCATCTGTGGGGGACATGCTCCAAGACCCCCAGTGGATGCCTGAAACTGCAGACATTACGGAACCCTGTATAGACTGTTTTCCCCTATACACACACACCTATGGTAAAGTTTGATTTATAAATTCGGCACAGCAAGAGATGAACAACAATAACTAGCAATAAAATAGGACAATTATAACAATGTACTGTAATAAAAGTTATGTGAATGTGGTATTAGTAAGTAAATCAGGGTGACTGAAACACAAGCACTGCCATACCCCAACAGTGAATCTGATCACCAAGATGCTACTAAGTGACTAACAGGAGGGGAGCGTGGACAGTGTGGAGATGCTGGACTAAGGGGTGACCCACACCCTGGGTAGGACAGAATGGGAAGGTGCGAGATTTCCTCATACCACTTAGAATGGTGAGAAATGCCAAACTTATGAATTGTTTATTTCTGGAATTTTCCATTTAATATTTTCAGACCGCAGTTGACTGTGGGTCACTGAAATGACAGAAAGTGAAACCACGGACAAGGGAGACTACTGTGGTCACATTTCTGAGATTATTGTCCCATGCTATTGAGCAAATATCACACGTGCTTTCCATATTTCCTTATAACTTTACATTGTTGGTTGAGGATAGAAATTTTAGAATACAGCTGTTAACACCAAGTCAAGGATGACCAATGATTTTCCCTGCATGATAATTCATTATCCAACTCACTTTTCCTTGTAAGAGGCTTGATCTCTTTTAAGATGGCAAACCCAACTTATTTTGGTTCCCACTCTTCATTAAAGCTAAAGATTTAGGTGACAATATCCAGAATTAGTTCTAACCTCCTGGGCTGTGCAAATTTAGCAAGCCATGAAATCTGAATGTGCACCTACACTTCTAGTTTTGCTAATCGATCACAGCCTCTTTGCAAAAGATGTCTTTATTTGTAAAATGATGTCTTTCTATTTTAAAGATGAAATAAGCAAAGCAGCTATGATGCCCGTGAAACAACGTGCAACAAAACGTCATATGAATGATAACTAATTCAAGGCAGTCTTTCCCCTTTTTTTCAAAGCTAGTTTAGGATTCGATATAAACAATATAAGCAGTTACCAGCTCATGTGTTCTCCAGGGAAGCAAGTCAGAGGTCAAATAAGCACTTTGCTTGCTGCCCTGTAGCTTTCTGCAGGTCTAGTAGTTTTAAGTATAAGAACTCTAAAAATAATATAACATATATTGGTTACTGTGGGTCTGGTATTGTGCTGGAGGCAAAACATACAGTATTATACTCACTTCTTATACCAATTATCGAGTTAGATATTATTCTTTAGAGGGTTTAAAATTGTGCCTAAAGCTTACAGCGAGTGATTTACAAGTGCTGAGATTTGGATCCAGGTCTGAGTGACTGCACAGGAGCCTTCCTCAGCAGAGGCACTGTTGACACTGGGGGCTGGATAATTGTTTTGGGAGGTTAGTTACCTGGGCACTGTAGGATGTTTAGCAGCCTCTCTGGCCTCTACCCAGTAGATACCACTAGTACCCCCTAGGTGTGACAGCCCATAATGTTTCCAGACATTGCCAGATATCCTGAAAGGGGAGTGAAATTGTCCCAAATGAAAACCACTGCTCAAGAATTAGAGATTTTACTCCAGATTGCCCTTCCTCTGACCTATTATGCAAAATTCCTTCTCCAAGGTGGATTACTAAAATGTTCCTCTTCTGTTTTCTAATTTTCTATTTGAAAATGTTAAATTACAATAATAATGTGCACATTGTACAGATGAATTATATAGTAATAATATGTAATAAATCTGCAATAGGTACAGGTAGCCCTTTCTTGTGCTCTCACCTATGTTCCCCCTTCCTGTCCATTTCCAGTTGGATAACATGAGATAGCCAAGGCAAATTGCTTTAATTTCCTGTGTCTTTCCTCCTCAATTTGAACACATATTTCCTGTTGGCTGATTTAGAAACTTCCTACCTCTTTGAGGTGTGAGAAGTTTACTGGAAAGAGGACACTGAATGATTAATGTCCAAATTTTCAGATGCTAATTGGGGACTAGAAAAACGGACTCTAACTCTGTCAGGCTTGACCTACTAACCTCAGGTGCCGTGAGTCCAGTTGCTCAGCTTAGCCTTTGGATGGGCAATTAAGGTGAAAATTCATTAGAACTGACCCCACTCTTGCTTTGAGGCCATGTCAAGGGCCTGACTTGATTGGCAGCCAGAGTTATGGCGAGTTGCCTTTAGATGCTGTTCCATTCCCATTTGGGAGGTGGCACCCCAGGCAAATCTGTGAAGAAGGAGGCTGTGGCAGCTTGCAGATGGAAGTGTACCTCTCTGGCTTACTAAGAGCTAACTGCAACTCCACCACAGTCCCCCTGCCACTGTGGCAGAGTCCCAGTAAGAGAAGGTCTCTGGGGAAAATGATGGTCCCATTTTCAAAGTACACATCCAAATTCTCAAACAGGGTGCGTGAGGAATTGTATCATCCCTCTAGGCTAGGAGGCATTCTGGGGATAGAAAGTGCTGGAGACTAGTTGAAAGTAGGAAAATGCTCTGGAAGCTGATGGGAGTTCTGCCCTGGAGGCAATAGTGTGTATCCCTTCTCCCAGGGCTGAGATCCAATCCTTCCTGCTGTCAGAGAAGACTAACCAAAGGCCAAAGGCATCAAACATTTCCCTGCAGGCAGATGGTAATACTTAAACTTAAAAAATCTTTTTAAGAATGCCATAAATCTGGAGGGGGCCATCAAGGTAAGTTAGCCAACTTTAGGAGTGGAAAAGCTCTGCTCCTGCATTCTGGGTGCCCTTTGTATAGAGTCATAAAACCTCTGTAGGGAGGGGACCTACTATATCATCTTTCCATGCCCTTCCCAACCCCAATATCCATCTTAGAGTACCTGGAGTTCATTTAAGTGTTTGTCAAATGACTGATGAGGGAATGAGTGAGTGAATGGGTGAGTGAATGAATGAATGAATGAATGAAGTAATTACTGCTTGACCCTCTGGCTTGTCCTCTGCCAACTCTCCCAGAAGAAACCAAGAACACTTCCCCACGCACCCACGCTCCTCCCCGCGGGCGCTTACCTTGTGCTGTTTCCACATGGCTCCCAGCGGCTTCACCTCGTGCTTGCCGTGCCGGCCCTCCTCCAGGCACAGGTAGCACACCGGGGTTCGGCAACTCACGCAGTACATACTGTAGTTTTCCATTTCATGCTCCGGGCACGTAGGAAACTTGCGGGCTGCGCCGCCCCCTGCCGCTCCGGCCCCGGCCCCCCCAGGACTCTTACAGCCGCCTGCTCCACTGGGGGCACCCTGGGTCGCACCTGGGGACGCAGAGGTGGCCTCGGCGGGAGACGGCGGCGGTGGCGGTTGCACCAGGCGATGCTTAGCGAAGGGTCCCCGGGACGGGTGGCACTTGAGCTGGCAGGCAGCGCAGTAGAGCACGTCGCACTGCTCGCAGAGCGTGGCGGCCGGCTCCGGCGGGGTGCGGTCGCACAACTGGCAGATGGCCACGGCAGGGGCTGCAGACGCCCCCTGCACCGCCCCGCGACCAAGCTGGTACCGCTGCACAATGGCCTCGAGCAGCCGGTTGCGCTGGAAGCCGCGCAAGCCGCGGTGGTCAAGGGAGGCGCTGCGGTGGCACTGCGGGCACGTGATGGAGCTGGAAGACGAGGACAGCGAAGAGCAGGCTGCACCCCGGGCCGCCGCGGCCGAGGAGCCGGGCGGCGCGGGCACCATGGGCAGCACGCGAACCCCGTTGGGGGACTTGAGGCTCGGGGTGTAGGAGCCATAACCGCTGTCTGTCTCACTGTATAAGCTCAGCTTGTCCGCGTGGTCCCCGCCACCTCCGGCACCGCCGCCCAGGCCTCCAGCTGCGCTCCCGCCACCCCCGCTGCAGGCCGGGCCAGCTGCCACATCGTGGTCCGGAGGGGGCGCGGCGGCGGCGCCAGTGGGCAGCCCGGAGCCCCGGGGGTGCAGGAGCGGCTGGGGTAGGTGCTGCTCACCGTCCGGGGTCTGCACTGCGATGGTACGAGCGCAAGGCAGGCAAACGTTGTGAGAACAGGGCAAGATGATGGGCTCCCGAAACAGGGAGCCACACACAGGGCACTTCAGCTCTTCCTCCATGGCTGAGCGTGCAGGGCGAGCTGCTCAGGTCCCGGGGTGGAATGGTCCAAGCTCCGGAGACGAGCGGAGGGGAACAAGCGTGGTTAGCACCGGTGAAATTGGAGGCGGGGACAGCACACAGGCATGACTGCTACACAGCCCAGGGGCACGCCCCTCTTCTCTGTCCTGGGGCCACCTCCCTAAGACGATTGGGGGCAAGAGAAGGGAGGGGGTCCTCACCTCCTGCCCGCGAGGGTCCTGCACCAGCGGCTTCAGCCTGCGGCCAGAGTCCCGAGCCGGTCGGCTGCCCTCGTGGTGGCCCGAGAGGCGCTCTAGGTGATGAATCAGCACGAGCGCCGCCCGCGGCTGCAGCGTGAGCGTCCTCTGCACATCAGGACCAGCGGCCAGGCTGCCGCTCGCGGGCCCTCCTGCTCCAACCTTTCGGCTCCAGTGAGCCGTTGCCCAGGAGCCCCCTTTTGCCTGTGCCCCGCCCCCAATCAGGGCGATCTGTAGGTGAGAAGGCGGGTGAGCAGGCCGTGGGCGGCAGAGGGGCTGGATTCAGCACCAGGCGGCGGCGGACAGCGCCCGGGAGAGGAGGGCGGAGCAAGAGCGTCCGGCCTGCGGACCAGGGCCGCACCTGCCGGGTCGCAGCCGGGGCTTCTGTCCTCGCTGGGCGCGGCCGGCCCGGAGACCTTCGCTCGCCTCCCTCCCTGGCGGCTGCTGGGGCGGGCCGCGCGCGCCCTGGGCTTTCTCCCCGCGGCCAGGATTGACCCTCTTCCGTTCGCTGCTGCTCCTCCTGCGGCGCCTCTGACCTTGGCCGCGCGACGCTGCAGCCGGCGGGCGGAGGGCGAGCGCCGGGCTGGCTCCGGGATCCCCTCCCCGCCTTCCTCCCGCCGCCGCGCCGAGTTGTAATTTCCAGAGCAGAGAGTGGGGCGGGGGGCGGGGGGCGGGAGGAGGCGGCAGCTCAGCAAATAAGGGCTCGCCTCTTGCTGCTAGGGAAATCAAGGGGCAATTTTAAGGGTTTCTCAGAGAGGATCATGATTAATAACTATTATTGGGCTAGAGTGTATCTCGAATTAGTGCAACGCCCGGCCGCGCCCACCTCTGCCATCATCTCCCCTGCCACTCCCATGCCCCCACCTACCACCACGAAGGGGTAAAAAAACAGGGACCTGAAAAGCCAGTTGTTTACTAATGGATAGGGAGCATGGTTTGAGAGTCGCCTCGTAAATCTGCGATAGGGCAAAAAAATGCAAGTCACAAAATGTCTGACACCCGAAGTCAAAGGGTGAGGTTTTCTTATGGATTGGACCACAAGCCTTTTTGTCTCTTCGTTTCACAGGAGTGCCCCTCCGCGGCCGATGTCAGTCGTCTCTGCAGGCGGAGTGAGGACACCGGATGGGATTTATAAAATGGGACCTCCTGGCGGAACGCGCCACCGCGCCGCTGAAGGCCCCTGGGCCCTTGGAACCGCGCGCCTGGGACCAGCCCTACCCGGCGGGGAGTCGGCGAGCGGAGAGGTCAGTTTTCTGAATGGGAAAATCTCCACGCTCTGCAACGCCAGCCGGCAGCTGCGGAAACAGCTTCCCACTCGCGCGCGGCCCTGGCTTCCTTGTCTGCGCGGCTGTTCTGCCTCCGCCGCTGCAAGAAGGACGGGTGGGCGAGGCGAGGGCACCGCAGGAGGGACAGGCTGAAGGAAGGGCTCGCAGCACAGCCGGCTCAGCCTACGGAGTATCGGGCTGGCAGGAAACAGACACACAGTAGGAAACTGTTTGTTTAAAAACGAAATGAATACTGAAGTCACGCCTCCCCCCACCCCACCCCTTTCTCCGGTTCTCCATTACTCCAAACAAAGGCAGGACCCGCGCAGTGGAGCACGGCGAGCGGGCTCAGCGTCTGCCAGCCGCGGTGGGAGGCAGCGGCGCCGGCTTGATGGGTCACTGCAGGAGAAAGCTGCAGCCCCGGCTAAGAGTCGGTGCCCGGGGGACAGGGACAGCGCGCTGGTAGAGCGCTGAGGGAGAGGCGTGGCGATTCACTCCAGACAGCAGCCAGTATGGCCCAGAAAGCTGGGAGTCAGGGCTCCGGGGTGGGAATCTCGCCCGACCGCAGGAGCTTCCTTATGCTCTCTTAGTCCCCGTCGTGTATCTGTCAAAGGAGTATTAGAATACTCATGTGTGAGAAGTAAATGAAGTAACACAGATTGCATATCCTACTTCCTGCTTCATAATCCTCTCTTCAGTTCAGCTTTGCCCACTGATGAGCAGTTTGTCTGAAAGTTGAAGAGCAGACCAGCCTAGTGCCAGACAGAGCACCAAGAGTTCAGAGACTTTAGTCCTCTTCAGCTGCAGGGAGCTTAGAGCAATTATTTAACCAGGCATCAATATCCCCAGGTGGGAGATGGTGACAACCTTGCCTTAATTGGCCTTCTATAGACAAAGTCAGGACAAGGAGCTGGACCGTGCCTGCAGCGCTTTGATAAGCCTTCAGGAAAGTGGCTGGCTGTTTTGCTACAGTGTTCTATCAGAGATGCTGGGCACAGGTAGGCATAGGTAGGTCTATGACTGCATGCACTTAAAGACACATTTCTTGTAATCCAAACAGTATCGTCACTCACCCCAGCCCAGCCTCCTGATGACTATAAGGAAGTAACAACCCCTTATGGTTGGTTCTGCCCCAGACAAGTCATGTGCCTGAGACTCACCCTGCTTTGTCATTTTCAGACCTAGGTGAACTGCTGCGGGTTGGGGATGAGAAGACCTCCTAGAAGAGTAAATCTTTCCTTGTGCAAGATGACCTACAATTCCAGCCACTCTGAGGCTCAGGCTGAGCATGACTTTGTCTCCCCGTGCGGAGGCAGCACATCTAATACAGCACAGCTCTCCACCTTTGTGCTTCTCACATGTGCTCCATCCCACCACTCCAATTCCACGGCCCAAATCAGCTTAGCCTGGTACTGCACTGCTGCTAAGACCTGGCTTACTTGGGGAATTGGCCTCCTACAGCTGCTTTGTATGAGCTGAGGTTACACAGCCAGTTCCAATACTGAGCTGTACACAACCATAATTCACAACAATTGTCAACATCATCTAGAAAAAGGCCTCCTTCTGTGCCAACTGTGCCATGAACTGCATGTATACAGAAAAGTCATTTTATTTCCCTGAGCTTTAGTTTTTTTCTATATAAAATTTAAGGACAAAATTCATTGAACTTTAAATTTCAGTTTGGTTCTAAAAGTCTCTGTATGTTCCTTTTTAAGAATGATATGAGTATATCTCACTTAATAAAAAATGACTCATAAAAAATTTGATGTCAATCTTGAACGACATCCATTTGTTTCAAGTCACTAGAACATTATTAAAGGCTGGGCCACGCAGAAAGCAAGGATAGTAATACTATTTGCATTGCAGCACTTGACAGAGTGTCCTAATCTGCTGAGGCTGCTGTAACAAAATATAATAGACTAGGTGGCTAAACAACAGAACTTACTTCTCAGTTCTAGAAGCATGACAGACCCTGTGGTTGGTGAGAATACCCATCTTGGTTTATGGATGGCCACCTTGTCACCAAATCCTTATGTGGACCGAGAAAGGGAGAGCAAGCTTTCGTGTCACTGCTGGTAAGGGCACTGATCCCACTCAGGAGGGCTCCATCCTCATGACCTAAATACGTCCCAAAGTTCCCCTCCTAACTATGTCACATTGGGGGTTAGAGTTTCAATACGTGAATTTTGGGGGACAAAACATTCAGTTCATAGCACACTGTGAAATTACATTCTTATATGTAACTTCATTTAATCCTCATTCAATCCTAACCACATTTAACCCTGGAAAGTACACATCACCACATTTCCTCAGTTTTATAAAGTACATATTATATTTTTATTTTTAATGTTACTGAAGTCAGGAAATAACTTCAAAAAGTGAAAATATGTACATTATACATACTACGATTGACACATACTTCTCCTCCCCCCATCCCTACCTTGAAAATCTCTCATTAAATAGATGGTGCGTCTTATAATAACTGAGAATCATGGAAATATTTTATTATTTCCATTTTACAGACAAGGAAACTGAGATGAGGAAACTCAAAGTCTTGTAACTTGCAATGGTGGACCTAGAACTGGTCTGAATTTAAGTTCAAAGCATTTTTCTTTAAGTCCCTGTTGCCAGTGGGGACCTCTTTCCCAGCTTTGAGTGGAGAGCAGGGGAGCCCAGGAACACAGACATGCCATGCTCTGTCCTCACCCAGGGCCATTGAAAGTGCAAGTCTCTCTGCCTTCCCAGGCTACCCTCACCCTCCAGGCTAAGCACATTCCTGGAATGTTCCTGGAAGCTCCCTATATTAGCCCTCTGTAGCCTAACTGGCACCCTGCATTTTTGTTTATGTATCTCTCCCCTCCAGACAAGAAACCCCTCAAGGATTGGGATCATGTTGTCTTGTTCCCCATGTGTTTCCTCCGTCACTGCCTGTCTCTTAGTTATCCATCTTTATGGACCAACTGACTGGCTGTAGGCTCAAGAATATCCACTCCTATCACCTCCCCTGAAAATCACAACTCTGGTGGAATGAATTTTTTTGTTTTTTGTAGATGGTATCAATAGGCCCAGATGGAAATCTCCTTTTAATGCTTAGGTTTAAATAGGTTATTTTGTTTTTGTTCTTTGGTGAGTGTGTGTGTGTGTGTGTGTGTGTGTGTTCTTTCAACCTTGTTTATTTATTCTTGATCTTCCTAGTGTTTAACTTTATTATTTCTACTTGGTTCTCTCACCCTTGGTCATCTCCATCTCTATTCTAAACTACTTATGGATCTCAGAAAGATGGCCCGATATCTAATTTAATTTAAATTCAATATTAAGTTACATATTTAAATATTTAATTTCTGGTCCCTCTCGTGTCATCCTAGTTACTCCATTTTCCATAATACCCTCCCCCACTTTTAAAACAATAGAAGCATTTGGACACATCTGAACAATACACTAGTAATTAAAGCTCCACAGTGCATTCTTATCAAGGCAGAGAAAAACACTGTGTCTTGAGTTCCTTTGTGCTCCAGGGGAGTTTTTATGCTTAAGGGTCCCCAAAATACTTAAGAAGCAGGATAATGTTACCACTCCTCCTAAAAAAAAAAGGCACAAATAAGTTAAATCATTTACTCCAGCTAACACAGTAAGTTACAAGTAAGACAATCAATGTGCTTTGCCTTTTGAATTTCAAGTGTGAAATAGAATGGTATTTCAGGCTTTATCAGCTAAAAATAGATGTTGTAATCTTTTTTTTTTTTTTTTTAGATGTTGTAATCTTAAGCATAAGAATCTCTGAAACAAATTTTTAAATGAAAGCTTATGATATTTTTCTTTTTTTTTTTTAAAAAAAGATTTTTTTTATTTTATTGGGGAATTGGTGGAGGGGAACAGCATTGGGGAATCGGGGAAGGGGAACAGACAAGCTGCTGTCTTCTTGTTCTTCAGTTTAGTTGCGGAGGATGTTGCTTCAGTGTTGGTATCGTCATTGCGCTCTTCCCGGATGAGGCAGATCGGTCGCTGGCCTCTCGCCGCTATTAGCAGCTCACGCTTGGCTGCCAGCCGCTCACGCTGGCTGCGGGCCACTCACTGTAGCCTATGGCAGTCCACTGCAGCATGGGCTGCAGCCCACACCATCACCGGGGCTCGCACAGCCCAGCTCCAGGTGGAGCTGCTGTTAACTGTAGAGGGCAGCATCACTGGCCCTCATGTGGGATCCGAACCGGGGCCGCTGGCATCCCAAAACCAGCGCTCAACCAATGCGCCACTCGGCCGGCCCCTGATATTTTTCTTTTAAGTTACTTTTGTTTGTTTTTATAGTGCAGGAGGAGCCAGTAAATTCAATAAAATACAGCATAGGAACCATATGGTCTGAAGTAATTTGCATTTAGCTAGAAGAAAAAAATGGCCCCATCCACCTCTATGCACAGCACACCAAGGCTCCTTTGTGGAAAAGTTAATGAGGAACAATTATCACCAGCAATACAAAGCATCCTCTTCAGGACGTGCAACTGGCTTCTTTCCCGGAAGACATATTCTATAGAAGAACCTTAAAATCCAGCCCCTTTCTCTGTCATTGATTGGTGCTTAACAATTTTCTGTTTTAACTTTTTGAATGCCAAATAATGACTTCCCCTCTCTAATAATTCTGAGACTCTTCTTTACAGACCAGGAGACCTAGTCTTGAAAAACCTGCCATTCCCTCACTGCAGGCAAAACAGTTTAGAATTAAACATCAAATGGCAAATCAATTCCAGTTTATAGGACTCTTTCCATACCCAGGGTATCACTGTAATGCATGGAAACTAATATTATTACCACAAAAACAATTTGGGTTTCAAATACTTCCCCATGGTCACAAATTTCAGCCATGAGAATTGTAATAATAACTGTAGTTACACATGGATTTTTGACTGCTCGAGGGGTCAGCGCCCCTAACCTCCACCTTGTTCAAGGGTCAGCTGCACTTTACATTGTCATGGCACCCTTTCGTATATATCATCTAATCTGATCTTTCCTGCCACACCGACTGGCCTGGGAGATGGTGAAACTGAAGGATGGGCCTGGAAGGTGGGTTCTCAGCAGCCATGTAAATACAACTTGATCCCAAAAGTAGGCACAAGCAATTTTTCTAATGATGGACAACTGACCAGTTGGGCCAACCAGAATCTTCTTTTTCCTGGAATATAGAATTGGAACCCAGAGAAAGCATCTGGATGGGTCCCTAACACCTAAGTTAAGAAGCTGCTAGAGTCTAGAAAAAGCAAAAGATGCAGAGTGAGGAATGAAGCAGAAAAGCAGAGACAGAGACGGCTGCAACCCTGCCAGTGCCTGAGACCCAGCTACAGCCCTGCCCTTGGGTTCCATAAAACACCCCTCTGCCCCCATGATATTATGACACCCTGACTTTCAGAAGGGGTTCAGAAGGAGTTCAGAAGGCTAAGATTGGGCTGACCCACCTGCCTGTTGAAACGATTAAGCTCACGCCCTTGTGTTGTTGGATACTCTAATCACCTTTGTCTGGATGTTGGCATTTTTCTGCTCTCAACCTGTTTCTGTTGCATTCTGGCCTTGACTCTTCATTGGTTTTGCTCTTTTTATTCTTGGATGCTGTTTTCTACCCATAGCTTGACCTTTTCAGTCTGTTAAGCTTCACCTTCCTCTATTTTCACTCTAACCACCAACTCTGATGGGCCATTGACTTTCCTTTGTTAGGCTCTCTGCTTCCTCTCCTTGACCACAGCAGAAGCCATGGCTCCCTGATGTCCTTATTCTTGCCACTCAATACTCTCTTAGACAGGAAATCGATGGGATGTTAGAATGTACTTGGAAGTGTTAGGTAGAAGTTAAAAAATGTAGGAGGAGGGCGGGTGGGAGGGGGTCCATGATGTCTACAGAAAAAGCTCAGAAATAGCTTTAACTGCCTCCAGCCACATATCTGTTTTTACAACAACAGATGACAGAGGTGGTCTGGAGCAAGACAAGGATCTAACTCAACAGACCTCCACCCATCTTAGGAGGTCACCCCCTCTCATGGAAGAGCAGGCACTACCTTTACCTGCCAAATCAGTATGTAACTCCCTCACCCCACCCAGCAAACTATTAGTCCCCAGGACAAGCTCTCTCTCTCTCTGGCCCTCAGGCTTTCTTGCCCTCAGTCTCTCCCCCTTCCCCTTCTCCCCCACCTCCACTAGGCCCATTCTCTTCCCTGAGACTGTATCACTAATAAACCCGGCTTGCATATTAATCAGCTTGCTAACCTTTGATTCTTCACTGCGTTGGCAAGAAGAACACAAACTCCTGTAACAAAAGTACCTACCAGTACAGTAGCTTCTCATATTAAAACAAAGGGCAAGCCCTTAAGGTTTGTACACTGTAAAGTGCCATGCGTGGGAAAACAAGTCGGTTGCTTGGTGGAAATGATAGAGATCAGAGAAAAAGTTGTGAAATATTGTGTGGAAGTACTTTTAAACTCTTACAGCTTTGTTGACCCACCTACCCTGCAAGGATATCACCAAAGGGAAGGGACCCTTGGGCCACCAGGCAGGGCGTCTCTATGGCAAAGTCGAAAAACCACTTAAAACCATGTCACTATCCAATTCACTAGCCCACAGCATTACTTTATGACAGGGAAGTCACTCACACTTAAGTGGACTATGATTTCTTAGTGTCAATCATATTTGACCTATTCCTATCTAAGGACCCCTGGGCTTGGGTAGGAAGGTGAGACAGGGTGGAGGCTTGGAGTGTGCACTTACATGGTCAGCATCCTGGCTCCAGCTGGGAAAACTTTAGAGAGATGCTTAACCCCTCAGCGATGGGTTCCTCAGCTGTAAAATGGAGATAATAACAACATGTACCTCAAGAGCTGGGACTCTCACAAAATACATAGAAAACATTAAGAAAAGTGGGTGCTATATAGTGCTCAACAAACACTTGGTATTATTACTTATTTTTCTGCCCCTCAACATATGTTATATCATCAATTCTCAATACAGAGTAGGGAATAAATGAATTGCAAATAGACTATTTTGGCTGGGGTGTAGGACAGTATTTGAGGATAGTAGGGAAAGCGAGCCACATATCTTGCGTCAGTGAGAAAGACTATCAGAACTGATCTATCAGGAACTGGGCATAGCAGCTAGAAAGAAGACCTCTGCTCCAAGGGAGCTTAATATCTAAGGCAGATATCACAGTCAGAGCAAAGAAAACATAGAAGCAATGATCTTGCTAAAAATAGAGAACAAGCATTTTTTAAAAACAAGGAAACAGAGAGACTTTTAAATATTTATACCGTGTGTAGATTAAAGGTTAAGAGCATCAATTTTAAAGCTTTTGGTGAAACAATGCTAAATAATGAAATTATGACCAACTAATACTTATACATCTTTTTTTTTTTTTTTTTTTTGAGGGCAGTGTCACTGGCCCTCATATGTGGGACCGAACCGGCGCCGCTGGCTTCCTAGGCCAGCGCTTAACCACCACGCCACTCGGCCGGCCCTTATACATCTTTTATATACAGGTAATTGGATGATATTTTGATATATTAATCAAAATAGTCTCCGTAATTTTTCTTTTCTTGCCTTTTTTTTTTTTTTTGAGGGCAGTGTCATTGGCCCTCATATGTGGGATCCGAACCTGGGCCACTGACATCCCAAGCCAGCTCTTAACCATTGTGCCACTCAGCCAGCCCCAATAATTTTTATTTTCAATCATTTCTCTTTATCTCAATATCTTCTAATAAAACTCCATACCCATTGCAGAGGGATGATTGCCATAGTAGAACCAGGGAGAAAGAACAGAGTCAAATCTTCACTTATGACTCCCAAATAAGGTTTTTTTTTTGTTTTTTGTGTTTTTTGTTTTTTTTAAAGATTTTTATTGGGGAATTGGCGGAGGGGAACAGCGTTGGGGAATCGGGGAAGGGGAACAGACAAGTTGCTGTCTTTTTGTTCTTCAGTTTAGTTGTGGAGGATGTTGCTTCACTGTTGGTATCATGATTGCGCTCTTCCCGGATGAGGCAGATCGGTTGCTGGCCTCTGGATGTCGTTCACCGCGGCTATTGGCAGCTCACGCTGGCTGCCAGCCGCTCACGCTGGCTGCGGGCCACTCACTGTAGCCTATGGCAGCCCACTGCAGCAGGGGCTGCAGCCCACACCATCACCGGGGCTCGCACAGCCCAGCTCCAGGTGGAGCTGCTGTTAGCTGTAGAGGGCAGTGTCACTGGCCCTCATGTGGGATCCGAACCGGGGCCGCTGGCATCCCCAAACCAGCGCTTAACCAATGCGCCACTCGGCCGGCCCCCAAATAAGGTTTTGAACTAATGGCAAAGACAATATTTTAAGAGAAAAACTTTAATTTTCAAATTTCGAGTATAAGAAATTCTGAGGTGTGGACCGGCCAAGTGGCACATTGTTTAAGAGCTGGTTTGGGATGCCAGCATCCCCAGTTCGGATCCCTCATATGAGGGCCAGTGACACTACCCTCTACTGCTAACAACAGCTCTACCTGGAGCTGGGCTATGAGCCCTGGCGACGGTGTAGGCTGCAGCTTCTGCTGCAGTGGGCTGCCATAGGTTACAGTGAGTGGCTGGCAGCCAGCATGAGTGGCTGGCAGCCAGCGTGAGCTGCCAATAGCCACGGTGAGCGACCATCCAGAGACTGGCGACGATCTGCCTCATCCGGGAAGAGCACAATGATGACACCAACATGGGCCAGTGAAGCAACGTCCTCTGCAACTAGACTGAAGAACAAAAAGACAGCAACTTGTCTGTTCCCCTTCCCCGATTCCCCAATGCTGTTCCCCTCCCCCAATTCCCCAATAAAAATCTAAAAAAAAAAAAAAAAATTCTGAAGTGTAAATAACTCAGTTCACATAATTTTTATCCCTTCTAAACAGAGTTTTAGAATACCATAAGATCAGTTAGAATCCATTTTTCCTGCCTTAGGGAAAAAACAAAAATCTAACAAACAAAACACTCCTTAGGAGAAGAGAAAACAAGCTAGAAGGCAAACTGGAGAGCTGAGCTACTGGTATGTCCTTAGGAAGGTGTCACAGATCCTTGTCCTCATACTGGCCCTGCCTGACGGATAAAGGATGACACACTTCATGAGGTCAGGAAACATGAAAGCAGAGGGAACCAGAGCCTTAATTTCGGAAAGTAGAAGGAAAGCCACAAGCTTCATGGAGAGCCCCAATGGGTGAAAAGGCGGTAGGACTGAAATGGCTATATGTTGTGTCTAGACAGACATGCCAGCTGGGTGTCTACACTCCCCACAAACACTCCAGAAGCACCAGTATGGTGTGTGTGTGTGTGTGTGTGTGTGTGTGTGTGTGTGTGTGTTTATTGTCAGATTTAGCCCAGATAACTAGCAATCCTAGAGCTGTCTTTTAGTCAGAATCTACAAGAACCATATGAGCAGAAGGCAGAATGAAAACCAGATATCTCAACAGATGCCAATGTGTGTGAGGATGACAGCGCGAGACTTGATGCTTCGTCCCCCTACACAGACACACGCTCTCACCACTAGCCCTCCAGGGCTCACGGTAACCCCAGGGAGGAGAGGAGGGAAGGCTAAAGGTGTTTGCCTGGAAATGACTGAGTGAACATTTAATTGAGGTAAAATATATTTCCATCATCCAGGCGAATGGTGGCTGAAATAGAAACTGAGTTCACTTACAGAGACAATAAACAGGTTACATTTCTTATTTCCCTAAGTTTTTGGAATGAGATGCATATACTTTCTAATGTAACCATTATAAGCACCTTGTGAAGTGAAATTATGACCACACCACTTACAGATGAGAAAGTAAGGAATGGAAAATGTTAAGCAATCTCAAACATGCTCGGCCACTAAGTGGTGGGGCTGAAACGTAACCCACAATTTCTCATTTTGTATAATCATTTATTTGAAAGTGTTTGCAAACTTTGCCATGTGCCAAGCACCTTAGAAAAGAAGACAGATACAGTGCCTTATCTGTAGAATATTCAGGCCAAGTAGAGGAGACAGAAATGTAAGATGTGTAACAGACATCATCTGGGGACATTCTTGTTCCTTGAAATCTAGATACTTTGGTTCAAAGCAGTGATTCCACATCTTTTGAAAGCCCAAATTGCTTTATAAAGTTTTTAAGAACTCACAGGGTGCTGGCATCACTATCATTTCCATCTACAGCCATCTGCTACCACACAAGTCATTTCTGGTCTTTACTCAGGTCCAATTGGACATGACACCCAGCTCTTCCGGAGTTTCCTAAATGCCTACTCTCCGCGCTCTCCAAATCTGAGCTAAATGTTTGACTCAAGACCTGAGTTGGATGTGTGTGTGTGGGGGGGGCTGTGCTTTGCTGGTCTGACTGAACTTCTACTCTGAACTTCTGTCCTGCTCAGAGGAGTCAAATCCTGTGCGGCCATGCCTTGACCCTGCTCTTCTTATCCTTACCTTCTCCATCTTCATGTGAACAACTCCAGCTTACCACAGTCTACAAGTATGTGATATGGCTCTAAGAGCTGTTCAACAAAGTCAGATGATCTAACATACATGTAATTGGAGTTGTAAGAGGAAAAGAGAAAGACCGAGAGCAGACTGTGATAACTTAAGGTGTATATTGTAAACTTTAGGGCAATCACTAAACATAAAATACAGTAAAATAGCTAAGTCAACAGTGAAGGTAAATGGAATCATTTTTAAAATTCTCAATTCAAAAGAAGATAATAAAAGAGGAAACAAGGATCAAAGAGCAGGTGGGGCAAATAAAAACAAACAGCAAGATGGTAGCTTTAACCCCAATCATATTAACAATTCCATTAAATGTCACTTTGAAAAATAGTTTGGCAGCTTCTCATAAGCTTAATATAAAATATGATACAATCTACACGTAGATATTTACCAGGAGAAATAAAAACATATGTTTACATAAAGACTTTGATGTAAATGTTCAGAGAAGCCTTATTCATCATTGCCAACGACCGAAAACCATCCAAACATACATCAACAGGTGAACAGATAAGTCACGATAAATACATACAGTGGAATATTACTCAGCAATAACAATTACTACTGATATACGCAGTGAAACAGAATGTTAAAAGCATTATGTTAAGTGAAAGGAATCAGACACAAAGGCTATCTACTCTATGTTCTATTTATATGACATTCTAGAAAAGGCCAAAAAATGTTGGGAACAGAAAACAGGTAGTTCAGGGACCTGGGAGGGAGGAAGAGCATTGAACACACAGCAGCCCAAGGGCACTCTGGGAGCAACAGAAATGCTCTCTATGTTGGTTGTGATGGTGGTGGTGCGCATGACTGAATAAATTTATCAAAACTCACTGAGCTGACCACGTAAAAGTGGTGAATTTGTTTTAGGTAAGTTATGCATGTATTAGTTTTCTATTGCTGTAACAAATCTTTACAATTTAGCAGCTGAAAACACAGTTGAGCTCACAGTTTTGTAAGTCAGAAGTCCGGTGTACTGGGGCTGGATCCTCAGTGCTGCTGAGCTAAGGGCTCAGTCCCGCTGAGCTCCTGTCTGGATGCTCTGGAGAAAAATCTGCTTACAAACTCATTCTTGTCATTGACAGAGTTTAGATCCTTGAGATGCTAGGACTGAAGTCACCATTTCCTTGCTGGCTGTCAGTGGATCAGCCCTTGGTTCCTAGAGGCCATCTGTACTCCTTGCCACATGGAGTGTGGCATGTCGAATCTCTGACTTCTTCCTCTGTGACCAGCCAGAGAAAGCTCCCTGCTTTAAAGGGCTCATGTAAAAAGGCCGGGCCCACATGGATGATATCCAGACTTTGTGATTACAGGAGTAAGATACATTGTATATACAGTCCTGGGGATCACCTGGGGCACAGGAATTCCAGGGCCATCATAGAATTCTGTCTGGCACAATATTTGAATGAATCTTCCTTTAAAAAATAAGTTTCATGTAATTATACATTCAAAATGTTGCTTTTTTAAAAAGGGTAAAATTATTTAAATTTAGGACTGTCCCAGAAAATCTGGAATATATTGTTGCCATATGATCTAGTTATTTTCCTGCTACATATGTTAGAATATGACAGAGAAGGATTAAGCTAACATATTTTGAATGCCTACCATGTACCAGACACATGCTAGACATTTTGCATAAATAAAGCATCAAAGGGCCTCCAATTCAAAGGAAAAGATGGAGTGGGGATAAAGGGGGTTGGGAGGCAGACACAATTTCCAATGCACAGAGTTGAAAGAATGGAAATGTCAGAACGCAAAACTGGGTCATTCTGGGATTCTGTCCCCAGTAAGGCAGAGAAGGCAACCAAAATGGAGGGGTGATAGTGATAAAGTCATAAATAGCCCCCACTTAGATGTCTTGAGCAGAGCTTCCCATCGGGAGTGTCTTAAATGGATTAGAGGTGTCAGGGGCCAGGGACAGTCAGAGCAGCCTCCTCTGTTTATCCTTTTGATCCATACCAATATTATCATCTAAAAAATGTTCTGTCACGTAAAAAAAAGTTTGAGAAACACTGGCATGGGGTACAAGACAAGGCTCCTGCAGAAGTGAGAGAGAACACAAAGGACCCAGCAGAACAGAATCACTCCCCATAAGAAAGGATTCTAGGGTGGGGGATCTCCCTTTAATCCCACAGAAGTACTTGGCACATCTGTATGTGCGCGCGTGTGTGTGTGTGTGCGTGTGCATGTGTGTGTGTGTCAGAGTTTTACAAATAGTTTTTTTTTGAGACGCTGTGCTAACTACCTCCCAGGATCACACCAAAATTAAAATTTATACAACATTCAACCCCGGAGGTCTCCGGAACACTAGATGAACAGAATCACTAACCGAAGAACTTCAAGAGGAGGCCACGTCAAATCTGGTAGGAGGGGTGCAGACGAGAGAGGGCGAACCCTGTGAGGGAGGTCCCAGCCGTGGGGAGGCTTCTCCGGTTGGGGAAGAGACCCTCCAGCAGGACACCAAGCTCACCAGCCCAGAGTTCCTTTGCCAGGAAGAGGAGTTCCGAGATAGCTGGCAGTAAATTAGTGAGGACTCTCTTTGCTCAGCTCTGTGAGGTTGAGAGCAGCTAGAGAATCAATGGGGCCAGCGCCCGGGCTTGCTCGCCGGTGACCACTTACCTGGTTCTTGGTAGAGGGAGTGGCTGTGTGAACCGGACCCAGGAGCCTGCGGGGACGGACTGAACTGAGCACCTTTGGTGCAAAGGCTGGAGGTTTTTGGACTGTTGTTCCAGTGGTGTGGAGCCTGCACACGAGTGGTGTAGGGAGGGTGCCACTTTGTCAGGGTTGGGCCTTCCCACAGAGGGTCAGGTCCAGGACCTCATTGGTCTGGTGGAATTGGCACAGAAG